>OY751109.1:10666390-11889152 GCA_963564075.1 Eupithecia subfuscata | reverse complement strand
AGCCTAATATCTAAGTTAGGCTTTGCTCTAAATATACGCCAAATTTCATCTTGATCTGTTCAGTAGTTTTGAAGATCCTGGGTAACAAAAATTCAGATTTCACAAACTCGGCTTTATAATATTAAGTAGGATAGTAGGATAGCTTCCGCCCGCGGCTTCGCACGCGTGTTTTCGGTATAATAAGTAGCCTATTATTTAAGTAAGGCTACGTTCTAAGTGTATGCTAAATTTCATCTTGATCTGTTCAGTAGTTTTGGAGATCCTAAGTCACAAAAATTTCACAAAATGTCGGCTTTAAAATATTAGTAGGATAAATATAAATATTATTTAAATGTTAGTAGGAGAATCTTTTTTTTTTTGCAGGTGTCTGTAGTGTAGTAAATTCCACTAAACTATATTAAAAAATATCGACGTAGTATCAGGAAAATAATTGACATTCGATACTGCAACATAGTTTGACAGAGAAAAGGACAAGAACGATATGAAAATATTTTATTTTGAGTCGTTTCGTTTCAATTTTCTGTGTCGCAATCGATATGCGAAGTTGACACCTAGAATCGATAAACTGGCTAAAGTAAACCGATGACATCGTAAAGATTACAGGAAGTCTGTGTTGGAAGGCTCATGTCCGCTTTTCTTGGCCGTGTTTTGAAATCTACACCTATTTTAAAACAATACTAAGAAAACTGCTACTGCAAAAAAGAAAGTGTGTGAATTTGTGAAAATGTTTGTAAGTCTGAATCGCACAATGCTGCATTCATGAAACATGGAACAAAAATGCGCTTCTATTACTCACAACTTTCATCAGCGTCCAGTTAATACTTTGCCAAAAAATTTAATGTACAGTCGGCATAAGTCACCAATTGCTGAATGCTGGCCTCTTTTCATGCTGATGAAATCTGACTTTAGCTTTTTTTCATCTAGGTGTAATTTTAAAGCCACCATTTCTTTCATCGACCGCGTCTAATCTGTTAATAATTTTATGGATGAAGTCGACTGTATGAAACATTTATATAATATTTGTAAAACCTAATAAAATTTCCTACCTACTCAGTTTGTTGAGTCTAATCACATACAAAATCAACGTGCAGAGTACATGCCGTTATGCGTTGTCCAAAATATCAGACACGGGTCAATTCAGGCGTCATCAAAACTAAACTAAAGTACACACGTAACTTTATAAGACTAAAAGGCATTATGCCTTCCTTTTTAACCCCCGACGCAAAAAGAGAGGGTTGTTATAAGTTTGACGTGCCTGTCTGTGTATCTGCGTATCTGTCTGTGGTATTGTAGCTCCCAAACGGATGAACCGATTTTCGTTTAGTTTTTTTTTTGGTGCCGTAGATAATTTTATCCCGAGTGTTCTTAGCCATGATTCATAAAAATCTGATCAGCCAATAAACGTCGGCTGGATTTTAATTTTTTTATTTTGTCTAGTTTTAAGTTTGTTAATTCGATAAATTAGTTTAGTTTAATTATTGGTTCGGATTTTCAGTTTAAACCTATCACTGTCAGTTTAAACCTATCAGAACACTTTCCTAAAAACATTATTGTCTAGACCAAAAACTAAAATTTAAACTGAAGTAGGTAAATATCATACAACTTAGTGCGGCTGACTGTACCTGCCAAGCAAAGCTTTTACCTCAAGCTCGTTAGGACAGTCCAAATCATCTCTGAGTAACTTTGCTGAGATTTTAGTAACTGTTTTGGGCTGTTAGCCTCATTCGCAGACAAAAATTGCCCATATCTTTAGAACGCAAACCGCAAGTCCCTTCTAACTTATTAGTGTCTCTGCAAACTAACCACTTTTCACCAATAACACATGAAACGTTTTCAGTGGATCCAATGAGAACAACCTAACCTAACCGCATTTACATCAAGACCCCGTTATAACCCGGTTATGTTTTTTGAGTGTTTCTATGTGGTTATCTGATATTATTTATATCCTCGGAACATCCAAACGGCTGAAGCAATGTTGATAAAAAAGGTATCAAAGTACTCATCTACGCTCCTAGAGTTCTAAGCTACATTTCATAGACCTTTGACGACCTCTGTGGCGCAGCGGGCGAAGGTCTGCCTACGACGCAGGAGGTTGCGGGTTCGATTCCCGCCTCGGGACAAATGTTTGTATACGATCTGCAGATATTTGTCCAGGGCGTTCTGGATGTTTTCTATGTTTATATTAAAAAATATCTATCTATGTAGTGTATTGTATTAAGTATATCAATTATCTAGTACCCATAACACAAGCTCTGCTTACCTTGGGGCTAGATAATGCTGTGTGAATTGTCCAGCATTATTATTATTATTTGCAATTTTTTCGAAAATTAATACAATTTATAGTTGTTTTTGAACCATTTAGGTACTACACATGACTTTGCTCGAGAATTGCATCATAATCATTCCGCTTATCAGACAGGTTGGATTAGTCAATTGGAGTGAGGTTTCAGACTTTGGGCTTAAAATAACCAAGAGGGTACTCTTAATTCAGGAAAACGCTGCGCAGCTCGCCCATATCTCCATTCATTAAGTTCGGCAGGTTTGGCTTGGTATAACGATAGAATCTCGTTTGCACAGCCTCTCACATCTGAACAGTGGTATTTCCTTTGGCATTGTCTACCTGTCTGTACTTCCGAGAACACAGCCGAATTTCTAAGTTAGTCATCGTAGCTGATAAATCATAAGCACTGACGGATGGAATTCAGGGTCAGCATCAAATAATATGAACCTTCAAAAGTCTCTTAGTAATATGCAACTGGAAACCGAAAATGAGCTTTATCCCTTTAGTTTTAAAACGTATTGTACTTTTTTAACCACCCCTGCAAAGGTTTAACCGTATGAATTAGGAGTTTTAACTATATTTAGATGGTAAGAAGTATCAGAATACCTTGTGCGTTTGGCTGTAGGTAAGTGCGCCTACAGCCTCTTAAAAAGAATCTTCAGAAGAGTTGGTGTTTGGTTGGTGATCTATGACGCCATGAAAAGGGTTCGGAGCCAGACTTCCTCAAGTTTTGCATACTAAATTGTGGCCTTATGATAACCCAATGACATAATATTGGACGGAGACCCGCCACAGAGATCTGTCTAATACTTTATTTTCTTCGAAACCCACTTATAACATCGGAACTCCAAACACTATTCATAAAGATGTTGTAAAAAACTAGATTCCCATCAATGGAGTAGGTATGTACCTACTAAAAAACGTAATTTATAAAAAACAGGAATTTATGGCAAAGTAAACGCTAGATACCACTTACAATAGAACTTGAAAACCAAAACAAAAAATCTCAAGCGGCAATGTCTACAAAAACTGCTACGAGATTTGCTAGGTTGCGTAGAACGCGTTGAAATCTAATGCAGTAAAGGAATTTTCATGAATTCTGATTAAAATCGGCCTTTATTTATCATTTTATCAGTGCTGAATATATCTTAGATTACATTTTTATCAGTTATTGACTGAATTACAGCTTGATTATCAGTATTGATTATTTATTTTTAGCAAGATAATATTTTACCTGTTATAGAAGACTCAAAGGAGGGGGCGGGAATGATCTGTCGAAATTGACCAATAGGTAGTATAAAAAAGAGATGAAAATTTTATGAAAAGAAGGGAGGCCAAGAGTGCGACGGTACGGGCTATACATAATTAAGTTAAGAAGCCGACTTTCAACAATTTTAAAGGAAGCCGTATTCATACGTACCTATGTCAATTTATCGACATGAAAACGATTACATTTCGCTTCATTGCATCATTTACCTAACGATCTAACATTGACACGAATTCAGCTGGAAATCCCTTATCACAAGCAAGTACATTTGCATAGACAATGAACGTTTCCATGGGTTTTCAGGTAATGGTGTTCCAAGTAATCGTATGTATCAGGATGCTCGAATCACCCCACGCTCCCCGTAATAATGTGATCTTACAGAATTCCCTGAGAAAGGCACGCTTTTTGTGCGTTTATGGACGCAGTCACACCATATGGAGCAATAGAGCACATTTTTTGCAAAATGTATTTTGTTAAGAATTTTCAAAGTAATTACTATGTTACATTAAAATTTGTTTATAACAATGTAGTTATGCTATATTGCAGCTACTTTTTGAGTTAATTTTAATGGTCACGTTGGTTGAGAAGATTATTTATACTAACCTACTCAAAGCAAACTAACTTTTAACCTCCGGTTCAGAACTAGGAAATATAACAAGTAGATTCTACACCAAAGAGTTGATTTACGTGGTAGTTAGGTACTTACATGCATTTTACTCTCGCTTTCTGTTTTTGCGGAGGTTAAAAGTTAGTACAGGCCTTCCGCCCACATCAGAACTGAGTTCTGATGTGTACTACGAAAGCTTGCTCAGGGTTCGATCTTTGCTATTAGGACGCCCAAAACCTAACTAACATGGAACCGAAGTTAAAAATAACGAAATAAGACCCTTAATTTTTTTTTAAACATGAAATTTAAGAGTCCAATTTCGTTATTTAAAAGGAATATCACTCGGAAGATCATACTTTTTTACACCAAACATCACAACAGAATATCAGATAAGTAACGTTACAATACGCTCGTTCCGGTGTGAATTCTCCGTCCGTAATTGTGCCTTTTGTTCGTCTGCGTTATAATTACGTGAACAATGACAATGCCACGCTGCATGGCTGTCGTCTGTCGTCAGGTGGAAACTGTATTGTACTGAAGGTTTCATGATATTATATCATCCATGGTGAAAGTACTCATGTTACCGCATTCGCACTCGAGTTGGTCCATTATGCGTTATTTCGTTTGCTAACATAGTCAATAACTTCGTCCAGAAGCACAGAATCTTCCTGGGGTCTTTACAGGTTCCGCGGAGTGCCCTCGGCAAGTTAAGGATTTCTGTTCGTTGTGGAGTTAACCTCAACAGCCTGAATTGGTCCACTACTGGACACAGGCCTCCCCCTGATAAGCGTCTTATTGGCTTTTATCTCATGGGGGTAATGCCCATAATCCCCACGCTGGGCAGGCGGGTTGGGGATCGCAGTTCAATGGTAGAATTATTCTGCAGGGGGGCGCTGCTGCCCGCTCCCGGTGGATATCCCTTAGTCGCCTCTTACGACACCCGCGGGAAGAGTTGTGGGGTTACTTCCTCGCATTCTAGGAGTACGTGGGCAGATGATTCATCGGCCCTGAGACACCCTCTGCAGAAGGCTGCTCGTCGCTTCGATGGTGAATTACATCATCCATACGTATAATATTATAAAAGTAAAAGCTTTAAGAGATACTGTGACAAGATAGACTCACACAATGCAGACACAAGCTGTGTGTATATATGTGTACAAGTAACAATTCTTGGGGATACAGACTTTGTCAATCGATAAAGCAAGCCAACAACAAGGAAAATTTGAGCAACCTCTTCCTTGAGTGACGGATATACCTCCTCAACCTCAACCTCAACAGCCTGTATTGGTCCACTGCTGGACGCAGGCCTCCCCTTAGGCTATAGGCTTTTATCACATGGGGGTAATGCCCATAATCCCCATGCAGGGCATGCGTGTGGGGGATCGCATTTTGGTGGCAGAATTGTTCTGCAGAAGGCGCTGCTGCTCGCCCCCGGTGGATATCCCTTAGTCGCCTCTTACGACACCCGCGGGAAGAGTTGGGGGTGACGGATATAGGCCACTTCAAAAGCGCGTCCGAAGTCGAGGGCAGAAGCTAGTTGATGATACTGTTACTTGACCCTTGTATCTAAAGCTAATTCTTAGTGGGGGGGAACTGAGGTCTGAACTGATAACTCACATTAAGAGTGTATTGTGCATTAATATTGCCTCCTAGTCGAATTTTCGGCCACGACCGCGGCTAGTTTCACCGGAGACTTGCCATGTGCGTAGGACACATTATAGTACTCAAGTGTGAGCACAAACAGGTTCATATTCTATTCCCTCATTCTCATAATCCAGTGGGAGGGCAAGCCGATCCGAGAAAGGTCAAGCACTGTACAAACGCCTTACTGTGTTTTCTGAGGCACGGGGGTGTAACACCGCCAACAGCCTGACTCCGGTATAGGAATTTTGAAAAATATCAATAACAAAATTGTGCAATATCCTAGCCAGGTCCTAGCCAGCCCAACTCCTTAAAGTACCGGAGGAGTACTTTTTCACCAGATCCGTAGTTGTGAGTGGCGTTGATGCCGTAGAGAGACTTTTCAATTCCGTGTTTTGTTTGAACTCGTCTGTAGCCTTTCAGTGTTCCACAATCTCTTTTGGAAGCAGCCTCAACGCAGTCTTCTACTATCTACTGTGTGTCTCGGCTTGATTGACCCTCTATTTTTAACCCTTTCGGGTTCCATTGCGTTACTTTACGACGACGCAGTTTTCAATAGGCTCAACGG
The DNA here is from genome assembly GCA_963564075.1 of Eupithecia subfuscata. NCBI lineage: Eukaryota > Metazoa > Arthropoda > Insecta > Lepidoptera > Geometridae > Eupithecia > Eupithecia subfuscata. Next base: position 11,882,788 of record OY751109.1, on the reverse strand, counting down.
AAGGCAGAACGGTAACGGGGCACTATGCGACTATCGGGCTCTGTGGGATTGTTTCAGTTTCCAATGGATATTTTGCAGAACAGAATATTACACTCAAAATATTAACAGAATTATTTTTGGTCAGTCATCGTCTCAAAAACTTTATGAGATACCTGAGCATTTATCAAAAATGGATAATGAATGGGAGAATTTTCAATTATAGGTTATAAAATTTTATAATATTAGGTGTTCTATTTTCTAGCTAGTGCGATAATTATACCTTTATGTTATGCAATTTATACATAACGTCAAAGCATTCCAAGATAAATTGCTTTCTGCGAATCTTATGTAGGGGAATTGTTATCTATTTATATTCCCCTTGGATGTGAATCCCCATAGTACTTATTTACTAATCTAGTAAAACTCAAGGGTTTTTATAATAATAAGTTCCTTCCTATCGAACTTTTGTTCCTGTGAGATATTAGATTAATAAAATTAAGTTCACGTTAACAAAGTATCGGGTTGAATCTAGCAGTCTTATCTACTTCTTCTGCACCGTTTTATTTTATAATGTTGCCATAAGGAAGCCAGAAAACGTTTATACATCTCTTTTCATGACTTAATAAATTTGCTTCGAACCAGAACCTACAACCAAGGTTAGGCTGTTAATAATCTTCTCTGCTATCCCCTCTTCAACGCATCAGTTAAATTAATGTCGAATAGGCCACCAGGATCGACCAATCAAATCGTCTTATTCTAATTTAGGTCAAGAGGCGGTTTCAAAGGAGGAGATAACGACACCCTTGACTGAAATTAGAACGTTTAAAATTAGAACGCGGATGTTCTAAAATGGCGGAGTCGACGTTAAAGTTTGAATGCTTTTGTATATTGCATTTAGACAGAGTACTTTTATTTTTATAACTGCATTGCATATCAAAGATTTTATAAAATAAATAAATAATGCTGGACAATTCACACAGCATTATCTAGCCCCAAGCTAAGCAGAGCTTGTGTTATGGGTACTAGTTAACTGATATAGGTACATAATACAATACACTACATAGATAGATATTTTTTATTATACATAGAAAACATCCAGAACGCCCTGGACAAATATCTGCAGATCGTACAAACGATTGTCCCAAAATCAAAATCAAGGTGGGAATCGAACCCGCAACCTACAGCGTCGCATTCGGACCTTCGCCCGCTGCGCCACAGTGGTCGTCGATATTCGACTTTAGATAGTGTACAAAGTAACAGTTTATAAACTATCTACAGTCAATAAAAATATATCATGGATACCAATAAAAGCAGAAAACATGTGTCTGTGAAACCAAAAGCTTGGTTTCACTATATTTTTTATGATTTCATACAAACAGCTCAAAATCAAAAGCAACAGTCAATCACTACAAGAAACGGAATAGTTTAAAAATAGAACTGAATCAATCCAAACCGGGCTATGACTAAACACAATCATAAAAAATCGTTATCAACTAGAATCGCTCGTCCCGACCGCATTTTCACATACCTCCTGAATCCGGTATCGGCCACATGTATTTATTTTTCTAAGCAATTGCGCAAGAGCATGCGCCGTGTACGTCCTAAGCGCGCGCGACGTCGCAGTCGTGACGTAATGGCGCAAGCCGGGCCCTCCAAATTAAACAATCAGTTTTTTGCACCCTTTATCACTGGAACGCCGGCCGGCCACATAAAAGCCGTGGAAATCCGTTCAGGACACACATTACACGTAACGCAGCTGAACGTAACCGCGGCGTGTCCTGAACGCAACAACACGCGGACGGTTAATATTCCATTTTCAAATTGGAAACCGTGCATTTTATTTAAAAAAACAACGTTCTAAATTCAAGTTTGTGATTGTGAGTTAGTGGTTCGTAGTGACAGTTTTACCAAAGATTTTTTATCTGTGATATTATTTAAAAAAATTAAGATGTGTGAATGCACCTGCTATTGCATTGGATGTTCGGTGAAACAAAGGACTGTTCAAAACGGTAAGTTTATATTATCTCAAACTCACCAACTGCCCAACACATAAGATTTATATCTGATCTTATAAACTCTTATCAGATTTATTCTATGGAAAATTAATTGCCAATCATTACCTAGTGCAGTCGATGACTTAATCGAGGAAAGGGATGACTTAATAATACACAATCATAATAATGATAAAAGATTATCTTACGATTATAAAAACGAATTCAGCTAAATCAGTGATCTAATTCCATTACTAATAAATGAGGTCGGTATTGTTGACATTTTCGTTATTCATTGATGGGAATACACCGTAAATAAGGAAATAGTAAGAGGAAATAAACAAAAGAATTTAACTACGTCACAAATCTGTTATGTCATTGATTAAAGGGAAAATTATTCAGTCCTGAAAATCGAAGGGTTTCCCATAGTGTAAACTAACGAAACCAAAACGTACCCACTGAAAACTTTCGTCATTAAAGAATTTTAATACAAACACCACTTATCAAAAATACTTTTTCCTTTTTCAAAATGTTTATTCCTCCGCTCTAAATTTACCATGCAGGTTTCAATACTCAAAACTTTTTGTTCAATTTTCAAAATGAGACTTTTCCACTCTCATACTTCTTGTTTCTAATGAGGTTAAGGTTTGTAAGAGCTTTCTCGTACAGAAATGGTGATTTACATTGCGGCTCGCAAACAATGCCATTCGAATTGGCAATTCGCGGCCGCAAACAAACCCGGTCGCGGAAGCTAGTCGTGCTACGGTAAATTTAAATTAGTTGAAATACCCAAACTATTTAGATATTTCGCACGTTACTATTTTGAGTGAAAGCAAAATCTGCAGCTTGTCAAAATTATATCAATATCAATAATATAAAAATTAATGTTCCCTTTCAATCATATTTATCACAACCGCTCAATTTAAGCCACAATACGTCCATTAAAATAATAGGTTTTAATCGATCTCTTTATTAGCATTTTCAACATCTTAATTATCAATACTCGTGACGAATTTAAAGGTTACGTTAGGAACTACTTTCACAGTATTAGTCATAGAGAAGTAGAAGCTAGCTATAGACACATGTGGGCATGCCTTTAGTATGATCTTCAGACACCGAAAAAGAAATTGAATGTTCTACCGGCAAATTGAATGCTCCAAATTCAAAATACCTACCAAACCGAATAAAAATAGAAATTCACGTTTTTTTCTAAAGTGCCAGTCTCCTGAACGTTCAAAAACAAACATTCTAAATTCAAAATTGCTCGTTTTTGGGACTCATTTTATTTTAAGACATTCTATTCATTGAAAATATGGAATTAATTCGATATTAACCAAAACAATAAGTATTTTATTTTGATTCATGAGTAACAATGACGCAGAGCGGCACCCCTGTAAGTTTCAGGTTGCGTGAAAATTCGGGAAATCCGTGAGTCAGCGATGAGACAAGCCTTCATCTAATTGCAAGCCTTACAAAAACTAACAGAAAAACTTTGATGAATGAAAGTCATTATCCTATCATTGTCACAAACACGTGTTAGGTTCTGTCAAGAAATCATCGATTGATTTCTTGACAGAATAAAAAATGAAATAATTTTTAAAGGGAGTTTCTTAAATTTTACATTATAATAGATAAAAAGGGCCTAAATCTAGTGTTGTTATCAGATTCTTGCAAAATGTACAAAAATAAAAATTTGTGACAGTGAAATGGTAGTTATAGTGGTTGACGGAGGGGAAACTCCTCCAATGTGCAAAAAAATAATTGCCACGCGCTGAATTGAATGCTCTTGACTGGTGATGATTATCATCTGATGATTATTGATGACATAAATCACGTTTTTACTGTATTACCAATGTGTGAAATTGATTTTTTAACTTAGTCATCAAGTTATTTTCATCTCTCCGTTCAAAACATTTAGCCTGTTATTTATGTGTGGGATTATTGTGGCCATCAAGGTTAAATATTGAATTTGTAGATTTCTTTCTATTTAATATATAAAAAACTAAATTCAAATCTAAAGCTAAGCCGCGGACGGAAGCGGCATCAATTGGTAATTTAAAATATCAGATAGGTACCTATATATATTTTATAATAGTTCTATTTCATAACACACTTGACCACCTATTATGACAAACAATACACAAAATGTGCTTTCGGATATATTAATCACAGTTATGGTAAAATATTTATCGACATTATCAGTACTTACCTACAATGCTACGCCTTGTTAACGAACGCCCTACTGACTAATACGTTACCTGTGTCTCCACGCAGTAGGTATGCTTTCTGTGAGTTTACGTAGTAAGTAGTGTGTAATTTAATTTGTCTTCAACCGAAACAAGTTCTGCCAAAACAAGGCAACGAAACGAGCAAACTACAAGTATGAACAATAACTAACAATAAATAGCTAAAACTAACTAAACAAAAACTTTATGGCCAAGCTTCACATCTACGGAATCAAAATTGAGATGCGTGTAAAACTATTTAGGAAAAAGCTTAAGGTAAAAAAAAATCAACAAACAAAATCAATGCAGGAAAATGATAGCTTAACCAAAAAAAATTGTTTAAAAGATAAAATACGCACCTGTGCGAGATGAGAACCTCATCTTTTAGTTGCATAAAAACAAAGGAAACTGCTTCGCTCGATAACTCAAAATACAACCTATTTAAGCTCATTTGTATGCAACTGTTTTACAATGATAATAAGTGACATTTATTCACAAAGAAAATTATACTAGTATTTACAATTGAAACAATTGAGCTAACTGCCGACTGTTGCAAACAGTCTACAGATAGCTCAACTGATCCATATCAACACCAGTCGGAAGCGTCCCCAAGACGCTGGCTGCATTGCCACGCTGTATGCCACTGTTTTACAATGATTGAATACTATCTAAACTACCCAGTGATCGACCCTGGAGCTAGATCTATACAACCTTTTTATGGCGAGTCTCTGCCCAAAAAAGTTTGCAGACGAAACATTGCATTTAAACCTCTTTCATTCTAATCAGTGGCCTAAGTTTTGAACTTGGAATGAGATAATTAAAACTCCCTGGTTTTGAAAAGACCAAAAATACTGCGATTTATTTTTTGACGTGACAACGTCTTATAATTCGATAGAGCCGACTGCACGCACGAAAAAACATGACGTCATGCGGTGTTACCTCGCTATAACGTCATGCGGCGTTACCTCGCTCTGAGGCGTTCCATGTAAGGCTTGAAGTGCAAGCGAGAGCGCTCGACATCCGTCTCTCTCCTACTTGAGTGAGCGATGCGTCTGCGTGGACAGCTGCTATACTATAGTACATTTACATGTTTTGATCGAGTATCAAATGCTACAATTCCATCAGTATTTTCTTAAGACGTTGTCACGTTCAACTATCGTCAGTAAACCTACTTTACAGACAACCAATTTTTTTTTATTTATTTACTTTTACATGCTTTTACTCAGAATACTGGCAAAAAAGGACGCAGCAACTACACATTATTTTTTCTTGTTTATCTATGTCAAGTCAACAAAGTCGGCTCGTCTCACTTTCATTTCGTCCTTGAATTGACCAGTACAGAGTTTAGAAAGAAAATGAAAGTTGTTTATTAATTGAATGGACACATCTAGGCGCGGATTAGCATAGATCAATTGATTTGTTATTAACCTTCTCCATTTTATTTTATTCGCCTTGAGGGGGCGAGATGTAATTGATATTGGTTGGACCTTGTTAGTAATAATTAAAAGTCAAAATAAAAAAAATATTTTATGACATTGACGTATTTATAGAACGAACACTCAATTCAGAAAATATTCCTTAGTTACATAATTTCAGAGGCATGATTCATCAATCAGTTCTTTGCGTAAAATACAATACTTACTTAATAAAACAATAATATTAAAATTAACTGTATACATAATGACGTATGTGGGTACTATAAAAACATAATATGTTTTTATAGTACCCAATAGTATATAGTACCCATAAATCGATTGAGTACTTACATTATGTCATGATGACAAAACTCGCAGAAAAAAACACCAGTTCGTCATTTGAATAAATGATTTTGATTTAATCATAACAAAGGTCATAAAAACTATGATGTTCGATTAATGAATAAGTATTTGAATTTTATCAGATGGCACCTGACACAATCACACGATGTCAAATGATTATCGATGTTGCCACGTGCGATTTGGCACACGAGTTCGCTAAGCGATAAAAACTCCTTAGGATAGACTCATCGATGAATCACCAGGTCTGCCAGTGTACCACTTGCACAAGATGAGGAAAGAAAACCATTGGAGACGGTTTTTCTAAAAAAAATGGTCCAAAAAAGTCATAAACTATGTGCATAATAAATAGATCAAAAACAAGTAATGATCCAAAATTAGATTGATGACAAATCACGACGCTATTCAGTGGTTTGTAGTTTGAAGGCACTTGTACTGATAAAATAATTAAACAATCAAGTCATGATGCAAGAATGTATGTAAACATGTCACATTTGAAAGTGAAAGGTGTAAGAATTACCTATCATATCACTTTATTCAAAAAGAAAAGCTAAGGAAGTCTCCACGAGGGCTGGAGCTTTGTTTTCCGGCGGGCGGGCAAGGGTTTTCGCATAGTGTTCGACCGGCTATTTCATGTACCGTGCAACATTTCGGTGGGCATTCAACGGAGCGAAGGCTGCCCGCGCGCCTGTCTCGCACTCGTCCCTCACACCACATCGGTGACACACGTTCAATACGATTCGATATCGAGTGCTAATCCTAACCTAGTACAAGTGATTCGAAAATTAAAAAGTCGAGTTTATTTTTTTATTGTGCTCGATTCGAGCCGCGAGTGCTTTCGGCCAGTGATAACGCGTTCCGAACAGTTGACACTTCCCGGGATAATAGACTGTTCGGACGAACATGGACTTGCCCACAGGAGCTACATCAATGCGTTGTTCATGGATGTCTTTTTAACTGGTGTGTGTCAATTTTTTATCAATGAGAGGTTTGTGTTATTGTTAAACGCAAGTTGCGATGAGTGATTGAACGTAAACAAATGCTAAAAATTGAGGGTAAGCGATGACATTTTTACTTATCTGATTGTTTACTTCGACAAGACTTTCGATTAAAAGTAAATAATCGTAATGTATTTGCAATATCTCCATTACAACGTACAAATATTTATCCCGGTGCAGCGGCAATAAGTGATCAAGAAACGATTTCATAAGTCCCATTACGTTGTAACTGCGTCTGCAAAAACTGAGTTGTGGTAGGTGGATTTTCTCATTCACAATATTAATTATTATTATAAAAGTTGCTGATGGGTGTAGATCTTTTTGGGCAGGGACTTAGGGCTGCGCGGGCGCTGATCGTGTGGGAATGATCAACACTCGCCGTCGGCAAACGTTCAAAGGGATTTTTCGTTGAAATTCGCTCATCATTGTCATCCGATACTCGTTATTTGACTTCGGCACATTGTTTGGGATTTGTCGATGGTCTCTTCACTAATTAATTTGGTTTCCCAAATGCAATTGAACTTTTTAGATCTTTTGAACGATTTGTTGTAACAAATTTTTAGAACTAAAAATTCGTCTCAACTTAACATAACTAGCTAGCGTTTGGTTACGATTATTTATTTAAATATATGAGATAAACTCTAACGCTTTTTGCTAAGAAGGCTGTAAGAAAGCAAATATTGTTGAGATAAGTTTTACTAAAATAGTAAGATAAATATTTATTCGGAAACGGGTCATTACTTGATGCTAAGTGGACGGGAAACCCCGCGTTGGAAAAATCACATTCGTCGCAGCCGCTTTTCTCAGTAACAATTAAAACGATCATTGTTTGCTCGATGCTACTAACTGCCCCTGACCATGGACAATTGCGGTATAAAAACATAGACAAACTCTTTAAAAAAAGACAAGAAAAAACCGCGTATTTTTGCGCGGGTTACGCTGTATTTACATACATAATATTATATTGTCAACGACTTCGATTGACCTAATGATTCATTGGCCATAAACCTCAGATTATCCTCTTCTGACGTAATACAAAAGGTGTGAAATCAGTGTAGTTTAATGTGATAACATGACATGTCATAATACATTGTTTGATTTTGACGCCACTCTAAAAACCCACTACGATATTGTTAATGTTGACTGACATATTTATTTTTGAATCATTTCAAGGTAAGATTAAGAAAAGACAATTATAATTGTTACATTACATGTCACTTATCTAATTGTTGAGACTACTTTTCTATAATACCTACCTACCTACTTTCTACAAATCGATTATTATCCCAGCATGCGAATTTCAGTTCTCATCTGAAGTTTTATATTTAATTTAATAAACGATCAATTTAAATCATATTTTAGCGTTTACCGGCATTTTAGGAACACTAAAGAAAACGCACATTTTATCGTCAACGTCCGAGAGTAAATCGAAGATATAAAATCATAACTGCTTATTGGAGGAAATCTTGTTTAAACGTTCGATTATCGAGTGGGTAGAGCATGAGTAGTAAAAGTACGACAAAAAGAAACTTTCTACGTTTTAGCACAATGCTTGGACAATAGCGAGCTTTTCAAAGTCGGTGGTGTGGCGTTCCTTCCCTATAAGACTGAAGGCAGAATTGTGAGGCACTGGACATAAAACATGTTTTATGGCTTCGGCGCAACACATCAAAAACTTCAATAACACATGTTCTGAACAAGGCGGCGTTAAATTTAACAATGACAATATCTTTACGGCATCAAATATTTAAAAAAACACTAACTATTTTGCAATATTATTGGAAATTTTATTGCATGGCAATAGCGCACCGCGAATACATTTAAAAAGCTACAATTTATATCATGTCAAATGATACTCGACAAAAGCTTCTTGTGATAAAAATTAAGGCATAAATATTTGGTTGTTACACAAAATTCTCACACACCTCCGGGTGTCTTGAGAAAGTGGTCCAGATGGAATCACCTTAACATGAATGGAGCAACGCTCTGATGTATCTCAGCTTATTATTTTTTATGTGTCCCCCGAAATAAAACAAGGGTAATAGGAACGCACTGTGCGTGCCTTACATCTGATTTGACCTTTACACTATTAATCATCCCACATTATACTGCATGGTAATAGAACGCTTGACAACATTGCAACCAAGATCAACCTGTGATGACATATCTTTACAACTCGATCTAGGACTTTACCTCGCTTATCAGTCCTACTAATCACCAGATAAGAACAAATAATATTGACACAAAATATTAGCGATAACACTATTTAAATAAATTTCACACGATTAACACATCATTTCTTTTGTTACAGGTTTTCCTAAGAAGCTTCTGGTAGCTACATCAGTTGTCGTGATTATAACGATGTGTGTAATCCCATCTGAGGCTCGGGCGGTGGAGCACGTCAGGATGAGGCACGAGAGGCGGCACGAGCTGGCACAGCTGGGCCACGAAGCGCGGCACAGACTACCCGAGGCACGCCTCGACCAGCGCCGCCGCCCCCACAGAAAACAAACACTTACCCTCAACCACAAAGACACAACAGACCCAATGAGACTCCAAAGGAACGCGCTCGCCGAACGCTTCAAAAACGCAACCAAAAAGATAATCAAGAAACTCAAAAACACACGGAGGTTCTTCAACGAAGAGCGGAGAGTGCTGAACGAGACGAAAGAATATAGGGACGGCATGCCCAAATGGCTGCCCGCGATGAACTTCGTCGACATCCACTTCTTCAACTACAGGAGCCCGCGACGGCCCGGCGCTACGGTCACAGAAAAAAAAGTGAGTTAATACCTGTTGCTAATTGATTTACGATACTCGATTACGTATTCGGATGAATCATGATTAGCTCGAGTCCAATGGCCTTTATTATTTAGTTTACCATATCACCCATATATAATCGACTCAAGAGCGCGCACGTCTATACAAGTCCGCGTCTATCTAAATAGGTCTAATGACTAATCTTTTTATTAAAATTATTGCAAAATATTTTGATAAGAGTGTGATGCAAATTTGAAAGGACTGACAGTGTAATTATTGCGGTCGATCACTCCGAGCGGGGTGTGGTAGTCCGACCCATCACTCTTTTTACCCGTTCAATGTTTTTACATTATTTTTAATTTATTTTTGCTTTATTTGAGAGAAAGAATCACCGCGCACATTAGCCGCGCTCGGGGCAGATCCGTTGCAACTTAAATGAGGTTTCGTCGAGCCAAATTACATGTGGCCGGCCTTTGTACCGCGTTTATTTACTTCACATTGTACTTAAGGGCAATAACTAGAAGTGCAAGCCCTTCATTTTCAAGCCGCTTTGGTACGAAAATCGGTGCGGTTTTAAGTGTTTTATAAGGCCTCATTACCTCGCAGACTAATCGAGATCGCTTCATTTGCGTCGCCGCAGTAAACGTGCACCTTACGTAGCGAAGAATGAGGGATCGCTTTTTGATCTCGTGTTTTTTATCAATTAATTCAAATAAGTTTCGCAAAAAGATATAGGGCACGCCCACGTCCGCCGTCCAATAGACGATGAGCCCTAACGAACGGTGCTCCCGCAGTCGTTGGTAGCGGGTGAAGGAATAAAACGAGTTCAGGGTACGCTGGTCCAGAATAAGTCAGATGCTTATGGTTCGCCGCTGTGGGAGCAGAGCAAACTAAGGAGCAAGTTAAATGTTTCGAAGAAATTTGCATAGATTGACACCGCGTGATTTCGCTTTGCTCACGCGATTCTCAATACCACACGCTTATATCGTACCTTACAATTTTAAAGGACCGCATTATAATTATGTTAATTATTGTATTCAGTCCATACTGTCAGCGCTTCGGTTCATAAAAATATAAAATACACACGACTTTTAACGAGTTTGTACAAGCTTATTGTTTGTTGAGCACACGATGGGTATCGAAGCTTTCTTTAATGAATTCTTGGTCACCACTAATTAGTACACAAAGTTGATGCCAGCTTGCGTAAGTCTTTCACACTAGCCTGTTGAAAATCGGTGCCTTTTCTTACGTCCTATATTTAGTTCTTGCATATTTTCCCTATGTTATGTCACGCAAACGACAAAAACGTATTCGTACTTCTACGAAATGTGTACTTACTCGTGATTTCAACTGGAAATTTATTACTAAAAGGCTTTATGTGACATGACCGCGTTTCATCAAAAGTAGCACCTACAAATCGAAGCGTGATCTTTTAATTCTTCTTCTCAGTACACAAGAGACTTGGAAAGTCTCGTGTCTAATCTCACTAAACTTATTGACTTTGTTATCCACGTGGTTGAATAATGAATAACTCCAAGTCTCAGTTTGTCAATGTACGGCCACTTAACAAATTCAAATATTTGACGATGGGCAAAGAAAGCGTTAGAATTCAAGTGATCTTTGGCTTTGGTTTACATACGGACTTTTTTAAATTAAATAACGTACAAATGAGAGGTTAGGTGCAGGGCGCTGCGAAGTAATAATGTGGATATCCTATACAAATTCTTTTTTCACTAAGCGTTTTTCTGTTATCGTGTTCATTTCTCCTCTTTCCATTATTATTTGAGATTGTTGAAAACTTTCATTTGTTTCACTTAAAACTTTTATTAGGTTACTCTCATTTACCTCTTAAATTATACTGAGTCTAGCTCATCACTGGGAACAATCCTCTATACGACCAAATTCACGTCCATTCACATCAACACCTTATCATTTCCAAGTTTCTTATCTCCAACTACTTTCAGTGTTTGAGTTAAGGGCAGAAATTTCACACGTCTCACTAGCGGTCTCACTGTTTGTCCAGTATTTACGATTTAACAAAACAACATGAAATGTTAAAAACACATTATTTACCCAAGTGCGACGAATGGACCGATGCCTGTACAGTCCGTTTGTCTCACACACGTGCGTCAAACGTAAACTCGGCTTAAACTTCTCTCAGAGCTTCTTAGAGGCTTTAAAGAGGTTTTAAATCTGCTTTAACGCAAGTAGGTAAGGTATGTATTGTCCGGCTTTACTTAAAGTCTGCGAAAACAGTTTTATAGCTTTAAGAGATTTCTGCGCGACAATACTCGGCCTAATGAGTTTATGGGCGTAAAAGGTCCATTTGGAATTTATCCTTTATTGGTTCGTTTGAAATGTTTGCTGAGGCGGTGATTGGCTTTTTAGCAAATATTTTTTGTTAAACAAATATAGAAAAATATTTGAAGTTCCAAATACAATCAAAGCTTCAATCCCTGAACGAGCTACTTTGTTTTGTGAAGCTTCTTTATATTGAGCACAGTGTGTAGGTACAATCTCAAGTATGCCATCTCAAAAACAAATCATAACAATATAACAATAACGTATCAAAATACATTGTATCGCAAGAGAAGCATGGGAACAAAACTCACTCTGAATCACTCATTCATAGAGGAAGTTATTATGACATATGAATCCTACCCATTAACACTTCCACGAATAGTGACGGGATAATACCTAATTGGATCAGACAGACTAATTAATAACAATCATATTCCTCTGCACAAAACTGTCTCATCCTATATTAATTCCTCGAAAGAACGGGAAGTAGTGCAAGCGGAATTAACCTGAAAAGTGATTTGCAGGACAAATATTACTCATTGATTGATTTATTAGTAAGGATTAGTTGTTTACTGTGACAATACTCTCTGTTATGACGTCATTAGTAGTGTCTATGTAATGTCTAAACATAGCGATTTTTAAACAAAATATCGATACCAAATAAAGCTAGCAAAGGTCATTGATTTGCCGTTTAACATAATCGTCAATGACGATCTGTCTATTAATGACGATGAGTTGATTATAAAGCAGTGAGGAACTTATGAAGACCTAATAAAAATGAAATATTGACATAAATGAACAAAATAATAATAAGTTTTAATTGACAAATAAGCTATCCGTTTCAAGAATCGAGGCAAACGAGTTCCTATAATTATTCTAGGTGTTTATGGTGGATCGGCTTCGAGACAAACAGTGAACGTTGACATAATCATATCGACAGTGGAAAAGCAATATGGCTAAAGCGCCAATATGTGAACTTTACAGGAGAGAATTTTAAAGTTCATTTTTTACGAAAAAAAATCATATAAAATTTGTTGATTGATTTTGTTTTAATTAACACCATATGTAGAATATCATATTTTTTCCTCTTTCTTATGCGTAATAAATAATGTTCATAGAGCCCCTAGTTCACGAGATAATTGTCGTTTTAGCGAAAATAATTCATTTCTAGAAAATGTGCAGTAAGCAAAAATTGCTTATATCAAGGTTACTCGCTTTTTAAATTAAAATAAATAAACTAACAAATAGAAATGCCTTAAATAAAAAAAGCAATATTTACTTAAGTGCATAATAAAATTACAGAATATAAAAACTGAATTACTAATAAGTTTTTTACTTGAACTGAATCGAATACAAAAACTGCTGAAGAACGAATAAATTGATACATGATAAGATAAATGAAGCGTAACTGCTAAATGTATGTACATTTAAACTAGTGCAATAGGTCTAATCTATAGTTTTCGTGAGCTAAAAGTAGATTATTGTGTTATTACCATGATTCCTTAGCCCTAATTTACTAATATAATATACTTACATAGGTACAAGCTACAGCTGTAATTTGTTGATCAAGTCTTGGAAAAAAGCAATAACTGAGAATATTTTGTGAAACGTCATGGAATTTGAAGCCTGTCGACCAATCGCAACGATTGTTGTCTAGAATGGAATATAAGAAAATGACATCGTCATTGTGCATTGCGTAAATTATTGAAGTTGTAAATTTTCTCAATTTACCCTTGACAACAATCACTGCGCTTGGCCTAGTGTTACGTAAATAAAACAAAGAATAAAATTTAATTTTTGTACCCTCTTTTGTTGGATTTATTTTTTTTTCAGTTTACTCTTTTTTTTTGCGACTTTTTCTATCATCGTCTGTATTTTCCCATGAACTAAAACTCAAAGGTTTGTGTTAAAGCCACACCTTTTTGGTTATTTACTTCGTCTGCTATATCTTCCAGATCTATTTGAACTGATACATATTCTTATTTAATTCCTTCTGTATTATCTTCGGATCTTATTTGCTGTAAACATATTTCTATTTCTTCATCATGAGAAGTAAAAGCATCTTGATTATAAGTGGTTATTTTCGACGAAGGCCTTGACGAAGATTTGACAGGCGAATCATGGAGAAGAGCTTGCACTGTAAAAGATCTATTAGAAAACTCGTTTTCTATATCAGTGGAGTCACTTGAACTTTGTGAGTGAATAGGCGAGGAATCATTAAGGTTAGCAGAATAATTGTGAGTAAATTTTTCTTCGCTATTTAGTTGCAATAGTGAGGTAAGGTTCGCGTTCATGGAATTTTGGCGCATTGAGCAACCTGGGGCTTCTAGCTGGAGCGAAGACGCATCGATAGCGAGATGAAGGTGAGTCAAGTCCTGGGTGTTTGAAATCTCTGGCTGGATCGAAGAGGCATCGTCAGCTGGATGAAGGTGAGTCGAGTCCTGGGTGTTTGTATTCTCTGGCTGGAGCGAAGAGGCAACATCAGCTAGATAAAGGTGAGTCAAATCCTGAGTGTTTGTATTCTCTGGCTGGAGAGAAGACGCATCTTTAGCTAAATGAAGGTGAGTTAAGTCCTGGGTGTTTTAATTATCTGGGTGGATCGAAGAAGCATCGTCAGCTGGATGAAGGTGAGTCGAGTCCTGGGTGTTTGTATTCTCTGGCTGGAGCGAAGAGGCAACATCAGCTAGATAAAGGTGAGTCAAATCCTGAGTGTTTGTATTCTCTGGCTGGAGAGAAGACGCATCTTTAGCTAAATGAAGGTGAGTTAAGTCCTGGGTGTTTTAATTATCTGGGTGGATCGAAGAGGCATCGTCAGCTGGATGAAGGTGAGTCGAGTCCTGGGTGTTTGTATTCTCTGGCTGGAGCGAAGAGGCAACATCAGCTAGATAAAGGTGAGTCAAATCCTGAGTGTTTGTATTCTCTGGCTGGAGAGAAGACGCATCTTTAGCTAAATGAAGGTGAGTTAAGTCCTGGGTGTTTGAATTATCTGAGTGGATCGAAGAGGCATCGTCAGCTGGATGAAGGTGAGTCGAGTCCTGGGTGTTTGTATTCTTTGGCTGGAGCGAAGAGCTAGATAAAGGTGAGTCAAATTCTGGGTGCCCTTTGGTTTTAGAAGTAAAGCATCTTCGACTTCTGTGGGACAGAAATAAAAATGTTAATTATTATTCCCTCATCATAATCACACTAATCACGCCAATATTATAAATGCGAAAGTTTGGATGGATGTATGGATTTTTGTTACTTCTTCACGCCAAAATAACTAAACGGATCGGGCTGAAATTTTGCATACGGGTAGTTGTAAGCCTGAAATGAAACATAGGCTACTTTTTATCCTATAAATCAGTTCCCATGGGATAAAAATAAGCTTACACTACGTGTGCGAAACCGCGGACATAAACTTGTTATAACTAAACCTCATCGCCCGAAAAGTGTCCCAGTTTATAATAAACTACGCCCACGGCTTCGCACGCGTATTTTACGGTTATTTCTATCCCATGGGAACTGATTTATGGGATTAAAAGTATGTTTATTCCATATTCCTGTTTTATTACAGGCATAGAACTACCCGTATGCAAAATTTGAGCCCAATCCGTTCAGTAGGTTTGGCGTGAAGAAGTAACAAACATCCATACCTACATCTATACATCCATACATCCATCCAAACTTTCGCATTTATAATATTAGTGTGATGTGATAATATCTGGCTAACTTTATAACAACTTAGATCAATGTTTTATAAAAACATTGAAATAAATTGTTATAAAGTTAAAGTGAAACAGCCATTACCTGTTAATACATACCATTGCTTAAGTTTTGTTTCAGAATCATAGAAGTCGGAACTGGTTCTTTAACTGCGGAACTGCTTCTGTTAGGAAAGTTATCTGGGTGGGATGGCATAATATCCTCTGGTTTGGTAAGATATGACACTGCATTTTTTGGAAATGCTAGAATTACCATACACAACTTAACTCGCAAGCGCAAACTGACTGACCGAGCCAGCCGACATGTCGCGACACGTTTTGGCGCGAACTAAAGCTCACGCGTGTCTTCGATAGTAACCAGTATTTTTTAAGAAACACAAATATTAGTACAAGTTGCGTAAGAGTAAAATAACTGAAGTTGATAAGTTCTTTTATATTCACATATTTTTTTTACTAATATTCACTCCAAGTAAAATAATTGTAATGCCAAGCACCGCTAATCCATCGTTCCATGGAAAACTACTTACATTAATTTTTGCTAAAATACCAAAGAGTTAAATAAAACCGTAACGGAGTTTTGCTAAAGCGACACATAACCAATGATGTAGATAAGGTAAAACTGCTGATAAGACATTAAGACGTCAAATGCAATTATACAAAAATGCTAAATCATTGTCAAACATGAATAAACCGTACGCATCAATAACTTAAACGACATCAACATCAAAAACACCAAAAAAACGTCGCTTTAGTCCATGGATCAATGACAAAGGTACAAAATTTTGGTCTGCTAAAGCGCCAAAAAAATGCTCAAATCGTCACGAAACATAGACAGATCGACGCAGAAAAAAAAAACGAGTTTAGTGATATATATAAGTCTATTTCGACCAAAGTGGCGCTTTAGCCATTTTGCTTTTCCACTGTCGATATCATGAATAAAATTTTGGGGAAGTAATTGAATTGATCACTTTCAATTAAAAAACTAATATTTGTCTTAAATTTTGACTTTGGTGATTAAAAAACCGCTGTCTTAGCACTGAGTTTAAATAATAGTAACACAAAACTAAGACGTGACTTATTAGAACTAAATTTACGTTATGACTGATTGAAACAAATTTTAATGCTTTTTGCGTTGTGTGGCCAATTAGAAAACTTTTTTGCTGTGACGAATTGTTGCCTAAATCACATTTACTCAGTGCGTTTTAATATACATATTTTTTTTGTGGTCAGGACTTACGGGAATTTTATTTATTTTGCAACCATAACAATCCGTAACTTGCAACGCTTATTTAGCATTTTTCGTTGTGAATTGTATATTTACCAGGAAAATAAATGCTAAATAAGCGTAAAATCGTTTTGTTTGTAGGGGTGACGATCCACCTAAGTCTTGGACATCATTGTTCAGCAGCAAACATACTTTATGTACAATATGAGTTGAATGTGGTTAGGCTAGACAGGTCCTTACCTACTGTAGGAGATAATTATAGAAAAGATGCTGAGTGATTGGTGCAATGCTGTTTTAAATTGAGTCTATTGGTCAGAAGTTAAAACTAAGGCAAGTCGGTAAAAATTACATGAGACCGTCTTAATATATGAGAGAATTAGTAAAAAATAATATGAACTTTTTACTCGTAGACTATACGCGATTTTTTATTATCTGTAAATAAGACGTATAACTTTCTTGTTGTCGATATTAAACACAATTATATGCACTTGTCGATTTGCGACTCTCTCTTATATCTCTTTTCTTTATATGTAATATAATTATTGTTAACAATTTTATCTATATCTCGACTCCATCCAAACACGTGAATTTGTTTTTTTTTTTGTTCGGATTTGTTGACATAATTTGCAGTTTATTCTAAGCTCGACTGTAGGTAAAATATTAACAATCATAGAATCCTTACAAAGTCCACAGATTCAAAGTTAAAATGTCGAATATGACGTAGTTATTCATAATTACGACGATAGAATAGTCATAGTGCTGCACCAATCACAAATGAGAAACGCAGCCTCGACACATATTCCTTGTCGTCGTAAAATACTTATACTTGGTTAAACGTGTTCGATCCTAAAGCTCGATACAGAGATACGAATTATAGAAATAATTGAACATTATTAAGTATTATAATATCAAAAATATTATAATAATTTCGTTGTCAGAAAAGAAAATTCTGATTTTTACTGTGTAGGTATTTAAAATTACGCATATATACAATGAAAACATTACGACTAATTATCAATATATTTAGATGTAGGTATCTATAGGTAAATATATAAAATCTTTACCTAGTTTAGAGTTAATGAAGTCATTTAATATTCAAAAGTTATTCAGAGTAATTGTCAAGCGAGCTCGTGCGAATAACTTGACTGGTAAGGTTCACCTATTTAGATAGATGCGTCATTGGCCACAAAACTGCCAGACCACATTGCAATCAGATTCTTTGACGTCAAGATAATCCAAGTTATACCTACCAGATGATCTAATATTTAAACAAATGTAGTTATAACCCTTTGACGTTTACGTTATACTTACGTTTTATTTTCCATTGTTGCAGTTTATGTACCTGATGCCGAAACTATACAAGTCGCTGGTGGAGTACCAACAGATCTTCGAACTTCTCCTCAAAATCGAAGTTGACTTCCCTGACGACCCCTTCTGCGCTTACAACAAGACTCGCCACGAACTAATCACCAAGACCCTGAACAAACTCTACAGCACCATCGGAGAGATCAAGGAAAACATGGTCGCAGTCAAAATGCCAGTTCCTCAGGTCACTCCTAAAGAGCACCTAAAGAGTTTGGAGGCCAGGGTTGACGCGCCGCAGTGTCTCAAGAACGATTACATAGCTTTCAGAGCGTACGGAAACCTTCTCAACAACTGGTACTCGGAGTTTAGATGTCCGAGGGGCAAGAAGGTCATCAGCAGTAACAGCAGGTGCGCTGCTTACGAAGCCAAGTTAAAAGAGAAGCGAGAATCAAGAAAGAGTAAAAACAAGCCTTTGAGATGAGTGTGGTGTTAAAGTGAGTGGTCGCGTTGGAATTTACGTATTTATTGTTAGGGTATGCTCTCTGTGACGCCAACGGTTCTCTGCGCTCGGCGACTCCAACACCTTGGTTTTTGATAGACTGGCTAAGATTGAGGACTCGCAGCTGTTATGTTTAAAGTGCTTGACGAAACAATGTTTTGTTGAATAAGTATTGGGTACTTTCTCTGTGATATTTAGTATTCTGTAGATATTAAACACTAATTTATTGTTTAGCTTTAAGCCTCTCTATTCAGTTCCTCTGTTAATATCTTCATCTTTCATTTTCTTCCATCTTCTTGTATAAATCATCTTTAATTTATTTCATGACTATTGTATTTATAATTGTACTTAAATAATTTAATTTGGATTGTGTATCTCATTAATTTGCAGATATTAATTTGAATCTGATTCATAATTTATTTTATGCGAAGCATTTTAATTTTTTTTATATATGGAGATCTTTTCATAGAATTAAATATTACGTACAATCGCCTTGAGCTTTGTCAGCAAACGTTAAACTATGGCGCCACTTTCTTAATCCACTTTGGTTCTCGGTTTGCGTTTGAAATTTTAATAAAACTTTTCAAAAATGACAAGCAAAGTGAAATTCAAGATAATGGTGACTTCAGCATACCTAGATTTTTGGAAGCTCAATCTAGATATTCTAAGTTTAATGCAAATCAAAACTTAAGGCGTTGACGGTGGATTAATTTTGTATGAAAAGATTTCCAACTCAAGACCTCATTACTAAAATCTTATTATTATATATTTTATTTGATTTATTATCTCGATTAGTATTACTAGAAGGCGATTATATGCCGTTTAGCCAAGAAAGACTTCTAGCCTTGTAATTACATAAGTTGCTTATTTATATAAATTATACATAGCTATGTATAAAAGTGCCGTTAGCTTTTAGCGAATAAATGAACTGATACCATGTGAATACCTACTTGTACAGTAACTTGCATATTTTATGCAAATTTTGATACAATTGAAGGACTTTATAAGTAAATGATTTTAGTATTAAAATGAAATAAATTGATTCATCAATGATATAACTTTGTTTGTTTATATTCCCTTTCAAAGGATCCTAAAGTGGGTCATGCATGCGATTAAAAGTTATGCAGGTACCTAAGAATGACGAATTGTAGTCAACGAAGCCCTGGCGGGTAGGAGGCGATTTGAAAAAAAGCGCCTATCGGTAGGTACCTTTTATAACTATCAAAATGCTTAGGTACGGAGGTGATGTCTATGATTCATGTACTCTATCTCTATCTCTGTATATATCTTTTCAGTTTCCTCTTTAGCGAATTTACTACCTCACAAGAACACTACTATTTTTTGTTTATTAGGTACCTAAGCAATTAATTTATAAAACCAAAGCAATACATGCCTTATGCTTGGCTACATTTGAGTATATTATGTATCTGTAGTATCTCTACGTAACTAAAAAAAAATTTTACTTACCTACTTCACAGATAGGTATTATAATACTATACTAGTACCTACTTAAATCTTTATAGGTAGGTAACCTTACCCAGGCGCCTACAGTTATGTTCATCGTTAGGTTAACCCTTAAGTTTAAAGTCAATTTCTATATACAGACATATTTTAAAACTAAAATGTATCGGTAAAATGAAGATAGCCTAGCCTAGCTATTTGATTATTAACAACAAATTAAATATTATAAAACCGAAACTGATGTTATTATTGGAACCCATAGATAGATGAACGGCTCACGGCAACGGCACACAGGTGAACGGCCCGGTACTAAAGTAACAAATGAAGATGATATTTTGCAACGATCTATGAGATATCTATATGGTGATCTATATTGAGGTAAAAATCCAGGTAAAGCAACAACAAACCTATTGTTGAGAACTCCTGGCCTAAGGCCAGTTTATATTATCATGAAAAACTAATTTTAAGTGACCATTAGCGCCACCTGTAAACATTTGAAGGAACTAAATATTTTAAGTTTGACTACTCAACGCTAGGTGGCGCAAATTTAAAATGATCAACAGCGACATCTACAATATAAGATAAAAACTAAATATTATGATGTGGTCTCGCTTGCATATCTGTTTAGTTCGGCTACTCGACACTAGATGGCATTATGTCAAGAACGCAAAAAGGTTTAACGGTAAACAAAATCCCAACCTTCCGTTGGTTAATGCTGGGCGGAGTCTCTTAAACGGCGAAAATACGCTAACCTTGACCGAGGTTACCTATTTGAGCCGTTTGGGGTTGAAACCCTTGGTCCTTCCTTGGGGTCCTGGGGCACACGCAATTTATAAAGATCTTACCAAACTTCTTATAGAGTCCACAGGTGATCGGAATGCTGGCTTTTATTTCGGTCAACGAATTAGCATTGCCATTCAACGTGGCAATGCTGCTAGCATTCTGGGCACTCTGCCTTCTGGTGACGGCTTAGATTTTTAGGAAATAGATATACCTACTTGTTTATACTAGTAGTTATTGTTTTATTCTGTTAATGTAATACTGATATCTATACTGATACTAATAATAATATTATTCTGGGCAGTGAACTTTTTAGTTTTATTCCTGAATATGTAAATATGCAAATAAAATACGTTTTTTCTTTTCGAAACTTCTAATCATCAAGGCGTTCCTGTGAACAAGCGCGTTGAAATCTTTTGGATGGGTACAGAAAAATTGAAGGGGGTTGCCTTCTATGTACTTAAATATAATTTTTCTGTAATTCCTCTGTTTGGTGTTGGAGCTAGATTCAATTATGTAGAAATGCCGCCTTTTTTTACTTACAAATAATACATTATTGGGTCGGAACGGTATGAAAGTAAAAATAGGCAGCATCCTCTATTTAGATTACGTAAGTAAGTAAGTACGTAATTTTGGTACCTAAATTAAAACTACGCAAATAGGGTAAGAAATATGTAGTAAATTACAAAACAAAAAACAATTTAAACACAAAACTAGTTTAAGAAATCAAAACACAAATTAGCTAAACTACATTCAAAACTTTAAAGGAAAATGAGATATGTTTCAATAAAGTTGATCGTTTCGTGTTGGCGCCAGATTATTTTTTTTCTGAAAGGAATAAAACTAACGGAAAATAAATTTGCCGCAAATCGTAAGGCTGATAATAAATTCAATCTAGCTCCAACATCAAACGATCAACCTTTAATAAAACCAGCTAAGTTGCCAAGGGCGGACTCGCGCACCGAGGGTTCCGTACAATACAGACATTATTAAATAGTTCACAAAATTAAATAGTTCGTCCATCACGTACAAAAAAATATATTGTTGTATATATCAACAAATTTGGGGGACCCACATAACCGGGGCTATTATTAATTATAATTACAAATTTAAGGTTTCGTTTATTTTTTCTTTTGGTAGGTAGATACTCGTGCTAAAAGACATTACTTCTTGACAAAGGACCATGAAAATAATGTATGAAATTAACTCTCACTAGTATCCACCGGTTTCTTAATATGCGGACATAACGGCGGCCGTATTATATTGATTGCTTTGACTTAGGTATAAGTTTCAATAATCAATTAGCTAAACCCCAACATTGCAGACCCTGTTTGATTCATTTCGATACCTCCAAACGACAACTACTTAGAAAAAGAGTTTTGACAAACAGACAGACGGGCCACGAAGTGATCCCATAAGGGTTCTTTTTTCCCTTTTGGTGTACGGAACCCTAAAACACAGCAATAAATCACGGCTTGATTCGTCGTTAACACATAAACATTAAACATAAACATTTATTTATTCTTTAAAGTACAATAACTACAGTAGGTTGGTACAATATACATAATAATAAGGTAAACATTAAGTAGGTTTTGAAGACTAAAAATAATATAATAACACGATACAATGACATCTTTAATTCCGTTCTTTTTTTACTCTTAACTAACAAAGAAAATTACAATCAAATAAAAGAGACAAATTAGAACTAGTATTGACAATTTAAACAATTAACTGCTACAAACAATCTACAGGTAGCTCAACTGATCCATATCAATACCAGTCGGAAACGTCCCCAAGACGCTGGCTGCATTACCCCGCTGTATGGCAATGCTGATGCGCTGTGCCTGATACTCACCAGTTCTCGGGTCACTCAAGCGTCGTCACTTCGACCAGACGCTCAAACATTTTTTTCACTTCTCTTGCTCAAAAAGTGTATCATAATAGTGTGGCTTAGCGGTCCTAAAACTCGAGTTTAATACCTAGGGCTAAAAAGTATTTTTTCTTTTAATTTTTGTCTAAAATCATTAGCCCGTACAAAGCATTCGTTCTCTTACATAAAAACTCGACTTCTTGGTGCTCCTTCAATCTTTTTTTTTGAAAATTGAACTTTCTTGGTGATGTTTTAAGAAGGTTGATTCTTCCCTTCACGGTAGAATGCGAACTGTTTCGTTCGGGTTAGATAGAGATTTAAAAAAAAAGATGGTATTGGCGCTAAATCTCTAGAATTTTCTTCATTTCAAATCACAAAATTGTTTTATTTTCTCGCAATCGAAGTGAAAAGTAGAGTGTTTTACTCGGGCCAAAACCACCCATTATAACTCGGTCTTGTCATCCACCCTCGCTACGCTCGGGAGTATAACAACCTCGTATTTAATGGGATGGTTTAGTCCCGTGTAAAACAATCTACTATTTTTTAACCGGAGAGTCTCGGTACCTACCCCACATACCTACCATAGGGCTCGCATTCCGTTCTAGAATGCGGGCCTAGTAATCCAAATCCTGCCTGTGTACTAAGATTGGTTATTACAGTTTGCTTAATATCTCTCATTGCTATGATTCAGAGAATATTGCACGAAGGCGTGGACACAAAATCAAATATTCATCAAATATTTTGCAACGCGAGCAATTGTCAATTGAAATAGAAAATCAATGCGATAAACATTCTTACAACAAAGCATGCGCGATCACACAGAATAAGTGTGAGTTAATAAAGGTTAATCAAAGTCAATGTTTCACTAGTAGGTATAATTTGGTTAGCACGTGAACTTAGTAAGTACCAGCTCCTGCTCAAAGCTCCATTCACGTGGAATCATGTTCTATGATAAATATATTAGGACGAGTCATAGCCTCATCATTTAATTTAAACAACAATAATTTGTATACTTTTTTATTTGTATAATGTATGACGTACCTATATTATTTGTATGATGTATAAAGAAATCTGAATATATACCTTTCCTGGGGGATCTTTTTATCCTTCAACAGCAATTTCGTGTTTTGGTTCGGCAAATTGTAGTACCTACTCTAATAACACGAATTAGAATACCAATTTGCACATAGCTTATATTGTATCTGCTGTGGGGTGCCGGCTTAGAATTTGCACCACCCCAACTCTTACCGCGGGTGTCGTAAGAGGCGACTTAGGGATTTCCACCAGGGCCGGGCAGCAGCGCCCCCTGCAGAACATTCTACCACCGAACTGCGATCCCCAAGCCGCATGCCCAGCTTGGGGACTATGAGCATTGATTAGAGCCCCATGTGATAAAAGCCAATAAGGCGCTGACCAGGGGGAGGCCTGCGTCCAGCAGTGGACCAACACAGGCTGTTGAGGTTGAGGAGGTAATATTGTATAATATTTTATTTCTATCTTCAGCAGATGCACCCCCTTATCTCAAAGCACATTTCACTTTTCTTCATATTTCTCACTCTCGTTCCACTGACACTCATACGCTTCGAGCACCTGTCCACTCTACTTCATTCTACAACTTCTCGGTACTGGCCGGACTGTCCCGGTCTCGGTGAGGCGTGATGAGTCACTACCAACATTAATTTTTTTTTGTAAAGGAACACTATTTGTCTTGTTGTCATTGAATTGCCTTGTTTCCCTCTATAAAAGATAAACAATAGTTATGTATTGTATGACACAAAAGTTATCAGAAGATATTGGAGACATTTTTTTTCTTTTGTCAATCAAACAACAAATAAAAAAATAAAGCGCGTCAAATTTTGGGAGTGGGGGCTAGTGACGTCAAACCTTGCCAAAAAGGTGTCACAGGGTTTGACGTCACGCGGGAATTTAACTGGTTATATCTTCATAATTTTTTGTTTAATCGACAAAAGAAAAAATACGTGTTTAATATCTTCTGATAATCTAGCAAACGACGGACTAATTCTAATTTTATAGTACACTTAGCACTTCGAGTGCCCACGGCGCACGTGCCGATCTCTTCGTCGTCGTTGTCGCGTCGTAGCTCCCCGTCCCGCTCGCGCCCCTGCAGTTGGGCAGTGAATGCCTTAAAGGTTGTTAAATGATAAGGTAAACATTGCTTTAACAATTCATATTAATTATTTTAACCTCCACAGGGGTTAAAACTTTTAAATCCTAAAAATCTATACAACCTATAAATGACAGGAAAATCGATCGATGATTACCATCGATGCTTTGACGGGTTGTTGACAAGCAACCGCATGCATTCAATGATGATCTACTTAGATAAACATCGAAAAGCTCGCGACGCAGTGACACAGGCCACTGACGGCGTCGAAGTTGCGCACACGCATAAAGCAATAGAAAGTGCTGCGTCAATGTTTAGTCGATAACTGCAAGCCGTCGGGGTTGGACGTCCGGTGACGCAAATTTTACCGAACACGCGCGTGTAATAGTTGCGTCCAGCGTGAATAAAAATTTAAATAAATTAAAAAATAAAACTCAAAGCACCGCTAAGGACAAAATGGGTGTCAGTGCAAGGATTGTTGTAACGCTTCTTTTGATTTCTGCTGCAACAGCTGTTCCCACGGGTGGTTCCAGGCAAGCTGTTCATAAAAATGGTAAGGTAATTTATGAAAATTAACAAATTGGCCTGATATACTTCAAATTTCAAGACCAATGAAAAAGGTCCTGAAAATCCAAGACAAATTTCAGGAGTGTGAGAAAATGTCAGTAGGTACGTAGATAAACTCGTACCTAGGTATCTATCGGTCTTTGCCCTTTTTGCAATCGTTTCATCAATATAGATCCTTGATACGCCTGAAAGGATGCCTCTAATTTTCACATTCCGGTGTTGCAAATCAACGTACTGGAAACCTAAATGTTTACGCACCTACCTAGCAGCTTTAATTTTTTATCAATTTGCAGCATTCAGCATTTTCCCGATATGTTATTCAGGATAAAAATTTAATAATACATTTGTAACCAAATAATGTCCTTGACGATTGCCTTGACGTCTTTATTTACATAGGTACCTTTGAAAATAGGTTTCTCACAAGCAATATATAGATTAACATAACTGTAACAGTAAAGCAACAGAAATAATCGCAACGGAACTATCTCATAAAAATCAAGGAAACTCGATTTCGAATCAACAAAAAATTACGCAAACCTATTCAATATTCGAAAACTAGTTGCAAAACAATAAAAAGAGCATTTACCGGTAATTTCACAGTGGATAAAATTTGTCTGCGCCTTGGAGGTCACAATGACCCAGTCTGTAATCGTTATAGTTCGCAAATTAACTAACTGCAGTTAAATTGCAACCTCAACCTCAGGCAAAAATTGTCTTAGTTACCTGCTAGTTAAAATTGCTTTAACTGTGACAATCTCTGGATGGTTTGATATTTCAGTGGGTAGATTTGTCAATTTTATCATTAGCACACATTCCAAGATAGAAGATTCCCTGTTGACAGATACAATTCCTTAATAGTTAGGGATTTTAAAGTGACTTACATTATAAAATGGCCTAGAATGAAAGGGTTCTACCTCACCTGGTTGCTTTCCTTCTTTTTGCTTTGTTTTGGTTATATCTTATTATTGTCTTCTTTTACACAACAGCATTCACCATGAATCATGGTTGCTGTTCCATGATACATTTTGCTGAGTATTTTATGCTCAAAACTTCAAATTCCTTTCTTAAATACCTACATAAAGTATTTTCGTTTTCAAACCATTTCATAAATATTGTTCCATCTAATTTTCCAATGCAGGCCCTGCATAATTTCATGCAATTATTTCATATGTTAATTCTATACGCGTGACTACTGGCAATGCACCTGCATTGTTCAATTCAAATGTAGTTTATTAAGTTATTAACGGCTTAATTATTCGAACTCTAGTGGGATTGGTTTGCAATCACGACGTCTATGGGTGAATTTTCGGTAGGCAGTTGGGTTTTCGGAGTCTTCATTTAGAGCGGTTTGAGCAAGGAACAATAGCCGCGCGCGAATTTTTCCATAAGTAGCTGTCAGCAACGTGTTTGTAAGCAGAGCCGTCCGCTTGATGGTAGAATCGAGAAGTAATCGTGACGTCTTTTTGTATGGGATTTGGTACAGCGCCTCTTAGTGTAAGCAGGAACCTACGCAAATCCCGTCTAACGTCTCGAAATTATCGTCAACCGGACTCAAGGCTCAGTTCCGGTAATATAACATACTTACCTCTGTATCACTCCTCTGCGCAAATGGATGGGTTTAAACTGCTGACCCTGTAGGTACTTGGACACTCTTGGTATCAAGTGCCAGCCATCCCTTTTCCATATTACAATGTAGCAAATCTACAAAAACTTCAACAATTCAGATAGCCAACAATAAAACAATTCAATTCACATTGAACTGTAACCGTATTGTCATAAAGTTCAATGGAGTTATTAAGTTGGTAATTACATCTCGGTTTTTGTCTTTTGTTATTCTTTCCAAAGTATTTATATCTCTGACAATCTGTCACAGAGGTTTTTGAACTATTATACCTACCTGACTATCCATTTACGTGGTCAGTAAAACCAGAGGAACAAAAAACTTGCCTTTATTTCTTTTACTACTTCTTACTTATTTATCAACTTCTTGCAACATCTGTCATATCTACTTATGTCCTCACTTGTAACTCTACCTACCACATATTGAAATAAGCTTGTATATGCTTGTGTACCTACACCGTGTACCACTTTAGCCACCACTGTAATACGTATGTAGCTATCTGTATAAATGTCTGTGCTTTCCTTGAAAAGTCAAATAAATATATATCTTTATCTTTTACTATCTTGTTTACTATCTATTATCTATTATTATATTGGTCGTGATTGGCATTAATTGGTAATGAAACTAGATTTGTATGAAAAATCTTAAAAGCTAACAAATAGCTTTCTTTATCGCGCAATAAATTTGTTTCAGTCACTGTTTTCCCAAGACAAGTTTTGAAAATTTTGAGACGAGTCCAATAAAATTAAATTAAATTTTGAACATAACTATATATTTCATCATCATCATCATCTGATGATAGGCTGATGCCTATATTAATCCACTGCTGGACATAGGCCTCCCCTAATCAGCGCCATAGCGCCCTGTCTTCAGCTTGCCTTCAATATATTTAATGATACTAAACTATTTATTAAGTCATTTATTCAAAAGCCAGCAGAATCTCATATAAACAAACATCACGAAATATAAAGCATTACCTTCAAAATAACTAACAATATTCCCGACCTCTGCCGAATGAATAACACCTACACATTATTAAATTATTTAATACTTCGTCGCATCACGCAAGTATTTAGCATCAAGGCTTCCCAATATTGCCTAATTACTCACTCCTACTTACCGCAACAATAGAAAAATTGAAGGTTCTTGACATTATAAACATTACTGCTTAGCATTCCGTTGCAAGGGTCTTACAGACGAACCAACTTTGAGATTGCTCGACATTGAATTCATAGACGGATTAAGGCGTATTGCCTCCAGATTATAAAACAAACCTTTGTTAATAAAAACACAGATTGGATGACAATGTCTGCCCTATAAATACCCAATAATGAAACAGGAAGGCAGATTAAGTCACCATTTTATAAACTACTGAACTTTCTTTCACGCTAGGTCTGTATGTCTGACAGAAAATTTAAAAGCTATGTTCCTAGACAATTTGACGACTCCTATTGCTCGCTACCAACAGAATCGGGTCGTCCATAGCTGCTACCACTAATTATTAGCCGTCTTTACCCATTCTTGCGCTCATGACGTCAACCAATGTACGGAACCTATCCACTTCTTCGGGGGACAGGGAGTGAGTCACCAGTACTTCTGCTCATCAATGCATATCTCTATTTCGTTGGTAATTTCTTATGATGCTATAATTTTTAAAATAGTAGGTTTGCGTATAATACAGACGACCCTATCCAATTGCCTCACTTTCAACAGAATCGGCTCGTCTAAAGCTACTACCACTAATCATTAGCCGTCTTTACCCATTGTTGCGCTTACGATGCCAGCGTACGGAACCCATCCACTTCCCCGGAACCATTGTGCAAGACCGTGGGACAGGGCACAGTGGGTCACCGGTGTTTTTGCTCATCAGTGAAGATCTTCACTCATTAGCATCTCGTCTTGTGTCGCAATTGGGGTACGGGCGTTCACACAATGTCCGTTGCCCCCGATTTAATGAGTTTGTTTGATTTTTATTTTGACAACCTTTTTAAAGTAACTAAACATAGACAACCGATTTATGACATTGGTTAGTGATTTATACAACTTACCTCTTTATTATGTCTCCACCATCGAAAACAGAGTAATTCTAAACCGGTATTACTGAACTTGGTTGACTGACTTTGTTTTCCTTTAGTTTTAACATTGTCACAAACCATCAAAGTTATTGATCTAGTTCAAAGAATGAGAAGAATGAAGCTGAAGTGGCAATGGCAGCAATCAGTAACACTGATTGCCAGGCAAAGGCCTCCCTTCGCTTTCTCAGCTCTTGTGTCTTTTTCCTTACAAGGCCCCCCTGCGATATTGTTCTGACTTATTTTTTTAAATTAGCATGTAAATATTGTAAACTGTACTTACCTTTTTTTAATCCATATGTATCGGAAAAAATAACAGTATCGATATCTTCGAGGTGCTTTTCTCTGTTTCCTTCTTTCGCAATTAGTGCTATAATTAAAGCTAAGATCCCATTATAATAATTAAGCCATAACACTCGATGGTCAAATCCAAAATTCCTTAGCATCAAAGCCATCAACTTCCTTCATCAGCATATTTAATTACATATCTTATTAAGTTCGAGATTCCTATGCGACAATATTGGGTTTGAAAACCCCTTGGCGCCTTGGTTCGTTATCGCATCGTAAAGACATCGGGCAAAGTTTACAGAAAAAGGCAAATATTTTAGGTAAGTACCTATATCTACATTAGTATGTTTGTCATTATTATACACTCATTTATTCTTAAATCTCGTTTATAAAATAATTTTTTTACTATAGAAAAAAAAATATTATAAAACTATTCTACAGTAAAAAATATATCAAAACGGTGAATCACCGACCTCGAAGCTAGGCTCAAGCGACCAGTGACTAGGGCTTAAAATTACTATTATTATTAGTATGTTTGTCAGTTTGTTTGATATGGCAATTTCCGAAGTTATTGGTTCGATTCTAAGAGATCATTTACTTCGGTAAAGTTAGCTGCTTACATTAACAGCAGAGTGTTAGTAGAAATTTTGTCTAAGAAAATCACGCCGAAAAAATATATAATCAGTCCAAACGTTCAAGTCATCATTTCATCATTCATCATACTACGAGATATTTAGCATGATTTGAAAATATGACTTCACAAGCTTCTGCCCGCGGCTTTGCACGCGTTGTTTCTATGGAAACGTTCAAAGGTAATTTCTATCCCATGGAAACTGATTTATAGGATAAAAAGTAGCCTATGTTTGATTCCAGGCATAGAGCTACACCGGTGCAAAATTTCAGCTCAATCTGTTCAGTAGTTTAGGCGTGAAGACGTAACAAACATCCATCCATCTATCCATCCATTCATCCATTTATAATATTAGTATGATTATTAATAACCATGATGGATTTCAAAGTTTTACCCATTCAAACGTTTTTAAACGTTTTTCCATTAAACATGATAAGAGCCAAGGCCTATTATGTCCAGCAATGGAATAGTACAGGATGTAGGCATGATACTAAAGTCATTTACAACGAGATATTCAACATGATTTGAGTTTTGAGCTTTAGTGACTTTAGTTTTAAAAACCATGATGTATTCAAAAGTTTTTGTACCTAAGTACCTATGTTGCTAAAATAAATTTCAACTGTGGAATTTCATAAAACCATCTCAAATTCTTCAAAATGTTTGAGGAAAATAAGATAAGGAAGTAAAGAAGCAGTGACTTCGATCCCTTAGTAAAACGTCAAGTGCGAGTCGGACTCACGCACTAAGGGTTCCGTATAATTTTAAGACCTTATGTCTTGCCAAATATCGTTAGGTCAACGGAAGTAGGCACTCTGTAGGTTTTGGTCCATAGCGAGAATTATAATTTTTTGTGAATAAACTGTAAATTTATAGTTTTCGGGGTTTTTCCTTTACTTGTGCTATAGGTTAGACCTTGCTTCTTGCCAAGGGGCTTTGTGTGCATGTGATTCCCATGGAAAAACGACTGTAACTTTTGGTTGCGTTAACTTACAAGTTTTATTTATATCGAGGCTCCAAGAGGTTACGGACTTGAGTATCTGATGTTAATTTCAACTCGATACCTCCACGCGTTCCTGAGAACAGGAGGTTGACAGACGGACGGACAGACAGACAGACCGACAACAAAATGATCCTGTAAGGGTTGCTTTTTTTCCTTTTGAAGTACGGAACCCTAAAAAGTGATTGACTCTCATAACGAGGATTCGTGATTGGTCATTTTACTAAGAAGGTTTTATGACTAAGGGTTTATTAGGGTTATCATCTTATTTAAACTCTTTAATTAGAAAACACTTGCATGTTCGCTAACGGGTTTGACTGCGTCTATATGTATCACTCCTCGAGGATGCACGCTTATACAAATAATAATAATTTATAGTACAACATTGCCAAATAATTACTGTAAATATTCTTTTATTAATTAATTTGTATTGCCTAATATTATTTGACATTTATAAGTATTTACCTGTGCTTAAATTTAATCTAGTTAGAGTTTGTAATGATAATTTATTGAATGTATTCCGGGTACTTATTGACATGAATAATTTAAATCTGTTTTTATAGTAATTAACATAGTATATAGGTAGTTGTAATAATAATAACATTTATGGTGAACTACCGAAATAAATAAATTGAAAAACTTCGACGAAGCATCTTTAACTGTGGATCTCTACGGTGTCAAATCTGTGGCATGTAATCATAATACATCCATATCATAGTATTATATTAAATACGAGAGTTTCGATGGATAAATCTATCAATCATTTATTGAATGGATGTTTGTACTTTTTCACGCCAAAACTACTGATCAAATCTGACTGAAATTTAAAATACTTGTAGTTCTAAAGTACTTCTGCTGTGTAGTGCCGGCTTAGAATATGCACCGCCCCAACTCTTCCCGCGGGTGTCGTAACATGCGACTAAAGGATAACCACCCGGGGCGGGAAACAGCGTCCCCTGCAGAACAATTCCACCACCTAACTGTGATTCCCAACCCGCATGCCCAGCGTAGGGATTTTGGGCACTACCCCCCATGAGATAAAAGCCAATAAGCCGCTTATCAAGGGGAGGCCTGCGTCCAATAGTGGGCTAATAAAGGCTATAGAGGTGAGGTAGTTCTGAAGCTAGAACAAAATTATAGGCTACTTTCTCGGAAAAACGCTTGCGAAGTCACGGGCAGAAGTTACACATAACGTCGGCTTATTGCAAGAAGTCATTAGTCGCAAGAAGTCACTAACTGCGTTAGATATACCATTGAGTTCGTCTCGATGAGCTCTACATTTTGGTAAAACTGACAAATTTGTAGCTCTTCAAACTTAGAAGTTATGGCTTGGTTATAAAGTCAATAACTGCATTTTTGGTATATCTGGATTCATAAAATTCATTAACTTACATTAATACATTTTAACAAAAGAAAGAAAACACAATTGCCATTTTTATTTTCATACGTAACTCATTTATGTGACTTAACAACATTTTGAAAGTGCTTTTACGTTCACAAACGTTTGAATAAGTTTTGCTTTAATTCATTATTTGCACCTTAACCAGTTTTGTCGTATCGTATTTTTTGGAAAAAAAAAATACTAACGGTTTTAAATGACTTCTATCAAAACGAGTAACGTCTACACTGAGTTTCTTATTTTTCAAAGAATTCATTTTTTACACTTAATTACTTTTTCGAAACATAATTAATGGTAAAAGAATACTATTCGAAGGAAGTATTGTTTTGTTAGTGATTTTTGTTATTGTAAAAATAACAGGTAAATGTAAGGTAATGACTTTTGCACACATACATTTACGTGTTGCTATGCTACTTATGAGACCGCGTGCCGTGGGACCGGAGTCGCGGAAGCGGGGCAGAGGGGTATTTTGTTCGGGGCCGCTCGCGCCTCTGCCGCGCCGCGTAGTAGTTCGTTCTTTCCGGCCCTTGTGGGGGCACAGAGCGGGGCATCGAGGCTTGGCCTCTTTACCCCGGCATCAACTCGAGGGGTGA
Organism: Eupithecia subfuscata; assembly: GCA_963564075.1. Taxonomy (NCBI): domain Eukaryota; kingdom Metazoa; phylum Arthropoda; class Insecta; order Lepidoptera; family Geometridae; genus Eupithecia; species Eupithecia subfuscata. Next base: position 11,849,625 of record OY751109.1, on the reverse strand, counting down.
CGACTCCTCGGTCCTTGGGTTTCGCTAAAAAATGCATTTATTTAGCTTGTTCATCATTTTTTTTTATTAATATATTTGCATGTTTTTTAATTTTTTTTTGTTTGGTCTGGGTTATTTTTTTTTTTAATTAACCCCCGGTCTATCCGGGGGGTTCCACGGGGCTGAGGTCCCAGGGAAGGGCCTCCACGGGCGGTCATCATCTGGGGGCCGGGGTTGGTGAGGCGCTATTTGGTGAAGGTGGGCTTGGTGGCCGTTGTCGGCGCGGTCGTACATTCGACGACTGTACTGTACGACAAACTCGTCTATGGATTGGATCTGCGGGTCGCGAACGATGACATCGTTCCTGACGTATTGGCTCGCGCCAGTGCAGATCCTCAGAGCCACGTTTTGCAGCCCCTGGAGCCGGTCCCTATTCGTCTGGGAGACTAGTGAGTACCAGGCCGGCGCTGCATATGTGAGTCGGGATCAGACTTAGCCTTTGTAGACCCACACTTTGGTCCTCAGAGGCAGGCGAGATCCTAGGACGGGTCGGACAACGGTCGGGCGACGCGCGCTTGTTGCAGTGCACTGTCAACCTTCGGCTGCATCCTCAACGACCTGTCGATCCCGAAGCCGAGGTACCGGATGTGCGGGCTCCATGCCACGTTCTGGCCCCGAAGTGTCAGCTGCGGTGGGTGGCCGATGCGGCGGGAAACAAACAGCGCGGCCGTCTTTCCCACATTGACGGCCATGCGCCATTTGTCCAGCCAAGGCGGCAGGATGTTCAGCAGCCGCTGCATCCTGCGGATTGCAATGGTGGGGCTGGTGGAAGACGCAAAGAAGGCGCTGTCGTCCGCGAACAGCGCTAGCGACACATCCCTCTCCCCGGGGCGTAGGTGGCCCTCCAGGGTGGGGATGTCGTCGGAATAGAACGCGTATAACGCTGGCTGCTACCCTGCGGTACACTAGCAGAGATGGATCGAGTGGAGGATGTGGCACCTTCAACTGCGACGAAGAACCGCCGGTTGTCGAGGAAGGATGCCACAATCCTGATGGGAGCTGGTGGAGTTGGGGTTTGCAGGAGCTTGTACAAAACGCCGGGGTGCCCAATACGGTCAAAGGCCGTTTTTACGTCCAGAAAGACCCGGACGGTGCAGCGCCTGGCGTTGTGCTCGACTGCAAGGTGGTGCAGCAACCTGGTGAGCTGCAGCGTGGTAGAGTGGCCACTCCTGAAGCCGAATTGCTTCAGGCGCGGCTCGATAGTTGGGCCTGGCTCCAACTATCGAGCCGCGCCTGAAGCAATTAGAAGCCCCAGGAGCAGGCGTTTCAGGAGCTTGCCCACTATTAGTAGTAGAGTAATGGGGCGGTAGTTGGCCGGGAGGCGGTGATCCTTGCCGGGCTTGGGTAGCACGATGACCCGCTCGGTCTTCCGTCGAAGAGCCGGGCGAGCGCGGTGACTCCGCGGCGAGGCAACTGTTGGGGACTCCGTCATAGCCTGGCGCCTTCCGTCTGGGTAGACGGAGGACGGCCTTCCGCACCTCGGCAGGGGAGATGAAGTACTTCCCGTCTAGGCGAGAATTTCGGCACGGTCGGCGGGAGCAAAGCGCTGGACTTCATCTCGGTCCAGCAGCGGGTAAGTTGTTGCCGGCTACCGCGTGAGCGCCCTATTCAGCGCGTACTGGTTATTGTCCTGTTCGGAGGCCCGGTCGATGATTCGGTCCCAGGTCTCACGCCAAACCTGTACTGCGGCCGAGAGCTCGGGAGATATCGGGTTGAGTCGCATCTTCAGTGGCGGGCAGCGGGAGCGTGCCCACTCGCGCTGGAGTTCGCGTTTTCTCTCTATTACCCACTTAAGGTGTTGGGGGAGGTCGTTGCGCTGGCCTTGGTGCCTGGTGATGGGTACGGAAGCGGCCGCCTTAGCCTCGATGATGCGCGCCATCAGCGCTGAGGCCTCGGATTCTACTTCTGCAGGCGTCTGGAGAGGTCCGACGTCCACGGACTCGAGTGCCTTGGCGTACGCGTCCTCACGCTCTGGGACCGGGTCCGCGGCCAGGTCGAGCGTTATGAGGAGGGTATATAGGATAAGAAGGTTTTCAGGTAAAGCTCAGTCTGTTACTTAATATTTTCTAATCTAAATAATAGGTTACTTAATCGTTTCCAACCTATTTATGTGTTTATAACTCATTGCTGGCTAGCAGAATTATTTTCTAAAAGCTTAGAACGTGTTTTTGACTGATTCATGTGCCATTATTACTAATTTTAGTTATTTTATTAAGTGCTTTTGGACAAACAAGGTAATTTGTTTAGCTTTTAGTGATAAAAGATGTTATTTTATGATTATTTTGTCTTTTAATACTCGAAAGGGGCCACTAATAACTTCGTTGCAGAAATACTTAACTCCAGTTTAGTCAAAACTTTTTATCGCAAGAAGTCATTATCTTTGCATTTTTAGCTTTAAAAAAATTGCAATGGTTGAATTTGTACTGATTTCAGTTAATTATAAAATAATTACATATCTCTATATATTGGCGTTTAAATTATATTGATAACTGTCGTAGTTTTGATGATATGGGCTCTTAAAGTTATAAAAACTTTAAACTGCATTTGCCAAACTTTTGGATTTGTCGGTTAATGACTTCTTGCAATAAGCCGACGATAATTATAATCTAAGTATAAGTAAAATAGAACCTAGAATGGAGTGGATCAAACGTGATTGAAGATATAAACAAAATTTGTCGTATCTGATTAAATATATTAGACACGTTCATACGCTCTAAGTACCTACATATTAATCTAACCTATAACATAACAGGTGTTCTGATACCTAACATACCTACATTACATAAGAATTCCTAACACATAAGATATATCACGTATTGATTCCATATCTTTATAAACTTTGCAATTAACCACAATTATTTAATATTATCGAATTGTATTGTTTACAACAACTTTAAATTCTTTGTAACACTTATTGCAATCCATATAATGTTGTTCAATAAAGATTACAATTCGGTTATGTCATTTCGTATTAATTGTGTAAGGAATGAAATTACAATCGAAAATAATGAAGATGTTGCGATAAAATCGATGAATAACGATTTCGTTTACGTGAACGATTTATATTATTTTATGTAATTTGAGCTCTTAGGTCTAAAGGTACAATTTCCTAAATATTTAATACTAGCTGCATTCGTACTACCCGTTGTCCTATTACCCGTTTTCCCGTAGGAATGAAGCATTTTCCCGCGGTCTATGTTCATCAGGAATAATGTGGGCATCTAATGGTAAAATAATTTATCATCTTTCCTCTTTATAATTATTATTAGTATTAGGATAGACAGTAGGTACTCTTAGCTTAGTATACCTACCTAACTTGCATGTAATTTCTTTACGTACAGTAATTATTTGAACCTTACTTATACCCAAAATTATGCCCTGTGCACATACCTGGTCTCCGTAACCGAAATTCGGCTAGGAAGAGGACACTTACTCCCAAAGGTACCTACAAAAATTACTAGGTACCTACGTAAAATTGGAAATACTAACTTTTCATTCAAAATATTGAATATATTTATATTACTCGGGTGGCAAAATGAATAAAATGTCTCAAATTGACTGTATTTGTGTTTTTACTATTTATGTTACCAAGTTACAAGTTACAAAATAACGTCTATTTTCGTAAGATATTCAGCTTCCGTTTTATGTAAAGTACCAACCTATCCGTAGTTGACACAAAATACTGTGGCAGCTCTAACCTAGTTTTCAACAATACTTACGCTAACGAGTTGTTATTAATCTCAAATCGTAAATAGAAATATATCTTAATTATGTCTTAATTGACGACCTCTGTGGCGCAGCGGGCGAAGGTCCGCCTGCGACGCAGGAGGTTGCGGGTTCGATTCCGGCCTCGGGACAAATGTTTGTACGATCTGCAGATATTTGTTCAGGGGTTCTGGATGTTTTTCTATGTATAATAAATATATCTATCTATGTAGTGTATTGTATTATGTACATCAGTTATCTAGTACCCATAACACAAGCTCTGCTTAGCTTGGGGCTAGATAATGCTGTGTGAATTGTCCAGCATTATTTATTTATTTATTATTTATTTATTATTAACACTATACTCATAAAGCAAATTACCAAGCTAATAAAATAATTGAGAATAGGTTCATCAAAGTATATTCAAAGAAGTTTTGCAACTGATCAATTCCAATATTAAATTTGTCACGCCTCATATGTTTTTAGTTGGGATGGACAGATTCATTTTAACCAAAAACAAAATCAGATTGAAAAGGGCCTTTGTTCTTAACAAGTTTATGCCCGCGGCTTCGCACGCGTTGTTTCTATGGAAACGTTAAAAGGTGATTTCTATTCCATGGGAACTGATTAATGGAATAAAAGTAGCTGATGTTTGATTCCAGGATTAGAATGACTTGTATGCCAAATTTCAGCCCGATCCGTTCAGTAGTTTTGGCGTGAAGAGGTAACAAACATCCATACATGCATTTAAACTTTCGATGTCCAAAGTTCTTCCAAAACTTTCCTTTAGCTGATATTACTTCGGAAATGGATCAAAATCTCGATCGGTAATGTTTTGGTATCCATAAATCGCATAATTAGATATAACGCCGTATATAGCACGGTCATTGCCTCGACCACACAACTCAAGGTAAAGTGAAAGCGAAATCGAAAGTGCCACAATAACTTCACTGTCGTATTGCTAAACATTGAAAAAACGTTGTTTTTGCTAATTATGAACTGGGGAACCAATTTTGAGGTGGCAAAAATAGTGGCAGTGACATAACAGTAGGTGCCAAATTGTTTTTCTTATGTAAACAAATGGATTATAAAGTCATAAATAATAATAGACCACCATAAAGTTTGCTAAACTACGAATAAAATACTATTGTAAATGTGATGATAGAATGAAGTACTTTGAAATTTAAGGGCAACCGTGGGTTGACCAATTACCTACATGACATGTATAAAATTTTGCAAGATAATAAACATTAAAATGCTAATTAGAAAAAAATTCTACAGTCTTGGGTATTTTGAAGAGAAATAATAACCATCAAATAGAAATGCATCAGTAAGTATATTTGGTGAATAAATGATTTATAATTATGATTTATTTACATTCTTATGCCATCATAAACAAAAGAGAATTGACATACATTGAATATTAATAACATTTAATACGTATTTCCTTTAAGATAACGAGTACCTTTATATAAATAGTATATTTATATAAAGGTACTCAGGTAGGACCTTTATATAAATAGGATAAAGGTACTCGTTATTTTCTAACTATAATACCTACTTAGTTATAATAAACTTTATTATAAATTGTTATCTATGATTCATTCTAGCTCTTAGCATATCTAGGTAACAACTCAAGGCAGGGACACACAGCACTTTTGTAAATGAGTTCCTATAGAGCATAGATATTTTAATAACTTCCTAGTTATCATAGCTGATTCCATTATGGTTTTAGATAATGCAATAATTATTTGTACGTTTGTAATATAATAAACGTCCGTCCCTTCAGCATAATGCTTATGACACTGAATAAATACTTTTTACTTTACTTTAGTACCTGAACAAGGCAAAAAACAAAAACGACATCCTTACAGACTCAGAAAGAAGACTGAATACAATACTTTGTTGACGTTTGTATGTGACACGTTTTGTGTCATTTCATTACTGTTTTAAAATCTACAGTGGATTTTTTTTTCAAGTTAAGCAGAGCTTGTGTTATGGGTACTAGATAACTGATATACTTAATACAATAACACTACACAAATAGATATTTTTTTATTATACATAGAAGCATCCAGAACTCCCTGAACAAATATCTGCAGATCGTACAAATATTTGTCCCAAGGCGGGAATCGAACCCGCCATCTGCTGCGTCGCAGGCGGACCTTCGCCAGCTGCGCCCCTGAAACTGAATATGATTTCTCTCTGATCTACATCAGAGTACCTACTATTCATACATTATCACGCTCTGTAACTCGAACTACAAAGTTAGCGGACTCAAATCTCGAAGAAGCAATATGTTAACTTTGCGGCCTCTGTAAATCGAAGTTTTATCCGTAAGACTCTTTATCTCGAAGTTATTCAATTTAAAACGTTCAATAACCAATTCCAAGTAACCATTTATCTCCCAAGGCGGTTTTGTTTTGTCCTGGAAAAGTTCTCACATAGTCACATCACAGTAGGTAATTATTATAAATGCGGAAGTTTGAATGTTAAGATGTATGGATGGATGTTTGTTACCTCTTCACGCCAACACCACTGAACGGATCGTACTGAAATTTTGCACACAGGTAATTCTAATCCTGGAATCAAATAAAGCCCAGTTATTATCCCATAAATCAGTTCCCATGGAATAGAAATCACGTTTATATGTATAGATGGATGTTTGTTACCTCTTCACGCCAAAACTACTGAACGGATCGGGCTGAAATTTTGCATACTTCTAATCCTGGAATCAAACTACTACTTTTTTATCCCATAAATCAGTTTCCAGGGGATATATGTACACATAAGATATAAATCACCTTTAAACGTTTCCATAGAAGCAACGCGTGCAAAGCCGCGGGCATAAAGTAGTACCTACATTAAATTAATTCTTTGCTTCTTGGCTAAGTGCAATACCTATGGAAAAAGCCTTAAGACTAGGTGTGTAGAGTACTGCATTATCTATGGCCCAGGTTACGAAACTACCTGTATAACTAGTTTAATTTGGGTGTGTATTTCTAATTTGCCTACAAAGGTTTGTGAAACAACACTAGTGGCTGTGAAATGCACTCAGGGTCACTGAGTACAAGGTCGAGTCTTGAGCATTACTTTTTATGCTAATATCTTTTTTTGGCGGAGATAATTTGAGTAGTGTTGTTATTATTTTGTTCTATTTATTTATAACTGTTTTTAAAGAAATTGTTTGGTTTGAAGGGGTCATGAAGGTTTTCGATTTAAATGTTGTAAGTTTTTGATGGCACTGTAAATATACCTAATAAAAATGTCGACTGCTTCACCTACCTACTTGTCCTATACATACTAATTATACATAGACTAGAACTTCCATGTTTACAACGAAAAGGAGGTTTTGGTTCCATTATTAATGTTAACTACGAACATTATTCCTTGTCAAAGGATGAAAGATGAATCGTTGGTGTTCTTAAAACACGCACTTCTATAGCACCCACGTGTTTTTTTACGGAAATGTTTGAAGGTTATTTCTATCTTATGGGAGCTGTTTTATGGGATAATAATTTGTTTCCAGGCTTAGACCTACTTCTATGCAAAATTTCAGCCCGTACGGTTCAGTCGTTATGGCTGTAAGAGGTAACAAACATCCATCCAAACATCCAAACTTCCGCATTTATAATATTAGTGTGTGCTTTTTGTTTTTAAATGTATTTCCGTTTACAAACAAAATAGTTTATTTTTTATTGATTGTTCATCTTCAAATAATTCGTTGTTCTCAATAAAACTGTTACCAAACGGATAATCGCAATTAGACATCGCGTTTTATAACAAGCTAGAATTTTGAAAGTATTTCAAGAGCTCGAATAATGGTCAAGTATGAAGGTACAAATTGGATTCGTTTCAAAAGCTAAAGATGGCAATCTTTGTTACAAAAATAAGATTGAAAACTGTACGTTCCTACTCAAGGACTTACCAGTATAGATGCGTACACACTTTTGTAGCATGTAGCTGAATTTCATAATATTTTATTGCAGAGATACAGAAATATGCATGTAATATTCTGCTCAAATTGTTGTCTCATGGCAATATTGTAGTTGAATTTTAATTGTTAAGTTTAAAGTTAATTGCAGTATATTACTCATAGCATGTATGAACGAATTTTTAAATTCTGAATCAATCAAGTTGAGCTATCTGTAGACTGTTTGCAATAGTCGGCAGTTAGCTCAATTGTTTCAATTGTAAACACTAGTATAATTTTCTTTGTGAATAAATTTATTTATTCATGAATCAATTGCTAATAAGTTTATTATTATTATTTTATTATGTTAAATCTTTATTCCCAAAGAAAATTACAATCAAATAATATACATAAATTACAACTAGTATTTATAATTGAAATAATTGAGCTAACTGCAGACTGTTGTAGACGATCTACAGGTAGCTCAACTGATCCATATCAATACCATTCGGAAGCGTCCCTGGCAGCATTACCCCACTGTATGGCAATGCTGATGCTCTGCGCCAAATACTCACCAGCTCTCGGCATGTTAAAACAATTGTGACGTACTTATAATATGACAAATTATAAATGGAATTTGTATCTGTTTATCTGCATAGCTATAAAATTATATAAAACAGTGTTATACTCAATCATATCAACATACAAACGTGCACTGCTGGATATAAACCAGCTCTTTAAGACGCCAAAAAAATCCCTCTCCGCCTCCATCTATCGACTCCTTACAATGACGTTGGTCCAGTGGATGATCTCCAAACACTCCGTATCGCTTTAAATGGCGCTCGCCACCAGAGAATCTTTATCCACCAGCGGTTATCGGTTCTGCGAGCTACATGGCCTGATGCCCACTGTCATTTTAGTTTGCCAATTCTGAGAGCTATGTATTTTGGCCAGTTTGGTTCTTTGCCGGATGTCCTTACGTATCTTGGAAAAGATGACGTCCGGAATATCTTTGGTTTGGGTTATCTTTTGGTTTTAGTGTCGAGTTAAACGGGCTCTTGCATCGCATGCTGTATGGTCAGCAGGGCTTTGCTATGAGATCCGTCCATATACTTTTTGAGCTATCTCAGGTAAGCAGTTACTGCAATAAATCACCATTATCATTAATGCGTCTTTCTACTGATAATTGCCTTTGCCAATCATTGAACCTAAAATCAAAACCGCTCTGAATCAAAAACAATAAATCCAAAGATGGCAAGACATAGTCACTTTTATTTACCAATACAAGTCAAGGTTATAAAAGTACCAACGCCCAACAAAATCATAACTCCAACAATAACTGCAATGGCGATAACACCACAAACTCGACAACAATTTACTCTTGAAGGCCGCACGACATCATTGTCTTTCCACGACGATTTGGGACAATTGAATGGCATAGACTTGATCGACGTAATCATTGGGTTTCGATTATTACAGAATTAGGGTTGGCAATAAATATAATTATGGTACCAGAAGAACACAAGCAGATTGATAGATAGATAGATTTTACAGTTTTCATCGGATTGCGCCGCAAGCGTACCTACACAAAACATTTCTAAATCTTTAAAGCTTTGGACTTCGATTATACATGTCATATCGTTTTCAAGTCTACTAAGTGCCTAGAATTTGTAACATTATCCAGATGGAATGTGAAAAGTTGTCCGAAATGTTCTGTAGGGTTGCATTTAACTGAGCAACGGGAGAGGGCTTGCATATTGTCAGTTTGAAATGGAAGGTATACATTGTGTATGTGGTTAGTTGATTATATTTCCTGTAAATAGCCGTCACAAGTTCGCTCCTAATAACTCTATGCTATACCATTCAGTTCTTCAGCATGCAGGCTCTATGCAGTACCGTGCGGCGTCCGTCTCCTCCGGGACGTGGACTCATAGTATAGCATGAATTTCATCACTTATAATGTTCGTGAAGTTTGCAAAAAAAAACAAACAAAAGAAAACCCACCAGCTGCAGCCATAAAAGTAATGTCAGAAAAGTAAAAAAGAGCATTTTGTAAGAAAACCCAAGGACCGAGGAAGGGTTCACCCCTCGACTTGAAGTTGGGGTAAAGAGGTGAAGCCTCGAGGGCCCCTCCGTGCCTCCAAGGGCCAGTAAGAGAGTTATGCAGTTTTGAATGCGTTCCTCGCACATGCCTCGGCTCGCACCCGTTACAGACTGACATAATTCATCCCTTAGTTTTCGCTAACCTGAGGTTAGCGTTTATCAATTTACCTCTAATAATAACTGATGTTCAATAGTTTTTTTTCTAATAGACTTAACAAATCACTATTATCGTTTACTTTGTCAAATCACAGTACTTGTGTTGTTGTGATCATGAATTTGTTAAATTGTTAGGTTGCGTTTCGTTTCGTCTCTTGAGTCACGATTTTTCGTAGCAGATTGTCGAGGTGTTGAAACGTAGGCTGTTTGTAATGAAGGGATTGCCGACACCTCTGTTCCGTACCTTTGGTTTAAGTTGAAGTATAGTGTCGATTTCAGTATAAGGTACACCTAAGGTTTTTTGTTAATAAAGTGCGTAATTATTGTAATTATTATTATTATTATTTTGTATTATTATTATTATTATTAATTTTTGCGATATTATTTGATTTCTTAGAAATTGCCCTGAGAGTGGGGACACTCAGGGCAATTTCTAAGAAATCAAATAATATCGCAAAAATTTTCGACTTCGACGGGACTTGAACTTCAGTACAGGAATGTGCTAACCAACTACACCACGAGGTCATGTGACGTGGGAGTCGAAAATCTTTACGACTTCCTACGGTCTCTAGCGCCGTTAGCTCCACCTACAGGGGAAACATTGAAGTTTATCCAATCCTGTTCAAAGATCATAGTTACTTACGTTAATTCTTGCGATATTATTTGATTTCTTAGAAAGTACACCTACATTTAAAAGAAGTTTATAGAAACCTGCAGTAGGTAATTATTGAAGGTGGGCGTTCTCATGTCTTCGATAGGAAGGTACGTGTTCCCTATTCTGCTAACCAACTGATTTACTGACAATGGTATCGTACCAGAATCGTCACATAGAATCCTAAAGCCCGGGACTGACCGGTGTTATGCGAGTTGCAGACTGAAAGCTAAGCTAACTTAATTTTCATACATGTGTGCAGCTGCAGACAGAATTACTGAATCTCCAATTCGATACAGAATAGTCACGGATCGATGACGGACCGACAATATTCTGTACCGAATTGAAGATTCACTGATAATGTGGCTTTGCGGAAAATTCGACTAAAACCATTCGACTAATTCAACTAAAACACTATTCGACTAAAAACCATTTCGACTAGTGACAATTCGACTAACGACTAAAACAGTTCGTTTCAATAGAAAAATGTGTCAACATATGGCTGGTTATACATATACACAACACACACTTTCAGTCACTGAGTCGCCACAAACCCCCAGCTTCGCGGGGGTGGGACGCCTACAGGTCGAGTCAACTCAAGGTCGAATTGTATTAGACGAATTGTTTTAGACGATTTTTCCATTGATGGAACTGTGACTGATATGTATGAATCGGCCTATAAGCTTCTAGCTACTTACATTACAATCATCAAGACTATGTTGTTTGCTGTTAATCCCTAGGTTTAAGTCTATACGATATCTGATTGGTAACATCAGATTATTCAGATAAAGGATCAGCATTCCGCGAGCAACACGTTACGTTAGTGTTACCACAGATAAACGATAATATACTAAGTATTACTACACCGTGGGCGTGCAGCGAGTGCATCTCGTTATATTCAGCATGAGCAAGCGATGCAATTAATAATGGAAAGCAGGCGCGGCGTTTGTACGATCTGCAGATATTTGTTTAGGGTGTTCTGGATGTTTTCTATCTATACTAATATTAAAAAGAGGAAAGATTTGATTGTTTGTTGGTATGTATGTATTGAATAGGCTCCGAAACTACTGGCGGATTTGAAAAAATCTTTTACTTATTAGAAGCCCACATTATTCCTGATAAACATAGGCTTTTTTAGCGCGGGAAAATGCTTAATTGTTAACCCCATCGATGTCCAGAATTACCCCCTTTCGGCTTAGTACCTCTCCGTGGCACCCTGTATAAATATACATTAAAATTTATGTAATTTTTAACAATGTTATGAATTTTGAATGAATGTGCATATTTGGATGCTTATACAAATCGCTTTTCATAAAGCTAAGATGATATCTGTCTTAATTGTAGAAAGTACAATGAGACATGGTGATTGCGTTTCAGCATGTAATTATATTGTTTTGAATATTCATATGTATGGAGATAATAGTATAATTCGCTATTATAAAATAAGGTTATTATGCTATTATATTTCGTAATCCCTGTCTCTATTCTGCAGATCATTATCTTATTATAAACCAAATTTTGCAGACCGAAACGTGAACCACCACAGCGCCTTTTCTAGGGGGGCGAATTCTGATAATCGATCGCTTAACTATGACAAAGAACTTCTAAGGTTTTTGTAATTATAGTGCGTAAGCCTCACACTCTGGCTAATTTCCAATTTCTAAGAAATCAAATAATATCGCAAAAATTTTTGATTTCGACGGGACTTGAGCCCGCATCCTTCCCTCAGTACGGGAATGTGCTAACCAACTAATGACGTAGGAGTCGAAAATCTTTGCGACTTTCTACGGACTCAAGCTCCGTTAGCGGGTTCGACGGGTTCATGTCCCGTCGAAGTCGAAAATGTTTGCAATATTATTTGATTTCAAAGAACTTAAAGTTTTTTTTTTTTTTTTGGGGCTAGATAATGCTGTGTGAATCGTCCAGCATTACTGTTACTACTATTATTACTATTATTTAGAGGTCCTCAAGAACAACACCGGCTGTGTGCTGCTGGCTTAGAATATGCACCACCCCAACTCTTACCGAGGATGTTGTAAAAGGCGACTAAGGGATATCCAATCATCATTATTCATCATCGATAATACCCATCAAGGGTATAGTCAATGGGTGATGATTGAAGGACTTAAAAGGGGAAAAGTCGTGCGCAAAATGTTACAAAACCCAGCTGAATGATCTGAAAGTTGCAATAAATTACTTCTCATGACATTGCACCGTGGGCGATGCAATGGTGTGACGTAATTCAATATACTACCCACAGCACAAGTAGAGCATTCTTTTGCGTCCATAGAAGCACTGGCTGCTGCCCGCAGCTTCACTGGCTCTTTTCTGGGATAAAAAGTAGCCTATGTCTCCGGAATACCTTCTATCTCCCTGCCAAATTTCAGTAAGATCCGTTCTGCCGTATAACAGAGGGAATGTGGCCTGACTGATATTTACAGATATGGTTACTATGTACTCTACTGCTTTTAATGCCCTGTGGTTTATAAACATGAACATCAAACCGTAAGAAAGAGTGCCAGTAATTTAGATAAATAAGGATGCTTTCGATGGAAAGTAACATCTTCGTGGGCGACAACAACTGAGTAAATGCAATTCAATCGCTGTTATCAGTTTTTGGACCTGCAGATATGAAATACAAATTTTTGGAATAATATTGCCACATCTGCTATAGTGGGCGAAAATCATGACTGGATCGAAACATATAGGCAGATTTTTATCTCGGAAAATGTGCAAAACCGTAGGCAAAAACAAGTACAATAAGTATACCTACATAAAATTGAAGAACAAAATATCGAATAAATCTTCTGTACAGATTAACAGCTCTACTAGTACTGAACCTAGACTGATGTTCGTCATAAAATACCTACCTAAATTGACTACGAAGTAGTTATCAACACCAGCTAAGTTCTCCGGTAACAAAAGAAGATCTGATGTATTCCACTCAAATGATTCTTATAGTTACAAGCCAAATCGCACATTCCGCATTCGCCCTGACCCTTGAAATCCGACCAACAGCCACGAACCAAAGGACCAGGTAAAGCCATAACCTTTTCAAAATTATGTCTCACAGTGTTCTCTTATGGCCTTTAAAACAAGGAATGTTAATAAAATCAAAAACGCAGGTCGTTCACTTCGGTGACAAATGAAATGTGGCGCCCTTGAGCACTTTCATCATTCTGCCCAGTTTGCCTGGATTCCGAAAATTTTAAAATATACTTTCGGTTTTCGCATTTGCCTGATCTGTAAACAGATCAGGCAAATGCGAAAACCTTATTAAAAAGCTTATTCGATCCGCTTTCTTTGTTTAGATCTAGTGGGCACAAATTGTGCAATAGTTTTTATTGTAACCAAGGCTTTACATAAAATGCTGTGTAGATTGGAATCTACATTAGACATAATTTTTTAACTAAGATTATTGATATTTATATTATCTCTCATTAATAGGTGGTTGATTTGAGAAAACGAAAACCAATTGCAGCTAAGAATCTGTTGAGAAATATAAAACCTTGTCAAAATAAACATTGCTTTATGATTAATATGATTATGAATGTCGTGAATACAATGTAATAAGTAATAAGACTATTTCCCGTAAAGCAAGTTCCTGCCTATTTCTATTATTCATAACAATGCAAGTATTTACATTTTTCCATATAAAGATAAAGCTGTGAACAGGCCGTGAATGTCATAAGTTATGATACGAATCGACTTTCCTGTATCATAAATTAACGCTAACATTGCGATATTGCAATAGCTTCCTTCACATGGGGTTTTTATATTATTTATTAATGTTTTAAATCTGGATAGATAAGTTTATTGCAAATAATTTTATTTATTGCAAACAATTATGTTTATTTACACTTCCGCATTAGGTAAGTGGAGTCTACAATCAAGTTTTTTTTAAGATTACCTATACCATTACTTATATTTTATTAACCCTGACACGATTGACCTATGTTACATTCTTGTTAAGTAATAGTGTTGACAATCATTAAGCTTATTCAATATTCTAGGTATCTTAATTCAGAACAAGATGTACTTTGTATTGTTTTTCAAATAAAAAATAACTATTATTTTGTTTTACCTATATTCGTAGGTCACTGAACGTTGTGCAATATTATGTGCTGTATGAACTCAATATCACCTACATCATTTGACCTTTCTGCAAAAATAGAAAAAAATATCATACAGGTATACCTATATACTTCCACTTAAACATACAAAATTTAATTTGCTTATATAAATTAGATAGTTACTAATGATAGATTTAATTATAACATATAGTGATGTGTGTTAAAATAATTATTATCCGATAGTTTTATGATGCTGCTGTAACATGCAAAGGATGTGTTTGTAGGTCAAGTCAAGTGTTAGAGATCAGTTAAATACTAACTTCTATTATCCACTACTACTACTAATAATAATAAATTTAGGAGTCACTCTGCCTGTCTGTCTGTTAGCTTCAAGGACTGAGCGGATCTTTATGAAAATTTTCAAAGGGGAACGCTTTACCTCTAGTTTGTAAGCGTCCGCCATCTTGGATATGCGCTTATGTGTAACCACATTGCAGTAACGTTACACACTCGTCCCGGACCCGTCCCGGATGCGTACCGTCGAGCCCAAAAATCTGATTTCTCTGAATTTTTGTATGCAAATACATCATGAACATCAATATACGATAGATCATCATCATCATTTATTTATTTTAGCGGGTTTACAGTGAACCTAGTTTATTTTGGAAGTATCAGACCTGTTTATGCTGCAAACCGCGGGGAGAAGCTAGTTTATAATACATGTCGTGTTCGTGTAGGTATGTAGCCTATAACAGACTGATTTTATTAAGATACTTGAGAATATTAACATCTTATGGAAAATACACGTGGTTTAGTTTATTAACACGAATTAAATGATTATTTATAGAAATGTTCCAGAATTTTATACGTCGTCGGCTTCTTTGTGACATAACAAATCCTCAACGTTTTGGACCAAAATTTACATTTGGCATTTTAAAGTCGGATATGGAACTTTCATAACAGAGAGTAATAAAAAATTTAAACGGTTAATAAATTAATCACACTTACACTTTTTTCGTACGACAAGCAATTATCAGCATTGTTGCAACGTATGAAGAAATAAATTTGCATGTTAGATTAGTATCAAGCATAAAAATTCTGTTTAATATACGAATACATTCTCAACTTTATATGTAAGGTCATAAAACTCATTTTTCATTGTGAATAAAGCATGCGTGTGCGCACAGATATTCATAAAGAAGCGAAAGTGGTTTATCACGATCAGCGGGAGCACAGACTTCTGTATTTATCACATAATTGATCATAAAAGATACAAAGGCACCGGAACAGCCTCGTTTATTAGGATACCGAACTTTATGTAGAGTTGAATGA
This sequence comes from Eupithecia subfuscata, assembly GCA_963564075.1. Classification (NCBI taxonomy): domain Eukaryota; kingdom Metazoa; phylum Arthropoda; class Insecta; order Lepidoptera; family Geometridae; genus Eupithecia; species Eupithecia subfuscata. Next base: position 11,833,652 of record OY751109.1, on the reverse strand, counting down.
CCTTCAAAGGAATTTTCATAAGAGTGTGAAAATTCTCTAGATTAGGTTTTGTTATTATAGTGCGTAAGCCTCGCACTCTGGCTAATTTCTAAGAAATCAACTATGTACACAGTTCATACAATAAATGTTTCTTTATTCTTTATTCTTTAAATAATATCGCAAAAAATTTCGACTTCGACGGGACTTGAACTCGCATCCTTCCCTCAGTACGGGGATGTGCTAACCAACTACACCATGAGGTCAAGTGACGTAGATACCTATGTTGAAACGTTCAAGTACTCGGGAGGGTGCTTAATGATAGTTTATTGTAAACTAGTTTATGCCAGCGGCTTCGCACGCGTTGTTTCAATAAACGTTTAAAGGTGATTTCTATCCCATGATGACTGATTTATGGGATAAAAAGTAGCCTATATTTGATTCCAGGGTTAGAATTACATGTATGCAAAATTTCGGCCCGATCCGTTCAGTAGTTTTGGCGTGAAGAGGTAACAAACATCCATCCATTTATACATCCATCCAAACTTTCGCATTTATAATATTAGCGTGATTGTGATTCTATCCCATGGGAACTGATTTATGGGATAAAAAGCCTATGTTTGATTCCAGGATTAGAATTGCATGTATGCAAAATTTCAGCCCGATCCGTTCAGTAGGTTTGGCGTGAAGAGGTAACAAACATCCATCCATCTATACATCCATCCAAACTTTCGCATTTATAATATTAGTGTGAAGTGTGATAAGATAAATCATAAATATAACATTCCAACAATTTACAGCCGTTACATTTAGTACTTACATAATAAAAATCACAAAAAGAAATAGAAAATATTAATGGTATGGATATAGATCTGTCTGCAGTTAGCTCCATTGTTTCAATTGTAAATACTAGTTCTAATGTGTGGGCGACTGTAGGTAATCTGTACCCGAAAATCCTTACCCGAATTTATTAGCTGTAAAAGGCTACCGAATTTATTCGTTATTACTGTAAACGATACCCGAATTTTTTGACATTCTTGCTATAATTTGATTGTAATTTTCTTTGTTCAGAAAGTACCTAATATATTTTTAGGTACATAAGAATATATCGATACAACACAATATACTACATTGATTCATAGGAATTATAGGAATCTTCGTACCTACTAATATTTAAAACATAATAATTTTATTTTCTTTGTGATTTGTTAGGTACTCTCTCTGGAAGTATTTATTTTAAATACTAGTTTAGTATTTGAAAAAATATGATTGTATGAATGCAATAAATAAAATAATGAATACTGAATACAGAACCGATAACCACTAGGGGAAACGTGTTCTTGAGTGGAGACCACGACTCGGCAAACGTAGTGTAGGAGGCCCTCCAGCAAGGTAGGATGACGACCTGCGAAAGACTGCAGGCAGATGCTGGATGCGGCAAGCTATGGTGCTCATTAGGGGAGGTCTATGTCCAGCTGTGGACAAACATAGGTTGATGATGATGATGATGAACTGATATACACGATGTACCCACAAGTTATTTTGTTTAATATCAAAATAATGAATATCGATGCGTATTGTAATAGTCTGTCTGTCGGATAACAATAGCCAACCTTGGACCAATGGCATTTAGCTAGTGTCAATCACTCGTAAAATACTTTCGCTGGTAGAGCCAGATGGTCTGTTACCACGGTCTGGGACGCATCCTAAAATGTAGCTATAGGCCGGAATATACCGATAAGTAGAGTATGCGGAAGGAAGTACTGAAGGGAAACCATTTTAAATTCTTAAGATAGAATATTTTACTAAAAGGAATCATTCCTTTATTTAAAAAAAAACTGCATTCATTTCCATGAAATTAGTTTTGTTTCTTGTTAAAAATAATGGAATGTTTCCTAATTATGTTAAATCATCTATATTATTAAGGATTTAAAGCGGTTTTCCTTCAGGGCCCATTGATTTTTTCCACCCTGTATAATGTTGTGGTTTTCTGGCGATCAAAGACGATTACATTCCTTAGCAAGATCAAGGAGCTCCGACTAAATACGAATGTCAACAATCGTTGATCAACAATCAAACAGCAAAACATAATGCCACGACAATTGTAGGACTGTCCATCAGGGCTCGCGTGCTCGTTAAAATGTAATTTTTTATAAGTTTTTATTCGTTCTCTCGGATTAAGTGACATACGAGCAGGTTTTGAACGAAACGAATCAGAAGCTTCGATTTTCGCTTTCCGAGTAGACCCTAACTTGTCCTTAGCCACGGACCATAACCGAGCGACTACAATCCTCGAATATCGGATCAAGTTTGATTGATCCGGGTCAAGAGCATTGTTTTGATTTGTTTTAGTTTTATTTCAGATGAGCGGTCTACTTGTGCAGTGAGGCATCTCAAAAATAATTTATTAGTTGCAGTTAAAATTAACTTTTAATAAAGAAAATTATACTAGTATTTACAATTGAAACGATTGAGCTAACTGCAGACTGTTGCAAACAGTCTACAGGTAGCTCAACTGATCCATATCAATACCAGTCGGAAGCGTCCCCAAGACAAACAAACAACTTTTAATGACAAATAATTTGATTAGCAGCGTCCCCAGAACAATTCTACCACCAAACTGCGATCCCAACCCGCATGCCCTGCGTGGGGATTATGGGCAATACCCCCCATGAGATGAAAGTCAATAAGACGCTTATCAGGGGCCTGCGTCCAGCAGTGGACCAATACAGGCTGTTGAGGACAAATATTTGTTTTTCGTTAAGAGAACCTCTTGCAGATTTGAGTTGTTTTCCCGGTAGAGTTCAATCTCGGAGTTTTCAAATCCAGAGTTTTTACTCTGAAAGGAACTTATTTAAGTTCCTTCTAGAAAAACGTGCTTTATCTTCCCCTTTCAAATGAGAGGGTAGCCAAACGATTTACATTTCATAATAAAAAAATAAAACGTCAAGTGAGAGTCGGACTCGCGCATTAAGGGTTCCGTTTAATTGCAAGACCTTGCTTCTTGCCAAATTTCATGATTCTAGGTCTACTCGAAGTACCCTATAGGTTTTGTGTGCATGTGATTCCCGTGGAAATTTCGAAATATCTGGAATAAACGGCTTTTGATTGCGTTGACCGAGAAATTTTATTTATATTACGGCTCTAAGAGGTTACGGACTTGAGTATCTGATGTTAATTTCAACTCGATAGCTCCACGCGTTCCTGAGAAAAGGGGGTCGACAGACAGATAGACAGACGGACAACAAAGTGATCCTATAAGGGTTCCTTTTTTCCTTTTGATGTACGGAACCCTAAAAAGGTTTTTTTAACATTTTATCAGAGTTGTTTTGAGTTATTTAGATAAGAATCATTAGGTAAGTAGGTATCCGTTTTTTGTGCATAAACATTACGTTTTATTTAGAGAACAACAGCTTGTTTTAAGCAAATTGAAATAAAAACACATTTCTGTCACGCTAACCTTTCAAGATGTTGAAGTGATTTCTTTTTCGGTAGCACTTTTAGCATTCCAAGACGACATTTTTATTCAGTTTATTAACATCATATTTAGGGTAAGCAACTGGGTACAGATAGAATCTTGCAATAAAACCCTTCATAAACTACAATTCTGTTAATTAACATCAAATCTGGCGCCTGACGTGGTAGGAATTCCAATAATTTACCTTTTAGCTTACTTTGTGTAATATTTTCCCGTCTTTTTGCCATTTTATGATACGTTTGATTGGATCCATATTGAGGATAGACTATAAATGGGTCGCTGAGGTGGCAGGAATTCCAATAATTTACCTTTCAGTTTACTTTTTGTAATATTTTTCCGTCTTTTTACCATTATATGACGCATTTAAATTAGATCCATATTGAGGATAAACTATAAATGGGTCGCAGAGGTGGCAGGAATTCCAATAATTTACCTTTCAGTTTACTTTTTGTGATATTTTACAGCTTTTTTGCCACTTTATGACACATTTAGATTGGATCCATCTTGAGGATGGACTGTAATGGGTCGTTCGGATGTTAATTAGCAATTATTGCACTCAGAATTCTAAACATTGTAAATAACACGGTTGCCTCGATCATTAACATAAGTAATTGCGTTGATTTCGTAGTCTTGGAAGTAAAAAAATAATGAGTGGAAGCTAAAATTGTGATTTGGTTCTGTTCTGTTTTGAATATTTGATATTTACATATGTATTTTATAATTAGGTGTTTTTTTGTAATTATCCAATACGGAGGTTGGTTCTCAATGCACTAAGTCCTTTGAGGTACTTATAACTATAACGGCCGTCGAACGAAATTGACCACAAGGAAGATAGACCTGGAAGCATATCGTCCGCAACTCAAAATGTTCTTAAGCAAGTCTCCATCAAAGAATAACAGGTTTGTTATATTTATTTATTTATTATTTACAGGAAACTCGGATCAGTATTAGAATTTCCGTTTTATTAAAATCAATTAGGTGAATTCTATTTACCTAGGTATTTCCTTTTAAAAACATAGGTCCCTACGGTAAGGGTTTCTTTAAGAATGGATATTATAAATACTTGAAAACTGAATCATAAAACTACTACCAAATTCACAATTTAGTAATCAAAATGCTCCTAACCCGTTTTCTATTGAGTTTACTGAACCCTAAACATTCGGCCTTCGCCGGACACCGTGAATCGAAACTACCGGTTCCGAAATCGATTCAAAATCGATTTTCACGCGATTCGGAGCGGCGCGGGCCACATACGAAACTGTAACTCACACGAACGAAAGTGAAATTACTTGCGTAAGCGATGCAAAGATACGTCTTGGATACCTACTTGTTTTTTTACCGTTTGCTCTTATCGGTTTTTGTGTCTCAGCCCCATGATTACATAGAGAGATAGAATGCATGAATGAATGAACACTTTATTGTTTAAAATACATAAAATAACGTAGGTATATCTTAATAAAAATAAAAACGTACAATGGGTGGCCTTATTGCTTATCAATTTCTTCCAGACAACCTTATTACTACCAGAAGATATAAGTAAAGAAATTGTTGGTAGTGCACATAATAAACATAATACAGGAATATACTTAATACATAGGTACTTACAATACAAATACAAACATTATACATATAGATAGAGGCCTAAGATTGAACAATGTATGTAGGTGCCTAAAATATAGAAATATCAAAGTGCTTTGTTTCCTATACCCCTTGCAGGATTCTTGGACACACATTATACTCGTACATGCATTGTGCATAAACTTAAAAAAATACTTTGCTAAGTCGACCCATCTACAAGACTTAAACCCTTTTTGCCCTTTTGCCTGTTTTACTTTAAAAACTGCACCCAGAGACGCAAATCGAAATGCACTAACACTGAAGAAGTCGCTCGTTTAGGGTTGAAACGTTGGTGTACTTTTTGCTTTATTCGCCTTTGAAGTAGTCTTTGAATAAAACTTATAAGAGTTTATTATTTGGCCATAAAATAAACCTATATTTTTAAGTAACAACAAGAATGACAATGACATTTTAATACGACCCAATTTACTGCCTCATTCATCACTATTTGCTATTCGCCTATTAAACTTGTCAACTCAACATAATCAATGATCATTATCTTAGTTCAGCTTGCCTTTAACTTTGAAGTCACACGATTTATCACAAAAACTCAGGAAGTGAATGGATACTTGTTTTATTTTACCCAGACTAAAAAAGTTAGAAGGTAATTTAATGTAACATACGACTATTGACGTAGATAAATGAAATGACCTACAATAAAATTCTCCATTTTAACGATCGTTCATCATAATATTTTTACGCTCTAGGGCAAGAATTATATCGGTGTAGGTTTCACAAAGTGGTTTATTGAGAAAAGTTAACCTATATGAATGCAACAAAGGAAATTAATAGAATCGCTTACAGTCTCTGCAAACCACACCGCACTCGTCCAAGATACCTCGCAAAAGTCTATCCCGAATGTGACAGCCGCCGCCGCCACCCATCAACACTTTTCTTTTTCTATTTTGAACCGCAGCCAAGGAGTTTGGCTTTTAATATAGTAAAGCTAGCAAGTTGATTCTCTTTAATAGCTAGATTCTTTGTAGGATCATCAAATAAATCCTTTGAAATTTCAGATCCCAAGGTGTGACGCGAGAGATTCTTCATACGTTTGATGTACATATTTATTATTTTTCTTACGTCGATATTAAGTTAAAATAGAAGTCTTTCTCTATGTTTTTTTCGATGTTAGCTCGAAGTTGATATTCAGTTTTCAAAAACAGGCCTAGCCATTTATTCTATGAAGAATTTATTATGGGCCTTCAAAGTGTGATAAACAGAAAAGTGAAATAGGTAATTTTTCTAAAAGCGCACATATAACATGGCTATGACCACATTGACCACTTATACGATGACTTAATTAACACTTTAACTGCCACCGACGCACATGGTGATGTACGACAGTTCGTTGCACAGCGACGTGCGCACCTGGGTGGCATTGTTAATGCTTGACAGTGAAACGATAATGTTATTTCAATCTTACTCGAATTTGTAGACTTTGGTATTCTTAAATGCCATTCTCAAATATAATCTAAAGATAACATCTAATGAAGATGATGATGTCCTTCTAGGCAAATTTCGTCCACGAATACAGAAACTAGCCAGGACATATTATATTCAAATATACATATTATATTTTTGTATTCAAATGTGTGTCACAGCAAACACAGGGGCACCCTATATATTCCCACTCTCCCATAATCCCATGGAATGGCAGACCTACATGACCGGGGGAGGTCAGGGTCCGTACTCGTAAAAACAAAAATCGAAGTTTCCGATTCGTTTTTGTGCAAACACTATCTTATGCAAGTTACATAAGAGTTGATTTTGCACATCAACGAATCAGAAACAGCCCCAGGCCATACAACGCCATTATTGACAAATCAATCTGCAAGAAATATCCCAAAAAATATCGACTTTGACGGACTTGAGTATGAGAGCTTACACATTTTAATAACAAAACCTTATATTATCTGTGTTTGTCTGAATCTAAATTTAAGACTCCGTTTATGAACGCGAATGTTTAGAATGCTATCATCATCGATCAAAAATTTCCAGCCGGCCCCCCTTAGATGCACAATGCGCGCCCTGAAAAAGTCAGTATCAAAAGGTATCCCATTTGGCATTTTGGGATACCTTTTCAACTAGTGTCATTTTAGCTCTCGGACCGAAAGCATGGTCAAGTGCTCGTATAAAAAATGCAATAATCGAGCGACCAAGCAACAGAAAAAGGATGGAATTTCTTATTTTCAGTAAGTTTAAATGTTATTTTACCTGTGTATTGTGATATGAGCCAATTGAGCCTTATATACTGGAGAAATCAGCATTAAATATTGTTGTTGGGTTTGCCTATGTAAAAATATTTATTTTGTTCTAAGTTGATGAATGGAGCGGTTATTGTTTCTAATTTTTATTTTTTTTATTTGTGGTAAGTTGTAAGTGATAATTTTTTTTTTCATGAAAAGCCATTTAAAATAACTGGTTGAGGTTTACAAAATAACTAGCTGACCCGCCCTCAATTTTATTTGCGTGGGCTCTCTGATAAAAGGAAGACTACCAAAAGTATTAGATTTAATCAACTTAGTATTTAATTTTAGTAACCCTCGAGATCCTGTGCGTTGGGAAAAATGGACGTCCATTTTAGCACATCAGCGATGTGAACCATATTTTAAACCTGGCCGTGAAAGCCTCATTTGTTCCAAGCATTTTAAAGAACCAAAAACCAAAACAGGCATAAGAAGACTACGTAAAACAGCTGTTCCTCAAACAGTATGTCTATTTTATTTAACGCAATTGTTTTTAACTATTTTAGAAAGCACACTAGTTCTTTTACATTTAAAGTAGGTGTGAAAGAAATGACCCTTTTGTTTGTTGATTGTTGCGTCGCTAATTTATAGTGGTATCATTAAATGATTCGTTATCTTTACCTGAATTCTGTTGATTTTATAATCCTTATAAAAATAAACAGTGTATAAATTATTTTTAAGTACCTACCTTCCTACCTACTTAAAAAATAAAATAAAATAAATTCGACTCCACTAATCTCTTGTTCCGCGTGCAAAAAACTTGACAGGCTCTGCGCAAACTGTCTGCGTCAAAACAAAACGTGGACACTTTTGAGTGTCATTCTTGTAAGGTTCTAGGTATCTACGGGGGAGGCCGCATACTTGATCGATGGCTATCATCTATAAATCGTTCACCGTCTGTAGACATAATATTATTTATTTCAATATCAATCACTTACACTTTGCTTGATATTAATTTAGGCTTGATTGACTTACGTTTCGACTATTATTAACTAGAAATTGCCTATGAATTAAATTGTATAGCATGTTCCTGATTAGATTGCCTTTAAACACGTGGATTCCGATCTCATCTGTACTTCATTGCCTTACATAATTGTAATTACCAACCCAATCACTAGTTCACACAATCTCGTAATAGCTAGATATCTTCCTCGTTCTTTGAACTTCCGCAACTTTGTGGAGTCTTGCTTTTAAATACTAATCAGGGTGTCTAATCTATTTCTATTTTTTGCAAATCGGTTGCGACACAAGATGCTAGGCTTTGTTATTTTTAACAGATAATTAAAGTTACCAGATTAAAAATATTGATTTAAAGAAATATTTTTATATAATCTCAAATAAGTATAAACAAGTTCACTTAATGAGTATTGATATCTAAAAATAAGTATTAAGTAGGTAAGATAAGGCAGATCTACGGCGTCTTACAATCTAGATATTTATAAGGAAGGTCACAAACACGTACAATTAACAGAGACTCAACAAAAGGTAGGTTTTCAAAAAACTATCTGAGCGTCTGGTCGAAGCGACGCGTGACCCGAGAGCTGGTGAATATCTGGCACAGCGTATCAGCATTGCCATACAGCGTGGCAATGCAGCCAGCGTCTTGGGGACGCTTCCGACTGGTGTTGATATGGATCAGTTGAGCTATCTGTAGACTGTTTGCAACAGTCGGCAGTTAGCTCAATTGTTTCAATTGTAAATACTAGTATAATTTTCTTTGTGAATAAATGTCATATGTTAATACAAAAGGTAGATTCCTAATTATTATCGTTTTATCTGTAGGATTTTTTAAATAATTGGATTCGTTATTAAGAACTTTTTCTCTATCTCACTCATATTTGTTGCCTATTAATACTTTCTGTTTTATTTGTAGCAGTTCATTAGGTGACAGCATTACCTGAATATTTATTTTCATTGCTCATATTTGAAGCTAATAACTTTGTTTATATGATCTAACGTGATATTGATGTTGTACCTATTTGTTTATTGTTGTAAATAATTAAGTTAGTAACAGATCATTAATTTTTTTTACTGAGCCATTTAACTGTAGGATGTGTAAAGTTGCCCTTGCTAAAAATGGCGTTTTCATACTAAACCATTGAATTAAATTACAACTAGGTACTGATAGTTTGTAATAGTCTGTAAATAGCTGAACTGATTCATGTTTATTTTGTAAAAACTTAATCTATTAGTTGTAACGCTACTGATTGTGGGAACCGGCGGAAGAACAGCGTTATGTGTACCCTGCTTGCACGTAGCATTTATGCTGAGCCAGCTCCCAGTTTCTAGCTTCAATCATATTATGTAAACAAATATCACATCATTTTAAGGTTGTTAGTGGTACTTAGTCTGTAAATAGTACTTAAAAACTCTTGTGATTGAAGTTAAAAATAAAATTATTTTCTTTCTTTCTTTCTTTCTTTTGTAACTTGAAAAAAAGTTAACCACGACACAAAAACTACAACTCACGTGCTTGGCGTCTACTTTCAGATATAATTGTAGGCAATATTTATTGAAGGAAGGATCACAAATCGACAAATAATGTAAATTCAAAAAAATATTTTAGTTTATGTATTGGTAAGTTTACAAACATTCTACATTGAGTTTGGCTAGTACATAGACTACATCTACGCTACACGTAGCTATAGACACCAAGACTAGACTTGTACAGAACTTTAGGATTCCAATTTACATCTTGATCAGTGTACCCAATTATTTTATCCATCCGTTTAATCCTATGCGCAGTATCACCTACGAGTTCATTATCATTCGTTATACCTGATGTTTCAATTGAGTCCAGATCACGATCTCTGGTTATTATTCGATGTCGATTACCGTTGCCCTTCAGTTGTTTACTTATAAAGTTCATCACGTTTTCAAAAGTGTCTTGAGAATGGTGTTTGTTTACTAATACTAAAAAAAAGTTAAGTTCTGTGTTTTTGTAACCTTATTTGTTTAGGATCGGATACCTCTGGTATTTTAATATAAAAACTATTGTAATTTGGCGAATTCATTATGAATGTAAGCGGGTCAACTACGAACCTTATTTGTCTTGGAATAACACCAATGTTTCATCCGAGAGTTCTTCGTGTGAGGGACGCTGAACGCGTGCGATTTGAACAGTTGAACTGCTCTCATCCTGAAGAAGCCCCTCATTAAGGAATGAAACGTTGTTGTTGCTGCCAACATAAGCAAGGTTTGTAGTTAACCCGCTTACATTTATTGTGATCTCTGCTAGTTGCTATTCTACAAATTTTTTCGCCTATAGATATGTAAATTATCCCTAAGCGCTGGGTATTACATTATTCCTAGCCAACGTGGTATTCAAGTACCACACGAACGAAGTCGCGGGCATAAGCTACACCTATGGATAAAATAGTTCCGTGACTGACATTACTGGTGCAACTATACATACATAGTTGTCTCAATAATATTCGATACCAGAGGATTATGTTAGTTATAAAAAAATATTTATTTTGTTATTGTGTCTGCAGAAGTCTGATATTATAAGGTCTTCAGTGGATTTGATCACACGTGCAAACAACGAAGTTCCTAGATAAAGACTTGATTTTTTCTTTAAAAATCGAAGGCTTACCTTGTATTGATTGTGTTTAACTAAATTTTACAAATACTGTTTGGATTGTTACCATAACAGTACCAAAACTTTACTTGGTATTTTATTAGGCAGGTATATTTTATTAGGTATTTTACCTGCAATCTCGATACGATTCATAAAGTTTTACAACAGTCAGTGCCTAATTAGTAGTAGTTACAAACAGAAATAGTTGCTTCACCAAACAATTACACCTATAGATAATCTATATAAATTGTTATCAGGCGTATTGAGGTTGTGCAAATGAATATTGATGTTTAGATACCGAATAACTCTTAAAAATTTTGTTATTTGGTAATTTAATTAACCGAGTATGTTTTTAGTTTGTTATTTTTAGGTCCTGCTGTAAATAAAAACATAATCAAAAACCTTTCTGTAAAGGTACTTTTGCACGTCTAAGCGACATAACTACTTGCGTAAGCAATTCATTAGCCAGATCTTGCAGAAATATTTATTTAATATAATGTTTAATTTTCTAAGTTAAATTAAATGTGATTGATGTTCTGTCAATTTGAGATTTTCAAGCCTTTCTGACCTAGTCACCTCCGAACCTACCAGCTCACTGATTTATGATAAGTAGATAGGCAATATTCGGCATGTCGACAACACTTATTTTGATTTGATGCTATTTTCAAACTATTTTACTCATAAGTTATCAATAATGGCTAGTACAAATCTGATTGATTTAGCTATCAATCAATATACGTAAGTTTTCTAATACCCTTTCTAATGCCCTTTTAACCTAATCATAACCTTTCATGGGTGAAAAGAGCCTTAATTTAAATTCTTAATTAACAGCCATTTATGATTTCACCCGCTGGGCTTTTATCAATTACTATGCGATGATATAAGATGTTAGGACTAAAGGCACGACTCTGATTTCATATTATTAAGACTCAGACTTATCAGCGGTTAGGATAATCTATAGTTTGAGATGACATAATATCGTGATGAAGATGCGCTATCATTATCTACTGTGTCAGGTCATCTGGGGTCTTTCTGGATCTGGCTTAGGCCTTCGACTCCATTTCCATCCCGATCCTACGGTGTAAGCTTGAGAGTCTCAGTCAGAGGTGCACGTTTAGAATTGTATTATAGCTGCTTGACGAAACGGAGTCAATGTATCAGGGTCTCCCTCCAACATCATAAGTGGACCAAACTATCATTCTATTATGGAGTACCGCAAGGAAGTAACCTGGACCCCGGCTTTATGTGTACATTCATAGCTTCACATTGTAAATGGCGATATCGTTACTTTTCATAACCACATTACTACAGTTGCTAAGGAATCCTTCCAGAGACTTGGATTCATTCTAAGAAATGCTCGCGACTTTCAGAGCGAATATGTTTTACGGCTTCTGTTTTCTACTTTGGTTCGAAGTAAGCTTGAGTCAAGCTCTTGTATATGGAATCCTTATGAATCCACCTACGCGCTCCTTTTGGAAAAAGTACAGAAAGCGTTCCTAAGATTCCTATACAAACATAATCAGGGATACTACCCTTTTATGTACCCGACGAGATTCCTTCTTGGGTTTCTTGGATTTAACTCTCTCCAAACGCGAAGAGCTCATGATCAGCTGTCAACAATCTGCAAGGTGTTTCGTGGTGCCATGGACGCGCCTGATTTGATGAATGAGTCACTTCGACTCTATGTACCCAATAACTACCTACGGGGCAGGAGACATCGACTCTTTGCTCCAACGACGAGCCGCACGGTGGCGCGCGCCCGCTCTCCTATACCCAGGACTCTCGCAGCCCTGAACAAACTCCTGGAGGCCCTCCCGGACACCGATATATTCGCGGACGAGTGGAGAACTCTTATGCTTGCTTGTCTAACTTTTTGTGAATGTGAATTCTGACCATTGTTTTATTTTATATTTAATTACGACTTCAATTTAATTCTTAAATTTATATAATACCTACCTAAATCTTACATTTGAATATTTCTTATGACAATTTAATTATGCTTGATTATTGTTTATTATTTGACATAAGTACGTAACTATTTCTATTATTATGTACCTACTTAATTTTAACTACACGTATATCTAATTTTAAACCTACTGTAATTAGTATAATTGGCCTAAAGCCGTTCTAATTACATCCATAAATAAATAAATAAATAAATAAATCGTATGCTATTTGGATAAAACTACAGCACTGTTAGACGGGTCTAACTAGCACTCTTTTTTTCACAAGTTTGGTTCATTTTTGTGGACAAAGACCGATAAAAAATTTGCAACGTGAAAAAAGATTTGAAAAACAACAAAGTTTCCAAATCCAGAGTGAATAAGTTCCTTCTCGGAAAGCGTGCTCCATCTCAGGCCATTTTCACTTATGTACTTTAGTGAGATGGCCAAAGGCTCGACCAGTTCCAATAAAAATAATCGTTATCAAATAAAATTCATATTACCAATTACAAATTAACCTCAAAAGCGTGAACAATGAACTCCCGGTTGCAACAGCTATTTAATTAGGTGAATAGTGTTGCAATAGCTGTCACGATGCACCAACCGCAACGTTGGTCGGCGGCGGCGGTAACCACGATGGATTAAAAGGACCTGTACTTTAGTCAAACTGCATTCGAATCGAACTAAATTATTATTTTTGTACCACAAGCACAACACTAATCTTCTCACTCTGTTGAAAGAGTTGACCTATGTTATTTATTTTTCTTGACAAAGGTGGTTCACAATAAAATTATAACAAAGGATAGACTAAGATTAGGGATTTGACAAATCCTGTTTTGTGTTTTGTGACCTATGCTCATAAAGAATATTAACTGCTGAAACGCGTTAAAAACATCATTATTTATCTGAAAACCAGAAGCTTATAATTACAGTCTAAACACTTATTATTGTCTCTACATTTCTACCAAGATCTTTGCAATGTCTTAAATACAACCAAATTCTACTCTCAGTTGCTTTTGACTGTGATGACTAAGTTAACTAAAATTGTCTAAAATCGATTTGTTTTATTTATTAGAAAATGAAGAGCTAAGTTATCTTAAATAGATTAAAGTAATAATAACATTTGATTTTCACATGTATAGTTACAAAATATCTAACAACAATGTGAACGAAAGTAAACAAAAGCTCAATTAACAATAACAAGAAATAATAGAGATTAGCAATAAACTATGCACGTAAAAATAATTTATGTAAGACTTAATTAGTCATCTATAAAATTTAATCCTTGCTTTCTATCGAAAAAGAATATTACTTTTATTTTTACTATAAAATCTTTTTTAGTTTATCGAATTCGTTTGTATTTTTTAGTTGAAGAACACCAACGTTTTATCCCTTAACGAGGGACTTCATCAGGGTTGCGGTCAACTTTGGTGTTCTTCCAACAAACTAGGTTCATAGTTAACCCGCTTACATTCATATAAATAACTTGTTGGCACCAAGTATATTATTTTACCACACCAATAAATCTTCGTTATACCTGTGGTTTAACTCTAGTGTGCTGCTTACTTGCGAAACCCTCCATGTTTGTTTTGCGCAGATCTTTTTGTGACATTGACAACCACTCGTCCGTGCCTTCTACTGTATTTTGATTTATGACAAGTATCTGCCAACAGCCTTTTAAGAACCCTTACAAATTCTGATGTACCTACACCGCACTCGTTTGCAAGACCTCGTTCATTTAACTTAAGAAAGACGAGGTATATTGTCTTTTGTGCAAAAGATGGATGACCTGAAAGTATCACTCAAGAAATTAACAAAGCAAATAATAAGTGGAAACTGGGTCATGACCTGGTCAAAATGCTGTTCTAAGGAACAATGTTTAATAGCAAATAATTATCAGCTTAATCATCACGTCATGTAAGCGACAATTTCTAAGTTAGTAGTACCGATTGAAAACCAGGTCAAATTGAACTCTGATTTTGGTAGGTACCAATTTATAAACTAGAGCCCTCAGACTAAAAGCGGTTTGAATGTTTTGGCCTAACATCGGTCACCATTTACTTTTTTTTTAATCACCGGGTACAATAAAAGTATCGTATAAAATAATGTTGTAATGCGTCAGTTTTCTGAGATATTTACAGATGAAAATAACAATAATATATTTTCTTTACAAAAATTTTATTATTTTCATTTGTGAATCAAACCACTTTGTGCTCTTGAATCATAGAATACAAAACAAATTTTCGAGTACAATCAAAACAAGGAGTCTTGTAGCCTCCTTTCGCTAAAATTAAAACGACGACATCAAAAGAGTCTTATTATCTTCGCATAAAACCTTAACACACTACCCAACTCAAATGCACCAATTTCATTCCAATCACGTTCGAAATACAAACAAAACAAGTGCGAATCGAAGTGTGAATTACTAAGGTGAGTACATTACCTAATAGTCGTGAGAAAAATAGTAAAGTCGATAGCTCACGTAACGCGTTAAGTGACTTGCGCCGTGCGCTATATGGTCTTTCAAATCACTTCCGGTGTAATTTTTTAGCACTTGTCGTATAAACATGGTGTTTGAAGTTTTAAAATTAAAGATGGAACCGATTTCGAACATGGCCCCGACGAATGTTTTACCGGTGACATTTTTTAGCACTTGTCGGTTCATTACGGTGTTTGAAGTTAACAATCACAGTTGGAGGAGATCCTGATGATTGGTTTAAGTTAGAGTCTGTCACAACACAGAATACTATTTTCTTTCTCAATTCCTTTCTTTATTTTCTCTTTTTTGTATAACGTTGATGATGAGTACAAGCTGATTTTCCCTACAACGACTACGTCAGTCGATTCAGATTTAAGGGGTCAGTCATGTTACCTTATTACTTTACTATTACTAATATTATAAATGCGAAAGTTTGGATGGATGTATAGATGGATGGATGTTTGTTACCTCTTCACGCCAAAACTACTGAACGGATCGGGCTGAAATTTTGCATACAGGTAATTCTAATCCTGGAATCAAACGTAGGCTTATTATCACATAAATCAGTTCCCATATAGAAACAACGCGTACAAAACCGCGGGCATAAACTAGTTATGGTATAATAAAATCGATCGTTGCACTGCACAAAAACAAACGATTTATACTACTAAAAAAACATAATAATTGTATTTTAGAGCATCCTGTATAAAACAAACACTTCTTGCACAGCAACGATGAGCGATGTCGATGGCACAAATACGATAATGGTGCTATTATACCATCAAGCCTTTAGCTATAGGTGGTACGGTATTATTATGCTATTGATTGCCCCTTGACTCTACATTCCTTCGGTTTCTACTATGGAAGATTCCAAGAGATGCCAAGAGATGCTATGTGATATATTATTTTAACAAACTAAGCCCTGAATACTCAAACGCAACGTCTCAATTGGCGAAGTTTTGACAGAATTTCATGAAAAACTGTCAAAAAATCGCAACTTGATGTGCTTAAATCTGAGTTGCATTTGAGTATTCGGGGGTTTGGAAGGCGTAGTGACTGCGACTTGGCAAGCGTAGTTTACAAACTAAGTAAGGCTCACCTTGGAAAGGGTGGCAACCTGGCTGGGGGGTGTTAGGACACCCTCCAGCCAGGTTCCCACCCTTCCCAAGGTGGGATGACCTGTGAGAGACTGCAAGTAGATGCTGGTAGCGGCAAGCTGAAGACATTGCGCTATGGCGCTCATTAGGCTTCTCTACTAGTCATAGACCTCCGCCCATGCCCATGACTAGTATTAAGCTGATACTAAAGAGGCCGAGCGTGACGAAGAATGTACGATAAAGTAAGTTCGGAGTTTTGTTCTCAAAATCAATAAATTTTTGCAGTAAGTACTTACCTATTTAATTTTCATTTGCCAATGATTCAAAATATTTGGATTTAAAATTGAATCCATGATCAGAATTTTTTCTGCCCATACTAACATTATAAATTCGAAAGTCTGTCTGACTGTTTCCTTTTAATGCCTAAACGGCTGAACGGATCTTAATAAAATTTGGCAGGGAGGTAAATGGTATCCCGGGGATGGACACACGCTACTTGAAAAGCGCGTGTAAAGCCGCGGCCATCAGCTAGTTACATATATGTTTAATCATTGCCCAGATATAAATAAAAAGTAGGTACTTATTACATTTTTTTTATTCAAAATATCAGCATCATCAGCCTATATTAGTCCACTGCTGGACATAGGCCCTAATGAGCGCCATAGCGCCCTGTCTTCACCTTGCCGCATCCAGCATCTGCCATACAAATTTTACTAACTTCTTATTCACGAAGTTATAGTTATTCTATCTCATGAAGTCTGTTTTGCTATGTATGTATAGTGAATGCATGTACACATTGTCTTAGTGTGCGTAAGCTCAGAAGCAATCAGTCTCTTCCGAGACGCGGTCTGGGTCACTAGTGCTCATTGTATTCACTGCAGATTTTGGTAGCGAGTACCGTCAGCATGACAACTAAGCGCAAAGTTGTTCGTAGTGACGTAAGTTAACGGACTTCGTGAGATAGAACAACTCTACCATATGACTAAGGACCACTTTCCATGCCATCATTACCTACGTCTCACCCAAGCCCTTCCTTACTTTCTATAACCTGCAGGTCGAGGCTACTTCGATAGGAACATAATGCAGTATTTCGTAATTTCCCTATAAACTACGGAATCCATGTTGTATTTCGTAGTCTATAGAAAATTACGAAAATTCAGCTGACAGTTTGTTGAGCAAAACGACATACATGCAAAATATCTTGGGGAAAAAGCTAAGATAAAGTCGGACGGAATATTGAGATTCCTATGCAAAACGCAGGGCTATTTGCTAGATGTTTATTTTTATTTAAAAAAAATTGCGTCGGTCAATGACAAATGCGAAGTCTTTGCCTACCGTTTAGATTTCTATTAAAATCTAGTTATCAAAATCCGCTTTCACACTGCCTACCGAATTGGTCGTTTCTATGTATAATAAAAAAATATCTATCTATGTAATGTATTATATTATGTATATCAATAATCTAGTACCCATAACACAAGCTCTGCTTAGCTTGGGGCTAGATGATGCGGTGTGGATTGTCCAACATTATATATTATATATAATTAATGTTCCACTCCGCTTCCGCTCCGTTCATTGACACCCTGAACATAAGTTCCTTTTTAATTGTATTATTTATTTATTGATGGTGCAATAAAGAAATAATCTATATATCTAACATGTTAACCCTCACATAGCCATCATAATATTAATTAGCAAAAACTGCCTCTAGGAAGTCAACGCTACCTGATCACATAAGGAATAGAACTAGTTACACTGGCTTGTCGAGAAATGTACTGCCAATGGAGATTATGACCATATGTGGTGGGTTATCTAATACGTGGGGGTAAGAAGTAATTGGTTTTGTAGAGGTATGATTCAGAAAATTGTTATCATGAATCTTAATTCAACGAGAAAGTTTATTGTAATGTATCTTCTATTCCCTAGTTCCGTGGGGTACCGAGACTCTTCGTGTTATTAAAAAATTATCTGAGGGTCTGGTGAGTTTTTGGTGCACCGTATCAGCATTGCCATACAGCGTGGCAATGCAGCCAGCGTCTTGCGGACGGTTCCGACTGGTATTGATATGGATCAGTTGAGCTACCTATAGATTGTTAGGAATAATCTGCAGTTAGCTCAGTTGTTTCAATTGTAAATACTGCTTGTAATTTATGTCTATTAGTTGATTGTAATTTTCTTTTTGAATAAAGAGACTAAAATAATAATCATCATCATCATCATCAGCCTATATTAGTCCACTGCTGGACATAAGCCTCCAAAATAATAATATCTTCTTGTAATACTATGAGTTGCGTATGATAAAGTTATCATTAAGCACTAGCTAGTCCTAATTTTAATACAAAAACATAAAAAAGGGTTAGGAAGGTATTTTAAGATATTCGTACCTCCCAAAACATTAATTGAAACCTTGTCGATGTTGAAACCATTTTTTATTGATGACTAAAATATTCCATCAGTTTCAATTATTCAATTATTGAACCTTCATCTCCTGTCAAATAATGATCAAAAGTAATGAACGAGAACAAACCCTATAATGAACATAAACAGAAATACTAACGCAAGTGCAACAAACTTGAAGAAGTCAATGTTCGAAACAACTCTGACTCATTGTTTAGTTAAGAAATATCTTTGCTTAAATAAATACCGCCTATTATGGTAGCTTTTGTACGAAAACCGCGAACGAACTTTGATTTGACTGATGATTATCATCCATGACTAGATGTTTCTGACTGAAGCTATTATTTTGGTATCTTTATTCACAAAGAAAATTATACTAGTATTTACAATTGAAACAATTGAGCTAACTGCTGACTGTTGCAAACAGTCTACAGCTATTATTCGTTTATACAGGGTGGGAGATTGCTAAGGTACCGTATATTATGCTATTTTGCGTTCATATCTATACTAATATTATAAAGAGGAAAGATTTGATTGTTTGTTTGTATTGAATAGGTTCCGAAACTACTGGACCGGTTTGAAAAATTCTTTCACCGTTAGGAAGCTTATGTTTCAGGGAGTGACATAGGCTATATTTTATCCAGGAATTCCCACGGGAACGGGAACTACGCGGGTGAAACCGCGAGGCGATCGTCTAGTCAAATATAAATTAAAATTTGCGAAATACGGAAAAAAAACAATTACTGGAAGAAAATATGCATATTAACGAATCAAAGGACCTTTAGATCAAACGAGGTGTCAATAATCGAAGATTTTTTTTTCATAAATGGATAACATTATTTTATTGTCGAATATAAAACAGTCAATGACTTTTCACTAATACTCGTCGGAAAGTCATGAAAGATGTAGTAGTTTCAAGTGACTCTTCAACTAGGTACCATAAATATGGTATTGGATACGGTACTTGCGGTGTTGCGGTAAATACAGCAATCAATTCAAAATGTCGGGATACTGTTATCTTCATTGTCCCAGTATTTGAACATGACTGATGATGCCTCATTATATCGCTGACACACATTCTTAGCTTCAAACTTGTTCAAATAGTTTGAGTACATTGCTGCCGTAATTTGCAAAGCTGAATCCTTTGTTTGGCTTCTATCTATTTGAAGAAGATTCATATCGAAGCGACAGAAATCAAAAATATCACTTTATTTCCGTGTCAGTGTTTACTTTTATATTTTGACCTTTTCTAAGTGTACATTTATTGTATTTATGGAAATAAAGAGTTTTTGATTTTGATTTTTGATTTTGATCGAAATACAGTTCCTTAAAATTATATATTGACTAGCTGCTGCCCGCCGCTTCGCACGCGTTGCTTCTATGGAAACGCTTAAATTTAATTTCTATCCCATGGGAACTGATTTATGGGATAAAAAGTAGCCAGTTTTATTCAAGGCCTAGAATTATTTGTATACAAAATTTCAGCCCGATCCGTTCAGTAGTTTTGGCTTGAAGAAGTAACAAACATCCATCCATACATCCATCTAAACTTTCGGATTTATAATATTAGTGTGATGTGATGTATTTTTGGTTGGTGTTTTTAATTTATGGATAATTGCCATGACATGGCTTGTTTTCAAAGGTTTTCTTTTATATGGGAATGATTCGCTTAACCATCACACTTAAGAAAGTGAAGATGTGACCTAAGATGGAGCACGCTTCCCTGGAATCTTCCCTGGAGGAACCAATTCACTTGGGATTTGAAGTCTCTGAGATTCTACTCTACCGAAAAAACAGACAAAGGAAATTAAGTTCGTTCCACTCTGTACCAGTATTAATATCGAGGTTGCATTGGCACCTCTCTTTTAGGCTTACCTCACCTCACCTCAATAGCCTATATTGGTCCACTGCTAAACGCAAGCCTCCCCTGATAAGCGTCTTATTAGCTGTTATCTCTTGGGGGTTAATGCCCGTTATCCCCACGCTGGGCATGCGGGTTGGGGATCGCAGTTCGGTGGTAGAATTGTTCTGCAGGGGGCGCTGCTACGCCCTCCGCCCCCGGTGGATATCCCTTAGTCGCCTCTTACGACACCCGCGGGAAGAGTTGCGATGGTGCTAATTCTAAGCCGGCATCACACTTCTTTTCTTTTATTGTTAAAGTTAACTAATGAACAAACGCGTTCCACCTGTCAGTAATTGCTTCTTGTCATGACAAAATAAGAAGCGAACATTCGGCGCAGCCGACTGTAGTAACATGGAATTTGCAATATCTGAAGACAATCTGTACCTCCCTGACCTCTGTCGTCTTCTGCATTCTTATGCAAGGCGATGTATCCTCATTATGCTCAAACACATAAACAAACCTTCAGACACAGACAATTGCTTGTCAAAACGAAGACACACCTACACAATAGATACATGCCCATATTGAGTTATTCACACGTCCTCTAGTAATTATAGAGAAGTTCCCACACTAATGAGATGCTAGATTCTGACCGCGACTTTACTTCTAAACTTATTTTTTTAACTGTTCTATTGTAACCGGAACCTAAATATAATGTAAAACAGATTATAAAGCTTCATTCCTTAATATTTCTTGAGTTTTAAAAAGTTTTTTTTAATTTAAGGTATACCTTACGCTTACCTTAAAAGTAGCAGTCATAAATGGGGATTTCCAGTTACAAATGTTGCCTCTACATAATATTATATCAAGACGTTTATCTCGATGTTTCATACCTATTCCATTGACAATACGAAACATCGAAATAGCGTAATTTAATAATTCTATTGTCACATTGAAAGTTAGACCAATTAGACCAAGGTTACCGTAAAAAGAAAAATATGTAACGACTGCTAAAATGGCGTGACCAATTCGCGCACGCGCGTTGCGAACTCTGTGACAAAAAGCACCGGAACAATTAACGCGGAAAGTTGCTACATTTTTTGTGTTTTGTACATTTAGTACCTAGTAATTGATTGTGAGATTATTGTTTTAATTGATTATTGTATTTTTGTTACAGGTAAACTCAATCAAATGAATGTTATAAATCTGCCCTGGCCGTACATTGCAACATAGCTAAATGTTGTTTGAAAACAAAACAAAAGTCGAAAACTTTATCGAGAGTTTTGGTAAGTTCTCGGAAGCCTTTGATTTGACTCCACATAATAAGTACCGACAGGTATAAGTAGATATACTTATATTCACACTGGTATTTAGAAGGTAGTTACATAATTTTAAGCACATAAAAGGAAGGATTTATCTTTTTTGTATAAAGGATTTAATTTTTTTACAAGTTACTAGGAGTTACAACACCTGCATAGTCTGATTGAATAAATAATAGTTAAAAAAAACTAAAAAACACGCTTTTTATAGAAAACCGAACTAAAAAATAGAAAATAAATTTTAATGAATTTAAATTAAGAAAATAGTGTTAAAAATTTCAATGAATATAAGTTAATAATAGTGTGAATAAAAAAAAATTATTTTATTTTAAAAAAAGCGTGGGGTGCTTTTTAAAATATTATCGAAATGATAATCACTCTACTCATATCTGTCAATAAAATATTTATAACTATTGACACCATGCACCCCACGCTTTTTTTAAAATAAAATATTTTTTTTTTATTCACACTATTATTAACTTATATTCATTGAAATTTTTAACACTATTTTCTTAATTTAAATTCATTAAAATTTATTTTCTATTTTTTAGTTCGGTTTTCTATAAAAAGCGTGTTGTTTTGTTTTTTTAAACTATTATTTATTTTCTACTTTTTAGTTTGGATTATTTATAATAGCCTGTTTTTTTGAATAATTTTATCAAATTAGTGTATTGTCATCGGTCCTCAATAAATCTACAAAGTTTGAACGAAATCTGGCCGTTTAAAGTGGGTCGAAATCGCGCCCAAAGAAGTCGGTTACAAACAAACATACAAACATACAGGTGAAGCTAATAAAAAGCGAATAAAAAGGAAAAGATATCCGCCCATTGCGCTCGCTATGGGCGGATAGTTTTACCTTGCTGACAGAAGGGCAGGTCTTCTGATTCATTGATGCATTTCATTTCAAAATGAATAATCTATCAATGCAATAGTTCAAGGCTTGCTCCTTACAATCGGAACTGTACAATGTGCTCACATGTTCAGTCCTAATTGACGTTAAATATCACAGTGACCCTTGTTTGTGACCTTTGCGGTTAAATATAGTGATGTCACGTTCGAAATAAATTTTAGAGAACCCCTAGCTTTAATGAGCGAGCTTAAAATGTGGCTGGCCCTCTTTAAATGCAAGAACATAAGTTCACGATAATATAGGTAGGTACTCAAAAGCGCTAATATACATATTTTAACACAATTTTACAAAAGCAGTTAAAAGGTACACCTTTAAACTGCTTTTGTAAAATTATGTCTCTTCCGTTGATGACTTTATAATAAAAAATAAAAATAAAGAAAATAAAAAGGTTTCATCTCCATCTCTTCAAGTTTACGCTAATTTTTCAAATTACCCTTCTGACTACGGCGAATAGAAGGCAATGGCGGACGAAAATAAATTTTCGTAGCTAAAACAACACTACGCAATCCGCAATAAGTAAAAAATAACGACTCCTATTGTTAGACAAAGTTACTTGATGAAATTATAACATTCCAACCAGACCCTGACTTCGAGGCAAATATTTCGAAACATTTGGAACAACACACAAATTTCTACGTGTCTCTACTAACAACTCTAAAGTTTAAGATTAAAATCTGTCGTTCCACACACATGTAAATCGAACCAAATTCAGGGTAACACTTAGACATTAGAACAGAAATAAGAATTCGTTTTTGATTTAAATGTAAAACCCCCACGCGTTCCTAAAAAAAATATGTTAGAGACAGAGAGACGAAGAACTGAAGAGAGTAAAAGGGTTTCTAATTTTGTCTTTATAACTGTCTTTATAACCCGGAGTGGTGGGAGTCTGCAAAAGACCGAGGAGTTTGGAAGGGTGCGGGGGAGGCCTTTGCCCAGCAGTGGGACGAAATAGGCTGAATAAAAAAAAGGTGTCTTTATTTTTGAGGTAGTCAACCCGAAATTGGATGCGGCAAGCTGGACAGACAGGGCGCTATAGCGCTCATTAGGGGAGGCCTATGTCCAGCAGTGCAGTGGACTAATATAGGTTGATGATGATGATGATGAACCCAAAAACTTAACGTTAACTCGTTAAACGTTACCTAGGATTACGATAGTACTTTAATATAATGCCAAGGACTATATTATTCTCTGGCTCCACTACCGTACTTGAACTAGAATAGGCAAGTTTTCACGTAAATAGCTTCACGGCGGATGAGCCGCACGCTCGGTTTATCATAGTGGTCAGAGGATGAGCGCGATCACTCACGATCGTTCAACGATTATGTGCCTTCCGGTAGAGTGGTTCATCATCATCATCATATAAAAACCCTGCTTTATCCACGCCTGGGTAAAGGCGTCCAAACTCTTGTAGTGGCACAAGAGTTTGCACTGTAAGTTCCTGCACTAGGTTGCTTTTTCCAAATGATCTAGAAAATACGCTATTAAATGACTCTAATATTATAAGTGCGAAAGTTGGGATGGATGGATGGATAGATGGATGGATGTTTGTTACGACTTTACGCGAAAACTACTGAACAGATTGAGCTGAAATTTTGCATCATTGTGGCTCTAAGCCCGGAATAAAACATAGATGTTTCTATGGAAAAGTTTAAAGGTGATTTCTATCGCATGGGACTGATTTATGGGATAAAAAGTATGTTTGATTCCAGGATTAGAACTACTTGTACTTATGCAAAATTTCAGCTCGATTCTTTCAGTAGTTTTGGCAAGAAGAGGTAACAAACATCCATCCATCCAAACTTTCGCATTCATAATATTAGTGTATGTATGTATAGTGTATGTAAGTATCAATAAGGTATATTAAATAGGTACAAGCATCAGGCAGTGTATCACAAAGGGTAACCTTTGAAAACCATTAAAAAAAAATTTACGTGTCTCTACTAACAACTCCAATTATTTGGTAATGTATTTTGAAGCCAAGACGCTAGCTAAAGCCTGTTGAAAACGAACAAGGAAGTAACGAAATGAAATGGTAAGGCCATGTTCTATTAGATCTCATGGAAGATTGCGTTAACGCAAAATGGTAGGCTTTAGATGTGGGCTTGCAATTTCACTAGCCAGGTGGTTCTCAGGGAAGCCCACAATTATTAACTTTGCAACCTACGGAACAAAACACCCTTTCGTTTTCGAAAGATGTTTATGTTTTACATATTTCTTCATGCTGTGAGATTAGGCATTACAACAGATACACCATTAATGCCCTGCGAACGATTGTTTAGTTATCTTAATTATTATAAATGTAATACAATGGATTTCATTATGAGAATAACTAAATATTCAAGGCTTTAGGTGTTGTGTGCGCTGAAGCGGCTTTGGTCGGCTTTACTGTTTTTAGTTACGATGAATTTTGGAAGACAACCACGTCGACAAATCACTTTATTATATAGAAAACTTTATTTAGCATGAGGCCTAAAGATCGTAAGTTGTTTTTTGAGTTAATACTTTGAAATGTAACTCATCGTGTAGCACTAGTGACTTTTTTATGATGCTTACCTACTGATTGTACGTGATTCAAAAAATTACTCTCGTTTGGCCTCAGCCCTAATAAAAAGTAAACATAGACGTAAAATATATTTATTTGCAGCAAAAACAATCATTTTTCAGAATACTAAGCACTTAATAGATAGGTAGGTAGAGCTAATATGATACATTATCATTATGGCCTATTAAAACTGATAGAAAAAAGTTATTGCTGAGGGCTTGGAGACTATGATTTTACCGATGGATCTCACTAGGCTGAGTCTGTATCGTGAGGTACAAGCAGATGATTCTTACAAACACGGGGAGATACTTTGTCTCGGTGTAAACATACAAAACTAAGTTAACACTTAGCTAAATTATCTTATCTAGCGGTAAAGAAAAGACTGGTAAAAGTTTATGTTCCCTTATGAGAAGTCATGAAAAGCTCATGGTAAGTACATATAAGTATGGCATAAATCACCATCGCAATGTTCACCACTTTGAGGTGGAAATTTATTATACGACATGTGATCGAGGTTTTACTGTAGGCCAAGCACAGCAATTGTTGTATAGGGATGAAAAGACAAAAATTACATTGAATCGTCATACATTGCGTAAATTATAGAAGTTGAAGGAATGCATTTCAAATATTCTACGCTGTGCTGCCACTGATTGTTTTATACATCTCTGTTTTCCGCTGTGCTCAGCTGTGTGGCTTAGAATTTGCACCACCCCAACTCTTCCCGCGGGTGTCGTTAGGTGCGACTAAGGGATATCCGGGGGCGGGCAGCAGCGCCCCCTACAGAACAATTCTACCACCGAACTGCGATCCCCAACCCGCATTATGGGCATTACTCCCCATTTGATAAAAGTCAATAAGGCGCTTATCAGGGGGAGGCCTGCGTCCATTAATGGACCAGACCAATACAGGCTGTTGAGGTGAGGTTTCGAGATTCTCTGCTATAGTGGAAATAGGCCAAGGACGGGAATTGATGTCTAGGGTAGAATAGAGAAAAAATACTTTTCCATCAAATGCGTAAATTATTTGAAATTAATTCCTTCAACTTCAATAATATACGCAATGTATGACGATGCGATGTTATTATTGTCTATTCTTTTTGCGTTATGCACTTTTATGAATAATATCTCATAATACAATCCCCTCACTAGAATGGCGCGTCAGTACAATGAGCTATCTATAAAACATACTGAACTTGACATCTTTAACCCCAGAAGTAACCATTTCATTAGAGAACTTAAAAGTATCCTCCATTTCAATGATCCTCATAACGCTGCAGCTGGTCCTCCATGCTGGGGCACTCAACCTGGTGATGGAATAAAATAGGGTACTGCCAGGTCTTATAGCTAGGCAGTGTGCGTACACGCGTACTATTTTTTTTTTTTTTTTTTTCGAGGGTAGAAATCTGCGAACAGATATGAACCATACTGCATGTAGGGTACAGTATGGTTATGTGGGGTTGTCGAAGAGAAAAAAAAACTTCGACGACCCACTAAAAGACCCCCCCGGTGGCCGGCCTCTAAGCTTAAATCAATGGGCCTGGGAACTCCGATGGACCGCGCCAAAACTCTGCCTACTATGCCTCAACCATAGAATCTAAATACCTAATTTAGATTTCTATGGCCTCAACTATGTGCATGTGCACTAGGTAGATGTTGCCTGGCTGTAGAATAGGTTATGTTGTTTATATTTAATTATCTCACCAGTGTCTCTTACTAACTAGATTCTTCTGTTTATTGTAAGTCCAGTTAGTACGAATAATCATATGAATTATACTTAGCAGTACACACATATTTTTTCGCTACAATGTAGATTAAAACAATTTTTTTTTGTATGTTCATTTTAGCTGGCATTGTAATGTGTTTTGTGTGTTAAATAAATAAAAAATAAATATTCTGACCTGGAGAACAGTCTCCGTGCTTGAGTCATGGATGTCTTCAATCTTCTATCAATCACCTCATCGTTTATTTTACGCTTTAGTGGATGGCATTCTTCATCGGATCAGCACATGTGGATGTGCCCGATACAGCATTGTATGTAAATTGTTCCGCAAGATATTTCGTCAGGAAATTGTCAAGCAATGAGAGGTCACAAGCTTTATTACCAGTGAGGTTATGACGGCAGTGTTACGGAAATCTATCCGGTGGAAAAGAGGTTTCCAAAAATAAAATAAATAATGTTGGACAATTCACACAGCATTATCTACGCCCAAGCTAAGCATAGCTTAATGTGTTATGGGTACTAGATAACTGATAAACTTAATACAATACACTACACAGATAGATATTTTTATTATGCATTGAAAACATCCAGAACACCCTGAACAAATATCTGTAGATCTAACAAACATTCTAAGTAACAACAAACGTTCTAAGTAGATCTAACTAACAAACATGTGGACCTTCGCCCGCCGCGCCACGGATGTCGTCAAGAGCTTAATTTTTTAGACCTCAATGGCAGGGTGTCGTGTTAACCTGTGCAGGGAATAATAATAATAAATAAAAAACCATTTATTCCTTAACCAAAATTACAAATCTTGCGTATAAAATAATTGCTTAATATTCTTAACACAATGTTTGTAATATGTTTATAAACAAATTCTAATAAATCGATCTAAAAAATCTATTAATGCATGCATTTTGTAGGTATTGTTGCATGCATTTTCATTTAATGCCGCCATTTAATTATAAAGTCATCTTTTCAGTCGACCTATTTTTTATTAGGTCCAAAATTATATAAAGTGTTAAAAAAAAAATGAAACTTTAACTGCTTAAGCAGAAATTATCCTTATTATTAATATATTTAATTAAACCTTTCGCATGTGACCACCATCCGTGACGTTGCGCTGTGACTTAATTTTAAAATCATCATTTCAGTCTGATCAAAAGACGCTAAATTAAAAAAAGATGTACTGAGATAAAGGGTTATGAATTTATGAGTTTGTAGTCTTTTGATTGTCTCTTCAAAGGCAGAGTAATGGAAGAAATGTTTTGTAAGGAGTGCATCCGTTATATGGAATTTTTTACCATTTTCAAAGATTTATTTAAATAGGGAAAACACATGACAGAGAAGTTGAAGTTGCCAACATTGGCTGGGAATAAATCTTAATAATAAAATAAACAATGCTGTACAATTGACACTGCATTATCTAGCCCCACGCTAAGCCGAGCATGTTTTATATGTAGGCATCACACTAATATTATAAATGCGAAAGTTTGGATGGATGTATGGATGGATGGATGTTTGTTACCTCTTCACGCCAAAACTACTGAACGGATCGGGTTGAAATTTTGCATACAGGTAATCATAATCCTGGATTCAAACACAGAATACTTTTTATCCCATAAATAAGTTCCCATGGGATAGAAATAACCTCAAAACGTTTCCATAGAAACAACGCGTGCGAAGCCGCGGGCAGAAGCTAGTTAATAATAACCCATTTGTTTCTGTACTCGATGCCACAAACATTTTACTGGACAATAACCATGTTTCGGTGTACGAATACCATAGCCTTACTGTAAATTTTATTATCCGTAGAAAATATCAGCCATTGAGCAAAATGCCCTTACCTCAACTATTATTTTCTTTCATAACAAAGTTCCGTAGCAACCTTTCAAAACAATCAGCTGCATCAAATTCCCAGCAAAATCGTTGGGTAACTTGAAAAGGCAGAGAAAAGGAAACAATGTCCATGGCAACTTGAACCTTATGGTATAGAAAAGTTAATAGTTACTATGGCAGTGTAGATTAAAGGTGGTCGTATACATATTCAGCACAGCTCCAGCACCGCTACCGCCTCAAATCGTGTTGACCGCACGCTGTCCACGTGATGACGAGTGAGCAGCAAACACGTTGTCCAAGCGCAAACAGTGTTAATCCCATTAAAATCTATTTATTTATTAATACCGTGGATTCACAAGGAACACTTAGGCAAGTCAAATACTTTCAATCACTCAATCAATCATAAAAAAGAACAACAATTTACGGGGTTTCTCGACTGAGCCTACACATTTGCTCCCCTTGGAGACGAGACCCTAGGTCCGCGGGTACCGAGGCTCTATGGGTTTTTAAAAAAATATCTGAGCGTCTGGTCGAAGCGACGCGTGACCCGAAAGCTGGTGAGTATTTG
The DNA here is from genome assembly GCA_963564075.1 of Eupithecia subfuscata. Lineage (NCBI taxonomy): Eukaryota > Metazoa > Arthropoda > Insecta > Lepidoptera > Geometridae > Eupithecia > Eupithecia subfuscata. The sequence goes on along the minus strand of OY751109.1, from coordinate 11,804,099 downwards.
GCGTAGCGCATCAGCATTGCCATAGAGCGGGGCAATGCAGCTAGCGTCTTGGGGACGCTTCCTACTGGTATTGATATGGATCAGTTGAGCTACCTGTAGATTGTTTGCAATAGTCTGTATTCTAAATTGTTTCAATTGTCAAGACCTGTTTACCATTTAGGGGGGTAGCTTCAATATTTTCAGCCCATATTTGAGTTGTGCGCGGCGGTGTGGGATGTGTGTGCTGTGTCCTTAAAGCTACAGATGCTGTGATAGTTGGTATGGTGTTGCGATAGGTCAAGACGGTTGAATGTCGTGGTCTTCTCGACACGGCTGGCTTGTTCTGCAAATTAGCCGTCATGTTCTGAGAAGTCAATAGTAGAGAAAGATTGCTAAACATTAATGATTTCGATAAGTGACATTTACTTTTCTCAGTAGAGTAAATGTCACCTTCGAGGTTCAAGGATTAGTTGAATGAACTTGGTTGACATTGAATAGATTTTAACGATATTTTTAGATATCTACATCAAATAGCGTTTACGCGAAATCCGTTGTCCTATGACAGCAAAAGCAGGAGCTGATACGAAAAAAAATTAGGAGAACCCTAACTTTCTTCATTTTACTCTCGCATAAACCAACAATTTTCTTGACTATCTATAGAAATCTATTTTGAAGAACTGCCGTGACTGTTTCCAAATAGTTCGATCCGTCAGTATAACAATTTGGAAAAAAAAACATCCAAACAGTTCGACTATCGAACTACTGGTAGGACTGGATGGAATAAAGGGACAAAAACACCAAAACTCCGGCTGCTACTCCTAGTGAGTTACAAAAATTATCAGTAAATAAATTAACATAAATTGTCAAAGACTTGCAGTGCAAAAAGGCTTGCTATAAAATATCAGATTATTTAGAGGATAAAGCTTGGGATGCTGTTCCAACTCAAAAAATAACAACTAACAGGCTAAGGTTTCTTCGTCGCTTCTTTACTTTCGTCTACATACCGAAGCGACAGATATCATAAATATCACTTTATTTCCGTGTCAGTGTTGAGTTTTATAATTTGACCATTTCTAAGTGTCCTACACTTATTGTATTTAGGGAAATAAAGAGTTTTTGATTTTGATTTTGATTTATGCTCATGCTTTTTTACAAGCTTTTATTTAACTTGCCCTTGATGTGCGGGACAAATCTTACAACTGAATTTTAGACCAGTTATCCTCAACCGATTGAGCTGGAATTTGGCTTACTTATGCAAGTTCGGTGACAATGTAATGTTATGGTAGGTACCATTGAGCTGGTCTGATGATGGAGACAGAAGGTTTTTAAAATGTGTGGGACAAATCTTACAACTGAATTTTAGACCATTTATCCTCAACTGATGGAGCTGCGCATAGGACCACTTAACCCCGTCAAGTTTGGATTTGTCTTGCCAAGCACTTTGGTCCTATAAAGCATGTTTTTATAAATAAATAAATAAAGACATTTATTCTACTACTAAATATTACAATAAAATGTCAATAAAACGTTATTTCTAAATATGTACGTATAGAAATTTATATCCCATATATCGATATTTTAGGTAATTTTTGTATCAAATATTAATCTATTGGTAGTATCATATTAGTAGAAGTCGCCTGTTTAGCGTAGGCCTCCCAAATTTTTCTCCATGCTTTTCTGTCTCTGGTTTGTCTCATCCATTCTGGTCCGATTTCTTTTTTGAATACATCTTCCCAACGTTTCCGTGGTCGTCCTCTGCTCCTCTTGTTTTCTCGTCGTATCTACTCCGTCACTTTTTTGTGTTGTGCATGTTTTTATAAAAGTCTTTTTAAATAATATTAGGATTTAACAATATTTAGTAACAATTGCAATGGTAGTCGCGAATAGCATTTTGGTGGATCTCATGAGATAAGGTTTTGCGCGGTCTTGTTACTATTAAATATTGAGTTACCCTAATATTATCTGAATATCGGCAAAGTAACGCCTGAATCTATTATTATTTTTTAAATATAAAAAAAAAAATATGTTACTGCTTAAACAAATATATTTTAATAACCGAATTATCAATACATAATCTGTAAATTATCCAGTAAACCTTTCGCATGTGACCACCATCCGTGACGTTGCGCTGTGACCTACTGGTTCAACAAAAACTGCAGCCTTGAAGGTTTCTTAACCAGTAGACAATAGTAGCAAAATGGGAGAACGCATTCACATAGAAAGCGAGAATAAATACAACTCTCAGATGTACTAAACTAAACCAAACCAAACTTTCATGGCCCAAGACGCAGACAGACGTGCCTCTCGATCCTCGTGTCGCGGCGGCGCACCGCTATCGGTCGCACCGAAAAGGCTGGGCTCACTGAATGCGATAAACTAAAATATACAAAATAAAGTAAACTAACACGTTTATGGCTCAAGACGAAGACGAGCCTCTCGATCCTCGTGTCGTCGTGGCGGCGCAGCCCTATCGGTCGCCCCAAAAAGGTTGGGCAGTGAATGCGACATACTAAAATATACTAAACTAACACTTTTATGGCCCAAGACGCAGACGAACCTCTCGATCCTCGTGTCGCTGGCCTCGACTGGGCAGTGAAGGTAGTTCATTGCCCAGTCTCTGCGGTGCAACCCGAATGCACAGCAGGAGCAGTAGGAGAGACACGTCGAGCCCAAGAGCCTTTAGAATGCCCCTTAATGAATGAACCCTTAGAATGTACCTAACTGTTATCAATCAAGTAATAGGGTGAATTCACACTGAAGTTATTTTTGTTGAGAAACGTCTTGCAATTTGACGACCTCAGTGGCGCAGCGGGCGAAGGTCCGCCTGCAACGCAGGAGGTTGCGGGTTCGATTCCCGCCTCAGGACAAATGTTTGTACGATCTGCAGATATTTGTTCAGTGCTGGATGTTTTCTATGTATAATAAAAAATATATATCTATGTAGTTTATTGCATTAAGTATATCAGTTATCTAGTACCCATAACACAAGCTCTGCTTAGCTTGGGGCCAGATAATGCTGTGTGAAATTGTCCGGCATTATTTATTTATTTTATTTGCAAACATTCAGAAACACTATAATGTCAAATGTTTGTTTGTATTGCAAAGCGCGGCTCAGCGTTTTTGTAAAATTTGTTGAGCAAAACGAAAATACGGTGAGGAAGCAGAAATAAGTCCTATACAACTGGGCCTACCGTTGAATAAAATAAAGATAACTTTACAGGCATAGATAGATAGATAGAAAACACTTTATTATACCACAAAAATACAGGACCCAATACAGAGAAAATGCTTAGAATGGAATAGAATAGCATTTATTTCGATACACATTTTTATGTGTGTCGAACATACAAAACCAAACTAAGAATAAGGGGAACTTACTTACTTACTTAAGAAAGAAGAAAGTATAATGGGCGGCGTTATCGCTGAGAGAGATCTGTTCCAGGCAATCTTGCATACTAGGCATAGGTGTAGTAACAGTACCGACTGTAAGTAATCATTGATAGTATCACCTAAACTTGAGCTCTATCAACATTCCTCGAACAGAGCATGCAAAAACCTAGGAAGCAAAGAAACAGGTTGTAGCTGGCAAGCTGACAAAACCAGCTTTCTAAACACAAGGCAGTCTGTTTAACTGTCTAGTTAAAAGGACTAGTAAGCCAAATAAATTACTTGCACGCACAATGCAGTTTCAAAAGTGATTTTGGCAAAAGACTTTTGTATCTTTGGTTTACGCTGATGAAATTGTTTCTCAATGTACTCTACCAACCTCTCGTGTAGGTACTCAAAGATTGACGTATTGTATTTGTATTTTTAAGTTCTCAATTTTTTTAACTAGTTTCTCCCAACGGCTTCACACGTGTTATTCTGATATAAAACGTAGCCTTGTTTGTTTAAAACGTAGCATGTTAATCTACACTTAAAAAATGCATACGCATTAGTTCGTTCCATGCGTGAAGATGTAACAAACATTCATCCATCCAACCGTACGTACGCATTTTAATGTTGTAAATATGGATTAAATATGGATCTAAAGCTCTCATCTTAGCTGAAGCTAAAATGAGATCTGCCTCATTGAGAGGCATGCCTCAAATCGACAGCGTCCCGCTTAAGGAACTCCGTAGTTCCTTAATGCATTTTACTATTTTACACAAATTGCATACTTTCAAGTAGGTACTTACATACATTGTCAAAATTGTAGTTTTAAGTAAGCATGTAATAATTTTAAAGTATATTGACATTTATTCACAAAGAAAATTATACTAGTATTTACAATTGAAACAATTGAGCTAACTGCCGACTGTTGCAAACAGTCTACAGATAGCTCAACTGATCCATATCAACACCAGTCGGAAGCGTCCCCAAGACGCTGGCTGCATTGCCACGCTGTATGGCAATGCTGATACGCTGTGCCAGATATTCACCAGCTCTCGGGTCACACGTCGCTTCGACCAGACTCTCAGATAGTTTTTTGAAAACCCGAAGAGCCTCGGTACCCCACGGACCTAGGGTCTCGACTCCAAGGGGAGCAAATGTGTAGGCTCTGTCGAGACCTGCATATTTGCGCCTCTTGAGATCTTCGTAATAATAATAATAATAATATATGTAATAATTTAGTTTTTATACGTTTCAAAATAAACTTATTATTATTAATCGTTCCTTGAGGAATTATCACCCCGTGGTGATAATGCCTCAACCCGAAGCTGTGTCCAATAGAGATCCGGCTTACACGTCATTTAATACTTTATACATACCGTCATTTAATACTTTATGCATTTAATAATTTATACATGCAGTTTTATAATAAACGCTATATTAAATTTATTATAGAATAAAAATTACAGTACACGTTGCAATTGCAACGAATCATCTGAGTAACATGCATGTTGTTGACATATCAAGTTATAATTGTAACAACGGTTGGCAAACGAGTAAAACGGTCCTATTATACGTATTATGAGCAATTATAGCAATAGCAATTTAATATTGCAAATTATTTTGCGGTAAGGGGAAAGTAGGGCTAGCTCGAGCTGATGTAAAAAGTAGGTAAAACGACTTATAAGCTGCATTCCAGGAAACCACACATTTATATTCAGTAGAAAACTATTTACACATATACATCCAGTAAACAGTTGAAAAGAAGGAGGTGAAGAGAAGGCAAAGACAATTGCATAACTGAAGATGCGTTGAATCAGAAACCTGAAACGAACAAAGGTTTTTTTTACTATTTCTGGGACGAACTCAAAAGTATTTTTTTTCTCTTACGAATACGGACCGTCTAAGATGTCGACAATAGGGATACGGAACGAATACCTACAGATACGTTGTAGTCCGTAATCACAACACAATAAGAGAAAATAAGATACGGATCTTCGAAGCCAATTCTCCTCTTCCTGTCTGAGTATCACAACAAATTCCAATCACAGTCTAGCGTGACTCAGCGATCTAAACAAAGATCGTCGCAGTTATACAAACATTGCAATAACTCTAACGGATAATATGAACGGTTTGTACGGTACTTTAGAATTAATATTCATTTACAGTTTACGGTACAAACACTATGTCACTAGTCCAATTGCTATTTTAAGAGACTAATTTGTCATCGGTACAGTTCATCTGTCTACTTATCTGTCCCTCCGTTTAATAGTATTATGTCCATCCATATTATGGATGGACATAATGTTATGGATATTATAGGAATATTATGGATGGACAATGTCAGTTTGTCTGCTCTATTGTGAGAGGGATGAATGAAGTGATCGATTTCTTACATACTTACTTACTATTTCTTACTTTGACATATTTATTAATGCGTTATCATTTTCAATTTAATTTTATGTTACTTTTGTGTCATTCATTGTTTGTACATAAATTTTAATTAGTTAATTAGTATAATTGGCAATCGCCGTTCACCGTAAAACCGCCAAGTGCGAGTTGCTTTGAACTGTTGAGGTGCGTTGTGTGTAATTTGTTAACCTATTGAGGTTCAAGATACAGCCTTGACAAAAGCAGAGCCAAAATAGCAAAGAAAAAACACGTTTTTTGGAATGGAACCCCCCTTCAATTTTGATTTTTTTTATTATTATTTGCTGATATAGCTACAAAAGAAATACACATTTTCTGAAAAGTTCTAACTGTGTATCTCTTACGGTTCATGAAATAGAGCCCTCTGACAGACGGACGGACGGACAGCGGAAGCTTAGCAGGGTTCCGTTTTCACCCTTCGGGTCCGGAACCTTAAAAATTACTGTTCCATTAAGTATAACATAAATATGTCGCGAGTCCAATTCTTACCAAAATAGGTGTTACTTTGCCCACTTTATCTCTTTAATTTTGAAAAGTAGATAGTTTGTGCCGTTGCGCGTTGGTTGCAAGATTTTTGGGCAAAAAACGCCAAATCTACAGAACGGATTAATCTGAAATTTAGCAGAGATTTAGTTTTTGATTTAAAATAACACATAAAGGCTAGTCCCTCTAAATTGTGAAAATGATGTTCATGAATCATAAATCATTTATTTTCAGGAATGTAGGTACAGTAAATAGGTCTTAATAATTAACAATGACACTCCAATACATTCTGCCTCGTCAAGGCGTGCAAAATTAATTAATAACTAAGGTTTTATATAATACTAGCTGCCGCCCGCGGCTTCGCACGCGTTGTTTCTATGGAAACGTTAAAAGGTGATTTGTATCCCATGGGAACTGATTTATGGGATAAAAAGTAAGCCTATGTTTGATTCCAGGATTATAATTATCTGTATACAAAATTACAGCCCGATCCGTTCAGTAGTTTTGGCGTGAAGAGGTATCAAACATCCATCCATCCATCCATCCATCCAAACTTTCGCATTTATAATATTAGTGTGATTAGGTTTTTATAATAACAGATATCAAATAAAATTTTAAATAATTCAAAATAGGTACAGTTAAAATGTCACCATAGGACAATTTTTAAAATTAAAATATTCCTTATCGTCATAAAAAACATATTTTATCCATAAGCCATAATTTTTATCATATACAAGCCCTTAATACGGTTGCGCGACTCGTACTACGCCGGTTTATTTCATTAGCTATATTCGTCACATAGTTACCGAATCATTATTTTGAAATCAAAAAGTACCAAAATAAACGGATTACCTTTTAATATCCCGGGTGGTACAGTAATCACAACGGCAAAGGCAGCCGCTGGCAAACATGGGCATATAGCACTTAATAACAATACGACGACCCGTCGAATTTGTCATTAATTTGATACTTTCATTTCATGACTTAAGCTGGTATACCCTACGAGTTATAATGCAATGACTTTTTGGCGATAATTCCAACCCGCTGTTTTGGGAATTTCCTAGTAGAATAAATTACTAAGATTTTTTGTTATTATAGTGCGTAACCCCACACTCAGGGTAATTTCTAAGAAATCAAATAATATCGCAAAAAAAAATATTATTTGATTTCTTAGAATAAATTACTTACTTTAATATCAAGTACAGATAATATTTTATTTACATTAATATCAACATAGAATAATATAATAAAATTACTTAAATATCAAGTACAATTTGTACTACTTTATTAACAAAGAACATTACGCTAGTATTTACAATTGAAGCAATTGAGCTAACTGCAGACTGTTGCAAGCAATCTACAGGTAGCTCAACTGATCCAAATCAATACCAGTCGGAAGCGTCCCCAAGACTTGTACTTGATTTGTACTTGATATTAATAATTATTTATTTTGAACCAGTTAACCTAATTCACACGATCTGATTCATGGCTGTTCATTAATCGTCCTTTAAATAGATTTAAATGGTTCCTAAATTTAATTTATTTATTAATTATGCATCGTTAAAGTCTCTTAAATCACACTATAATATTATAAATGCGAAAGTTTGGATGGATGGATGTATAGATGGATGGATGTTTGTTACCTCTTCACGCCAAAACTACTGAACGGATCAGGCTGAAATATTGCATACAGCTAAGTTTAACCCTGGAATCAAACATAGGCTACTTTTTATCCCATAAATCAGTTCCATGGGATAGAAATTACCATTGAACGTTTCCATAGAAACAACGCGTGCGAAGCCGCGGGCAGAAGCTGTAACCTCATAAAATATACCTACGTCATCAAAACAACAAAAATGCCGTTTCATAAACTGTGCCAAAACATTATAGGCAAAGTCAAAACACCACATTTCATATAAGTCGTGTTGATAAAGAATGGGACTAAATATGACCGTAATTGTTTTGTTGTTATTCTATAATTTATAAGGATCTGCTAATTTAAATACTAACTATAATAAGACTAGAATATAAGGTACTCTATTGCATTGGGTGTGCCTGTTAGGATAGATGTACATGTTTATAAATAAATAAATAACAGCGGGACAACATGCTCTTAAGCTAGCATAAACTGGCTTGTTACATGTTTCTCTTAAATGTTATGTAGGTCGTTTGTTTTCAAAGACTTAGAAGATTTTACTATATAAACAATCGTAGTTTGACGAATTCGTTACGCATGTAAGCCAACACAAATATGGTTCGTAGTTAACCCGCTTACATCCGTGATGACTGAGAAGATTATTTGTTTATGTATATATAAAATGCTCTACGATATTTTCTAGTTCACAGTACCAATTTAAAATAAAATAATTTGCAGGTGAACACGGGTATCGTTTACAGTAATAACGATTGAATTTGGTAGCCGTTTACAGCGGGTACAGATTTTCGGGTACAGATTACAGTCACCCTTAGATCGCTCCTAGATGACTGGGAAAGCATGCTGTCTCTCTGTCTTTCTGAATCCAATTCTCTATCGACACGACTACTAAGTATTTTTAGTATCATACGCGAATACTTACCCAGCAAATAGCCCTATAACTTAAACTTACTGCAAATCACCTTTGTCCTATTATTCCTTAACGCCCTGATTGTTTTGCTAGAAACATAGTTAATTATCCCTGTAATTTTGGGGGTGCATTACTCACATTTTTAAAATTTATAATTTTTTTTTCCTTTTCAGTATCATCTCTCGGTAGGCAGTATAGGCTGAACATATATGATGTATGATGTAATTCGAGCTGACTGTATCACTCATTATAAAAATAGTTGCGAGATGGGAAGGTTGCAAGATGGGAAGGAGCCAGACAGCCAAGTGTGGACGTTGGCACAATACGCAACAGCTTTTAGCAGCTTTCCAGTTTCATACCGAGATGTCATGTGCACATTGCCTTACATTGTTATAATAGCTTTTAGCGACTTTAAGGCCCATTCATCTTGATCCATACAAGCATCGGGATTATAGATTTCATCAGATATAGTATTCAGAGTGTATTGTCATGGTCGGAGAAAGCTTCATTGTGCAATACGTGATATAACGGTTGCGCACGTTTGTTCAATACAAATGATAATTTGTAAACGACAATTGGAATTCTTGCGGAAATTGGAAGGAAATGTCGATGTTGATTATCCCTCCTCTCCCCTTCCTGTCTGATGTCTATGAAGACCATACAGTTTGTATAAAAACGTGTTGTGGAGAGGTAATCATACAGTAAGTACTTGACGAGCTCTGGCGCAGCTGGTTGCGAGTTCGATTCTCTCCTCGGAACAAAATGATTGTATGATCTACAGAAATATCTGTACTTACCGGGTGTTCTGGGTAGGTATTTTCTGTAAATAAATATCTATCTATGTAATCTATGAATATTGATATGGATCAATTGAGCTACCTATAGGTAGTTTACAACAGTCGGCAGTCAGCTAAATAGTAAATTTATATTAGTTCCAGTTTGTTCATAATTCATAATTCTTTGTTGCACAAAATTGGTACAAGTAGAACATTTACCAGGAAAAATAATGGCAAAGGCGAGCGTAACTCTATAAAGAGTTCTCTTCCAGCAAACCTTATTGGGAGAGAGAGACAAATTTGTAAAAGTGGGTTAATGTGCTTAACCAAAGGATACAAGATTTAATTTGTTTCGTGTATTTGATTGTAATTTTCTTTGTTAATAAAGCTATACATACACAACTGCTCATAACGTGACCCATTCTGTAGTACTTATACAAATTCTCACTCCTAATAATTTTGCTCCCAGTTGATTAAGGTGAATTTATAAATTCTAATATTATTGTATCATGCAACTTTAATAGGGAAATTATATGTATTTCTGAAGTGGGTATATTGGTAATACCTTAAATGATCAAATCAGTTGTTAGAAGCACGGCAAAGTAAAAGGAAAGGCTAAGTATTAATTTTCCTGAAATCACTAATGTAAAATTTCATGGTCTTCCTTTTATTTAATAAGCTATGTTATTTGGACAAAAATAATCCTTACGATTGAGCCTTTTGATTGGTATCGTAAAATTACGGGTTTTTTTTATAAACCCGTAAAAAAATTGCGGGTTTGATTCACGGTTCAGACAGGCGATTATTCAAAAATCTTTGAATGCAGAATTGTTTTTAAAATTAAAATGAAGTCTTCTTTCCATAAAACTTCATATCTACAATATTTAAGACATTTCCCTCCATGTGGCATAGCTGTGTGGTGCCGGCTTAGAATTAGCATCACCCCAATTCTTCCCGCGGGTATCGTAAGAGGCGACTAAGGGATATCCACCGCGGGCGGGCAGCAGCGCCCCCGCAGAACCAATCTACCACCGAACTGCGATCCCTAACCCGCATACCCAGCGTGGGGATTATGGGCTTTACCCCCATGAGATCAAATCCAACAAGGCGCTTATCATGGGCAGGCCTGCGTCCAGCAGTGGACCAATACAGACTGTTGAGGTTGAGACATAGACGTGGGTCGCCCCGGTACAAATATATTAATGACCGGTAAAGTATATTAGTGATATGGTACCTACCCATAACACAAGCTCTGCTTACCTTGTAGCTAGATGATGCTGTACGAATTTTCCAGCATTATTTATTGATATTTTTTAAGATTTAATGGTTTTTGAGACGTCATACCTGGTGGTATGACGTCTCAAAAACCAGAATAATTTATTTATTAGTTTAAATAAATTATTCTGCCTCGCATAGTGGCCACATTTTTTTCGACACCCTAAAAAAATCGCTCCGATTGCCTTCCAGTATCCAATACCTACTAAATTACAAATTCTCATCCTTTCTCAGTCCAGTCTCTAGGTCACAAACAAACTCATCTAGAACTTAGACATTTAATTGCACCATAAAGTTTTTACTACCAAGGAATGGACACTAATTGCTATTGAATAAACTTACCTTCAAGTCATAAATTTTAATATCTTTTAATCTGATTTATAACAGATAGTTTCAATGGCTTATAACTGAGCGCTAATCACGTCAATAAATTAAAATTTCCGAAACTAATAGATTCTAAATTTTGAATTGGCGTGACATTTCGAAAATGATTTAAATAATGACATAACGATCCACTTAGAGCCAATTTAGAAGTAGGTCGGGTTATTGACCTACCCACTGACCACAGGCTTTGGTTTAGTGCTATTAATCAAATGTCTATATTAAGCCCGCTCCATACACAAGATATCCATGATACACGTCATTCATACTGTAACGGTCCAGTTTATGCTGGTTCGTTTAATTTGCAAATATAGAAATAATTAACACATTTTGATATAGTTTGAAACACTAAAAATATATTCTGAACTGTAAATCGGTTCGAACGCTTTGCTGGAAGGATAGCAACCTTCTTAAGTCTTACGACAGTTTAGTAATGTTTGAATTTGACGATTCTAGGAAAACAAATGGGCTTCTTGATAGTTGGTACAGAGATGTCAGGGGGAGGAGATCGTGAGTTTTGAAGTAAAGTGAAAATTTGGGGTTTATTCTAGGTTTTACAGGAATAGTGAATTCTTTTTGACGGGAATCGTTCGGCTCAGCCATCGAACGAGACCAGGGAGGAATTCTAGGATGGATTGCAAATTTCTATCAATCAGATTCAGGTTACGTAAACCCACACTTTTCATTTCTAATAATTCTCCGTATTGTAAACGGATGGTGTTACATCCCAGAACCGACTATTCTAATTTATTATTATATTTATTAAACACATTCTGTCGATACTGCAACGTTCCTGGATGTGTTGGTGAATGCTTGTGCTGTAAGGCCCTGAACTAACCTGATTATTAAATCTATTGTTTTGATCTGCGGTTGGACTGGAATGTGGTTCCACACGTTTACTTCTTAGGACTTCCCGCGTGTATTAGGTATGGGATTAGGTGGGCTAGAGTTTTAGTGAGGTAGGATGTATTTGGATCGCTTGAGATCATTCCCCATCAAACTCTCCTGAGTTAGCGATTTACAAACGCTTTGCTTTTAAATGTCTGGTTATCTCTGAGTACGGGAAGGGCGATAGCCGTCTGCTTTCGACTTTCCCCGAGGAGACGAAAAGAGAAACGTCGTAGTGGGGCACCAACCAGATAAATTTGGCTTATACCTATACGGGATAAAGCAAAGTTCTCAGGTTCCGCGATAGGAGAGGCAGAGTAACCAACCAAAGTCACAATGCCGAGATATTATAGGTTCTTCGCTTACTATGTAATTTCAGTTGTTTCAGAGCATGGGAGTATCATGGTTTGAGACGGCCATGAAAGAGGGGTGCTATACTACTGTACCAGGATTGAAGAGTCAATAACCTAAGTAGTTTTAACGTTTATTTCATTTGTCTTAAGCTTCTAAAAGAATCTGAGTTACTACATCACAATGTATGAGTCCTACCGCTAACTAGACGATCATTGGCCACTTTAAATCACAATTTAATACAAAACTTATAGTAAAATACTTAGTTTTATTGATAGATAATCACTAGTGATCAGGTAGGGTAGGGTACGATATTTCCGAGTGTTACAATTTCTCAACCTCAACCTCAACCTCAACAGCTGTATTGGTCCACTGCTCGACGCAGGCCTCACCCTGATAAGCACCTTATTGGCCTTCATCTCATGGGGGGTATTACCCATAAGCCCCTGGCTGGACATGCGGGTTGGGGATCGCAGTTTGGTGGTAGAATTGGTCTGTAGGGGACACTACTGCCCGCCCCCGGTGGATATCTCTTAGTCGCCTCTTACGACACCCGCGGGAAGAGTTTTGGAGGTGCAAATTCTAAGCTGGCACCACACGGCGCTGATATACGTCATAGTGTAGTTGAACCACGAGTGGCTCAAAAAAAATGATTTTTTTCCGCTGGGTGATCTAAAATTGCCTTTTTTAATAATTTCTGCGTTCTACAAGTGACTTAGCTTGCAAAATGGTAGTTTTGCGACCATTGTACCTTACTATTGACCATTGTAACCTATGCTAAAACAAACTTCTTATATAATTGGTAGTTTTGGGGGCTTTTGGCCCAGAGTTCCACGACGCCATTGTTTTAAAAAACTTAGGTTCATTCATTGGTTCCCAACGGGTCCACGACATTTTAAAATGACCGATGTAATATTTCCTTTCCCAAAGTCAAAGAGATTCATATGAGTTGAGCTATCTGTAGACTGTTTGCAACAGTCAGCAGTTAGCTCAATTGTTTCAATTGTAAATACTAGTATAATTTTCTAAAGATTCATTATCTATTATCAAAATCAACATAATATCGATAGACTCTAAATAATGCTGCACAATGTAAGACATCTTGATCTCGGGAAAAGAGAAATCCTATTGGAAAATGCGATTGATTGTTTTGTTCAAACATAAATAATCTCACACCCGCTTGTAAATAAACACTAGCAAGTTAGGGCTGTCTCAGTCAGCTAGGAAATGCGGGTTCCGGAGTTTGCTGGTTACCGTGATGGTTTCTATTGTTTTACTGATCTCCCGCGGTTTTATTCACAAACTATGTACTCGTAATACAGAAGTCGGTGAATACAATTACTTTTAGTAATTTGTTTAATTGTTCGTATTTTGTAGGTAATGGTGTCAATGTTTGGTCATCACTTCCCATGTACTTAAAGGTTGAATTTTCGGTGGAGTAAGAGCGAAGCGAAGGCAAGAAATCGCATCTTATCGTTTTTCATGAGAAATAAATGATGTCCTCCAGACCGAATTTCGGCTATGGCGACCAGACTCAATTCTGACTAGCCATGTGCGCAGGACATATAATAGTGCACAAGTGTGCGCGCGCGCAAACACATAGGTGCAATCTCTATCCTTGAAAAAAAAAATTGGTTGTTTGTAAAGTAGGTTTACGATCGAGATGTTTACGTGATAACGTCTTATTGGTGAGACAAGTTTCACGGAATGACTGGCAGCGCTCGAGATGAGACGGGAGATCGGTCCGTCTCTCTCTCGTTATACCTGCGATCGCGCTCGTGAGGTTTTGGTGTGACACAAGTTTCTGAACATGTCACCCGACTAAAACGATTTTAAAGACGTTATCACGTCAAAAATTGACAATAGTAATAATAATGCTGGACAATTGACACAGCATTATCTAGCCCCAAGCTAAGCAGAGCTTGTGTTATGGGTACTAGATAGATAACCGATATACTTAAAAGATTATATTAAATAGATACATATTTTTACTATACAAAAAAACACCCATAACATCCTGAACTAATATCTGCAGATAATACAAACATTTGTCTCGATTCCGGAATCGAACCCGCAACCTCCTGCGTGGCAGGCGTAACTTCGCCCACTGCGTCATAGAGGTCATCAAAGAAGGAAAAATTAATATAAACCAAATCCAAAACCAAATGCACCAAATCTTTAATCTCAACAAATAGCTTAATGATTATTCAACTGTGTCAGATTTTGGGGTCAAAGTCGTAAACTGCAAGAGCTTTGACCCCAACTAGAAAATTGACCTCAAGTTAACTTTTAGAGCTTCCATCAATTAAAAGTTTCAGATACAACTCTTTACATAACACCGTTTATTGCTGATCAATATATTGTTACTAGTTTATACCTGCGGCTTTGCACTCATTGTTCCTATAGAAACGTTTAAAGGTGATTTCTATCCCACGCGAACTGATTTATGGGATAAAAGTAGTTTATGTTTAATTCCAGGATTGGAATAACCTGTATGCAAAATTTCAACCCGATTCGTTCAGTAGTTTTGGCGTGAAGAGGTAACAAACATCTATCCATCCATCCATTCAAACTTTCGCATTTATAGATTAGTGTGATTACATGGCTAACATCGCCCACGATCATTTTGTATGGGTATAACTTAGCTAGATATCAAAATAATATCGGAATTACATGGCTAACATCGCCCACGATCATTTTGTATGGGTATAACTTAGCTAGATATCAAAATAATATCGGAATTACATGGCTAACATCGCCCACGATCATTTTGTATGGGTATAACTTAGCTAGATATCAAAATAATATCGGAATTACATGGTTATAGTTTTCTGACAATGAACTGATGACTTCAGTTGAAGTTTTGACAGAATGTGTATTATTATTACTATTGCCACAATAAATAGAAATAAAATAACTTAATAAATATAAGAGGGCCAACGTCCATGCCACGTTGAGTACCACCGAAGCAACATTGGGCACGTACAGTACTTGGATGCAGGACCGCGTCATGTGGGCTTTTCGCTATTTTACATCCATCAAAAAAACCGTTCGTAGCGTTTCTTTTGTGAAATAGTTTTGTTGAATGGTACGGAACCCTCCGTGTGCGAGTCGACTCGCACTTGGCCGATTTTATTTTTTGTTTTGTTTGAAAGTACATTGTGGTTTCTATGACTCGTTTAATCTACCATACATATTTTATTTGTCTAGGAAGCGAGATACCCTATGACAGATATTTTCTTTACCTTTAAAGGGAAACTCAAACACATATTATTGTACTGTTTTGACAATTTCAAGCGAATTATTGGGTAAGCGGGTCATGTATCAACTGGCTCGATAGTAAATAACGTCAAAGAAATAAAAAAAATGTATACCATTGAGTGTAGTTGATATGTCAGAGACACAAAGAGTTTTTTATGTGTTAGTATCACTTCAGCCCGCAAGATTTTTGACACGCGGGGGCCGAAGCTTGTGTGGTATTCAAGATAAATCAATATTTATATGGCTCTCAACACGTTTTTCTGGCGCCATTAACACTTTGAACACAAGACTTTGTTCAAATACGTAGAAATGAAACTTGCCTGACACTGCCATTGTACAAATGTAGCTAATAAAGTCACAGCAAGGTATAGAGTTCCGTCGTTACCAACATGACCTCAAAAATCCGCATTACGCTTTTCACCGTCAACCAAAACAAACATTACATAATCGACATGAAGTAAGTACTAACAGGCTGTAATTAGCCTTTATTCCATCCAGTCCTACCAGTAGTTCGATAGTCGAACTGTTTGGATGTTTTTTTTCCAAATTGTTATACTGACGGATCGAACTATTTGGAAACATTCTACATTGCTGGCTTATTGTAATTAGCTAAATATTTGCTTCTGATCAAGTGACGGCAGATGCTTATCTATCTCGGACTAAGGGAGACACCAGGACTGAAAATTCCTGATGTCTCCCCGAGGGGGACAATCACCCCGGAGACACGAGTCTGTCACCATTTAATTGGGTTGTCGCGATGGGTTGTCGTGATTTTGATTTTAATACTTTAATGGCCCATGACTCACCTATTCTATCTGCAGCTCCTTGTGCGGCTGAGCAGAGAATGCGGTAAGCATCATGTACAGCGTGTCCTTTAAATCTATACTAATATTATAAAGAGGAAAGATTTGATTGTTTGTATTGAATAGGCTCCGAAACTACTGGACCGATTTGAAAAATTCTTTCACCGTTAGGAAGCTTACTTTTCAGGGAGTGACATAGGCTATGTTTTATCCCGGAATTCCCACGGGAACGGGAACTACGCGGGTGAAACCGCGAGGCGATCGTCTAGTTTTAAATAAATAAATAATGCTGGACAATTCACACAGCATTATCTAGCCCCAAGCTAAGCAGAGTTTTTATATATTTTTATTCACAAAGAAAATTATACTAGTATTTACAATTGAAACAATTGAGCTAACTGCTGACTGTTGCAAACAGTCTACAGATAACTCAACTGATCCATATCAACACCAGTCGGAAGCGTCCCCAAGACGCTGGCTGCATTGCCACGCTGTATGGCAATGCTGATACGCTGTGCCAGATATTCACCAGCTGTCGGGTCACGCGTCGCTTCGACCAGACGCTCAGATATATAATTATTTTGTTGTATGTATTAGTGAATTAGTTAAGTAGATATTATGTGTATTAGTATTAATAGTTTACATTTATGTTATGAACTTATGAAGCACCGCCATCCTTTATTTTTCTCCCATCGTTTTGGTTGCCTGGAAGAAATCGCTTTAAGCGATAAGGCCGCCAGTTCCATTCCTGTTCTCTATATGTTTCATGTAAAATTTGTTTATTTTGTTACAAATACAAAATACAAAATGTTTATTTCATTAATCAAATATTACAATATACTTATATATGTTAAGGTGATGAATTAAGTATTATCTAACTATCTAATATTACTAGACGATCGCCTCGCGGTTTCACCCGCGTAGTTCCCGTTCCCGTGGGAATTCCGGGATAAAACATAGCCTATGTCACTCCCTGAAAAGTAAGCTTCCTAACGGTGAAAGAATTTTTCAAATCGGTCCAGTAGTTTCGGAGCCTATTCAATACAAACAATCAAATCTTTCCTCTTTATAATATTAGTATAGATTTAAAGGACACGCTGTACATGATGCTTACCGCATTCTCTGCTCAGCCGCACAAGGAGCTGCAGATAGAATAGGTGAGTCATGGGCCATTAAAGTATTAAAATCAAAATCACGACAACCCATCGCGACAACCCAATTAAATGGTGACAGACTCGTGTCTCCGGGGTGATTGTCCCCCTCGGGGAGACATCAGGAATTTTCAGTCCTGGTGTCTCCCTTAGTCCGAGATAGATAAGCATCTGCCGTCACTTGATCAGAAGCAAATATTTAGCTAATTACAATAAGCCAGCAATGTAGAATGTTTCCAAATAGTTCGATCCGTCAGTATAACAATTTGGAAAAAAAAACATCCAAACAGTTCGACTATCGAACTACTGGTAGGACTGGATGGAATAAAGGGTAATTAGCGACACGAATAAAGAGCGAAAATGAGCCGCTTGTATTTCATTATAAATACATAATAAATAAATAATGCTGGACAATTCACACAACATTATCTAGCCCCAAGCTAAGCAGAGCTTGTGTTATGGGTACTAGATAACTGATATACATAATAATATACGAGTACATAGATAGATATTTTTTATTATACATAGAAAACGACCAGAACACCCTCAACAAATATCTGCAGATCGTACAAATATTTGTCCCGAGGCGGGAATCGAACCCGCGACCTCCTGCGTCGCAGGCGGACCTTCGCCCACCGCGCCATAGAGGTCGTCAAATTTTACTTTGCAATGTTTCGAATAGTGCCTTCTAATAGCGACGACAGCTGGTCGATTCAAATATTCGTTTTCGTGAGTATAAATGATTCTATTTTCGTCGCTCATTGGCTGCATTATTAACCCCCGACGCAAAAAGATGTTAGAAGTTAACATGTCTGTCTGTGTATCTGTGTATCTGTCTGTGGTATCGTAGCTCCCAAACGGATGAACCGATTTTCGTTTAGTTTTTGACGTGACAACGTCTTATATTTCGATAGAGCCGGCTGCACGCACGAAAAAACATGACGTCATGCGGCGTTACCTCATGCGGCGTTACCTCGCTCTTTTCTTAAGACGTTGTCACGTTCAACTATCGTCAGTAAACCGACTTTACAGACAACCAATTTTTTATTTGTATCATAGATAATTTTATCCCGAGTGTTCTTAGCCATATTTCATGAAAATTTGTTTAGCCGTTTGAAGATCATCAGCTCTTTTCTAGTTGATGAGGGGATCTGACTAACTTCCATAGGCGAGATCGATTCGAAATTTGGTACCGTGTAACTTCAATAATATTGAAAGTACATTATATTCAGGTAAGGTTTCATGAAAATCTGTCGGGGGTTTTTATAAAAAAAATAATTTTGGTCTTGTCATTACAAATAATAGGATTCTTTAGCGAGAAAAATTTACAGCACTAAATGGAAATCAGTAAGTGAGCGATGACCCCGTGCCTCGGAAAGCAAGTAAAGCCGTTGGTCCTCCGCTTGACCTTCTCCCTGTCGTGTTGGTCTGCCGTCTGGATTCTGCCATTGGATTATTAGAGGAATTTCACTTGGGAAGTTCACTTGTGTTTACGCATATACTTGTTCACTATAATATATCCTGCGCATATGGCTTAGTCTCCATTGAGGCTACCTGCCGTGACCCAAATTCGACTACGAGGATATAATTACGAATTATAAATACAAGAAATAAAAAAAAACTTGAGAGGTGTCAAGGGTCACCCGGATGGAACGAAGTTTCTTTCGATTAATAAGTGAAGGAATTGTAATAAAATTTTATTTCTTATATTTTATCTTCGTATACAGGTTTTTTGTACATAAATAAATAAATAAATAAATAAATAAATAATGCTGGACAATTCACACAGCATTATCTAGCCCCAAGGTAAGCAGAGCTTGTGTTATGGGTACTAGATAACTGATATACATAATAATATATACATAGATAGATATTTTTTATTATATATAGAAAACGACCAGAACACCCTGAACAAATATCTGCAGATTGTACAAATATTTGTCCCGAGGCGGGAATCGAACCCGCAACCTCCTGCGTCGCAGGCGGACCTTCGCCCACCGCGCCACAGAGGTCGTCAAAACACATAAATATTATAAATATACATTGTATACATTATATACATTGTACATTATAAATATTAATTATTATGTACAAGAAACCTGTATACACTCAACAAAAATAATCGTCGCGACACCACACTGTTCAATGCGAAATAGAAAGAAGCGAAAATAACTGGCTTGCTTCCTTTAAGAGAGAGAGAGAGAGACAGAGAAACACGCGCACGCCGCACGGCTGTGTGTGATAGTTGTAACTATAGCAAAAAGTGTCGTTACAACTTTTGGTCTTAATTTTTCAACGCGCGATAAAGAACTTCGTTCCAATAAGCGGTGAAATAAGAGTGCAACACTCGAGAATAAATCTAAATTGACCTGTAGGTTACATCATCATCCCATATTATCATATATCATCATATCATATTATCATATCATATTATCATCCCGTTATTTAAAGTTTAAATGTTTGTGGCACATTGAGTACACTATGCATGGAATTTGGATTCGTGTTCGTGGTGAAGGTATGAGGGTCTCTGGATAATGTTGTTTGCTGCATGTATTCCAAGGGAAAATACCCTTCTCCGAAATGCGATCAGTGTGGTGTGGACATTTCGCATGTTCTGATGGTGTGTACAGCACACCTTTCGTACTGCGAACAGTAAACATTGTTGCATTTGACTCGGGGGTTTAAACGGACAAATATGCTGAAGTCAAATTAGGGTAAAGTCATGAACGATGTAAGAGGGATACCTAATTTCCCCAGCATCAAAAAGCTTACTTTTTAAAATTGCAATCATTTATTGATAGGTTGAATCATGGTACAAATAAACAAGGTATGCTACTCCGAGAAACAGCGGTCACGTGGGTAAGGTAGCGTACGTCATATCCGCTACGGTGGCTCTCAAACTTTTCAGTTTTAGGAGATTCGAGATCTAGATCTAGGTTTTAGGTCTTCCATGAAATTTTTCAAACTTAGTTTCCATAGTTTGAGTAACGCTAAAATGAGCTCTGCACGTGAATAAATCAATTTTTCCCTTGAAATGAAATTTATCTTATCGCAGGAACATTTTTCAGCCACAGATCCTCTTTTCGGGAATTTAAAGTACCTTATTTTACCGCCCTTCACACTTACAGTTACGTATAGAGTAACCGCCCATTTTATTTTAAAGATTTATCCAATCAAAAACGCGAGTGATTCACCGGCGGCGTCAATAAAAATTTGCTAGCCACCGGCAAATGAACGTAAGAGCTCCCATTTTTGTGGCAAATGGACAGTGACGTAGGCTTGGGAAGATCTCGGAGTAGCATACCTTGTTTATTTGTACCATGGGTTGAATAGGAATCTGGGAAATTGGGATAACCCATCAAATACTTCGTTGTGGTTTTCAGAAATTATATTTTTGAAGCATGAAGCTATTATCTCTTTCCGGGCGTCTATCCGGGTTTTACGAAGTGGTTAAGCTCTAGATACCATTTTTTTCGGTGGTCCACAAAATCCACTTGAATGCATAATGCTTTTGGTAACTTCAGAACATTCCAAAGTAGAGTTACATAGGATCAAAGTTGCATAGGACCACCACAGTTGTACAGTTGTATTTTCACAGATTGCCAGCAAGCGGTCAATGAACAAATGACACCAATTAACTATTGCCCGACCGTATGTACGTAACAAATAAGTATACAGTGCCATTGCCATAACTAATTCGTACCTACCATGTATCAGTTATGGTACTAATTCGTACCATGTATCAGTTATGGTACGTAACTTATATTTGGGACGTCGAAATAGTTGTAAACTAAAATTATGGTGCAATGCAAAGTCACGATATCGTTATTTTCCATACGTTTTCGAAAGGATGATTTGATAGCGACACTCAAGCTGCCACAGAGCCAATTTACCTCGTTACAGAAATTATTTGATACAAATTACAATTACTTATGTTGAAATTGAATACCCAATACAACTCAGCTCAGCTCACGGTTTACACGCCAGGAAAAAATTGCCTATTTAATTTAAGTCGAATTTTGATTTACTAGTTTATGCCCGCGGCTTCGCACGCTTTGTTTCTATAAACGTTTTAAGGTGATTTATATCCCATTGGAACTGATTTATGGGATAAAAAGTCTATGTTTGATTCCAGGATTAGAATTACCTGTATGCCAAATTTCAGCACAATCCGTTCAGTAGTTTTGGCGTGAAGAGGTAACAAACATCCATCCATCCATCCATCTATACATCACATGCGTTTTCTGGGATTTTATGTTATCTACAAACGCCAAAAGTGGCGTTTGTTACTGTGTTTGGCGTTTGTTTTCTTATTATGACCAGGTTCTACAGAGATCCGCGAATTGTGTGGTCTACCTATAGCATCTATGCAACATTTCAGCCTGATAAGTTTAGGTATTGCTTTTGGCATGAAAAAGTAACAAACATCCATCCAACGACAACAAGTGGCTCTGGCGGAAGACCAGCCATGGATGCAAGCTTGAGAGTCATCCTCCTGATGCTCATGATTATTGCCTACCTAAGTCTTGTCTGTTTTTTATTATTATTCATCCATCCTAACATTCGCATTTATAACCTCAACAGCCTGTAGTGGTCCACTACTGGACGCAAGCCTCCCCCTGATAAGCGCTTTATTAGCTTCTATCATAGATAGATAGATAGATAGTAAATTCTTTATTGCACACTTATAGATAGAAACAATACAGCAAAACATCTTAAAAACTAAGTGACAAGTGGCGGTCTTATCGCTCAAGAGCGATCTCTACCAGACAACCGTGGATGGATAGGATCATTGGATAGTATTAGGGGTTCTGTGTGCTCTTGAAGGTTTTATAAATAAATACATAATAACAATAATCCCCACGCTGGGCATGTGGGTTGGAGATCGCAGTTCGGTGGTAGAATTGTTCTGCAGAGGCGCTGCTGCCCGCCCGGTGGATATTCCTTAGTCTAAGAGGCGACTAAGGAATATCCACCGGGGGCAGGCAGCAGCGCCCGCGGGAAGATATTGGGGTGGTGCAAATTCTAAAAAAAATTCTAAGCCAGCACCACACAGCATTTATAACATGTACTAACTTTTCTTTTACAATATTGAAAGATCATTCACCAATACAAGATGAACTACCGGTGAATAAGATGCACAAAAGGTCAGGTAGGTAACTAGGTATCTAGAAGTCTTGGTTAAAAAAACGGCTATCAAACCGTGGGTGTGCTAAATAGAAGACCTAGATGCCTAAGTAACATTGTCAAGTAATTAAGGCTATTCTAAACGTGTTGTCCTTAGAAAAAAATGTTAACTCTGTTTACTTCACTCACACAAGGTGAATCAAGACAGCTCTACAAAGGGTTTAGGAGTTCACTACACAATAATGAGAACTAAATAAAAAAAATCTTAGCAGTCCTATTATTCTGTCATTAAAACACTTGTTAGTAATAAAATTGTTAAAGAGTTTAAACACTAAAGTCGCCAGCCAGCTGACCAGTACAAAATCACTGCCTAAAATATTCATACACTGAAATGTCGCAACAATCTGTCGCGGCCGCTAAATTTTATTTTAAATCCTATTAATTTACAAACATGGCGTTATCATAGCCTTATCATCTCCTTGTTGGGAGACAGCGGTAAATAGGAAAAGTCGATTTGAAATAATAGTTGTGTTTTCGAAAATTGACTATAAAGGCTAACTTTATTAACTTTAAAAGAATATGCCTGAATCACATAGAAAGCGTAAACTAGCACGCGTTTAATGAAGTATAATAAATAAATAGTTTATTAACAAATATTTGTAAAAAATCGATCTGAAAGTGTCATAGTACAAATTTTCCTATATCAATCAATCGACTTCCTTACATTAGAGTTCAAGCTATGGCTATTAAAATGTGATATTATAAAAAAAAACTGGCACAGCGTATCAGCATTGCCATACAGCGTGGCAATGCAGCCAGCGTCTTGGGGACGCTTCCGACTGGTGTTGATATGGATCAGTTGAGCTATCTGTAGACTGTTTGCAACAGTCGGCAGTTAGCTCAATTGTTTCAATTGTAAATACTAGTATAATTTTCTATATTATAAATTATGTTTTGCTTACCATAGTTCAAATATTATATTCATTGATAAAAATTTAGAAAATCTAAATTTCGTCAAAGCGATTAAAGAGACGATAATTACGCTCCTGACCCATAGTGTGCCGGGCTGTGTCGGTGGGTTTAGTGTGTAGAGTCCATTAGATACGTTTTGTTTGAAATAATATTCTATGGATGAAGTTACCTGTGCCGTTAATTTTATGGCCACGACTCTAAAATTACGATAATTCGTAACCATAAATACTTATACCCTTTGACACGACGCTAGTTTAGCAATTGATGTAATTTGTGCCAGCTGAGTGATCTTTTATAGTCTGTTCCTGATACTTCTAAAGGTTGCCTTGATGAAATTGCTTTAATCGTTAATCGATAAGGGCGCCTATTGTACTGTTTTAGATTAGTTTGTTTTGAATAGTGTTAATTCAGAAAATAATAAGGTGTTACTTCATTTAAGGTGTCATTTAGGTTCAAATAATAAAACAAAACGTTTTTTTTAATCAGCCTTTCTCGTCCCACTGCTGGTAAAAGGCCTCCTATACATTTCCAACAATCTCAATACTTTCGGGTACTTTCAATTTATTAACATGTTTTTTATCTACAAAAAATCGTTAAACCCTTTTTACCTTATTATTCAACTAAGCCGAAAAGGAAGATTCTGGACCTTTCTTCATAGTACGCTTATTCTGCGGCACCTTGTATTCCGAATGTCGCACACCGATTCATTTAATATTTATCTCGGCTAAGCTTATAAGCGGTTTAAGAAGATGACTATCAATGACAGCCAACATGTGTGCATGCTTGAAACAGATAATACCTGATAATACTAATTGAATTCTACTTCCTATTTACGATTATGTAATGTATCTACAATCATCATCATTATTATGATAGTACATAACATACTGGAGATGATCATCATCATCCTCACCTCAACAGCCTATATCTGTCCACTGCTGGACGCAGGCCTCCCCCTGATAAGCGCCTTATTGATTTTTATCTTATGGGGGGCAATGCTCATAATCCTCACGCTGGGCACGTGGGTTGGGGATCGCATTTCGGTGGTAGAATTAGTTCTGCAGTGGGCGTTGCTGGCCCGCTCCGGGTTGATATCCCTTAGTCGCCTCTTACGACACCCGTGGGAAGAATCGGGGTGGTGTATTCTAAGCCGGCACCACACAGCTTTCAGCATCATCTACAACCTATATTAGACTGGAAATTTATGTTCAGAAAATTGTAAGGCAGATTATTAGAGAGATTGGCAACCCTGGTTTTGTCCATCTTCTTTGGCAGTCGGAATAGTCAAACATCAAAAAATGATGTATTCGAGATTCTAAACAGATTTATTCGAATGCCGCCATCTATATTCTTTCATGTCAAGTCTACTAACTGTCTAATAACTAAACTAAGTTTGCCTGGAAGAGATGCTCATAGCGTAAGGCCGCCCTTTTCACTTCCACTACACTAGTTTTATTTATTAGTATTTCTTACTGTATCAAAATATGTCTGACTCAATAAACTTTTTATTTTTATTGATTTTTCTTTGTGTTTTAAAATGGGTTATTCACTAACTCGACACAACAGACCGGTCACACTGTGTCCAGTTAGTTTTATGTACTCAAAATTAGTATCACTTATTATTTCGTCATCTGGACACGTCAAGATTTGTACGCGTGTCAGCTGTTAGCTCAATTATTTCATTTGTAAATACTGGTTCAGTAGTTCTTAGTTATTATTTTATAGATTTGTTCTTTGTTTATTTATTACAAGACAAAAACAAATACATCATTATATTACATTCAGCCAGCGTCTTGGGGACGCTTCCGACTGGTATTGATCAGTTGAGCTACCTGTAGACTGTTTGCAACAGTCTGCGGTTAGCGCAATTGTTTCAATTGTAAATACTAGTTCTAATTTATTTCTATTATTTGATAGTAATTTTCTTTGTCAATGAGGACTATAAAGAGTTATCTATCTATCAAAGTCGACAAGCTTCCGACAAGTTATCAAAATACTGTCTAAATTGGCTGCTTACAATATTCATACACTGCACCATATAAGAATAATGGTCCGGTTACAAATAAATGGACTGGACTTCGGAGTCGCTCGACGTCTCAGTATCCCGGTTACTTAATTGAATGAATGAATGAACACTTTATTGTACAAAATATATAAATTAACTCATATCTAAATAAAATAAAAACATACAATAGGCGGCCTTATTGCTTAAAGCAATTTCTTCCAGGCAACCTCATTACTACCAAAAGATATAAGTCAATAAACAGTTGGTAGTTTTATAATAAAAGTCTGTATCTGTATCTATTACCACTAATAATGTAATAAACATAACCTTATATTGAATTTATTTTGAATAATAAAATATATTGTTCGATCTTAAAATGAAATAAAACTAAACATTTAAATTTTAATCAAAATTATATTTAATTAATTTAGATAGACAAAATAATTACTTAATATGTTATCTACGAAAAATCATTTAAAGTGCAATTTTATATTTGACGAGTCAATTGATCATTTACTAATAAAATCTGTGTTGTAAAGTTACCTGTTAATAAAGACCATGACTCTTCCAACATGAAACTGTTCTGTACCCAAATATGGGCAACAAAGGATACAATATGACATAACTATGTGGCTACATAGCCATCAGTGAACGGTAACATGATAAATTATATCGATAACTTATGCTTACATAACCATGGGAAAATTTACATAAAGCTTTCTATTCCTTTTTTGTATGATGCGTATATGGCTTTTTGATGAGCTTCTCCTTACAACATAATACCTTAATTTTAAAATAGTTTTTTTTTTGATGGAGCGCGTTGAAGTCTTTTGTATGGACATTTTATAATGATGGTTTAGGTCGCGTAAAATACGCTCTCGTAGACAAGGCTGGTATGGTCTGGTTGGCTAGAATATTTATTGTAGGCTTGTTTATGCCGCGGCTTCGCACGCGTTGTTTCTATGGAAACGTTTAAAGGTGATTTCTATCCCATGGGAACTGATTTATGGGATAAAGAGCCTATGTTTGATTCCAGTATTTGAATTATTTGTATGCAAAATTTCAGCCCGATCCGTTCAGTAGTTTTCGCGGGAAGAGGTAACAAACATCCATCCAAACTTTTGCATTTATAATATTAGTGTTATGTGATGTGATGTGGATGTGATGTGATAAAAACTAACAGTAACAATTGTTATTTATTGACATAATAGCAAGTGTAACAGACATTATGAGTCCATAGGCTCCTGAACTAGTCTAGAAACTGTGTAAAGGAAACCATTTAACGCTTTTACTGCTAGAAGCACATGTCCGTAGCGGGCAATGACAGTGTTAATAAATAATAACTATGGTAATAAACATTATTCACAAAAAAAAGTACAAACAAATAATAGAAGTAAATTAGAATAAATTAGTATTTACAATTGAAACAATTGGGCCAACTGCAGACTGTTGCAAACAATCTACCGGTAGCTCAACTGATCCATATCAATAACATTCGGAAGCGTCCCCAAGGTAATAGAGATAGAGATAGAGAAACATTTATTAAACAACTCAGTTACAGCACAGAACATAGGTAAAACGAAATGGTAGTATTAGTGTTAGTAGTTTAGATTTACGTTAAGGCACTACCCCGACCCAAATCAGCGCCACCACCTATTTTATTTAATTACTAGACGATCGCCTCGCGGTTTCACCCGCGTAGTTCCCGTTCCCGTGGGAATTCCGGGATAAAATATAGCCTATGTCACTCCCTGAAAAGTAAGCTTCCTAACGGTGAAAGAATTTTTCAAATCGGTCCAGTAGTTTCGGAGCCTATTCAATTCATACAAACAAACAAACAAACAAAAAATCAAACCTTTCCTCTTTATAATATTAGTATAGAAGTATAGATTATGTCAAACGAAGGAATTTTAAAAAATCGTTTGACCAGTTTGTGCCTTCTATCATAAGCTTTTTTTTAATGCCCCTGTAAAAGTGTTATTTTGTATACTTAAGGCAGAGATGCGAAGTTGCTCTTTTTGGCCACCATGGTGGGAAAAAAGAGCAACTTCGCATCTTTTCCTACACTATACAAACTAAAACATTTGTAGAGGCATTAAAAAAAAGCTTATGAGAAGCAAAAACTGGCGAATCGATTTTTTGAAATTCCTTCGTTTGACATAATAATTAAATAAAATTGGTGGTGGCGCTGATTTGGGTCGGTGTAGGGCCTTAAGCAGCACTGCCAACCTTTATTTTTCTTGCATCGTTTTGGTTGCCTGGAAGAAATCGCTTTAAGCGATAAGGCCGCTAGTTCCATTGCTGCTCTCTATGTGTTTCTATATAAAATTTGTTTTCCCTAAGGTGATGAATAAAAGTATTATCAATCTTTGTATCTACCACAACGGTCAATAAATAAAATAACCTCTTTCTAGACCTCCGTGATATACATATATCGTCTTCCACGTCTTCACCTAGCAACAGGTTAGATTGTGGTCAAACAAACGTGTGGTATTCACGATAAAAAAAAGTGGTCACAAATCACAGAACTAATGCAGAAAAACTAGCAGTAGTTCTGTCATCAGAATTACTCAACAAAACAGGTGGGAATAATAGATTTAAAAGTCAGGTGTAAAGCATAGTCTTTTAAGTCACAGAACTAATGGGGGAAAAAATCCCAGTAGTTCTGTCAACAGAACTACAAACAGGTGGGAGTAAACGCACAGAACGCCCATGACGAAAAATTGTCTTAAAAATTAATAAATAAATAATAAATAAATAATGCTGGACAATTCACACAGCATTATCTAGCCCCAAAGTAAGCAGAGCTTGTGTTATGGGTACTAGATAACTGATATACATAATAATATACGAGTACATAGATAGATATTTTTTATTATATATAGAAAACGACCAGAACACCCTGAACAAATATCTGCAGATCGTACAAATATTTGTCCCGAGGCGGGAATCGAACCCGCAACCTCCTGCGTCGCAGGCGGACCTTCGCCCACCGCGCCACAGAGGTCGTCAAAATTGCCAGTCTAACTTTGAAATTGATAATTTTTCCTACAACAACGGCCAATTTAAAAAATTGGTTGTCTGTAAAGTCGGTTTACTGACGATAGTTGAACGTGACAACGTCATAAGAAAATACTGATGGAATGGTAGCATTTGATACTCGATCAAAACATGTAAATGTACTATAGTATAGCAGCTGTCCACGCAGACGCATCGCTCACTCAAGTAGGAGAGAGACGGATGTCGAGCGCTCTCGCTTGCACTTCAAGCCTTACATGGAACGCCTCAGAGCGAGGTAACGCCGCATGACGTCATGTTTTTTCGTGCGTGCAGCCGGCTCTATCGAATTATAAGACGTTGTCACGTCAAAAATAGCCTTATGTGAGGTGTGACTCCTGCAGTCTTGCTATTTAAATGATGATTTATGCCAATTCAAACAAAGCTACGCACGGAACCTTGAGTCCGTTCTAATCCTGGGATGCGATAATACAAGCTGTCGATCGACATCGTAAAGCATTGTTGTTGAGTAAGCCCTAGCTCATACTTGTGGAACATCAACCAAATAAAATTTAATAATGAATACTGGACATAATATACACACAGCTTCATCTGCCCCAAAGTAAGCAAATAGAAAAAAAACTGAAATCCTACATGTAGAACGGCATGGACATATAGGGATACTTACCTTTTGAAAAAACCTGACATTAGTGCCGCGAGCGTGATGAAATAAAGTAATTGAGTGTGGTGTGCGTGGACAGAATAATAGACTGTGGTGACAAATGCAGCGGAAATCATGAAATATAAGAAATAAATTTCCACGGCTTCTTTGAAAAGTAGGTTAAGTAGGTATCACAATTTTATGTCTAAAATAGTAAGTATTGTTTATATGTTATCCTAAACCTGGAATAACATACAAAAATATGCCAATATTAATCTCTCTACTCTTGTAAGGCCTTATCGGGCCATTTTCCGTCGCCATTTTCCGTGCATGCGCTTGCGAGTGGGAGGAGCTTAACCTTTTATTCTCAGTAAATTATTGAAGTTGAAGGCACGAGTTTTAATTACCTACGCATTCGATGGCAATGTGATGTAATTTTTCTCTATTCTACCCTAGACAACAATCTCCGTGTTAGGTCTACTGGCGTCAGGGGTGGCTTCTTTTTATTCAGGAAAAACGCATGCAAAGTCGCGGTCACAATCTAGTTAGGTAATAGTTATTAAACGTAAAAAATGGACTTCCGGAAAAAGCAGTAGTCTATTAAGTATTATAAACTGCTCTTTTACTGTCTCTGCTAATGATCCAACATAATGGTTATTGCCTCTGACCAGTGGTTACAGACCATAAACACGACTCGGCAGTTCAATGGATTTTAAAAACATGCAAGGTTTCATGTTTCCGACCATAAGTACCAAAAAGGAATATCGTGAAATCGGTCCCTCCATAGAGTAAAAACTCGCTGCTGTCTGGTCCCTCATTTTCCATCGAAATATTCGAACCGTCATGCGCCATGACACTTACTGAGTTGACTTGGAAAGTGTCACAATGTAATGTGCAATGCTAATAAGAAACTATGCCTTGATTTTTAATTAACCTGAAAACCGATGCGTCACAAGTTTCTTAAAATCCGTGTAGGTATTTCTGAAATGGACCAAAACCTTACCCCTTCCTAAAACCGACATTTCTATGACCGTTTGAGCTAAAGAAGCATGTCACATCGGCACAAAACATTTTGTCGTTACATGAAATATACCTTTGAGTTTGACAAACTAAATAGTGAGTGCTATCTTATAGAACACTAGACGATCGCCTCGCGGTTTCACCCGCGTAGTTCCCGTTCCCGTGGGAATTCCGGGATAAAATATAGCCTATGTCACTCCCTGAAAAGTAAGCTTCCTAACGGTGAAAGAATTTTTCAAATCGGTCCAGTAGTTTCGGAGCCTATTCAATTCATACAAACAAACAAACAAACAAAAAATCAAACCTTTCCTCTTTATAATATTAGTATAGACAAGCACAAAGTGTCTTCGCCTTTACTAGAGACAGTAAGAATAGTGTTAATGGACACATTCTTAGCATTAAGTTTACTCTTTAGTCTCAACCTGACCTAACCTAAATTTTAATACTAGATTGTATAAAAATTTTTATACAAAGAAAATTACAATCAAATAATAGAAAGAAATTATAACTACATACAATTGAAACAATTGAGCTAACTGCTGACTGTAGCAAACAATCTACGGGTACCTCACCTGATCCATATCAATACCAGTCGTTGCGTCCCCAAGACGCTGGCTGCATTGCCACGCTGTATGGCAATGCTGATGCGCTGCGCCAGATACTCACCAGCTCTCGGGTCACGCGTCGCTAAGTTGTAATAAATACAATATAAAAAAACATGAAATATTCTCAGTGGATAAAGTTCTTCCTAAGTTTCTTATTTCTTTCGTCGACTGTACGCGAGGTTATGTAAGTTATGGATAAGCGAGTTCACCGCGCAAGTCACGAACTTGTGTTTGTTTACTAATGAGGTATTAAGGACGTACTGCCTACCTACATACCTACTGTTTTAGTAGTGGATCATCTAGATCGGCTCAGTTTTGAATTAAAATTATTTGAAGTTCCTTAAAATTAGGGTGAGGTCAGAATAGTCGCTTCAGTGGTGGTAAGTATTGCCCCACTGCCGAAGATCTCAACTTCTGAAAATCGCAATGAAGTATTGATTGGTTCAAAATTTAGCTTATTTTCTAGGCTACATAGTTGGCCTATTAAAACTTGATTACGAATTTCGATAGTTTTGGCAGTAAGGCACGAGTTTTTCCGACACGAGTTTTTGACGACCTCTGTGGCGCAGCGGGCGAAGGTCTGCCTGCGACGCAGGAGGTTGCGGGTTCGATTCCCGCCTCGGGACAAATCTTTGTACGATCTGCAGACATTTGTTCAGGGCGTTCTGGATGTTTTCTATGTATGTATAATAAAAAATATCTATCTATGTAGTGTATTTTATTAAGTATATCAGTTATCTAGTACCCATAACACAAGCTCTGCTTAACTTGGGGCTAGATTATGTTGTGTGAAGTGTCCAGCATTATTTATTTATTATTTATTTCCGGGTGCAACAATCTGAACCTTACGTTATAATGGCATAAACCTAATTACAATATTAAAGTAATTTATTGTACCTACATCCGTGAGGGCGGGTGCGGCGGCAGATTTGGCCGAAGATCTCAAGAGGCGCAAATATGCAGGTCAGAGCCTACACATTTGCTCCCCTTGGAGTCGAAACCCTAGGTCCGTGGGGTACCGAGGCTCTTCGGGTTTTTAAAAAATTATCTGAACGTCAGGTCGCAGCGACGCGTGACCCGAGAGCTGATGAGTACCTGGCAAAGCGCATCAGCATTGCCATACAGCGTGGCAACTTGAGCTACCTGTAGTGTGTGTGTTTAAGAAATAAATAACTGTAGTGTTTTTTTAAGAAATAAATAACTTTTATATTAAGTATTATATTATGCCAAACTATTATTATAGTTTATTGTATGCGCTAAGTCAAGATTAGCCCTGAGAAAACGATAAAAATGTAGTGAAGATTTTCAAGCGATTTTACTTTATTTTGTCTTTTTAGAGTGTGACTTTTTTTACGATGTACTTACCAAACAACAATCTTTTAATTCGCTTTGGGTACGATTTTATCTGCTATTCGATAATGGCGTGAAAAAGGTTGTGGTAGGTTTATGCGTTTCTAATTCCGTGATAAATTCGATTTGTTTCCTTTTATTTTGGAAATGTTTATGTGTTTCGATGGACTTGAACCTTCGGATTTAAACTTATTCGAGAGAGCGGTTGAGAACTATCCTAGTCTTTGAGAGTTTTGTTTAAAATTTAAGATGTCTCACTACAATTAAACCAAAAACTATTAGTTATAATAATAATATTAAGGGATCAAGGACCAGATCCAAAGGCGGTACTCCTGGACTCGGCGCGCATCGTCAGGAATTTCCTCCCTCTGCAGCCCTTGTCACCGGCCGCTTGAGTTTCGCGGCTGGTGAAGCACCATTTTGATATCATTTCTACCGTACATTTTACGAGATTTAAAATATATATAAAGTTAATACCTAATATTAATAATAATGCCGGATAATCGGATAATCGTCCGGAATAGCAGAATAACTATCAAACAATTAGGGTTCCGTGCAAAAATAAAAAAGACGCGGGTGAAACCGCGGGCACAGCTATTAACTTATAAAAACAAGAAAAAAATTTAAAAACCCCCGACAGATTTTTATGCCATGAAACATGGCTAAGAACACTCGGGATAAAATTATCTATGACACAAAAAAAACTAAACGAAAATCGGTTGACACAGACGTCAGGGGTTAATAAGTGCATAAGTTGCAGAACATCGCATAGAGCAATTCTATTGCATATTTATTTGATCTTGTGACATAAAATATTTTAGAAAACACTTATATTTATAGAAGTTATATTGCTCTTCCATCACAGCAATAATGCCGACTTTCTTCATCATACTAATGTGAGTTTTACTGCGCTTATGAATAGAGGTGAGAATTGCAGCAATGAAAGATGAAATTTCCATAGGCATAGGCTCATTATGAAGACTTCCTAGTCTGTAATTATTACGGCATACTAGGCAAAGCAATCATGTAATATTAAACACTCACTTATAAAAGCCATATTTCTAGATACTTAAATAAGTAATTTTTATTATAAAGTGTCGTCTATAATATTCAGTATTTCGTGCGACGATTCGTCAACACACTATCTCTAAACCACACGTTTTTTGACGTGACGTGCTGGGGTGCTTCAGCAAATGGTACAAATAAACAAGGTATGCTACTCCGAGATCTTCCCAAGGCTACGTCACTGTCCAATTGCCACAAAAATGGGAGGTTACGTTACTTTGCCGGTGACTATCAAACTTTTATTGATGCCGGTGAATCACTCGCGTTTTTGATCGGATACATCTTTAAAATAAAATGGGCGGTTACTCTATCCGTAACTGTAAGTGTGAAGGGCGGTAAAATAAGGTTCTTTAAATTCCCGAAAAGAGAACCTGTGGCTGAAAAATGTTCCTGCGATTAGATAAAGTTAATTTAAAGGGAAAAATTGATTTATCCATGTGCAGAGCTCATTTTAGCGTTGCTCAAATTATGGAAACTAAGTTTGAAAAATTTCATGGAAAACCTAAAACCTAGATCTAGATCTCGAATCTCCCAAAACTAAAAAGTTTGAGACCCACCGTAGCGGATATGACGTACGCTTGGGAAAACCCACGTGACCGTGTTTCTCGGAGTAGCATATTAACATGTTTATTTGTACCATGCTTCAGCAATCGTTTTGGTTTTTCTTCTGGGACGCATCGGCCTAGCATTCGAGATTAAAATTCATCATGATTTAGCCTAGCCTTAAACTAAAGTTGAGCTTGCTATAAATATTATTTATGTTACGACATTAGGCTGAAATTAAATGTAATTGCTTTATGTAAATGCAAAATAATTATTTATAGAATACCTAGGCTTAGGGCCTCTGTTCAAGCACGTTTTTTTGCCGTTAAAATCTACGGGTAATTTGCCGTGCGTAGATACTTTCGCCAGTGTAGTATAGATCGTTATGGAAGCTTCATAAATTCATAATTCATAATTCTTTATTGTACGAAATTGGTACAAGTTGAACATTTACCAGGAAAAATGGCAAAGCCTACTTATTAAATAGACTACTATATCATACTATACTATACTAGGTATATCACACTAATATTATAAATGCGAAAGTTTGGATGGATGGATGGATAGATGGATGGATGTTTGTTACCTCTTCACGCCAAAACTACTGAACGGATTCTGAACTGGAATCAAACATAGGCTACTTTTTATCCCTTAAATCAGTTCCCATCGGATAGAAATTACCTTTGAACGTTTCCATAGGAAGAACGCATGCGAAGCCGCGGGCGGATGTTAGTAATATAATAAAGCTTGTTTGTGGTTTTTTCGCCATGTAATTTACGGTTAATTAGCCGTGTGTAGGCATGGCGCCGTCAACAAGGTTCTACAGTGCCTACACACGACAAATTTACCGTAGATTTTTACGCCAAAAAAACGTTCGTGAACTAGAGCCCTTATTCACCTGTCAACGTAAGCAAAGCCACGGGTGACGCTGATATAATGAGCTCGTTAAGTAAATTCTTTTGATACTCTATCTGTATAATCATCTCGTAATATTACTTCTCGGATGAGTACATTTTCCTGTAGCTCTAGGCAACTATAGATAATAACGACAAATCACACTTAAATTAACATTATTATAATAGTTTCCGTCATTTACAGTTCCATGTATTTACATTCATCATAACCACATGTATAAATTTTATGGAAATATTAATTTTATTTACTTTTATGCACTTTTATACCTAACGTAGTCGTGGGTCAGTCGAAAGCGTAAGGTTGAGTGAACAGATCACTGAGTACACAGATCGGATTAGTTGCATTTCGTGCGTCGACAATTTGGAGTAAACAACCAAGTAAGTCGCGATTCGTGCGTTTTGCTACTCGGCGAAAAAAATACAGAAACCTTTTGTCGCATTTCGTGCGTCGAGTTCGTATGAATAGATTAAACAAGTAATACCATAGATATACATACGAATTAACAAAACAGAACTGGCAAAGGCATAAAATTTCAACATTTTAAATCACTAAAATAATTCTTATTCTTAGGCTGATTTGTTACAAGTATTTGTTGTTTATCACCTACCTGGGTTATCCCTACCTATGTCGCACAGATAAGCCGGCTGGGCGCCTCTGGTCAAACAGGTAAGAAACAATAGGTAGGTACTCTGTCTCAATTACACTTTCTTTGTTTGCAAAAGGTTTAGTGTGATCGTTTGCTTTACCGCCCTTAACTTAAACAGTGACCTGATTAGTCTTTTGCAAAACAAGGAAGAGATAAGACGTCTCATTACACGCGGACGCAGACACCGCATGCATAATGGCTGATTCCGAGCCTAGTGCTTCAAATAATATCAATCGGGTTACAGTTTTCACTACCGAGCGAAATAAAGCGTGTATAACTGTGGACAGTCACAAATACCATTTCAAAATTGAAAATAAAGATGGAACAAAGCGATGGACGTGTGTTGATCGCAAGTTTAGTGGTTCTATTACAACAAGTAGTGATAATAATACTATTATGAGAGAAAGTAGACACACGCACAGCTGCGAAATTAACCCGTGCTTCATAGAAATTGAAAAAAAGTTACAACACTGCAAGCAAAGAGTTTCTACTGAACTTGGATCTACATCAAAGATTTTTGAGGAAACTGTCATCCTCTATACGATGCCGGAACAAATCTGGTTGCGTCTGTACCACAGTTCAAATCAAAAAAGAGCTCCCTGTATCGCCAACGCCAAAGAATCCTAAAAGTTAATAAAACCAGGTTCCTTAGTCCGGAAGAAGTGAATCTGCCGAATATACTGAAAACCTTCCTAATTTGTGAAGATGGCACTCAAGACAAATTACTGATTTTTGGACTACCGGAAACTATTTAACTATTATCAGATGTAACGACGTATTATGCCGATGGGACCTTCAAGTGCTGCTGCAGACCCTTCTCTCAGCTCTACGTTCTTTATGCGGACTTTGGCAGTACCAACACGGCAACAAATATATTTCCCGTATTCATGTGGTTGTTGCCTGATAAATCGGAGAAGACATATGAAAGACTGTTTAATATATTAAGAAGAGAAGTTCCTACATTTCACATGAAACATTTGAAAATTGATTTCGAGAGTGGAACCTTGAGCGCTTTACGCAAACACTTTCCAGACGTTACAGTAACTGGATGCTATTTCTTAATTAAAAAATCGAAAAAAGAAAACCCCGTTTACTTTTCGAGTTTATTAAAAAACTCAATCATGAATTAAATACAAATTATATGATAGGTACCTACTAATAATTAAAATGAGACTTCTAAAAGTTTTGTTGCTCTATGGTTAAAACATAGTTGTACATCATTACAATGATCTCGACGCACGAAATGCAACAAAAGGTTCAGCTATTTTTTTCGCTGGGTAGCAGAACGCACGAATCGCGACTTACTTGGTTGTTTACTCCAAAATGTCGACGCACGAATTGCAACTAATCCCACAGATCTCGATGTTGAGTGCTTGTCCTAATTTTTAAACGAAATTTCGTACAGACCCTCGATAGTGTCGCATCAGAGTTTTATACAAAAATGTTTAAAAATGGAAGGATTAAATGTTGACGTCGAAATTTTTAAAGGTTTAACCCGACAGGTTTTTACACAAGGAGTTCCAATACTCTTGTGCTCTACGCAAACCTCCTCCGTTGCCTAAAAAGGATTTAGAGACATGTCCACCGCCTATCAACCTTCACGGCTACGCTTCCAAATCCTATACTCGTTGTCTAAACCAGGCTACGTTTCAACACATGCTCATCTTGGTCGGACTCCATCACAAAGTGGCGTAAACTGGAGCGTAACATCGATTCCGCTGACCGCGCTGTCGCAGGCATTATGGATTCGTACCGTCGTCGTCGCGTCATGTGGAATGCTAAAATATTATGCAAGTTTACGCTGATTTTACGGTACTAAGGCGAGCTTCTTCTCTATTATGTATTAACTATACCTACTCCGAACTAACTCAAGATAGGTACAATGTTTGTAAACATTACACACATAATAAATAAAAATCCTAATTACAAAAAACTTGAAAACACTGACACAATATTGACATAAACTGGACATAAATATGTTTTAGCCGTTAATAAAGTCATTTTTTCAAGAACCCCTCTGGACGAAGGTGAAGACTATACTTAACCTGAAAATCACTTTTTTGTTGTTTATTTTTAGGCAGAATAAACGTAGTGGCAATTCTGCTGTCGATTTGAACTCTTTCCTGCTATGCTTAATGCTGATAATTATTTTCGAACCCGACAACAAAACAGAATTTTGGATGTTCGTGTTGTGAGTTGTTTCAAGACATTGTACCTACCTTGAAAATGGATTGAGTATAACTTTTTGATGGTAAGTACCGCCATAGAATAAAATATAGGGCATATACTTATCTACTTGTTGACATATTCATGAATATCGAATGTCATATCGAAAGTTTTGGTGACTGTCGTCTTAAGTTTTTAAAATTTTATAAAATTTAAATCCTGATATTGGATGTAAGTGATATTCTTAAGTTAAGTTACTTTTATTTAGGAGAGCTGTGGATTTTGTGTAAACAATAAAATAAAATAAAATAAATAAAAAATGAAGACTTGGGAAGCCTTGCTTGACCCTTGATTGTAGTTGTATAGTTGTATAGGCTGTCAAGTATGTATAGTATACCTACAACAAAACAAACGACGCTTGTCATGTCATCATAAACGTCGTTTGTTTTAATCCAGTTCAATACTCGGTCAACATGTGAACAGATTTATGTCAAGGTGAATGTACTTACGTAAGTACACATAATCTCTACGAAAATAACGAAATTTCTCTAAAACTCCGTTATTTCAACACAAGGACCTAGCTACAATTTCATAATGCAATAAACTTAACAAGCCAGTCTCATAAAAAATAATGCAAACTTCTAAACATAAACAAAAAAGGAGGTTCTTATAACAACGTAATAAAAATAATGGTTTTATCTGTAGATGGCTGTGGGTCATGAGGTCGACGACAAGTCATGTTTTGGTCAGCAATAGCGGAAAATGCTACCTACAAACTTGGCTATGTTCATGCTCACGATTTAACGACAAAACAACGTTTTTTGTTATTATAGTGCGTAACCCCACAATAAGGGTAATTTCAAAGAAATCAAATAATATCGCAAAAATTTTTTACGCGGGTTCAAGTCCCGTCGAAGTCTTAAATTTTTGCGATATTATTTGATTTCTTTGAAATTACCCTTAGTGTGGGGTTACGCACTATAATAACAAAAAACCTTAGAATTAAGCTACGCGACACCTCTCGTCAAACGAACTAAATGTAACTTTAGTCTTTGAACAGGATTGGATAAACTTCAATGTTTCCCCTGTAGGTGGAGCTAACGGCGCTAGAGACCGTATGAAGTCGCAGAGATTTTCGACTCCCACGTCACTTGACTTCGTGGTGTAGTTGGTTATCACATCCCCGTACTGAGGGGAGGACGCGGGTTCAAGTCCCGTCGAAGTCGAAAATTTTTGCGATATTATTTGATTTCTTTGACAAAACAACGGTTCTGTAGAGGATTTTTGACAGTTTGTTCATCATTTT
This sequence comes from Eupithecia subfuscata, assembly GCA_963564075.1. NCBI lineage: Eukaryota > Metazoa > Arthropoda > Insecta > Lepidoptera > Geometridae > Eupithecia > Eupithecia subfuscata. The sequence goes on along the minus strand of OY751109.1, from coordinate 11,765,007 downwards.
TGTTAAGTAACTAATGATTGTAGTAGGTATTTCAGTTCAGGGTGCTCAGGACAATGTCTGTGTGAGTCTGGTAGACAGTGGCAGTAATATCAGTATTTTTGTTTGTTTTGCACTGAATCTCTAGTGCCCTTAACTGATATCAAAAATACACCCTTGGCATAAATAGTAGGTACAGATAAACCATTCTAAAAATGCACGCCAACTGTACGACGTTTAGTGGAGGGGGCGTGCATTTTTGGAATGGCTTATCTCTACCTACTATTTATTTCTTCTGTGCTCTTGGGACATGATTGGAATTGAACATAAACCTACCAATAAATAAGACTCGTAGAAAACTAGTGAGAGAGCGCGTTAATGTCTTTTGTATAAAAATTCTACCCAAATGCATTGTGACAAAAATGCAGCTTATAAAATCTTTTGGCTCTTTTACGCAAGTATTCATCGACAATCGTTCTTTTGGCGTGTGCCTACTAAGAAACTGGGTCGTTGTGAAAAAAATACATACCTACCCACTCAAAATTAAACCAACACAAACCAATTAAAATTGCGAAATATTTATTTACTAACGAATATCCACGAAACTTGCAATAACAAAATCTAGCGTAACCGAGTAATCTTCTGACCCGGCTTAAGTTTTACCAATATCTCTGTGACCTATGGCATAGTTTCAAAACGCTTGAAATTATTTTCCGATGAAAAATGCATGTTTTCATCAAGAGGTCACAGGTTAGATTACTTCTGTGTCAACAGAATGTGTAATATATGTTATATTGTTGTTGAGCAAAGATGTGTCGCGCTATCGGTGAAATAGTGATAATTTTATTTATTTCGAAACTAGTAGAAATGCTTTGCAGTATTTCGAAAGCTTCCTGTTTTTCGTAACTTATTTTAAATGAACTATATTATTTTGTATTTTTTTCTTAAACTGACTTTAAATAAAACCTTCATAAAATGTAGGTGCTCTAACTTAGTTTCCGGTTAGCTGTTCTGTCCTATCAATCAACATTACTCCATCAACTAGTTTTTTATCAGGAAATATCTGACAACCTCAGACCACAGTGAGATTAGTGTGGTCAGTATGTGACCACTAGCTACTTATGACATAATATCAAGTTTTCTACATTTGCTCTATTTGGGTTGAATTCATAATCTCTGCTGGTGTGAAATTATGTCATAGTAGAGTTGTGCTTATTATCTGGTGATTTTTTCTCTTTTCTTCTAATGACAAAAACAAATGAACGGCACATAATGGGCGAGTGAAGGGGATTTTCTTTCAAATTCTAATTCTTTTACCTACTATGCACAATAATAACAATTCGTCGATTATTTAATCTAATGCGTTATTTATGGCTTTACTACGTGGTGTAGCGCTGTTTCTTACAAAAATTTTCGCACCACAAGCTATAATAATTGTTTCGTTTCTCACTGGCTGTTTACGTACTATCAAATAAAACAAATGAGACAGGAAATGTATAGGGAAAGCTTTGTTAGCTTGATGATTAAATGAGGTAGAGTTGTTATTATTATTAGCGTCATTTCGCTAGATCAAACAAGTCTTGCATGATATGTCTCTTTTTTTATGTATTTTTTTTTTCGTTTCTCATCGGCTGTTTACGTACTATAAAATAAAACAAATAAGACAGAAAATGTATGGGGAAAGCTTTGTTAGCTTGATGATTAAATGAGGTAGAGTTGTTATTATTATTAGCGTCATTTCGCTAGATTAATCAAGTCTTGCATGATATGTCTCTTTTTTTTATGTATTTTTTTTCGTTTCTCATCGGCTGTTTACGTACTATAAAATAAAACAAATGAGACAGAAAATGTATGGGGAAAGCTTTGTTAGCTTGATGATTAAATGAGGTAGAGTTGTTATTATTATTAGCGTCATTTCGCTAGATTAATCAAGTCTTGCATGATATGTCTTTTTTCTTTTTTTTATGTATTTTTTTTCGTTTCTCATCGGCTGTTTACGTACTATAAAATAAAACAAATGAGACAGGAAATGTATAGGGAAAGCTTTGTAAGCTTGATGATGATGAATATATGAGGTAGAGTTGTTATTATTATTAGCGTCATTTCGCTAGATCAAACAAGTCTTGTATGATATGTCGGGAATCTTTTAATAAGGATACGAACGTATGGAATGTCTGTAGCACCGAAGTTGGATTAATTATGAAGGCTGGTTCTAGTTAGGTTTGTATTTCGGTTCCTATAATTTTCGTGTAAGTGCGAATAGTGCGATATAAAATAGATAAGCGAAAAACGTTTGACGATCGTTGGCTCGACATATGCAATACATAACTACCCTACAACGTAACACATATCTAATGAGACAGCCTAATCTATCTGCAATCATGCACTCCATGTCTTAATGAACAGCTTATGATATGTGATGATGGCAAAATCTTGTGGATGAAAGAAAAAGTGGTCATCTAGTGTTGGTCAGAAGTCGGTTTCTTGATGATATGGTTATTTTGAGTTATTGCCGTAGCTTTCAGTCGCGTAAGAAGAAAGAGAGAGAGACATTTTCGGGTAGAAAGTCATCGCAACGCCTTCTTTTGATTTTTGATCGTTTGTTCGCTTTGAAAGCTCGCCCTCATAATGCACTCTATCTAAGATCTATCTCATGATATTATCTATGTACCTAATCCAGTTATTCGAAGAGGCTCTATGGTTTGATCTCAACAAAGACCGGCGATCAGCGATCTTTGTTCAGTTTTACAATAGAGCTAATTTGGACGATGATATTTGAACTACAGGCATATAAATGCAAGAAGAAAAAATTGGTTGTCTGTAAAGTCGGTTTACTGACGATAGTTGAACGTGACAACGTCTTAAGAAAATACTGATGGAATGGTAGCATTTGATACTCGATCAAAACATGTAAATGTACTATAGTATAGCAGCTGTCCACGCAGACGCATCGCTCACTCAAGTAGGAGAGAGACGGATGTCGAGCGCTCTCGCTTGCACTTCAAGCCTTACATGGAACGCCTCAGAGCGAGGTAACGCCGCATGACGTCATAGCGAGGTAACGCCGCATGACGTCATGTTTTTTCGTGCGTGCAGCCGGCTCTCGAATTATAAGACGTTGTCACGTCAAAACTAACATCTACCAATAAACGATAAAAATAATCGAAAATTACCTGTACCTACGATAAGTGACGCACGAGGTAAGGTAGGCAAAGGTACCTACATAATAAGATGTATTTATGAATGAATCACTTCATAGAAAAGTACAAAAGCCAATATTCATCAACTTCATTATTCAACCAGGAAACATGTAGAACTGCATTGCGGTAGCTTTCATGGACAGACAATAGCGTCATATATCATGTAAAACAGATTTCCATAATACCTACCTGTCATGTCACGCCTACTATTTAACAAAGCGCAAATGTGCGGTAGCAAAAGTCGTTCAACCACGCTTTTCAAATTACTTGCAAGCTACAAGCTACCGGTTAGCTAGACTATAGACAAAGAAGAGGAGGACTCAGCAGGTGGGTGTTGCTGCCTGGTTAGATCGTCAAGTAGAGCCTACAAACCATAGATATAAGTAAAATTCTGTACATTTAAAAATATAAAATGTTATTTAGTTCTCTTCACAAAGGTGGTTGACAATATGACTAAGATGGACTAAGATTAAGGATTTTAGCAGGTAAATATTGACACACCCTGTTTTGTGAAGACTGGAGCCTGAAGAAGGTTCTAAGAAACTGTGTTACAGGTCTTCACTCCACAGATCCATACAACTGACCTGCACAATATTATATGTAGGTATATAATATGGTACGTTCTCCCAGCGCTAACTCAACAAATGGCCTGTGTTGTGTTACAACTGAAAGCAAAGACACGCTATTTCCAATATTTTGCAATATACCTAATGAACAACAAAGATGGAAAGACGTACCTAGACCGAAGTATGACCGGGACAACAATACGCGAAACAAAGACGGCGGCGCTGCCGGTCTTACTATGACTGGGGTGGGTGGACCTAATTGGACCTAATTTGAGCGTTCCAGTTTTGAGTAGCTAGTACCCAATCTCCCGTATTATATTTATTTATTAAGGGCAACCAACTAAAAGTAGGTAACACAAGAGATCACAAAAATAATAGGTACGACAAAACTCAAAAACTGGTGCACTCAAAACTACCTACTGGTAGCCACAACATTCGCAATAACAAGGCAACTCAACTAAACAACTACCTAATCGTAACATGTATGTAATAAATTAATAATACGGTTAAATCAATGTAATTTAACTATACATAATTCACACACGAGTACCTATGATACCTGGATAATAAGGGGATCGCAGGTTGTACAAGTAAGGTAAATTATAATAAAAATGAGAGATAAGTGATGGAGGAAAAGGAAGGAAAATAAGATATAGGTCGTTTTACTTACATCAATGCTACAAACATGCACTTGTTGTCTATAGACTACTTAATTAAACCTTTTAAAGTATTTTCAAGGAATATTAAGGAATGCAGACGTACACAAGCCCTGGAAAAAGGCGAACTGATTGAACTGAGATTGGGAATGATTAAAATGTACATTAAGTATAGTATAGGTATTATATGTAAAGATCTTTTAGGTCAGTTGCTACTTAGGTACCTACTTCGCATGTGTTGAGGTAGTAATCAAAGTACACAAGACCCCTACTCTGTCTTGTGTGACTCAAAGAAGTGCGCCACAGCTGCAGAGACCCGATATACACAGGCAGTGAAAGTATTAATTTGCTGCCGTAAATAACAGTGGTTGACTTACTATTTGTCTCATTGATATTAAATTGTTCTAAAACCTGACTGGTCAAGGTTCAACACAAAACGTAGACTGGTTTACCTAGATATTTGTATGCCCCGCGTGTAGGCAGCCGACTTCCATTATCATCGTCATCATCAGCCCTTAATTCTTCACTGTTACCGTAGGTCGAGGTTGCTTTCACTTTTCTCTAAAGTTCTTCGGCACGAAAAACGTATCGTGGCCCACATCTGTGTTCTGTTTTATCCTACGCATTTATCCACTTACGCACAAGTCAATTTGAATCTGCTTTCAATAGATAATAGATCCCTACACAATAGACATAATAATCTCCTCAGGCACGTTAGCTACCTACTAAATTTTATAGCCTTACTAAGCTTTGTTTTCCATTGTTCCAGTGGAAACGAGTGACCTCAATGCAGAGTCATCAGAAATCATCTCAGACGCAGTAGCACCGCCCGCTGATCACTTCGAACCAGACACCGCAGCGACGGACCATACCGACCACTCCATAGAATATGTCGGCGATTCGCAAAACTTCTTCCCGTCCTTTGCCAACCTCTTTTCCACCGAGCCTCGGCAGAACAACTTCAGACTCGGCGGCTACAATAACCAAGAAGGAGCCTACAGCCAACGACCGAACTCTTATAGATCTTTGCTCAACTACCCTCTCTTTGGAGCGTACAGAAATCTTGACAACTTCGGAAAACCTACAACACAAGCAGCCCCGATCGTCGAAGCGAACCCAGCGCTACTTGGTTCAGGAAACTTCGGGATCATTCGTGGAGGCACATTCTTAGCGCAAAATGATGAGGATTCCAATGAGTATGATAGTTACAATTCCTACTATAACAACGGACACGGCCGCCCGTCCTTCGATCTAGGATACATAGCCAACCCAAGACCGAATTACAACCAGGATCAGTTCGCGAATTTCAGAGACTTCGCTGATATCAACACACCTGGCAACTCTGCGTACTCACATTTCGTAGTCGTATACGCAAATAAGAACTCTACTATGGACGAAATAAGTGAAGAAACTAGAAACGTTGTAGCAAAGCAAGCTAAGCCTAAGAACATCTTTGAAACGCTAGAGCAGTTAGACAAAACGACGGCAGCGCCAGTGCCAAAGCTCTCGAAGGCCAAGGCAAAGTTGGAAAGGACGAAGCAAAAAATGATGAACAAGAAGGAGCAATGGAAGAAATTCAGCACGAAGTCTCATAAAGTCGACCCCGAGGAACCTCTATTAGCGTTAAGTTAAAGCTAGTGAATACAAAGACTTGAGTTGCATAAGTGACTGAATACCCAGTAGAAAAGTTTTGTGTGACATCGTCGCGGAGTGACGAAATCTAAAAGTGTCCACTGTCTAAATTTAATGTTAGGTTAGGTTGTGTTTTGTGGAGTGCTTTGCACATGAGTAACAAGATATGGGTCGATAATGGAAGATGAATGAATGATTGCGGTCGAATGTTATACAGAAAAATAAATTAATTTTGTAAGAAATTTCTTTTATTTTCCTTCGTTATAGTCTAAGCAGTTAGGCATTTAATAAATATTTCACACCCAGACAACCATGGCAACCAGTCACCCAGGCAATGAATAAATAATTAACACAGTAAAATTACTATCGCCTGCCCATGGCTTGGCTCACGTGGAACCTTGACATAATGTTGCCTATCTCACTTTAATTAACTAAGTAATTGTAATCAGTAAGAAAATCAGATCACTATGATGGCCTCTGAGGCGCTGCGGGCGAAGGCCTGCGACGCAAGAGGGCTCGATTTCCGACTCGGGACAAATGTTTGTACGATCTACAAATTTATTTGCTCTGAATGCTCTGACTCTGAGACCCGGAGACTGGATGATTTCTATGTTTAATAAAAAAATATCCGTCTATGATCACTTGGTTAACTAGTAGGTAAGGTACCCATAACACAATCTCTGCGTGGCTTGGGGCTAGATAATGCTGTGTGAATTGTCCAGCATTATTTATCATCAAATATTATCAGTTTCCTACAAAATTTACCTCATAAAAATTGTTTATACATCAATTTTATAACCGTGGGGTACCGAGGCAATTCGGATTTATAAAAAATTATCTGAACGTCTGGTCGAAGCGACGCGTGACCCGAGAGCTGGTGAGTATCTGGCACAGCGCATCAGCATTGCCATAGTACAGCGTGGCAATGCAGCCAGCGTCTTGGGGACGCTTCCGACTGGTATTGATATGGATCAGTTGAGCTACCTGTAGACTGTTTGCAACAGTCTGCAGTTAGCTCAATTGTTTCAATTGTAAATACTAGTTTAATTTTCTTTGTGAATAAAGGCTATTATTTCATAACCCAAGTAGTTTCTGCCCGCGGCTTAAACCGTGTTGTTTTAGAAATAATGCGTACCTAGGCTTTAAAAAGGTAGGTAGGTTTACGTTTTTTTAAGTCATCAAGCATGTAGGTAGTTATTGTTCTATGGAAACGTTTTAAGTAGGTAGGTGCGTTTATTCCACGAGAACTGACTTAGGGTATAAAAAGTGCCTTGACAAAGTAGTGTGATAGTGTCACATTAACATTGAGATATTGTACCAAAATTTTGCAAATCTTCATGTTGTTTCTTCACCATGTGTTTAAAAAGCATGTGCTGCTATCTATTATCGAGTAGCTGAACTTTAAGGCAAAGAACTGAAGCAGTAACATCTAGTGGAAAAACTATAATTATATAAGTCCGGTAGATGGCAGGACAGAGTTCATTTTATTGTCTGTGCTTTCGCAACGAAACAGATGTTCTGACTGGTCTATGGACAATAATAGTTACTATGGTTACTGCTACTGTCCATGGACCACTCTAAGTCCAAAATACTTTGTTGTATCTCTGGACCAGTCTGTCAGTTTTATATTGTCTGTGGTAAAATGTGCTATCTGCAGTGTCCAAGCAAAAAGCATTTTGTTTTATTTTGTCGGTAAATCCTGCAATTTCGTTCAAACGGTTATAAAACCATCGTTGCTTGTGTTAGAAGTGCTTTATTGCTATGTACTGTCCTGGATTTTCATATCAGCGACGTATTTGTATGAACTAAAACCACCATGTATTCGAGTAAGGATGCCGCTAATAACTCTGCCTATCCTACGCAATGGGCATTGAATCCCACGGCATACCAGAATGTAGACAGCAATTCTGTCGACTGGGCCGCGTTGGCACAGCAATGGATTGCCATGAAAGACGCGGCGGCTGTGCTGGCGGTGCCTCCACCGGCGCCGCCTGCCAAGCCGGACAACGAAGAGGGCGAAGCCCCAATGGAAGTAGAAAATATAGACAACGAGTCATCAATGTCAGGTGATTGGAACTCTAACAGTAACTCATGGAACAGCGGTTGGAATCAATGGGGTGAGTGTGTATTTCATTTTCTTCAATTGCAACAAACCTCCATGGAGACTGAACTCCTAGAATTCCAAAGTTTATGGCCAGTTTCAGTAAATCTACTACAGGTTTTGATCTGATTTGAGTAAGTATTACTACATGGATTCAGCAGTCTAAGCCCGATTATAGGTTAAGATTTTCCTAACACAGCGATAAGGACTCCCTCGGAGCTTTTCCATGTATAACCTTTTATCTAAGAACAGCTGTTATTTTTTGCTCTAAATATATTCTCAAATTCAAGTCACTGCTATTGCAATGCACAATCTTTGCCAATATTATAATTATCCCTTCCTATATGGTAGAAGCTTGATTGTAGTAATGGATAATCGCCACAACCATGGGTCATATTCAAAAAACCTTGCTATTAGGTGAATCCATAACCTGTAGACGTTTAGGTATACACATTTTATTTTGTATCCAGAGAGTTGAATAAATTTTCCCTTTGAAGCTATGTTGTATTCAGGTACCTACCACATGAGTGAAGAGGTGGGCAGAATCCATACAATAAATCTACAGCCACATAAAGGTTATTGTTAGGTGACTCAATGTCTGAGTCTATTATTTATTATGCTTTGCTGAACAAGATAACAAGGTCGTACACAACATTGGAATTAGAAAACTCAAGGCCTTTGATGTAAAACAATGATATGACATCACACAATCTCAGCTCTTAAACAGGAACTACTGTAACTAGACTTTTCAGTCATGAAAGTTGTAAATGCTCCATTTTTTGTGTTATATTTTGTTTAGCGATCCATCTTCTGAATATGAGCAGATTTGTCTGACTTACTCCAATAGCACAGAGGTAGTCATGGGGACCTCAGATGCTAGAACTCACAACTGTTCATTGTATCTCCTGTAGCATGTCAGGAGCCCAATTTGTCCGTTATGTCTTTTAGTATCTCTGTCGCAATTGTCAAAATCTTAGAGCTCATCATCTAACTCTTCTAGTACAATGAACTCTTGAATGCTGGCAATTATATCTGAATATAAAATATTTGAAGCGATATTACTGACTCAAATACTAATCTAATATATAAAATTCTCGTGTCACAGTTTTCGTTGCCATACTCCTCCGAAACGGCTTGACCGATTCTCATGAAATTTTGTGAGCATATTCAGTACGTCTGAGAATCGGCTACTATCTATTTTTCATACCCCTAAGTGATAATTTTAAATTTCCACGCGAGCGTAGCCGCGGGGCGCAGCTAGTATTATATATTGGAAAGTAACTCTGTCTCTCTGTTACCTTTCACGCCTAAATGGCTGAACGGATCTCAATGAAATTTAACAGGAATGTAAATGGTATCCCAGGGACAGACATCGGCTACTTAAAAAGCGCGTGCGAAGCCGCGGGTAGCAGCTAGTATCAAAAAAATATAAATGAAGGTGCTTTATTTCCTTTAGACCTTACAGGACTCTTGGAAACATCAGAAAATTAAAATTACAAAAGTAAAACTATAAAAATACTTGATCTTTCAGGATGGGGATGGGGAGGAAATGGTCAGATGGACCCAAAAATAGCTGATCCATCAATGGCTGGTATTCCTCCAATGATGGATGGCTTCATACCCCCAGAAACAAGTGCTCAGATACCTGGGTAAGTATTAACTATCCTTAATATGAATAAGAAATATTTATTCTTCAGACTGTGTACATAGTTGGTCTTAAGAGTCCGGCGGAGCTCGATCGCAACTTCAATTCGAGGCGCGTGCAAAAATCGCCCCGAATATCGCTATCTCTGTTTAGTTGATGCAGGCGCGCGCGGGACGCGGTAGGTGTACTACATACTAGGATTGTGTCGTTCATGAACGAACGGCTCATATGATCCGGATCACGGGCCGCTCGTGATTGTTCCGAACAGTCTCGACGAAAAGACCCGTTCATTTCTACGTTCGGTTCATTGTGAACGACTGAGACGCGCGCCGCGACATAACGCAAAGATCCGCTGCGTCTTGCTCTCGCGAGGCCGTAAATGGTGCGTGCGAGTAGAGTAGGATAGGACACATTCTGTGGCTTGTATCATCTACTCACAGCCTGATTAAAAGTAGATACCTTAAGGTAACGTAATAGAGTCTGTTGTCGCAGTATGGTACTTAGGTATTCATTCCTTTATTCCTTACCAAACATAACGTAGGTATAACACGCAGAAGTTAACTAGGCACCTCGTGCCTAGAAGTTTACTTGGCACCAGGTGCCAAGTTGATTTCTGCGTGTTGTACACAACTGTTTTCTTCCTATAATAGTAAAAATATTACTACTGATACTTGATACTTTTGTTCCAATTTACTTGAAACCTTAAAGACCTTCCTTACAAATAAATGTTTTAACTATTTACCAAAATACCTATTTACATTCCATACGAAAACCAGTTAGCAACCAAATCGATTTTATACTGACAGACGAATAATAATCATAATCGATTTACCCGATAGCCCGAGAGAGGAGGCTATTATTTTTCGAGTAGATAGGTACATGTAAGTACTTGGGCATCTAAGTAGGTATGTAGGTAGGTACCTACTGTACGTACCTACTACCTAGGTAGGTTAGGTAAGTAGGTACCTCTATGTAAATTATTTACCAACAAGGAAACCCGCTTGCACAAGTTCATAAAAATATCAAGCATAGGTAGGTAGGTATTAAATCAAAGTGAAATGAAAGATTGAAATGGTCTAGCAATAGTCGGATAAGCTTTGTAAAGTTTTGGTAAGTACCTACCTAGGTAGGTAGGTAGTCCTTAGGTAAGTATTATTTCTAAAGTAGCTTTCCTCAAAGTCGTCGCATCAATCAATCCATTTTTTAGTAGCCTTGGGATCCTTTAGGAAGATAAAATTTATAAGAAAAGCATCAGACGAACGAAGGTGTTATTGTAGGTACCTAGGTAGGTAACTAGGTATTAGCATTCGACACAGACAAACCTCACCTCAAATTAATAAGCTTAGCTACTACCTATTCAATTGCCTAAATTAAATTCTCATTCAATTCAATAGGTAGTAGCCGTGGTAGTAGGTAGGTACCCAGGTACCTAATTGAGTAGGTACCTACCTAAGGAGTTATATATTTTTCTGTCGGACAACATTACCTACTTGCTTGAGTTTTTTTATAGCTCAGTATCTAGTACCTACCTACCTAGTAGGTATCTCGCAATTTGACCATTTTAGACGCACCTACCTAGGTATAATAAAACGACGGTTGTTGGAGGCACGCAAGATAGGTAGGTAAGTATTTACACATCTTTCTACCTCCTGTGAGGAAGATATACTAACGAAGATATAGGTACCTACCTACTAGAAGAATCTAACTTGAGACGTTATAAGTAGGTAAGTACCTATCTCAATTCAGGTCAATAAATATCTACCTACCCAGCAGCGAGTTTTTACTCTATGTACCTACCATAATTTAATGATAATTGGATCATGAATGATATACCTAGACCGAGAATTCGAAAAGATCCACCACAGAACCAAATCAGTCAGTAACGAAACGACGCGACGACACGCAACGAAACGAACCGATCTCGCACAGGCTCAGATCAGTCAGTCACAAAATCGAAAAGATCCGCCGGCAAAACAATCATTCATATGAACGGATCATATGAACCGGATCATTTTCTTAACGGGTCGTGACTGATATGGATCTTTGTGAATGAACGAACGACACACGCCTACTACATACGTGAACACAACCATCCATAGTGCCGTGCTTGTGCGTGTGCGTGAGTAGGTATACACACCTCTGAATATTACCGTGCCTCTGCTATCGAAAGCGGCAGGTAGGTTAGATACTAGACTAGGTACTAAATTTGCGTACCTATTTCTTTAGGCATAAGTACTATTTGCGTTTCATACCTATATAGGTACCTTGGTACTTACATTTTGGGAAGTGCAAGTGTATTTAAAAAAAATCTAAGTGAATGTTTAGTTTGATAACGCGTTTTTTTCTTCAAGTTTCTCTACAAGGCCTAGGGTCGTTGCACTAGTTATCGACCGATTAGCGAAGTTCCAACTTTAAGGTCCCAGAAAAAATATTGCCAACTTGTCAGCCTAGTTCAAAAGGGTATTAATCGGTAGTCTAGATATTTGAGTTTTATATACTAGAAGAGTTTTATAGTAAAACTTTATAGTTATTTTACAAAAATGGAATTAATCGAAAATGAGTAAAACTTCAGTTTTCGGCCACAAAATTTAGTATTCGACCGGACCTGAACCCAATTTCGGCCGCTAATTTTAAAGGTTTTTATGGAACAAAATTCTAAAATAATGACATAGTTTTCATGTTTTTTGATCAGAAAAGTTGTCACAGAGATATTATTATTGTAGAATCAACATGATCTCAATATATCATCATACTCAAACATGAATTTTGTCTAACATATTAACTTTATTTGATGTTACAAACGTGCTTCAGCTCTGCAGATCGCATGGAATCATCTGTTACAAACGCGATCAATTTCTGCAGATCGTGCCCGTCGCTGGCCAGTACAAATAGGAGTCAGGATATTCATTGCAAGAGCTTTCTTCATACAGTACTGGCATATTATTAGATCCTGCAACATTCCTTATCGCAATATGTCTTCGGTTGGGTGCAAGATGTTGCGCGTCTCATCAATGCCAATGCGGTACTGCTGTTGAACAGCTTGGTCAACACGAATTATTGTGTAATAGGGCCGCCGGTCGGATATCTCACCATGCCAGCCTTAACGACATTATCACGCACGGAACGTCACACACAATGGGTGCGGGTCGCTACTTGCGACAACACACAATAAAATAAAATAAAATGAAGCCTAGCACTGTCGCCGACGGCCTAGATAGATCATTGAGCCACCAGCGATGATACCGGTTTCAGCATCATCATCTAGTCGCCCATGATACTGGAGCGGAGGTCCTGCGCCACGGCGACCGGCAGGCTATTGGAGCTGCAGCGCATGCGGCCTACCACGGACGAGACCCGCTTGCGCATGATTGCGTGGAACCCATCAACGTGCGCGTCTGCGAACATCCCTGATGCGCTACAGTACCGCAGCAGCCCCTACTCCAGCCCCAACTCCTGAAGCCGTTATTGCATTGGACGCGTAAGGCATTGCAGGCTTTTTGTGTATATCTGGCCTACAGGCTGCACGTGTAGACAGAAGTACAAGACGTCTTAGAGTGTTTTTTAACTGGCGTTGTGCCACGTACGAATCTGCCAGCTACCATATTACACCTCACCGACAACGCCCTACGCTTCCTTTCAATATCCACATTGTCTGATATATCCTCAGTGACCCAGGTATTTAATTTTTTTACCCAACTGAGAGGAGTACCGTAAAGCGAAACCAGAGGTACAGAGTAGCTCTTCGTACCTGCTTTGAATAGAAGAAATTCACTCTTTTTTACATTATACCTGAGTCCATGGGCCGCTGCGTATGTCTCACAAAGCGTTCGTAACCGTCTCAGGCCACAATATGCAGATATTGACAGAAATTGTCAGAATTTGCTTCCTTTGGAGTCATGACTCGTGACCCTGAATCCGTGGGATGCCGAGGCTTTCATAAATTTTATCGGAGCCTATGGTCGAAGCAGACTTGATGTCTCAATTTTATTCGGCATGAATTCAGAGATGTCTTAGTTATCAACAGGTTCAGTACCAGATCTGGTCACCGACTGATTCGATGCTTTAAACACCAATCTGAAGCTTGAACAAAACCGTACGATGATGTCCAAACTTTGACCTTATCGAATCCAAATAATGGTGGGCACCGAGAATTTCCAGAAGCTGTTTCAAGATAGGTTTTTGCCTTGAAAGACCGAAGACGCTGACGAACTCACAAGACCCTACACAATCTGGTCAAAACGCTGAGAAACGAAGGTATTAATAGCTGCCAAAAGCAGTGCACTGGCACTCGGAAGAGACTCTTGGGCCAGTGACAAAAAGACGAGAAACCACCCAAGCAACTTCGTCAGAGGTCAGACCTTAAAAAGCGGAATGCGAAGATGGTACGACGCCTTCGGAGCTCCAACACACGCTTCAAAAAAGGCAATAGAGCGAAACCGAGGGTCCAAAGTATTCACTCAGCAGCTTGGTTAGGAACCTGACGAATCTTAAAACGCATGATGGGAGAACCGAGATCAATGCTGAGACAAAAGACTTCTATGACCGTTTATATGCTGCCAATGCTCCTTGTCCTTAACTCAACATGACAATCGTGATTCTAGAGCCACCCTGAAACACCACTGTACCAACTTACTGCCAGTTACCAGTACCTGTCCATGATACAAGCTCTGCTTACCTTGCGGTTAAATGATGTTGTATGGATGGATTGGCCAGCATTATTTATTATTATTTTTATCGATCACGACAAAATCGATTTACTGTTAATACGGCTTATTATAACAATAAAGCCACCGGTGAGGACTGAAATACTTCAGAACTTCTGAAGGCAGGAGGAACCCTCGTTGTACAGTGTACACAGGTACAGAGGTACAGATCCCCTTAAATTCCGTCCCTCATTGCTGGAAAACTACAAAGGCATGCTTCGGGAGCTTAGTGGTTCTATTATTTAAGGACGATACGATAACACCTTCTTCAAAAATTAAAAATCCATCTCACTTCTTAGCCAGGTTCTCAATAGAATTTTTTTTCGAAGTTAATTTATTCTCCTCCATTACAAAAGTGTCCAATTTTTACTAATAAAAATTAAAATATATCTTATCTAATGCGAATTGGCCGAAAAGGAAAACTAGTTTTAACGTCCGGCCATCTCATTTATACGAACAAATTAAATCTGGCCGAAAACGAAACCACAATTCTAAGCATGATGCCATTTTCGGCCGCACATAAACCGATGACAAAATTTCGTATGAATAACAGTAAAATGGGGGCCGAAAAAGGAAATTTAGATTCCTTCGGTCGACATTAGTCAACACGAAGCAAATATACTCTAATAACATCCTGATAAGTAACAGAATAAGACCACAGTATTCTGGGTCCATTCGTACTCTCTTTCGGCCCCCCCGGCCGACATGTAAATTTTATGTGAGTTTCAAGTTCCATTATCCGGCCACCCCAATTTTTGAGTAATTCAATACAAAAACATAAATATTCGTATCTTAATACGTAAAATAAGTATTCCCGTAGTGGAAAAACAACACATGACAATGGGTACATCGATAAAACTTGACATACTTGTCTTCCACTGAAACACGCGCCACTATTTTTTTTGTTAAAAATCCGACAAGCTGACAGTTCCGTCGCAACTGCAAAATTTAACTTTTTTTTTTAAATTACAGGGTGTGTTTACGCGCTTGACAAGGTTACTAGATAAGAGTGTAACTATTTGAATAGGCGTTGAACTTGATTTCGTTTGGAAATTGTAATCGACACTTCTAATAAAATGAATTTAATAAGTGCCTACATCGCAATGGCCGATAAGAGGGGCTGGTCGGCGAACGGGTGCACCTACCCTACCTACCTACGTATTTCTCAAGAAATACTTAGGTACCTATGTAGAACCCAAATATAGGTAGGTAATATCATTGGTACCTAGAACCTAACTAAACTGATCGATCAGGAAATACGTACTTAGGTAGTATGTAAGCACCTACGTATACTCCAGCCAAATTCGGTGTGGCATTTTTGTAAACTAACCGAATTTGGATGGAGTGTAGGTAGGTTCGTCATACGGTTCTGCTTCTGCAATACCTAGGATATACCTACCTACCTAAATTTAGGATTAAATACACGAGTAGGTATAGTGAATTTCTGACAAGAAAATAAAAGGCAAGGATATAAACGTAAACACTTTTTTGTTCATTGATATTGACACTTTCATTTATTTTAAAAAAACATTTGATTTTGACTTGACACATTTATTTACTTATCAAAAAAACAAATCAATTTACGATTTTGGTAAAGCCATGTGGGGTAACCATATCGGCTAAACACTACGAAATTTGTTATGGTACCTACCTAGCTAGTCAAAAATATACCTAGGTAGTGTGAAAGATACTTATAAAACAAGTATGGATTGATGGATTGGTATGTGTTGATTAGGTACTTCTTTACGCGAAAACTTCTAAACATCTATAGGTACTTATATCCAAACTTTAAAAACATCCACCTACATCCAAACTCAAAATATGAGTGTGATAAAATATACACAGGATGCCACGGAAAGGGTTTATTAAACCGAAAAGGGATAATTCTGGAATCCGAGAGATTCAACTTGTGAATAACGATTTTTTAAATTTCGAATATTTATAATTTATTTGTAGGTACGTTTTGTATACCTAAGAATACCTACACGTAAAAAACGATGAAAAAACGTCTAATTTTTTCCTGTTTACTTCCGTTACATTGATTATGGTTACCAACTGCAGCAATAAAAAAAATCGCGGCTCGTTCCGCTCGCCGATATTACTGTTATTTGTGCTCTGTATTTTGATTAGCACAGAGGCAACGTTCCCAATTTTATTGGTCTGGCTGGTCCGCTATTGTCAGTTTGTATCAATCCAACCACCACAATAAAAAGCACAAAATATAACAAATAATCTGCGAGGTCACTTTGTCAACCAGTACAAAAAATTAGTAGACAACAAAATTTTCGCGTTTTGGTCTGGTCGCTGATAACATTTGTTCCTTCTGACTATGATCCAAAGCTCAAAACCCGGCCCGCTTTAGGTCACTTTGCCAAATTTTCTAAAAATTTGCCCAAAATCTAACAAAAACCAAAAATTATCGCAACACGCTCTGCTTGCCTCTGATAACATTCTGCTGTTTTGATAAGCTTCTGGTTTGCTCTAGTTCAGGACTCCTTCTCCGTTTCAGGCTAGTTTGCAACTGCAAAATATCTAATACCAAACAACTCACACGCACAGCCAGATCATAAAAAATTTCGTTGATTCTATATGGTGTCTGGGCTCGTTTCGCTCGCCATTACTTATACTTCCTATTGTTGGGTTGGGAGTTGGGGGAAGGGATGTCATTTTTGCGGCCAATATGCAAAACACTGCATTTTGCGGCTCGCTCCGCTCGCCGATAGTATTTTGTCCTTCTCTGTATTTGGTCCAGTGTGTTTAACATCATTTTGCTAGGTTGTTACCCGAAAAAGTAACAAAAATTTCGGTTACATTTTTTCCATGTCTTTTTTGTATTTTGAATTTTTTGTTGATGCCCTTGCTCCGCTCGCCCCTATTTATATTCATAGCTTTATATCTACTACCGCAAGTCTCTAAGATTTTCGGGGCTTGCTACGATCGCTATCATTTATTTTTTATAGATACCTATCAACAACAAAGTAAATGATGCGGGCGAGAGTAAGCAAGTAGACCTACTCTTGCTTACTTTTGCCCAAACTTCAGAAAACATCTCAAAAATTTCGAGGCTCGCTTCGCTCGCTATAACTTATACCTACTATAGTTGGGAGTTGAGTATAAATTTTCCGCGGCTCGCTCCGCTCGCCGATAAACTTAAGTGGTTTTCAGTGGGGTCTGCAACCGCCTACAAGTACATTTGGTGCTACGGCCCGCACCAAGTGTGACCCCCCCCCCAAAGTCTTGGGCTGCGACCGCGCCTGGATACCTACCTACCTAGTACTTCACATACATTGTAGGTACCTACCTATCTTATGATAGGTACATATATCTAAACAACATGTTAGGTACCTACCTACCTGGGTAGGTAAGTATTAGGTAGGTATGTAGGTACCTATTTACTTTAAAATAAGAAAACAACTAGCTAATAATAAAATAATTTAGGTAGGTACGTAGGTAGGTAGGTAAGTAAGTACCTACCTACTTACTGTGAGATACCTACCTACATCCCAACGTTCCGAGTCCATAATATCATTAACCAAACCGTAAGTGAAAAATATCAAAGTCCGTAAACAAAGCCAAAGCACGCCAAAGTCGTAGTAGTAGGTAGGTACCTCTAGGTATGTAATGTACATAAGGAGGTAGGTTATTGTTTCCAAACAACAAGGCAAATCTCAATCCAAGTCAGTGGCACAGGTCTATAGAATAGTGAACAAACAAATACCTACGCACGCACAGCACCGTAACTTGTCAGACACACTGATTTAGAAAATAGTATACTTACTAAATAATAATACCTAACCTAGCTTCTCCTACCATATTATAAGAACCTATCTATGTTCTCCTACCCCTACGACGACCTCCGAAAGTCCCCGAGCGGTGGCGGCGCCCCGTGTAAATACACGTTGCATTAGTGTGTCTGTCCGAGCCACGAGCGATCACACAACCCACGGAATTAAAGTACACAACCGAAGTGTCCCGTCCCCCGGCCCTGCACCCCGCCCCGTGCGTGCGCGATAGCATGATTGCCGTTTAAAATTTGGTATGAATTTCGCTGTGTTCTGTAATACCAAAAATGATGACTGAAAACTTCTTGTATTCTTCACAAAGTATTGTTATTCTGTAACTAGACAATATTACCTATGTTCCCAAACAAATAACACATAAGATATTGTTGTTTTTATTACGAAACAAATAGAAAGAAAACTGGCCAATTTTGTCTTAAAAATTGCAAAATGCGATTGGCTTTCATTTAATTTTCGGTAAGTATTTTGAAAAAAAAACTATCCAGGAACCTAGATAAATACTATTTGAATACAAATAATACAATAATATAGTCGAAATATGCTTGAATTAGAAATAATTTTGGTATTACGTTTGTATGGACAAGTCGCCTTCCGCTGGCCTCTTAAGAACTACTTTTAAATTGTCCAACAGTTTGTCCTTTTGGACATACAATAATAAAATTATTACTAATATTAGTTAATCAACTTAAAATTATAGGAGTTTAGATCCACTTTAGGATAAGGCTTTGTAAATGGCTAGTAAATAACAAACTATTAGTATTACAGCATGTTTGTATCTGCCCATATCTATTCAAGGTTAGAGATGGGCCAACAATAGATAATCTTGTGTGACACCAGCATAGAAAAACTCAAATCCATAAAAAGCTAAATAAGGTATAAGTTATACACACAGAAATCTGAATATTCAGATTTCTGTGGTTATACACTACCCAAACTCGATGTAGATTTTATGTAAACAAACAGCCCATACATAAGCTTAAATTCACTCTATTCAAATTACATTATCTGATTATTATTATGATTTCTGTGGTTATACACTACCCAAACTCGATGTAGATTTTATGTAAACAAACAGCCCATACATAAGCTTAAATTCACTCTATTCAAATTACATTATCTGATTATTATTATTTAAAAAATGATCTGCGCTGAGAATGATCTGAGTCAAAGCGACGTGTGACCCAAGAGCTGGTGAGTATCAGGCGTAGCGCACCAGCATTTCCAAACAGCGGGGCAATGCAGCCAGCATATTGGGGATGCAAGGACTGGATCAGTTGAGCTACTTGTAGATATGGATCAGTTGAGCTACTTGTAGATATGGATCAGTTGAGCTACTTGTAGATTGTTTGCAACAGTCTGCAGTTAGCTTAATTGTTTGTATTGAGGATCCGTAACGTTTTTAGTTGAGAATACAGATTTATAGAGCTAAGAAATTTACGAAGTTATGACCAAATTACTAGCGAAGTTCACTGAGTGACCGCCGCGGGTGCGTGTGACGTCACTGGGTCGGTCGCCGCCCTTTAACCGTAGGCAGATATCAGTTTTTAGTGATTTACTCCGAAACTATAAGTTTGGGAAAAAAATTACAGAACCAAATAGACTCAGTTTTGAGAGACCCATCGAATGGACTTTTTTTTATTTATTTTTTATTGTTTGATGGGCCAAGCAAGTGAGTTTTAGTAATTTGTGTTGGGGTTTACATATATACTACATCGAGTTTGGCTAGTGTATAGTTCGCAAAACTTATGATAAGGATCTTAATTTGGGAGAAATTGCATTTGAATTATATTTTATTCATTGAAAACTGTCAAAAACTCATGATGAGACCTGCTTAAATCTGAGTTGCGTTGGAGTATTCTGGGGTTATAGTGGCAGCTACATATCATACTCTCACGAGATTTATCCACTACCTTTTGATGGTCAGTGCAGACTGAGTGACGACAGATTGATCTGGCTGGGGAGCTATGAGGGTCTCCCTCATAGCTCCCCAGAACAATCTGCAATCTGTGTCCCCAAATCAATGTCCAGCAGTGTATGTCTGCTGAGATGATAAATAAGTTCAACAATTAACTTTCGAATAATATTTTCCAGCTACACAACGGGCACACCAGCGCGCACTTTCCAGCACGGCTACTGGACGGCGCCGCAGCCCGAGCCCGCGCCGCAGAGCTCCACCCGCAGCCGGGACAGTCGCCGCTCCAAGAGCAAGAACCGCGACCACAAGCCTTCCAGACCTAGGAGTAACAGGCAAGTTGAACACTTTCAATGCCAATGATGCACAAACGTGTTCTCGCGCTTATGGCTTAGCGTGTTTTCTGAGGCACGATGGTGTAACACCGCCAACTTCCTGACTCCATAGAAGGACGCTGTAGGCATGCGGTAGGTATGTATCTCACCAGGAGAAACAGCACCCTCAGAAAAAATTATGTCATCACTGTGCAGAGGCTCATATCTAATACCCAGTTACCACCATAAAGTTGAAAAAATCGATTGGAGGAGATGCAAAATCTCTTCCAATTGATTTTACAGTAGCATTATTTATACACACATGATACTGTTCGATGTTTATACATATCTCTGTCTAAATTATATGAAAATCTATTGTATATGAACCATTAATAATATTCAAATATTTGTACGATCTGCAGATATTTGTTCAGGGTGTTCTGGTCGTTTTCTATATATAATAAAAAATATCTATCTATGTACTCGTATATTATTATGTATATCAGTTATTTAGTACCCATAACACAAGCTCTGCTTACCTTGGGGCTAGATAATGCTGTGTGAATTGTCCAGCATTATTATTATTATTATTATTATTATTTTTTACAAGTCTGTTTCTCTCGGAATATTCCGGTGATTTATGAAGCTCACGGGCCTAAGCCAAGTGAGTATCACTTTATAATTGTGTTGCATTTTGGTCGTCCTGCAAGAATTTTCGAACTGTTCTACAAGTATTAAGTATTGCAGCTTTCTGCATCGTTATGAAAATGTTTTGTTGAAGTCCTAGAACATTCAGGTAGTGAGCGAGGTTTTTAGGAATAACTCCAGTACTGGACAGTACCAGCGGCACTATGTATACTTTGTTCATTTTCCACATTCTAATTATTTCTTCTTTAAGTTCAGTATATTTATGTATTTTTTCAGTTACAGTTTTTTGAATGTTATGTGTATTTGGTATTGCAATATCTATTAAATATGTAGTTTTATTGGATTTATCAATTAGTGTTATATCCGGTCTATTGTTATGTACAGTTTTGTCCGTGAGTATGGCTCTATCAAAGTACATCCTGAAGTCGTCACTCTCCAACACAGGTTTAGGTACATATTGGTAATAGGGCAAAAGTTTTCCAGGAATTAGGTGATGTTTCAGAGCAAGTTTTTGGTGTATAATATGAACTACTTGATTGTGTCTGTGTGTATAATCGGTTTGTGTGAGACTTGGACAAGCGCTAGTAATATGCTGGATGGTTTCGGATTGACGGTGACATTTCCTGCATTTATCGTTCTGGCTATTAGGGCTCTTCAGTATAAACTTCTTGTAATTTCGTGTGTTTATCACTTGATCTTGTATCGCTACCATAAAGCCCTCTGTTTCAGGGATGAGCGTACCAAACTTAAGCCAGCTATTTGAGGCTTGAAGGTCAATATGTGGTAGCTCCAAGTCCTTTAGATGCCGACCGTGCAACTCTTTGCTACGCCATCTGTCAATCTTTTCTTTAAAATTTTCGTTGGAGTTTATGAATTGCAAGTTTTTATTATTAAGGTTTAAGGGTGTAAAATTATTATCTGACGCGATGGTTGCTAAATGTATTTGACTAGTATTAGCTTTATCGTAGAAAAAGTTTCTAAGATTTTGAATCTGACCTACCCATAAGTTTTTTAGATCTATTAGGCCCCTTCCTCCTTTTGTTCTATCTATTGAAATTCTTTCAATTGCTGATTTAGGATGTAAATAGTTATTTTTAGTTAATGTTGATCTTGTTTTAACTTCGAGTTTTTTAATGTCTGTTTTTGACCATTTTACAATCCCAAACGAGTAAGTAAGCACGGGGATGGCGTAGGTATTAATAGCTTTAAAAAGATTCTTTGAGTTCAGAGGTTTCTTGCACAAAAGATTTATTCTATTGAAATATTCCTTTTTTATATCTGTTTTAATTTTAATATGGTCTATTGTTCTACCTTGATGAAGTCCTAAATATTTATATGTTTCGTTTTCATTCATGACGTCAAATATATATTCTTCATTGTTACCGCTATTCGATATTTTGCCTCTGTGTAAATTTAATGTTTTGCATTTTTCTAGCCCAAAGTTCATATTTATATCCTTACTGAATTCTGATGTTATGTTTATCAGTTTGTTCATTTCCATTTTATTTTTAGCAAACAGCTTAATATCGTCCATGTACATGAGATGGGTAATGGTGGTGTTTGAGGTAAGTTTGTATCCAAATTTAGATTTATTTAGCAAATGTGATAATGGGTTTAATGCAAGACAAAACCACAAGGGACTGAGTGAATCTCCCTGGAAAATACCATTTTCAATGGGAATCTCCTCTGTGGTGAGCGAGGTAGTATCATTTCTCAGAGATAGTGTTGTCCGCCAAGTGCTCATGGTATTTTCCAGGAAGTTGATAATATCCGGATTAACCTTATAAATCTGTAAAACGCGAATTAACCAGGAGTGTGGTACACTATCAAAAGCCTTTTTATAGTCAATATATGACAAATGTAAGTTACGGCTATTGGATGTTGCATGTTTGAGTATAGTTGAATCGATGACAAGTTGTTCTTTACACCCTCTGTGATTTTGTCTACATCCTTTTTGTTCTTCGGAGAGTACATTATTGTTCGTTAAATGGCTGTTAATTTTATTGGTAATACAAGATGTTATGAGTTTGTAAATGGTAGGTAGACATGTGATTGGGCGATACTGAGAAGGATTGACCGTGTCGTTGCTTTTAGATATCATGAAAGTCATTCCCATAGTCGCAAACAGTGGCAGTTCTTCATTTCCTTTAATGATGTTCGAAACGCTTTTTGCTAGGAATTCGTGAAGTTTACTAAATTTTTTGTACCAAAAATTATGAATTCCATCAACTCCTGCAGCCTTCCAGTTCTTCATCCTTCTCGTTACTATTTCTATATCCTCCTTTGACACCTCCTCATATACCATCTCTTCAATATCTTCTGCGTTCTCTTCCTCTACTTTGATCCAATCTGCCTGCTCATTGTGGTCTCTATCCTTTTTCCATATACCTGCCCAGTAGTCTTTTAGTTCTTCTTCTGCAGGTATTTCTTTTGCAATAATTTTATCCGGGCTATCTTTCAGGGTTCTATAAAATATTTTTTCGTTTGTACTAAAAAGTTTATTATCTATTTTTCTCTGAAATGCTTTCTTGTAACGGGCTAACCTTTGTGATTTTAATGTTAGTTTTTGTTTCAGTGTGTCTAAAAACTCCTCAGGCTTATTATTATCCTTTTCATGAATTGAATGAACCTTGTATTTTTCAAATATTATTTTAACCTTTTTTACTAATTTTTCGTGCCTATTATTATTTATATACTGTGTTAATCTACCAATATCAGCCCGGATATTTACAATATCTCTTTCTAACCTAATTTGCCACGCCGGTTTTCCATTTATTCTCTTTTTGAATTGATGGTTATGTAGGGATGAGATTTTGTATCCCAAGTGCGTGGAAATCACTAAAGCGCTGCAATATACCAACGTATGTATATCTATTAAGTTTGAGTCACTATTACAAAACCTTCCTAAAATCTCGTGGTTAAATGCATGCACAATCTCATACAACTTCTTATTTTCTCGTAAACGAGGTAGTCTAGGCCTAGAGGTCGGATCAATTTCAGTGTATATGTCCAGTGTTTGTTTAAGCTTCACTATCAGTTCCTGGAGCGCTATGTTTGATGTTTGTGTAGGAGGTGGATCAACAGATGTTTCTAGGCCTGAAATGAGTTGTATAGGTGGTGTTTGATTCCTTTGGAGAGTTATATTTGTGTCTAAGGATTGAGAAAAGCAAGGTGTCAGTGTATATGTATCCTCTGCCTGACATGCTGTTAATGAAGGTGTTGCGTCCTCATTTATTTCCTGTTCGCATCGCAATTTTTCAGAAACTTCTAATTTAAGTTTGTTAATTTGTTCTTCTGTTAATCGTTTGTTGCGGGTAATTACTCGCAACTGATCAGCGACTCTTTGCGATGTTACATTTAGGGTTGGGTATTTTATTTTGAATTGATCGAAAAGTTTCTTGCAGTACATCGTCTTATCGGTCTCTAACTTGGTTACATACAAATATGTGCGCATGATGAAAGTATTAATTTCGTCATCCCACTTCATGCGCACTCTAGTTTTGCCAGCCTTGGTGGTCGCGGGTTGGATGGCCGAAGCCTCCTGCGAAACATCCTCAACCGGGGTTACTGTTCTACTTCTAAGGTTGTGTGTGAGAGGTGCGACTATTAGTTGTTTTAATAGTCGTCTGTTGGAGACCGAAGATTTCGGTGAAGAATAAAGCGAAGAAGTTGAAGAATTAAAGTTTAAGTAAGATTGTGGAGAAGAAGGAAGTGAGGGAAAGAGAGAAGAAGGTGAGGACAAAGGTGATAGGGCTTCTTGTACCTCTTTAGCCCCATCTTTGTTGCTGCAATGGTCCCTTTCCTCGATAGGGGCAAGCCGCTTAGCTCCTGCATCATCAATAGTCCTGCTACGCTGGACCTTGCCGGTTAGAGGTCTGCTCCGGCTTCTAGTTAGCGGCCGTAGGTCATACCTTCCTGTGGACTCGCATTGTTCGGGATTCCCGGCAGAGGGCCGCCCATTACCCTCGCCACCGATGGTTCGTATGCTGTAGCGCCCAGCATCGGCTCCAGACGCGCCCCGGCGATCGCCCCCGGGAAGCGACCATATACTTACATCATTACTACGTTTCTCCATATTGATGGGTTTGCCAGGACCCTTTTTGTCACCTGCTTAGTTATTTCATTGCAAGTGTCCGCCCCTCACGTGGCATAGATGGTCAGCACGGACTTATTATTATTATTATTATTATTAATAGTCAGGCATGTATTATCTTAACTTTCAGAGAGAAACCCACACCTCTACCGGTGGCGGCGCCTCTGAATGCCGCCGCTATGCCGATGTCGACAATCGATGCAGCTAAGCGAAGGCAACTACCCGCTTGGATTAGAGAAGGTTAGTCTCTATAGCAATCATATCCGCGGCTCGGTATACGTAATTACCTACGTACCTATACTGGAGCTATCTCAAGAAATAATGTACACATAACACAAGCTCTGGCTTAGCTTGGGGCTACGCTGTGTGAATTGTCTAGCATTATTTATTAATATAATGTTTGTAAACAGCTCACAGCACAAAAAATCTTCGTTTTGGCGTAGAGCTTGAAATACATATAAATGAAAGCACTAACCTTACGTGGTGTTCGAAGAATCAAATAGGTACTTAGTGATAAAAAGTTATTGGTGATGTCAAACTAAACTAAAACCTGTCCATGCAAAAAGCTTTTTAGTCCGGATGTGTCATGGTAATGACGCGGCGCAGCGGCTCAGAAGACCTACTAGAAAATGGCGGGGCTTTTCCCATTTTCTAAATTTAATTTCAATCAGGTAAATTACTAGCCTTTAATGTTTTAAGTAAGCACTTACAGTAGAATAAAGATAATTTCAACCTCTATGTAAAAAGCTTGCACTGCATTGTAGGAAAGAGCTCAAATTAAAAATAGTACAAGTTTTGTTAAAAAATCTACAAGGTGATTTTTAGGTTAAGTATGGGGGCCATGCTTGTAAACATTGTATCTTGAGTTTGCCCAGAGTATAGTGCAAGTGTATCTAGATAAGTCGATTGCTCCGTCAATTGTTAACCAGTTTGGATGATTCTTCTTTGCTAGAGAATGATCATGAGATGGTCACATACAAATTTTATTCCTGAGGATTAGTATTAAGTTTTTTATCTAAACTTCTATACTAATATTATAAAGAGGAAAGATTAGATTTTTTGTTTGTTTGTTTGTATTGAATAGGCTCCGAAACTACTGGACCGACTTGAAAAATTATTTCACCGTTAGGAAGCTTACTTTTCAGGTAACAGAGGCTATATTTTATCCCGGAATTCCCACGGGAACGGGTACTACGCGGGTGAAAACGCGAGGCGATCGTCTAGTTATATATATTAAGTTTTAAGTTCGAAGTAATTAAATTATTACCACACACCATATCATTTAAATGCAATAACATTACTTTATCTCCTTTACAGGTTTAGAAAAAATGGAGCGTGAGAAACAGAGAGCCATAGAGCGGGAGCAAGAGTTGAAGGCGCGCGCTGAAGCAGAACTAGAAAAGAAGAGAATAGAAGAAGAGGAGTTGCTGAGAATGAAGGCCTCTGCGACCGGAGAGCCTGTGCCGCCGCCTAAGAGCAAGTTTGTAAGTAATCATAATTTGTTTATAAATAATTAATAAATGTATCACCTCACCTCAACAGCCATATTGGTCCATTGCTTGACGCAGACCTCCCCCTGATAAGCGCCTTATTGGCTTTTATCCCGTGGAGGGTAGTGCTCATAGTCCCCACGCTGGCGGGTTGGGGATCGCAATCTTAGTTCGATGGTAGAACTGTTCTGCAGGGGGCGCTGCCCGCTCCCGTTGGATATGCCTTAGTCGCCTCTTACGACACCCGCGGGAAGATTTGGGGTAGTGCAAATTCTAACCCGGGACCACACAGCAAATGTACGTATATTATTTTGTTTCTCTTACGACACCCGCGGGAAGATTTGGGGTAGTGCAAATTCTAACCCGGGACCACACAGCAAATGTACGTATATTATTTTGTTTCTCTTACGACACCCGCGGGAAGATTTGGGGTAGTGCAAATTCTAACCCGGGACCACACAGCAAATGTATGTATATTATTTTGTTTAGTCTTATAATTTTTCCTTGTTGACATAATAATATCTATTGCGATTTATCAATCCGCCAGCTAAGCGTGTTGATTATAGAGAATTTTTTTGGGGGGAGACTCGTTCAGCAAGACAGCTGATAGGTTATGAACAAAAGTTAAAATCTGGAGATATTAAAGAATATGCACCACCCCAATTCTTCCCGCGGGTGTCGTAAGAGGCGACTACGGGATATCAACCAGGGGCGGGCCGCTGCGCCTCCTGCAGAACAATTCTACCACCGAACTGCGATCCCCAACCCGCATGCCCAGCGTGGGGATTATGGGCATTACTACTACACTATTAGATAAAAGTCAATAAGGCGCTTATCAGCGAGAGGCCTGCTTCCAGCAGTGGACAGATACAGGCTGTTGAGATGAGGTAAGGAATGGAATCATAATCGAATTTTATTGAGTATGAAAATAACTTTTTTTTTGCAATGTGTAAAATAATTTTTCCTATTTTTTCATTAGGTGCATGTAAAATTGTGTGAAACAAAATTAAAGTTTCAACAACTTTCTCCTGTCTTGGTAAGTATCGTAGATTATGAGAATTGAATCCTTATCAATTGATGAACATGGAATCACTCGAGAATAAAACCCTGGCTACCCTTTATAGCTTAGGTTGGCTGAAATCTAGTTTACCATTTTAAGGAGTAATGTCACAAACAATCGGCTACTGTAAAAATAACTGTATATCGTTCTCTCGACAGGAATCTGACTCTGAAAGCGAGGAAATGGAGAAAGTGGAACCAGAGCCCACCTCTCAAGAAGAAGAGTCCCAGGAACCGTCAGACGAAGAACTGGAACCGGAGAGAGAGGAGCGCGAACCGCCAGAGCTAGTCAAAAAGAGTAAAGAGGAAATCATGCAAGAAGTCGTAAGTATTTTACTATAAAAACTTTCGTACTTAGTTTGGCGAATGAGCATTCGTAAAGTTTTTAATTGAGAATGCAGATTTATAGAACTAAGAAATCTATAACACACAGTGCAAAAATTATTATTCTACGACAAAAATTGACGAAGTTATTACCAAATTACTAGCGAAGTTCACCGAGTGACCGCCGCGGGTGCGTGTGACGTCACTTGCTCGGTCGCCGCCCGTTAACCGTAGGCAGGTATCAGTTTTTAGTGATTTACTCCGAAACTATACGTTTAGGAAAAAAAATTACAGGAATAATAATAAAAATTAAAAAAAACAAATTCCATTCGATAGGTCTCTCAAAACTGAGTCTATTTGGTTCTGTCATTTCTTTTCCTAAACTTATAGTTTCGGAGTAAATCACTAAAAACTGATATCTGCCTATGGTTAAAGGGCGGCGACTGAGCAAGTGACGTCACACGCACCCGCGGCGGTCACAGTGATCTTTGCTAGTAATTTAGTTATAACTTCGTACGTAATAGTCCGATTTGGATAATTTAAAAAGATGTATCATTCTAATGTCATAAAGAATAACGTGGATACTAGTTCTATTGAAACTGCTATAACGTTACGGATCCTCATTCTTTATGAATGTAAACGGGGTTAACTACGAACCTAGATAACCCCCTTACATTCATGAAGAATTCGCGACATTCTTAATTTAGTCGTAAATATTTTGAGTGTGACTCAAAATAATATAATATTATACATTATTTTGAGTGTGGTCAAGAAACAAGGTTTCAATGCTCTGTCCACTAGTTTTTTTTAGTTTCAACCGATCGAGTGACAATCAATAAGCATGTCCTAATGCTTTGCCGATTAAATTTTTTATGGCATTCGATTTTGTTTAAGAATAAGTCGTAATCGATTTTGTTATTTTTGTTCAACTAGCTGCGCTCTGTTGCTTCGGAAGAAAAACCAATCAAATCTCGAGAAGTTATTTGCACAGAGTTTGTATCGAGTATTTTTTGCGCAAGGAGGTTGTATAGCATTAAGATGAAGGTCAAATAATTTGGTTTGTTCTAAATTCAAACACCAAAATTGTGATTAAAAGTGCTTTATACTCACTGTTTTCAGTGAATCTTCTTAGAGGAGGAATGATATAAATAAATCATAGACATAGTGTGTGTCGGTTCGATAAATATCGACACTCGGAAGTCCCAATATTATTCGAGTCTTCAACTTTAGTTTCGCATCACTATTTTTAAAAGAAACTGCGTTTTTTAAATATTTCATTCTTTCATTCACTTACCGGCGTGAATCTGTCAAAAATAAAATCAGTGGACGTTGTATAACATAACCTAACCACGAACTCCAAAAAAACTAAACGAGCTTGCTAGTAACCACGAACTCAAGAAGTTTTATGTTTATTTGTTTGTCTGTTCTATGGCGTTGTTGGTGGCACCCAAATAAAACCGAAGCGTTGTTGTGTATTAATAGATATCAACTAGCAAGGTGTCGAAATAGCCATGTATCAAGGCATGTATTTTAAAGAATTTATTGGTAAATGAATATCTTCGTAGTTACTAAACCGAAGAGAAAATAGGATCTTAATTGAAAAGCTCGAGTAGAGACTTAAGCTTTCTAATTAAGACAATTCGTTCTATTTCATTGAATTCGTTCTATTCAGTCAATTCGTTTAGAAGCTACGATCGACGCCTTATAAAATCCAGAAATGGATGCCTTAAAATCTTCAGAAACTTCTTTTTTCACTGCAAAGTAAAATAAAAGTTCTGTCAACGTTATGGAGGCTCTTGTCTCTCAGAAAAGTTTAATCCATATGAGATAGTAAATTGCTTTTCACTATTCTATCAACGCAGTGCTGTAGGTTGTGCAACCGAATGAATTTAGTCAATTCATCATTATTGAAAAAAAATTAGTTTATTTTACCGAATTCCTTGATAATTAATATTGTTATGTTGTCACCAGATGTTCTGTGTACGAAGATCTCTTACCGAGATCCTCCTAGAGGTAACTGACCAGGAGATTCATACGGTGAGCCAGGAAGAATACAACAGATATTCCGCCCTACAAGGTATTTTCAAAACTAAGCTATTCCCAAACGGACCGCGTTTACTCCTCAAGGCATAACTTACCGCGTGTTTATTGACTCTAAAACTGTGATCCTACTGTGATAACTCCGTGTCGTGAGAATATTTTATCGCTAATAAAGTCTTATTTCAGATACCTTGTTTCGATATTAATTAATGGTTTTATTTCAATGACAAAAGCTTCGAGACTCAACGCTATGAAGGCAAGCAAGTCGAAGGCTCTCGCTGCAATAGCAACTGGCCTTGGTGAGTAGTGCCTGATGTCTTCCTTGCACTTGATTATAATATCTCGCAAACTTTTCCCTATGGCCCGTCATGTAACATGTATGGGCCCAAAAAATTTACAAAGTAATTTACCAGTGCTAACAATTTTATTTTTAAACTTTAAATTGCCAGATATATTAGTCAATTCCATAGATGGTGTTTTGATATTATATATTACAAGGGGTCAGCATTTTATCCATAGGAAACATCGCTACCCATTTTCACATGAAAGGGAAAAAATTTATTACAAGTACCTTATTGATTTCCTATACGACAACCACCATCTATGTTGTAAAATTTTCTTTTCAGCTTATCACTCCTAACAATTCTGAACTTAACTCAAATGTAGTCTCCATCTTTGTCCTCTTATTTCTGCGACCATACCTTGGTCTCGTTGTATTCTAGATAGACTGGTACTTTGAGAATGGACTTAAGGCTACACAAGTCGTCCGGGCGAACTCATCAGTGGGCGCGGCCTAACTGTATGCTATCTCACCTGATAATAGACATCCCTGCGCGCTAGGATGAAATGCACAACGATTTATTCTTAAAACAGTCGCGTAAAAAAATGGGAACAGACTTAGCACAAGGGTTATTTATTATAGTAAAATGATGGAGTGTATCTTTTCGAAATAAATTTATTTCAACTTTTTAATATTTATTTATTTATTTAATTCGGATTGCCATCAGCTTATCTAATTACAATAGAAATTAAAATAGACACAGAAAGCTAATAATAGGCATTCACTAATAGAATTATAATAAACTACCTAAGTGTGATCACTAAAAAATTTTTCGTCGACAATTGCGTACTTAATGAAGCAATAAAATTATAACAAATAAAATTAAGAAAAAAGCAAATAATAAAAATTAAGTGTATAACTGCATCATGTGCAAAAGAAGTCAAGAGTCATGCATCGCCTTGCCCTGTGAATGCTGGTATTGAAAGGGTCAATGTTCAACATCTTGCTGAAATCATTGACAGTTCTACTCGCTCGCACTACAAATGAATTTTGTCTATAATTAGTTCCAACATGTTGGACATGTAGTAGGGGATTGTGTCTAAGCTGCTTACGCGGTACATTGAAGTCTAATTTGCTAAGAAGTTCTGGACAGTCAACATCATTGTTGATAATCTTAAGAATATAAAGATAATCAGCTATATTCCGCCTGTTTTTGAGTGGCAAGAAATGGAACCTCTTGCAGAGTTCTAATAACTAAACTATATCGGTACGGGCTTTATTTTAGAGTTTTCTTTCTCCGTATTTATTTATTTTCGCCCAAAGTTGGGCTAAAATCAGTGTTGAAATACAGAAGTTTAGAAACTTTTTTCATATGTATCCTTTTTTACGATTTTGGGTATATACAAACCTAGATAATGACGAGATAAATTGATATTATCCTTAGTTTTGGATGGTCAACATCAAACAGCGTAGTAGTTACCCTTCCACGTTTGTATGGAAAGATGAGCGACTCGTTTAGCCTTAAGATACAATAATTGACATGAATGACCCTCGAAAACTGCTAGTCTCGTTTTACGTTTGAGTTAAGTTCTGCCTGCTTGACAATGTTTTATCTGGAAAGACTATAGAAAATATGAATAGTGTGATGTGTTCGAATTTTATGACCATATGACGACCTCTGTGGCGCGGTGGGCGAAGGTCCTCGATTCCCGCCTCGGAACAAATGTTTGTCCGATCTGCAGATATTTGTTCCGGGTGTTATGGGTGTTTTCTATGTGTGATAAAAATATTTTTCAACGTAGTGTATTGTATTATGTATATAAGTTATCTAGTGCCCCCTAGCACAAGCTCTGTTAGCTTGGGGCTAGATAATGCTGTGTGAATTGTCTAGCATTATTTATATATTTATTTATTCATAAAAAGTGCACATTCTATGCATCATCTCATAGTTCTATAGTCTTCCTTAGATAAAGCCGTGCTCATGCTATACAAGCCGAAATACCCGTCATAGGTTTTTACACAACACATTACTTTGCGGATTTTAACGGTAAGAAAATTGGATGATTTATATGTGTTTAAATTTATATTTTGATAAAATTATTATATCAAAATTATGATACGAAGAACTATTATCTAAGTGAAGATATAGGATATGATCAAAATAATCAAAATCACTTCCTTAAAAGGAGTTTTTAATTGATAAAATAAAAAACCTGGCAACTTTATGGTAATTATCAACCGAGTGTATGATTCTTGAATAAAAAAAATATTAAAAATAAATCTTACTGAGGTTTCGAAAGCAATGTATAATCAAATAGTGATAGGTACTATTCTAGTACCTCAGCAAAAACCACCAACAGCTGATAGTAGGCTTATTTAGCTGCCCGTATTATCGAAGCATCTAGGCATCTTCAATAGCTGCCCGTATTATCGAAGCATCTTATGTGCAGGACTTGGCGCTTACGAGAGCAGCAGCGACGAGGCTGATGAAGATGAGCTGAACGAATTGACAGATCAACAGCTTCAGGTAACATTTGAGTTAACACTAGATTCTGCCTTGGTATTTGGATTAGTCCAAAGATAAACGTACATATGCTACTTTTCACAATGTTTCCGTATAAAAGTTCCCAGAAATCCCGCAAGATTACAAACTTTTTGATGCTAAGCTCACAAAATAGTCCAATCTAAAATCCAATTACATTTTCTTCTGACTAAATTCTTGTAAAAGTATTTTAAATGTACCTATTGCAAATTCTGGTTTAGTAGCAGGTAACGAACATTGAGTAAAACACAATAAAAAGCAAGTTAAACCCGATATGTTACTATCAAAAAATGTGATATAATAATAAAACCACGATAAAACATAACGAGGAAACAAAAACAATCAACGTAACCGTGTAGTGACGCGTCGTCGGCTCAAAGTCAGCTACCCCTTACCAAAACAAAATCCACGAATAAATAATATAAAACTACGAAATAACCAAAATAGTGAGAATAGAAGTAGTGATAATAATACTCCTTAGATTATTTAGATTTTAAATAATAGAAAGAAATCATAACTAGTATTTACAATCGAAACAATTGAACTAACTGCAGACTATTGCAAACAATCTACAGGTAGCTCAACTGATTTATATCAATACCAGTCGGAAGCGTCCCCAAGACGCTGCCTGCATTACCCCGCTGTATGGCAATGCTGATGCGCTGCGCCAGATACTCACCAGCTCTCGGGTCACGCGTCGCTTCGACTAGACGCTCAGATATTTTATTATAATTAGTTCATAGTAATATAAGTTTAGCAAAGCACCGCCATCCTATGATCTTCTCTTAACTTGGTTGCCCGGAAGAAACAGAAGATGCTTTAAGCGATAAGACTGACAATTTCATTGCCTTTAAGGCGAATATATACCCTGATAGTAGCGCCACTACATATTTTATTTTATCATTACGTTATACAAAGGAATTATCAAAAAATCGGACCGCGCGTAGACGATATCTATCATAAGTTTTTTTAAAATATGTTATTCAATCAAAAACCTTGTTTGGAGAGCTTGGTGGCCACCAATAGGAACTAAACTCTTGAAACAAGTATCTACCTAAATAATACAGTACAAAACTATTACAGATACTACATTTAAAAAAAGCTTATGATAGATATCGTCTACGCGCGGTCCGATTTTTTAATAATTCCTTTGTATAACGTAATTATAAAATAAAATATGTAGTGGCGCTAGTATCGGGGTATATATACGCCTTAAAGGATAAATTTAATCAAGTCATGAAGGTTTTATAAGGTACTAAAACATTATCTATCTATCTAAAAGACCGAAGCGTGACTGCATTTACAAACTCGTTTATGCGACAACAATGCCAAAAAAATAATCATATATATTACATCTTTTTACCTTATTTGGAACAGGTCCTCGTTTCCTAGACGGCTTTAATTCCGTAAAACTGCATTTTATTTTCAGTCTAACCTTCAAATATCCTCCTTTCAAATGCAGTGACTGTAAGTACCTACAAGGTCTGCCAAACATCGACGCACTTCCTACTGGTTCCTTTACTGCCTTTCCCTTGTTATTGCAACCTATGGTTTAAGAAACTTCATTCTCATAGGAATTACAAAAAAATCACTTTAAATTAGAACTTAGGACTAGTTATTGCTATTAGGTTATTTACATTTGAGTGACGAGTGTGTTAGAAAAAGATAAGTAACTGTGTAAATTGGTAGGTACGGTTAGTAACCAAAACTGTCAATATATCCAATACTAGAAGATCGCCTCGCGGTTTCACCCGCGTAGTTCCCGTTCCCGCGGGAATCCCGGGATAAAATATAGACTATGTCGTGACATTTTCAGGGAGAGAAAAATATTTAAAAATAAACCGAATTACATTCGTAGTCCTGCCTGACACACCCTTGCCGGTTTCATAACCAACTACTGCTCCCCGCGGCTTCGCACGCTTTGTTTCTATGGAAACGTTTAAAGGTGATTTCTGTCACACGGGAACTGATTTATGGGATAAAAAGTATGTTTGATTCCAGGATTACAATTACCTGTATGCAAAATTTCAGCCTGATCCGTTCAGTAGTTTTTACGTGAAAGAGTAACAAACATCCATCCATTCATGCTTACAGACGTTCGCGTTTATAATATTAGTAGGATATCATCTCATCATTGCGGCGTAGGTAAGAATCGACCCCTCAAACTCTGCCTGTGATTATCGTAACAGCCGACTGAGGAAACCAGTAGGTTCCCTCAGTTGGATCTTACGATAATCACTCTTACGATAATTCTTCTAGTAAGAAGGGTAGCAGCTTCCTTCTGTATACTTTAACACCCCCACTACGATTACCAATCCACCGATTATGTCAAAACCCCCCCCGACTCCAGAGGGGTTTTGACTCCTGGGCCTGGAGGCACGTTCAGCGTGGACGTCAACGTGCTGACATAATCTCTAACTAATATATTTCACTAGGACATCATAAGACGCCGGCGATCAGACTTCGAGCGGGTGGCGCGTGACATCGAGGCAGAGGTGAAGAAAGCAGAGGCGAAGGAAGCGGCAGAGGCTGAGGACCCCAACACACCCCTCGGCACCCCTGAACAGCAGAGGGTGTCTTCACGTAAGTCACTTCACACTAGCTTCTGACCGCGGCTTCACACTCGTTTTTAACTCGATAATAATAGCATTGAGTTTGAAAGCAGACGCGAAGTATGAGTACGCTAGCACACCAATCGGCAAAAACCCAGAATACCCAAAACGAATATCTGCAAATCGTACAAACATTTGTCCTGAGGCGGGATACGAGCCCGCAACCTTCTGTGTCACAGGCGGATCTTCGCCCGCTACGCTAGTCTGTGTCATTATAATCTAGCTAGCACTTAACGCTGTTGGTCCAGGTCAGCCCTCTCCCTGGTCAGGTCGGAAGATCAAACGTATGGAACAGGCCGGATATAGAAATTTAAATTAAAATTTTCGAAGTCGTCATTTCATAAATTTGAATGTGCCATTAGGCACATGTTGCACATTTATGCGTTTTTTGAGTTTAATCGATATAAAATATTGGTTTTATTTTGCGATTTGATAGTGTTATTTAGGCGATGTCCCGGGGACGAACATAGGCTACTTGAAAAGCGCGTGCAAAGCCATTGGGCAGCACCTAGTCTATATCATATTCTCAACTTGCACGTAAATTTTAGATTCATTTATTCGATAAAACTTTTAAATCCATCATGGTTATTAACACAAGTCATTTGCATTACAACGGGATATTTACCATGATTTGAGTTTTGAGCTTTCCAATATTTCGGCACAGTTTCATGCGCCATGATGATCACGGAATAACTCATTTATTCGAATTTGTTGTCGAGAATTGCGGTACGTAAGTATCCAAACCAAAATTACTTATGCATTTCGAAATGAAATTAAAAGCTTATTGAAGCCCGTACCTACTGTAATTTATGACGAAATTCTCAATCATGACAAAAATCTTTCACCGTTAAATTTCGCCCCTAAAACCGGCAAATTTCGGCGACTTTCTTGATCATGATAAGTGTTGCTTATTATTCAATTTTAATTGCGTTGTTTACAATAAATTAATCCATTAACCAATTTTCTGGTGCATACGCGGTCAAGAGCATTTCCTTGACTTTCTATAATTGCTTTTGATGGCAAACTATTTACATTCTTCATCTTCATTAAAATAATTGTGTGTCATCAGACAGCATTCATTTGTACTATTAAAATTTGTTCACGAAATTCTTATGGCTGGACCCGTACTCGTGAAAACGAAATCGAAGTTTCTGTTTCGTTTTCGTGCAAACGCTACCTTTATGCATGCGACAAAAAAAATATTACACAAAAACTAATCAGAAACTTTTTTTTTTTTTCGAGAATGCCCACTCGTCAGGTCTAACCGTATTCGCTACCTAGAGCGGCATCGAAAGCCGAGTAAGTATGTGGTAGGTATCCTACTGTTCACTAAATATAGCTGAACAAGTTTATGCCCTCAAACTCGGCCTGTGATTATCGTAACAGCCGACTGAGGGAACCAGTAGGTTCCCTAAGTTGGATCTTACGATAATCACTCTTACGATAATTCTTCTAGTAAGAAGGACAACGCGTATGCGTTGTTTTTATGGAAACGTATAAAGGTGATTCCTATCCCATGGGAACTGATTTATGGGATAAAAAGTAGCCTATGTTTGATTCTAGGATTAGAATTACCTGTGTGCAAAATTTTTGCTCGATCCGTTCAGTAGTCGTCGACAGAATTAGGAATCCCTGTTTACTATACGCCGATGATTTAAAGATTTACTCTACCATCTCTCACACTAGTGACTCAGTAGCACTCCAAGCAGACTTAAACGCCGTGGACGAATGGTGTGCTGAAAATCGTATGTTCCTCAATGCTGAAAAATGCTTTGTTGTATCATTTACGAATAAGAAACATAAAATTCTAGCTGATTACAAACTCAAAAATCACGTACTGGAGAGGAAATCACAGGTTAAAGATCTTGGAGTTATCTTTGACGAAAAGCTTAATTTTCATGCCCACTATGACTACATCACGACCAGGTGCTCTAAGCTAATCGGTTTTATATCAAGATCCACAGTAGACTTCAAAAACCCTCGGAGCCTCATCTGCCTCTACCAGTCACTTGTTCGCAGTGTTATTGAATATAATTCAGTGGTTTGGTCTCCTTTCTACAAGGTGCATATTGAACGCCTTGAAAGAATCCAGAGAAGGTTTGTCAAAATATTGGGATACAGGTGTGGCATAAATCGAACTCTACCATCATATGAGGAGAAACTTAGTCGATTCAAACTCATGTCTCTAGAAACCCGTCGCCAATACCTGGATATGGTTACTTTTTTCAAAATCATTCACTCTGAAATCGACTCCCCTAACTTACTCTCTACCATTAGTTTTAATACCAGAACGAGATCTCGCTATCCCTTCCAGAAAACTTTCGCCCTACAGGTCCATACCAATAATACTTCTTATTACAACCCTATGGTCAGAATGTGTCGTCAGTACAATGATATTTTAGTTAATAACAGTGACAATATTGACATTTTTAACAGAAGGCTATTTAAATTTAAAAAAGATGTTGAAACCACTCTCAAGGAGAGGGGTCCTTAATTCAGTAATTTTCTTTTATTAATGATTTATCTTGTATTAATGTTTATGTAATTCTCGTAATTTTATTTAGTAATGCATGCTTATTATATTACTCATAAATTAATTTATAATAGGTACCTATCTGCTTACATAGAACTGTTTTTTTAATCATGCTGTGTACACATATTTAGGGATACAGTCTAGCTCTTATTATTGTGTTCTTCTATTTGTATAATATTTGATTGAATTCTGTTTTGTGTGCCAAATAAATAAATAAATAAATAAAAAGTAGTTTTGGCGTGTTGAGGTAACAAACATCCATCCATCCATCCACCCAAACTTTCGCATTTATAATACTAGCTTCTGCCCGCGGCTTCGCACGCGTTGTTTCTATGGAAACATTTTGAGGTTATTTGTATCCCATGGGAACTGATTTATGGGATAAAAAGTAGCCTATGTTTGATTCTAGGATTAGAATTACCTGTGTGCAAAATTTTAGCCCGATCCGTTCAGTAGTTTTGGCGTGTTGAGGTAACAAACATCCATCCATCTATACATCCATCCAAACTTTCACATTTATTAAATAAATAAATAATATATAATATAGTGTGAAGTGTGATACCGCTCAACGCGCTAATCGAGCGAAATTTACCGCAGCTGCTCTGGGTGAGCAGCTGCGGTAATGATGGTAGGTAGGGTAGCTACCATCCGATATCCGCGTAGGTCTGTCCTCGGCTTCACACGCGTTATTTTCGTACTAGCCATTTTGTCCATTCAAGATGTTATTTTGACGACCGATGTGGCGTGGCGGGCGAAGATCCGCCTGCGACGCAGGAGATTGCGGATTCAATTCCCGCCTTGGAACAAATGTTTGTTCCGGGTGTCTGGGTATTTTCTATGTATAGTAAAATATATCTATCTATGCATTGTATTAAGTATAGGTATCGGTCATCTAGTACCCATAACACAAACTCTGCTTATCTTGGGGCTAGATGATTCTATCCAGCATAATTTATTTATTTATAATGGCCGGCCAAATTACAGCCGTTCAATATTTTTAGTGATGTATCGTGACAGACACACGTCTTCACAAACTTTCGCCTTATAATAGTAGTAAGTAGCCTAACTATGCGTGCTAGCTAGTAGGTAACATCTAAACTCCGTTGGATGAACTACTGAAATACAGATCCAGAATAAACTGGCGCGATTGTCTTTTGTTTTTTCATACGATTATCCACGCCGACGACGACGTCACGAATCCAGGCTTCCACTTCTAGTGTACGAAAAAGAAAAGAGAATCGCGCCAGCTTTTAAAAATTGTCCCTAACTAGACCAAAGTTAGGTGTTTCAGTTCTATCCTGTCCAAATAATGTCCCCCCAGTCCTAGCGGAATTTTCGCCCAAGGCGCGGGCGCGGCGGTGCACTATGGGTCAGGAGCGTAATTATCGTGTCAAAATTCTGTAACTTTCTCAGTTTTCAAAATATCTTAATGAATCTTTCGCGATTATAATCTTAGATATATGGACTATAAATGAAATAAAAATAAATATATAAAAATCCTATATTAGTATACAAAAATTGCCATTAAACTTAAGAAATCTTTTTTTTTAGGTTCTCGTGGCTTTTAAATAATCTAATGGACATATAATTTGAACAAAATTCTACATTGACGTAATAGATTAAAATACTTTAACATTAATAAACATAAATTGAGTAAAAAAATATTTTGCCTTAAATTAAAATTTACGTTTTAATGTGTAATAAGTAATAAAAACCTATTACAAACATTACAAAAGATAAATTGGAAACTAATTATATAATTAGGTACTCTAATAGAAGTACATATTAAATATTAAATAAAATAATATAATGTACTAAAAATTCTAATAATCGTAAAAAAGTTAGTGCAAGGTTTTGTTGACTAAGAATCTAAAAGATTTATGGCTTCCTGCCACAGTTCTTTCGGAACAGTTTCGCTTGGTCTCCTTAGGCTCGAGATGTATGGATCGGATGTATAAAGCATTTTTATGGTTTTCTTCTCATCTCTGCTTAATGGTCTTAGCATAGCTATGAGGGAAGCTTCTTCTGATTCCCCTTGTGATCGAAGTCCCTGTACATAAGCGTTCTGTATAAATTCGAGTCCATATTCTTGCACTAATTTTATGTTCTTTCGTTTCTTGCTTCTGTCTGAAAGGTCTTCATATGTTTTTGATGGTCGACCAGGACCCGTAAATGTTCCTGGTGTAGGACACGCTTCTTCATCATCGAACACAACTTTAAACTCGCTATCTAACCACAAAGCGTTTTGTTCCAAAAATCGAGATTTAGTTCTTTTAGCTTTTGACCAACGATCACGAAATTTTTGTAAGATATTTTTTTGTATGTTTTCGACAACTTTTTGGCGTTTAGTAGGTGTTAAGTTAAAGTTTTCTACCAAATACTTAAGAAGATTTTCGGAAGTGGCATCGTTATCGAATAAAAAAGAACATAATTGGCGTTTTGATACGATGAATTCACACATTTTGGTTTTTTTACTAAGTACACTTTTTTGCGCGAAAATAGTAAACCCTTAAATATTTGTAGTTGAAACCTGAATCCCTTTTATAGTGACAGTAATTGATAACATATTTGCACACGACAGTAAGTACAGATTTCCATTGCGGTTTCTGGAACACATTCCTCGAAATATTTTCCTTTGGAAATTGATAACTTATTTATTTCTTTGCGCTTTTCGGTTCGGCAACCGCAATATTTCGTTTCTTTCTTTGATAAGGTGATAACTATTATCAAATAATGCGGTAATTCTCTATTTACGGTTAAAATAATTATAAAAAAGGTAAGTACCTTCATAAATTAAGATGGGATAACCATGGTTCCCGAGTCAAGTTTTTTTTTTTTTAATTAAAACAATCTTTACTAAATTTAGGGTCATCAAGTATATAAAAACCAGGATATTTGCCACAATTTAAATTAAATTTTTGGAAAAAATACACTTTTTTGATTTTTCGTATTTTCCCACGGTACACTTTTTTGCCCCTAAGTCAAATTGGGGCAAATCGGGGCAACAATTTGTTTTAAATCCTGTTAGTATACAGATTAAGGAACGCTTAGGTAGTCGTATCTCCTTGTCGGGAGACAGCGGCAAGTACGAAAACTCAATTTGAATTTTTAAAACTGAAAAAATAGGAGGGCTTTCAAAAACTGACTGAAAAAGCTAACTTTCTTAGCCATAATATGAGTATGCTTGAATTACATGGAAAGTGTTAAGTACCACGCGTTTAATGATGTATAATATGTAATAGTTAATCAACAAATATTTGTAAAAAAAACGATCTGAAAGTGGCATCTCATAAATTTTGTAACATCAATCAATCTACTTCCTTACATTCAAGGTCAGGCTATAGCTTTAAAAATATGTTATTATAGCTTTTTTTGGTGGTATATGATAGTTCAAATATCCTACTTCATATATTCACTGAGAAAAATGTAGAAATCTAACTTTTGTCAAAGTTATTTTTGGCACGATAATTACGCTCCTGACCCATAGTGCAGTGGCTAGTCTCAACAGAGACTGTGCGCGGTACACGAATATGCGCAAGCGCAGCTGCACTCTATTTCCTCACTCTACTAATCCGATAGGACGTTATTTGTATAGTATACATCATACCTACATTATTTAAATATAGTAAGTATTTTAGTCAACGAATTAGCATTGCCATTCAACGTGGCAATGCTGCTAGCATTCTGGGAACTCTGCCTTCTGGTGACGGCTTAGATTTTTAAGAAATAGATATAAGTGTAGGTAAATACTATTGTAATTTTGTCTTTTTAGTACCAAATTGCTCTTTTAATTACCCATCAAACCCTTTTAAGTTAAATGTCCAGTGGAAAGGCCAAGTTTTGTCACAAGTTAACGGCTGGCAGGGGTCAATGTTAACTTCTCTAGGTCGCGAAAACTGTGCAGTTAGATAGGAATTGATACCTCAAGAGACTACGGACTACTCTCTTAGGCTGCCTGTCCATTGATGCGGAGCGAGGCAGCGGAACGGAGTTTCTAAGCAATTCCATTGGTCCACTGAAACAGATCGTAGATTTTAAGCTATTCCATTGGTTAATATTGCATAAAACTCCGCTCCGCTTTTTATCAATACTCATTTTAAAACTACCAAAAAGTTACCTCGTATATGACAAGAAAATAAGTCAGTGTCACTGTTTTATTTTCTATGTCATATAGGCAATAATAATGAAAAATTGCCGGTAAAATCACTAATTTCCTTTTTTATCTTTTATTTGTATCTAAAACAAAAAAAAACGTATCAATGAAATGCTTTGGTTGTAGTAACCCAATCGTCGAAGCCACGGGCGATGGTCTCAATGGTGAAGATATCCTTTTCGCAGTTAGTTGATAGAAAGATAGCTAGAATATTAATAGGAAAATTATTGTTACAGGATCATCCGACACTCCACCACCTGTAGAAACCGAAACACCTGAGAAAGGCTTAGCGAAAGAAAAGAAACAAAACCAGAAATCAGCAGACCAAGAAGACGCCGCCAAGAAGTCACCGACTATAGGACACAAACCAAAGAAACCAGCAAAGAAAACGGCGAGCACTCACAGCGTGACCAGCGACTCAGAACCAGACTCCAGCTTTAGCACGACCAGCGCGAGGTCTTCAGGGCCAGAGTACGGTTCTGCAAAGAAACGTAAGCGAAGGAGCCCAAGCTGCAGCTCGCAAAAAAAGAAAAAGGAAAAGCGGAAAAAATCGGTGAAACAGGAACACAAAGGACGCTCGAAACACGAACCCGACTCGAAACAAGAACCTGACTTTATCTCATCAAAATTGCGAAGCAGACGGGTCGAGGAATCGGAACGGCCCAGATCACAACGAGACGACCGCGACCGCAAAGAAAAGGCAAAATACAGGGACGATTCTGATGACGAACGGCCCCGCAAGCGATCGAGGAGGTCCCGTTCCATCAGCTCGCGCAGTGCAAGGTCGCGCGACCGCTCCAGCGCGCGACGTCGTGAGAAACGCTCCCACGACCGAGACGCGCGACGCGACAGGTCGTCTGAACGGCACGATAGGTATGAGCGGGCTAGGGACTACGAGCGAAGACGGTCGCGCAGTGGCAGCTATCACCGGTACCGCCGGTGAACACCAGGTTACATACCCAAAAGGTTGTATTCTCATTAATTATTACCTAACATTGTAAATAGTTTTAACTATGCCTAAATTTTTAAGTTTAAAATCTTAAAAAATATTTTTTTTTTTCAAAACTTCTGATGCGTGTACATTGTAATTATATCTCTGGAGCAATGTATAAATCTAAAAAATAACGAATACTTTGGTGCTATGTTTGTTTTCTGTCCTGCTTGCCCAATGTGATGTCAGAAATGTATGTACAGAATAAATAACAATCGTTTTTTTTTTTTATCACTGAAGTCTGTTCAAGTTTGTTATCAGTAAATTGATTGTACTGTAAAGTTATCGTACGTTATATTTCTTCTATATCTATTTTGTAGTTGTCTAGTGGT
Organism: Eupithecia subfuscata; assembly: GCA_963564075.1. NCBI lineage: Eukaryota > Metazoa > Arthropoda > Insecta > Lepidoptera > Geometridae > Eupithecia > Eupithecia subfuscata. The sequence goes on along the minus strand of OY751109.1, from coordinate 11,721,405 downwards.
CCTTGAAAAATCAGTAGAAAATTATCATGCATTATTTTTAAGTTTTGTCATAAAATTCTCTAGTTATGCAGTTTGTATACCATCCATATCTTTAATTATTTTACTGCGATTTTTGTAAACATTTTTGAACGGATAAAAATCCAAACATACTTTTCGTTAATCTTTTACATATTTAAGAATGCATTTCTGATATCTGTAAGATAAAGGCTGTGATATATTATTTTATTCTTTCTTTTTCCAGATGGAAGGTGTTTCTCGCGTCAGTTGTAAATATTTGTGTTTATTTAGTGTGCACACACGTTATTCCAATAAATTTTATTATGAAATTACCTGTTGTTTTTCTTACGTTAAAAACACAGATATTCCTACATCTGTGGTTAAAAATGAAAGATGAAGGTCATTTATAGGTAGGTAGGTGGAAAGTCAATGCTCTCGCCGGAATAGCCTGTACTATAAAGCATACTGCAGGCCCATTTTAATTCTTCCAAAGGACACAATCGATGGTTTCGTTTATTTTTATTTTTTCAAATTGGTACTCCAATTTGGTGTATTGAGTAGGTACACTAACTGGCCGAAACGGAACACGATATCGTGATGGAGAATTAAAATAGGTCCCCTGGCTAGCCATAAAGCCCCATCACCCTCATTTATGCCCTTCCTATATTATATTAGCTTTTTCTATTGAACATTAAGGGAATTCGACAAGTAGGAAGTAGTAAGTATATCTCCTGATTATTTATAATTGGAAAACTTATTCACTGACCCAGAAAACTAAATGCGAGTAATAAAATGGAAATATATCACAAATATACTAGTTAAACGGAAATATACTGTACCTATCTTGAAGGAAAGAGAAGGCAAAATGAAAAGCATAACATGTTATAAGTTCTATTTAATTTCTTGGTTTAAATGCTATCAAATAAAATTAGGTATTATTTGAGACCTATTATTTTGACTATTATGACTAATAATATTTGAAAAGATATATGGATTTCTCGAATAGTGTTCCGAGATCATGCGTCGACGCATCGTCGCGCGAACTACAGCGCGTCGACCGTAATAAAACAACGCGTTGTCACCTCGGTGAGCCTTGGAACGGTGCACTATTGCATTGCACGTCGAGTTTTCCAACGTCGTCGCGTCAGTTTGAGGCGCGTACACTCGTTACAACACTGACCCAGCACTGTCATAGCTTGGAGCGCTTTTAAAATAATAAAAAAATCAGATTGAATTGCGGATTGAAAAACATAAACGCTATGTATTGTAAGACATAGGTACACACTAGTTTCGCGAGATGATTTGGCAAAGCGGGATCTGGAACACCATTTGATTTTTCCTATAAATCATTCCATTATTTTCTGATCCAACAAAGTATCAAAGTGGTCTTAAAAGTATCAAAACTTTATTTAGGCTTTTTGCTTTTACAATTCAGTAAATTTATGTAATGAAGAATGTGACCACAATCTTAATGAAGGTGAAAAGAATTACATGCCACTCTATATGGCCCATATTATCAAAACTTGTAATGTAATAATGAGTAATGCTTAAGCCATAGAAAAGCGTTACTCAAGAATAGATTGATGACTGGGTAAGCTTTTTATAATATGGGCGTATAAGCGCTATTGATATTCTGAAGACATGCACACTGTTTGATATGTTCATTAAAATTGTGGTCTCAAGTAGAGGGAATTTCATAGAATTAATACATGTTATGTTAGAAATGAATATCACAAATTTGCACCATGATGTGTCAAACAGCCAACAAACATACTATAAATAAAAATAATCAACAACATACCGAGAAATAACTTAAAAAACAATCTTGTCACAGTGTAATTCAACATACCAAAAAATAACTTATAAAACAATCTTGTCACAATGTGATTCATGATAGTTCCCAACATAGAAGCATTCGTAGAAAACTTGTACACATAATATTATCTACACAATTTCTATGCAAACTAGTAAAAACCTAGACATACATAAAATATGTACTTATAAAACATTTTAGGTAAGTATCACCATCATTACAAAATATACAGTTCACTTAGGCCTACACTGAGACAGACAGACAGACACTACGCCTCATTTACCAAACCTTTGATCACATTTATTAAATTTGTACAAAGCACCTATATAACTTTCTACATGTACACTATGATCTAAGGAAAGACGTATGAATTCTGTGAGTCTTATTTGCCATGGCAAGAAGCCATGTGTAAAACATGATACCCCAGTGTATAAAATCACTTCAGGGTCAGGAATGGCAGGGTACGCTGAACCAACAAAATTATCTAAGTCTTGTGCTGTGAAATCATTGGTTTGGTTCATAATTGTGATCTTATTTTCTGCAATGTCTCGTATACATTGTGCTAACCTTGATCTACCATCAGCATCTCTAAAGATGTTGATGTTGACTGTGTGGGCTTGAATGCCTTTGCTATATCCATTCAGATCAGGCTTCCTTGACCATTTTATGCAACCTGGTATTCCTTTCTTATGTTTTTCCACTTCCAAAAATAGTTTTTCTTCATTTTCACTTAGCCCTCCTACAAAATAAAGTATCAGTTAGTAAGAAACTCGCAAAAGAACAGGAAATGATAGCTTATCAGCCATTGAAATTAATGTACAGCTTCAAAGTAGATAAGTAGACAATTCTGTTTAGATGATGCAATGCAAATTGGATTATCATAATTCAAATGGCTCTAATACACAGGGCTAGCTTTAACTGCCAGTTTTTTATCAGGGTTAGGACCCCTCTTGCAGGAGACCACATTCTCACATAGTAAACATAGGGTCAAAGTCTTTGTATTGCGGAAATGATAGGTATTTTTGATAGTGCGATCCAATAAAAGATACACAACACATAAAGTTTGTGATTTTACCTGTAATATCGTGGAAACTGACATAGGGAATCCCGGCGACAAGGCTCCAAATGACCACACGAGCCAAGTCACTAAATGAATGATTATCCATATCAGCAAGGAGCACTACGTGTTTAGGGTTTCTCTTAATCCTTGGCACATGTTCCAGGAGCATTTTGATATCACTTTTTGTTGATTTTTCTTCCGGTAAACTACATTTTTTGGCAGAGAATTGTTGGTAAAAATTTTGTACAGCAACAAGTACGTCCATAACCAAATGTATGAGAGAAAACAGTAACAGCCGCAGCAGCCGTGAAAGCATTTTTAAGCTTTTGTTGTTCTACGCCAATGGAAGGGATATTTTAATTTTATTTCACCATTTTTCGAAACAAAATCACATTCAAAGGGCGATGAGCGATCACACGGTAATCTTCTCGTCTCGGTCCTTCGTCAGCCGCTTTTTCTATTCAACCAATCACGAGCTACAAAGTGTCAAAATATTATACAACATTAGAAAACCAATTTTGTTTGGATACATTAAATTCTAATGCCAAACCTTCATAAGAACTGTGCACCACAGCATTAGATTTACCACCTAAAACCAATATATTTTTTACTCACACATGAGTAAAAAATAATATTCGGATCTTTATTGAACTGTGTGTGTGAGTAAAAAATATATTCGGATCATTATTTCTATGAAATTCTCTGCGGATCTTTTGCGGACCATGACTCTTTGCGGAAATTTCCAAGGGAATCACATGCACACAAAAGCTATTGGATACTTACCGTAGACCTAGAATCATGAAACTTGGTGAGCAGCAAGTTCTTATAGCACAAGTAAAGGGAAAAATCCGAAAACCATAAATTTGTAATTTATTCACAAAAAATATACTTTTACTGCACGCCATGGACCAAAACTTATAGGGTACGTACTTCCCGTAGACCTAGCGCAATCAGAACCCTGCTAGAATTATGACATTTGGCAAGAAACAAGGCCCTATAGCACAAATAAAGGGAACAATCCGAAAACAGTACCTATAGACCTATAGACCAAAACCTTAAGGGGCACTTCCCGTTTACCTAGAATCATAAAATTTGGTAAGAAGCAAGGTCATATAGCACAAATAACGAGAAAAATTTGAAAACCGTAAATTTGTAGTTTATTAACAAAAAAATCATAAATTTTGATTCTCTCCCTCGACCAAAATAATAAATATATAATAATACCGGGTACCTACATCATGTTGACATAGAATCATGATATTTGTCAAGCAACAAGGTCTTACAATTAAACGGAACCCTTAGTGTGCGAGTCCGACTCGCACTTGACGTTTATTTTATCTCAGTCTTTCAACCTTTGTAAAAAATAAGCGAAGTTTTCTGAAGTTCATCAAGATGAAGCAACATAAAGTACAATTCATATGGAAAACTTAATATCCCCATTACGACAAGTAATTTTTTTTACACTTTTTAAAACGGATCTTTTTGTCATATTTCGGACCATTTTAGCGTTCGGATCGGAGCTTTTTTATTTTGACTGCCTACACTGAAGCAGACGCTAAAAATAGAATTAGGACGTCGGAAGCCATTCTTGTCCTAAATCGGATCCTAATTAGGATGCTACCTTCCTAAATGCTATTAAACTTCTCTGAATTCAGGATTGACTAATTAGGATATCCGATATTTAGGATAGTCTAATAAGCTCTTTATTTGTAGCTAAATAGACTAGAAACAAAAAGACTAATATAAACATAACTCAACTACATTGATACAGCAGATCAGCTGATTATGTATTCTCAGATTACCTATGTAATGCAGATTCAAAAAAGCTAGTTATTTTTGAAGTGAAAACTTCTTTATCGGCGCTGAGCACTTTTTTTGTATGGGTAAGAACTTTCAAACTCGCGTCAGGGTCACGTGATGCTGATCGAAAAAGCGTAAGATCGAGGGGAAGGGAGAGGAACTAGTATCTCCCACTCTTTCTACCGTGCCTGAGTGTGCTGCTCTGTTTAGGCGGCACAGGGCGCTTGCGCGAATTGAAGTGAAAACTTCTTTAGCGGCGCTGAGCACTTTTTCACTTCTGCCGGCACTCCCGGAGTGCTATTTTTTTTACATATTCTCTTGATATAGAAATATATCTGTACCTACCCATATTTATTTTGTATATTTTGATGTTTTTATTGCGAAATTTAAGTATTGGAAAGTAGGTAGATATTTTAAATATCAATCGCAAAATTTCTAAACGCAACGCGCCGCCGCCGCCGCCGCCGCCGCGCCGCCGTTGGCAAGGGGCACAGATGTAGAAATAAAACATCTGGGCCCTCAGCGTGGTGAGACCGCGCCGCCCCGCGCCGTGTTTGCCAAGCGAATTGAGGTAGCTCGCTCATTTGAAATCAGTGTACCTACATCTATATTCTGGTCACATAGAGGACTATAATTTTATCACAAAAGTTCGTGCAATATGGTTGCACTATAAATGGTAATAATAACAGTTGGCTTTAAGGGCAAAAACACCATTTTAACTATTTATTAGTGTGCATACATTTGTTAGGGCCACGGAATTAAAGTAAGGGGAAATGGTAAGTGGGCGTGGCACGCGTGCTACAAGTACGCGCTGGTATGCTTACTCGACCCCAGTCGGGTTCTAACATCGCGTGGAGTAGCTAGTCTCGCAACCAATTCATTTTTTCCGTAATCATGCCGTATTGTTCGAATTAAGAGTGTAAAAATGATAGTAGGAGAAAAAATCTTCAAAATGGAGGTGTCTCGTACCATCGGGGAGAACGGTTTTTATTGTTTTGTAATAAAATCTTATTTTATTTCAATTTGTCAATAATTTAATAGAAGGGTTAGTCAAAATCAACCTTATGCAATTAAGATAAAGTTGATTTTGGATTGATTCTATTCTTCGCTACTCAATTAGTGATGTAGTCAAGTCGGATGTTGATTTTGTCGATTGATATCGATACAAGAAATTCAATTTTAATTTCTAATTTTAATGTTAATGTTAAATAAGTGATTAGTATTATTATGTAAATTAATTATTTATTTAGTATTTAGATTACAAGTCACTTAATGACATCATTAGGTCCTCTAACCTTTATCTTAAATATTTGTAGGTTTCCCAAAGATACAAACGTCAAAGAGAAATGGATAGATGCAACGGGTAGAGTTAATTGGATGCCAACCAAATTAAGCACGATATGCTCTGAACAATTTTTGGAAGTCGATTTCAAAATATCAAATAAAAGATATAGATATACAATTACAAAACATACAGCGCTTGTATCACTGAAAATCATATAGATATACAATTACGAAACATACAGCGCTTGTATCACTGAAAATCGTTAAGTTTAAATATATAAATGTTCACATACACCACTTACTAAAATTAAACATAAAACTTTCCAAACACCAGTTTCCTAATAAATACGTTTTATTTCAGGGGCATAAGCAACATACATTTATTTTTACCTGCCTGTCTGTGTCTATTTATAAATGGTTTAAAATATACAGCTCTTTGTGTGCCAAGTAAGTAAATAAACTACCAACAAGTTCAATTTTTTGCGAATTGAACAAAAAATCGGGTATCTATCGATATCGATAATGTACTTCAATGTGCTACCTGGTGCAGCTCTAATCGAGTAGCAGTCGATGGTCGACCTATCACGCGAATGTCAATCTTAAGTCTGAGGAAATTAAGTTTATAATCGCGACCACTGAAAATACCGCCATCTATGGTCAAGTAGCGGAATTAACTTGTCAATCGAATGTTTGGTTACTATAGACCGTAAATACGTTCTGATGCTAAAGTAAAATAAATCTTATCTGTAGAAGTCAAGGTTTATTTCCAAATCAGTGACGTTGGCTAGTTTTGACTAAACTTAAACTACCAATCAAACGAATTGTTTCTTTGTAATGCATTATATGATTACTGGTTTATTTGTGTGAGTTTGGCGACACCGGTGCCCTTAGTAATTTTGTTGCATTGTCCTTCCACTCTAACTTCCATTTCCGTGGTTAGGGCTACCACAAATATTTTTATAGTGAGACCAATATGTAATTTTATGTACCTACGTCGTCAGTCGCTTATGCAAATGTAGGTAAAGCAAACCTAGTATACCTATCCTACCTAAAGTGTAACTTTTAAATGAAACGATAGATAAATGCTTTTAAAAAATTAGGAAATTTTATTTTTAAAAATAGCAATGTTATTCTTAAATAGTAGTACCATATCCTGAAATGTAAAGTTGTTCTATTATAGGTATGTCACATTAATTTTTTAATTTTTTAATCACATAATATAGTCTTTTATTTATTTATTTATTTATTTATAAGGCAATGCCAACAATACACATAATGAAACATTCTAATAAAACAATTATGTCTAAAGTTTCTTAGTAGGTATAGAATGTGTGCTTCTAACAGGCATGCACAACATTTGCTAAAGGTGCACAAACAACAGCTAAAAATAATACCCTGTAGGTAGAATTAAAGGAAAGTAATAAAAATATAAAAAACACAAGTAGGTAGGCACTTAAACTAAAACAACTATGTACAAAAGTGTCCCTCAGTGGACTGAGGGATAGTATGAGAAACAGAAAAATGTTTCCTGAGTTTGTTTTTAAAGCTAGGCAATGAGTCCCCAAATGGATCAAGTTCTGCTAATTTCTGTAATAATAAACTATACTCGTTACTGATTCTGGTAAAAGGGGCGTTAAGACCAAGATTTGTTCTTGTGAAGGGAGTGCTGAAGATTTTACTGATTGGCTTTCTGGGATATTTAAATGGAACTGTGAGTGCGATTCGGCTAATCAAACTACTGTATCCATGATTCCCATTGATTATTTTATAAAGAAAAATAAGATCACTGATTGTACGGCGATTCTTAAGAGAAGTTAGATTAAAATGGCTAAGGCGTTGAATATATGGAGATTTATGAAATATACCAGGAGAGATAAAAGCAAGATGTCTAGAAAAGTTTCTTAACAGGTTTTCGATCCTTTGAGAGTGAACAGCATAGAAGGGGTTCCAAACAACACTAGCGAACTCGAGATTACTACGCACAAGTGCATTAAAGAGAACGATTTTAGTGTGTCTTCAATAAATCAACAAAATAATAACACTTAATTTTGTAGTCGGGTAAGGAAAGTAAGTGACAACCCTAACCCAGCCGAACTTTGGAACTACGTGTCAGAAATTGTACCTACCTACCTCAAATTACTCAAATGCATTTTTTGCCGCAACTTTAACCTGCTCTTAGCTTACAAATTTATATATTGTTAGAAAGCCGGTAAAATTCAGTTTATGGTCCTACATCAATGGTTAAGATTAATAACGGTGCTAATGCTTTTCCTCTTATTTTCTTCGGTTTCCAGATGAAGTTTTGCAGACCACCAAAAAAACTTGCCTACTTTCTTTGACTTTACTCAAAATGTGACTGTCTGTCATCTCCTACCTTACCTTCTACGTGAAGCTAGCTACTATTCGATTGCAGAAAATTGTCTACTAAATTAAATGGCAGGTTGATGAACCTGTCACTTAATTTAATGTTATCTATATTAATGCCATTTAATGTTATAAAAGTGTTACAGTTCATGTTATGACCATTTAAAAAATCAGGCAAATTAAGGTACACCAGGCGAAGTTAGCACAAATCACTCGTCCCAATAAATATTTTCAAACTTACGCGATCTTACCACATCTGAACGCGATAGTAGTAGGTACCTACAATAGTAATAATTAATGGCGTCCCAGTTAAGAAAAATAAACAAACAACGCGTCCACTTTATAAACGCGCCCAAATGACGTCACCCACTGGAACGCACCAGCTTCCTTGTCTCGAAAGGTGAGACAATTGTTCATTTCATGCGCTCCCGTGCGCGCGTGGGACGGGGCGACGACACGTGGCCGTTCCCGTGAAGTCGCTGAAAGTAGAAAAGGAACCACTTCATGCGCGAACGAGCGCTTTGAAAGCCGCCACCATGGAGCGATGTATTTGCTCCGTGGCCGCCACCCACTGAAACCGGAGGCGGAGCGGTGGCGGACGGTTGCCGATTCAGGCGTGGCGTTCGCGGTGCGGTGCGGAGCGGATGTCTTCACATTGCAGGCGTGCAGGAGCGGTTGCGTCGCGGAGGCGTTTTGGAAATTTGCTTCTATAGTATTTCATTAACAGCATTTTTGAATTTTTTACACGGCAATCGTATAAACAACGATGTGGTTGGACAAACACTATAAATTTTTCGGTGTAGTCCATTTTATTTACCGCCTTATTCGGGTCATACTATGCTAAAATTTTTGTAAATAAATACAACTTGTAACTCCGCTAGTAGCATGCCTCCGCACCGCTGCACGCTGCGTCTCTGTGTGTGTGAAATACGTAGAAAGAGGTGAAATAACTCCCCATAAACGAGCTGAAAAACGTAGCCCTTTAATTACAACACAACACCACAGTTTCCGTTTCCCATCATATTTCATTCATTCCCAGTGCTACCGTTTTAGCATCTTTGTTGCTATATCTAGCGAGTGCTGGAGATTTTGGCAACCGCAACCACAGAATCTTGGAGACGACATTGGCAGATACTGTTTCTTGTAGACTTTTGGACAAGTTCTCTGGTGTTGCCGCTGGTCGGCGCGCTGACTGGTGTCTACCAGCGTCTGCAGCGGCTGCGACGTGGGCCAACAGCGGCGCGGAGCGGCGCGCACGCCTAATGGGACTAATTGATCCACCTTCCGAAAAACTAGGTAGGTACTTCAGTTCGCTTAGTTATTTTCACAATTTGAAATTAAGTACGCTGTTTGTTAGTTTTGTTATTATTGTTGTGAGCAGTACAAACTTAGTAAAATTGTAACTATTAAAATGAAGAAAGAAGAAGACCTCCACTCAAAAAAACAAGGAGAGTAACCTCTCCTTGTTTTTTTGAGTGCTGATAGCTGGCTTATACATTTATGAAAAATCTAGTTAGATGATGTCGCTAGTTTTCTAAATGAATTACGACGATTTATATGTACGTGTTTATTATTTTATGGTACAGGTTTGCACAAACTATAATCAAAATTGAATTAACTGTGACATAACGAACAAAAGGCTATAGTTGCATTGCATCACTCGTATTATGTAGAATTGTAGACCATCCTGTCGACTTCCGATGCCAGCGCTGAGCGACTTTTATTTTTAGCGACTTGTGTTTTACCTAAGCGGCAACACTATATAATTCCTCATTCATTCATTCAATGTCCGTCGTCCGCCATCTTTGTTTCTTTCGCTTGTCAGACTTGACTGATAAGGTTAGAATTTTGGATTTTTCTACTTTAAACTAGGGATTTTGGCCTAATAATTGTGTAATTACTACGTTTTATCCCTTTTTGTCACCTGCAAGTGTTATTCCGCGGACCGTATAGTTAATTTATTGCAAAATAGTGGTGCTTTTGAAGATCTGTTATCGTGCGCCGTAACCACGCTGTTACCTATTTCTGTTCTGCTTTCAGAACCCTCAAAATGCAGCTGCATATCAGAGGACAGTCGACGCACGTTCTTGACGTCAATGGAGAAGAATCCATTGGCCAGATCAAGGTACGTTTCACCTGTGACTACATCTGCCCGCCTATGGCTGGTGAGGTGTCTCAAATATTTACTATATTTCAGTTATATTCTTCCGTTTTGGTGTTGAAACATCCGTAACTAGTTACTTCCAATTCAATCCTATTGATCATCAGTTGATCAACATTAGCGACCAAGAAAACACGTCTAATTTTTAGGTTATGTTATTGTCCAACTTTATTCACACCCTGTCTCATCCACGTATCTGTTATAGTGCATGTTTACTATTGCTACCATTGAAATTCCAAGCCCACATACTATAATGAGTATAGGTAGTCAAAGCTCAAAACACTATTTAATAAATAAATACTTTTTACTTTACTATTTGCGTAGGATTTCCACATTTCAGGAAGTCGCTGGAGTTAGCTTTAAGTAGAATTTATTTTTATTATAATGATTACACAAAATCCACAGCACCTAAATAAAAGTAACTTAAGAATATCACACAGCCAATAACAGGTTTTAAATACAATTTAAAATCTTAACCTATCAGGGATTCTTGCATAAAATAGCTTTCATCCCTCAAGGACTAAGGGTGGCGCGCGAACCCCTTTTTGACTTTCAACGCATCATTTTTATTTCGTATTTACTCTTATTCCATGGATTGTACACTTGCTATTATTGCATAACTGGTGAGAAATCCATTAAAACTAAGTACCTAAATGTATAATCTGAATCAAATGAATTAAAGACTTCAAGCCATTGTGACCCTTAGCATTTGATAATCAGGTTTATATTGGCCTGAGGGATCGGGCCCGGAGAGGACCGCGTAATACCGGATGGTATAAAAAATGTTTTGGCCCGCTATGGGCCTCATAATCCTTAATCGGTTAAGATACAGTCACCAAAATTGTGGGTATGACATAACCCAAAACAAACTACTAAGTTAAACTAACATTAAATTAAGTTCATAATAAGCAGGTAGATATCTACTAAAAATATCATTACAATACCTTCACATATTTATAATGCTAATGAATTATATTAACTTATAAAACATAGTTAAATCACCTATGAAACGCTGCTCTTATCCGAGAGTATTTGCAAACGATCATGCTTAAATGTTACTTTACTATTAAAGAAAATATCCAATGAATTAAATATATTGAAATTTCTATGAAGCTGGGTGACCGGTGAATAAAATACATAATTCGTTTTAGCTATTTTCCGCCCATTGCATATTCCGTGCAAGAAGGACATATACGCGATAACTCTTCTATCTTCGACTCTTAACTCTTCTGTCTTATAACATAGCTTAACTTTACAGGAGCGCGTCCATGCTCTCGCTGGAGTCAGTGAAGAGGAGCTGACTCTGTCGGTGTGCGGCGCTCCCCTTGAAGACGCCTGTCTGGTGTCAGAGCTGTCCAGCGCTGAGCTCGACCTGACCATCCCACTGCTCGGTGGTAAAGTGCACGGATCCCTGGCTCGTGCTGGTGAGTTCTTGGTGCTATTATTTTATTTAGTAAGCTTACGTTGCTTAGCCAAGCCAAGTGTGTTGATTTGGGCTAAACCCGTTTTTGTATGGGAAAGCACATTCTGCAGTGGACTTCGCTGATGAGGAGGGGCAAAAGAGGCTATGGCTCTTGTGTAGCATTGACTAAATTATTGTTTTCTGGTAAAACCAATTAATATCTTAAAACTTATTGGATAAATTTAAAGTTCCCAAATGCGGATTTTAAATAGTACTAGAGTTTTATAATACATACAAACAATATGATGAATGCATTAATTAATACATGATTCTTCGTAATAATAAATCAAAATAATCATCTTCAAATTACAAATACCTTAAACTTCCAAAGTTCCAGATCTTATAGCATTTATTGCATAGCTGAAGTGCCAGTTACTTCATCTTTTAAAAATTAAGACATGACTTAAATTTTCTTATTTTTTATTCCAGGTAAGGTCAAGGGACAGACCCCCAAGGTAGAAAAACAGCAAAAGAAGAAGAAGAAGACCGGCCGTGCCAAGAGGAGGATCCAGTACAACAGGAGGTAACCAAATTTATTTTTAGTTTATGTTTTTCATTTATCTCAAATGTAAATTATTGAGTAATATAAATTCTTACAATTAACTTACAACTACAACACATTTTTGTCTTGTAATGATATAATTCAATTATGCTTGATGATGATGATGCTCATTGGATAAAGGTATCTATTTTGCTAAAAGCAGTAGAGTATAATTCTAATTCTAATTCTAATTCTGTTTGGGGGGAACTGAGATCTGCACGGACATCTCGCATGGGAGTGTATTGTGCATTATCCCCCTGCCTAAACAGGCCCTAACCAGCCCAGCTCCTTGAAGTACCGGAGCAGGACTTTTGGTGACTGACAGCTTCGTTTCAGCTTCTCTGTGGGTGTAGACGAGGTTGACTCCTCAATGAGACCCTTCAGCCCCGTCTTGCGTCTGGCTTCCTCTGTGGCCGTGCAGTGTAATATGACGTGTTCCACAGTCTCTTCTTCTTGGAAGCAGCCACGACACAAGCTGCTGTCTGTGGCTCCAGTCTTGAACAGATGATGGTTCAGCTCGCAATGACCTGTGATGATACCCACCATTGTTCTCAGGTCCTCGCGGCTCATCTTGAGCATCGTGTTTGTGGTTTTCCTGTCTATGGAGGGGAATATTGATTTAGTATGCCTGCAGTCTGTTCGACGCTCCCATAGTTTTTGGTGTTCTTTTTCTGAGTTAAGTTTTAGTCTAATTTTTACCTCTGCTGTGGGTGGGTTAGAGAGGCCTATATCTTTTTGTGTTGGAGTTTGTTTCGCTGCTTCTTTTGCTAGTCTGTCTGCATTTATGTTGCCTGGGCAGGATCGACTCTCTGTCCATTCTATGCAGACTTTGCTGTGTTGAGAAAGTTGTTGTAGAGCATTGTGGCATTCTACAATTGCTTTTGATCTTGTGTCTGACCTTTTAAGTGCGTTTATAAGTGCAGCGCTGTCTGTTTTGAAGACCAGTTGCATCCGTCTGGTTGGCTCTTTGATGGATGTTTCCAGAAGCATATCATTTGCCGCCAGTTGGATCCCCAGTGTTTCCGCCTGAAAGGCCGTGGTCGCTGGATTTAGTGGTTGGGCTCTTGAGAGTCCAGTTTCGGGACAGGAATAGCCGCAGCCAGCTCCTGTGTTGTTCTTGGCCCCATCTGTGTAGATGTGGTATGTGGTAACGTCATGTGAGGTGATGGCTACTGGGTTCTCTTCATGCGTTATTTCGTAAGTCTTGCCTGTTAAGTAGGTAGACGCTATTCGGTCCGTGCCATTTGCCGCCTCTGGAATTGCAGCAATTGCTTTGTTTAATATTCTACTGTGGTTTGTGAGGCCTGAGTCGCCTTTCCACTGGTTTGTTGATTTTATTCTTAGAGACGCTGCCATTGCTTCATGCTGTATGTGAACATGCAAAGGCGTTAGTCCTAGTATTATGTCCAGCGCTGCTGATGGAGTTGATTTCCTGCATCCGCAGATTAGTGTGCACGCCAGTCTTTGAACTTGCTGTAATTTATTTATGGTGGTGACTAAATTTGTTCTAGGCCACCATACTATAGCGCCGTAGGTTAGCACTGGGCGGACCATGACTGTGTACAGCCATAAGCACAGCTTAGGCTTCAGGCCCCAGTCCTTGCCTACCGCTCGCGTGCATTGCCATAAAACGTTTGTTGCTTTTGTTATAACATGTTCAAGGTGTTTGCCCCACAGTAGCTTACTGTCTAGCCATATACCAAGATATTTGACCTCCTTGCTTAGCGTCAGTGTCGTACCTAACAATGACGGTAGTTCAAGTCTGGGTAGTTTAGTTTTACGAGTAAAGAGTACAAGTTCTGTCTTATTCGGGTTTACTGATAGACTGTGTTTGATGCACCATGTCTCTACAATCCGTAGTGCCTTCTGCATCTTTTCGCACAGGGTTGCTTCGAAAAGCCCTGATATCATGATTGCCAGGTCATCTGCATATGCGATCGTAAGAATACCTTCTTTGTTCAGCGAATCCAGGAGTTCGTTCGCGACCAGTATCCACAGGAGCGGTGAGAGTACCCCGCCCTGCGGACACCCCCGCGTCACCCTGCATTGGGCTGCCTGCCCTAGGGATTCTGAACTCTCAATTTTGGTTGCTCTACTGGATAGCATTTCTGTTATCCACTGATTTAGGTTATCGTCAACTCCTTGTTTTCGCAGAGCGTTTTCTATCGATGGAAAGGTTGTTTTGTCGAAGGCACCTTCTATGTCTATAAAGGTGACCAAGCATGATTGCTTACTTTCGAGCGCACCTTCAATCTTGTGGACTACCTGGTGCAAGGCTGTTTCAGTAGATTTACCTGATTGATAGGCGTGCTGATTTTTATTCACTGGGTTTCTAAGTAGCGGCCCACTTCTGATGTACTTGTCGCATAGTCTTTCTAGTGTCTTCAGTAAGAACGAGCTTAGGCTTATTGGTCTGAATGACTTTGGCTGGGTGTAATCTGTTTTGCCGGGTTTCGGTAGGAAGATTACTTTGACCTCCCTCCAGGTCCGAGGGATGTATTTCCATGCGATGCAGCTTCTGAATATAGAGGCTAACGTTGGTGTGATTCTAGTGAGATTCCACTGAAGGAGTGCTGGGAAGATGCCGTCAGTGCCAGCGGCTTTGTACGGTTTAAAACTTCTAACCGCCCAGTCCAGTGCTTCTTCTGTTACTATCAGGTTTGCGAGTTCCCAGTCGATGTTTTGGGGTTTATGATGGTTTCTGGTTTCCCAACCAGTGTTTTCTTCCAGGTTGCAGTCCGGAAAGTGTGTTTTCAAAAGTAACTCGAGCTGTTCCCGCTCAGTTGTTGTGTATGATCCATCTGGCTTTTTTAGTGAGCCCAGCTTCGTTGTCGTATCCTTGGATAGAATCTTGTTTAGGCGAGCTGTTTCACTCTGGGTGGCTATTGAATTGCTATAGCGTTTCCATGAGTTTTTACGGCTTTTTTGAATCTCTTTTTTGTATTCTTGTCTGACTATTTTATAGTTAGACCAGTCTTCTTCACTTTTCGTGTTCATCGCTCTGTTAAAGTGATGACGTACCTTCTTTCTGAGTTTGGTTAGTTCTTTGTTCCACCATTTGTCTTTGCAATGAGTAATCTTGTTGCTTTCGGTTATCAAGGGACTTGCTAGTTCATAACTGGTGGTTAAATGTGCCGTCAGTTCTGTCAGCGTGTGTTCGATATCCTCTGGAGTTTGTGGAGGACCAATTGTTGGGCTCTGCATAGCATCCAGTATTGTGTCTAAAGTTTCCACGAATAAGGCGGTGTCTGTTTTCTTTGGATTTCTGTATGTCCGGGGCAGGACTTCTCCAGTCATGAGTTGGAATCTTATCCGCCTGTGGTCTGCGCATGATGCTTCCTGTGTCGCTACATGCCAGTTTTGAATGTGCTCTGCAATGGCATTAGTAGCCATAGTTAGATCTATGATGGTTTGAGCCCAGTAGAGTATATAACAAATAATATTACATCTGCGAAACATGTTTGTTGAGAAATAGGTACAGATGGCATGCAATATCAAAAATGAATTACAATAATAAATAATTTAAAAAATCTTCTATAGGTACTTTAACTATCACTTTGAGATTAATAATATTTTAAGTTTCTTTATAAAATTTTGATCAGTCGGGTTTCTATAGGGTCATTATCTGACGACCTCGATGGCGCGGCGGGCGAAGGTCCGCCTGCGGCGCAGGAGGTTGCGGGTTCGATTCCCGCCTTGGGACAAATATTTGTACGATCTACAAATATTTGATTCGGGTGTTCTGGTCGTTTCTATATATAATAAAAAATAAATATATTTATGTAATGTATTATATTATGTATATCAGTCATCTAGTACCCATAACACAAGTTCTGCTTAGCTTGGGGCTAGATGATGCTGTGTGGATTGTCCAGTATTATTATTATTATTAACATGTTGCTGATCTGACAGACAGTATGGACTGTAACCATTTTACTGAACCAGCCAATGAACCTGAAAAGCTGTCAGGTTACAAAAGCTCACCTTTCTTTTAGGAACATGTGGGGATTTTTTTTTATTGATTCATAACATGGAATGATTTTGTTTCAGGTTCGTGAACGTAGTCCAGACCTTCGGTCGTCGTCGTGGACCCAACTCTAACTCATAGGCTTATCTTTTGTAAATAAAATGCGAATATAATATCTATTCCGCCAAGATTTCTTTTATTTGTAAGTACCAATCATGGAACATGTTGTGGTACTGCACAGCCACAGACGAGGCAAGACACAAGACGTGGGTGAAACAAAGCTGTCAATCACCAAGTTCTGCTCCGGTACTTCAAGGAGTTGGGCTGGTTAGGGCCTGTTTAGGCAGTGGGACAATGCGAGATAACAGTGCAGATCTCAGTTTCTCTACAGAAATAGAAGTAGTAATCATGCTCTTCCCTAAATTTTGTGATTCTGAGTACTAGTCACACATGAGATAAAGTAGCGCATCCCGCTAGGAGTAGTATTATTCTATGAGCGCATCACACCGATTGAAGTACGGAAGAAAGGCTAGGCAGTGGTGCGATTATAACGCCATCTGTGTTTTTATGATTAAGCTAAGTTAAATAGTCCACTTGATCATAGATGGCGCTTTCTATTGAGAAAGCGCCATCTAACTTTGTATTTGTGTATACAAAGTATTGTCTACTCGTTGATAGATGACGCTACCAATCGCTTATTAATAGATTCAGCGTGGCCAGTGGCAGTGCTCTGAAAATGCTCTTAGCCTTCAAGTGGGTTATCCCACTGGCTGCATGCTACTTCTAGCCTTCGCCTAGCAACAAAAAATATTTGAAAAGTTCCTGGTTTGATGTCGCAAAGGACTGTAGGAACTTCATCATCATTACAACCGGATTTTACCCTACTCCTGAGTAATATAGGCCGGTCTTTCAAGTAAGCCGTATCTTTAATACCTACTTAAATAAAAATATAGGTAAGTATACCTTTATTTTTATTTAAGTAGGTATCTATCTATCTATCTATCTATCTATCTACTCAAGTACCTTGAGGATAGAAATAATAATTTAACACGTTCCCTGTGCAGCCATGATTATGAAGTCGACCCCTTACGTGCAAACACACTTTTGATGGTGGGATGCTGGCTACCCTAAATAAAAAGTACTCCGGTTTTCTTGTTAATTAATTTTTTGGCTATACGAGTATGCCAAAAATGTGGACAAGGTCACGCGTGCACATGTTTACAGGCCTTTGAACTGGTTAGGGTTTGTGCCCCATATGTGGGACATATTAGTCTATATTAGTCCACTGCTGGACATAGGCCTCCCCTAATGAGCGCCATAGCGCCCTGTCGTCAGCTTTCCGCATCCATCATCTGCCTGCAGTTTTAAGCGGATAATACAATAGTAATAAAGCTCTTTTAATTGCTCCAAAAGTAGCACTAAATCTAAATTTGCTAAAACATGGGTTCATAGAAAATGTTTTATTATTTATGAAAAACTATTTTTCTGTTAGGTACCTAGTTTAATTCCTTGCAGGACTGTTTCGTTGCTTTTGTTCAAATTGGTACCTACTACGCCAAAGGTCCTGTCAGAAAACCAGCGTTACTCTACTTCTTGTGGAGCAACATTATGCTGAGATGGGACCTTTTGGTTCGCTGCATTGCTTGCTGCTATTAGGTCTTATTATTATTAACTAGGTAATTGTTATTGTAATATTCTTAAGTAAGTATAAGTAATTGTAATAGTTGCAAGCTGTACTAGTGAACCAATAAATTAATTTTCTTTCTTTCTTCTTCTGTCTTTCTTTCTTTCTTATCTTCTCTTACTCGGTGTATTCCCACTAATTTCCCAAAACGAAACACGAAATTTCTTGTTGGAGAATTAACATTGGCCTTGTACCTACATAATTATCTTGTAGGTATCTACATAAAATAAAACAAGTGTATGTAATCAACAAAATAATATATTACAAAACTGTCATTAAAACGAGGCTGCATTGTTTGTTGCATTGCAACAGTTACCGAGAATTCTTTTCTTTGTTAATTATCGCGACAACAACTGGTCAACAATTTCAGTATAACATGGTCAGTAACATAACAAGTTGCGTAAGGGTTAAGTCAAATTATAATAACTTTACAAAGACTAGCACGTAATCTAACGAGAATAAGAGATACTTTCTTCACTACGAAATAAAATTTAAACAATTTACAAAACACATACCTATTCAAATACAGGGACTTTTAGGCACATTTATTACGAGTTTAAGTTTTATGGTTTTCCTGTAAGATCATTGAAAGTTGCGTTCTCTTCATAATGTTATTTTGTTGTGTAGATTATCTAGCATTATTTATTTATTTCTCTTTTTCACAAAGGGAAAGCGAGTTAAGTAACGGACACAGCCTCGACTACATATCTAATTGTTTTAAAGATAAATTTATAATTTTCAATGCCACGTTCGGCAAATTTGGTATTCTTGAACAAAAATACAAGATTACTCTTAAACTAAGTATCACTTTACTATAAGGCACGTCATCATTGTATAAAGTATAAAATACACTCATTCCAAACTCTCATCTTAAAGCTAAATAAGTATGTTTAAAATTATGTTAAGAGTCTTATATTATGCACCGATTTTAAGTATTATTCACGGTGTCCTAGAACATAACAATGAGAGACATACATATTTAGAATAGGCTATTTTTAATTGATAAATGGATAATGCTGTAAGCAACCCTAAAAACTTTAATTTAATAACTAAAGGTGATAGGTAACCAATTTTGAGGGACACCGTGTAAAGTTAAGTTAGGCACACACAATAACATAGGTACTACTTAAAACTACTTACGATTAAAGTACATTTTGGCTTTAGATCTCTCTTTTTGGACTTCATCAACAAAACTGCAACTGATTTCGAATCTTTGTACTTAACCGCCTAAAACTAAATTAAATGCATTCAACTGACTTCAAACAAAAATAGCAAAATGAAACAAACGTCCCTTGCAGTTTTGTCAAAAGGACTTATTGGGAATGTTACATAAAACACGCATACAAATAAAGATCAATATCTTTGTACATTACAAAACTTATCATGACTGTAAAACATTCCAAATGTCTAAGGATATAAAATCTCAATACAATCTCCATATTCATGGACGAATAAATTCATTGTGATGATTCATGCAGTCATTCATGAATAGGGGAATTGAAAACGGGAGTCACTCTTCACCCTCAAAGGGGTAGATTTGGTTCGTGTAAAACAAGAATGTTTTCGGACCAAGGTTAGTTCCCTGAGGCAGTCCCCTAACATCTCGAATTCAGGATCAAACTTGGGGCGTTCCGTTGAGTTTAGCCCTGGCCTTCTCCCACCTGCTGATTCTATCGACTGGATAGCACATCAAGGCTGAGGTCAGAAGGAATGCTCCTGACACGATGAATGAAATGTCGTAGCTTTGTGTGTAATCGTACAGCAAGCCTGCAAGAAAACAATTAGAGGTAAAAGGTAGAGAAAAACTATACAAAATAACAAGATGGAGTAACGCAACAAATTTATTAATTAATTTCGTAATAGGTACTTTATTTACAAAGAAAATAATAGAAATAAATTAGAACCAGTATTTATAATTGAAACAATTGAGCAAACTGCAGACTGTTGCAAACAGTCTACAGGTTATTCAACTGATACATATCAACACCAGTCGGAAGCGTCCCCAAGACGCTGGCGGCATTGCCCCGCTGTATGGCAACGCTGATGTGCTGATACTCACCAGCTCTCGGGTGTTATATTAATTTCTGCCTGCACGCAAATTGCACTATAAATAGCTCACATGACAGTTATCTCTGTTAGCCTAGGTCATTGTAATGTGGGCTTGAAGGTAGGAATTTGGCACCGAGCCGATATCTAGTCGCAGTAGAAATAGACGGCGCCAGCGGTTAGGCAATGCAGTTTAATTTTATTCTATTGTCCACTGCTAACGTCACCGAATTAGAAGAGACGATGTTATTTACTGAGAAATATGTGGAGCGAGACTATTAATTGTTCTACTGCTGGACGTTATTTTAGAAACAGCGAGAAGATATTTGAAGAAAAACATTCTGAATTCTATCTTAGATATTTTAAAAATTTCTTGACTATTTGAAAAATCAAACAAACCTTAATGAAGTTTTTATTAATGAATTTTGAAGGAAAATAAATACAAATAGCTTACCAGCGATGGGAGCTCCCAGCAAAGCCCCTAGTCCTTGGAACAGAAGGAACAATCCGAAACAGTTGGTCAGCTGCTCTAGACCCAGGAATTCTACCACCAGGATTGAACGGAGGGATGCGAAGCATGCTGCAAGAAAAAAAATCATTGTAAACGCTATCATGTGCACGGATTTGCGTTAGTGTTAAAATTATATGATGAATAAGGTTTTTGTTATTATAATGTGTAAGCCACTCAGGGTAATTTCATTAAATAATATCCCAAAAAGTTTTCAACTTCAACGGGACTTGAACCCCTATCAGTACCTACGGGAATGTGCTAACCGCGAGTCAAGTCAAAATGATGAATTTAAACTTTATGGCGAAGGGAATCATTAAAACTTACACATGTTGCCACTTGGGAAAAAGCATATAGGTTGCAGATACTAAATTAAATATTCAATAGGATCCAATGCTTAGCAATTCTACTGAGAAACAACACAATTTCCAAATGAATAGTAACGAAACAAGGAATAGTAAACTCACCAACAGCAAATCCGAAAACGCAGCAGTACGCGTACTGGTAGATCGGGTCATACGTCAGACCACTCGCCATAGTCGCTATTCCACCAGCAGTGATCGCCAGGTTGTTGACCCAAAGAGGAGATATCTTCGGCACAGATGACGCCATCCCGCACATCACACGGCCAATGATGTTGGCCAGTCCAATCGTGGGTACCAACCACTCAGCGCCTGTCTGTGTCATACCATTCTTCAAACCCCTTTCTTTGCAGTACAGGTACGGAACAAAGAATCCTAACATAGTAAACATTCCGCTTAGAGCCAGGATAACGAAAGTCGCTGATCTAAACAGGCTGAAATCCAACATGGTTGCCAGCGTCCTCTTGACGGCTTCCGGGCAGATTTTACATTTTCCCGGCTGTTCTTCTTGCACGTCTTCCTTGGTCGGCACGTGGGTCACGAACGCGTGGTAGCCGAGGGAAGTCCGAGATGTGTACTGGGGTAGTCTTGTCAAACTGGCCCCGAAAAAGATATCATCTCTGTACAGAGGCCTCGCCACTAAATCAGCGTGAGACCGGCGGTAATTGTGATGGTTTTGCGTTGCGATGATCTTAACCTGAGTCGGAGCCGTGATCAGAGGCTCTGTGTTGTCGATGTTGCTGTTGGAGTCTTCCTGCTCGTCTTTCTCCGCAACTGCGTCGATGAATAGAGGTTTGTTACCGAGTGTGTTCTTCAGCGCTCCGGCGTTAGCGGATGCGCGTCTGCCTAAGTTGTTGCTGAGGTGGGAATTGCTTCCGCGGAACACTTCCTCAGCGGTTGGATAGCGGGTGTTGTTGGAAACGCCCATCCAGGTGTGCGGGCTGGCTTTGTTAGTGAAGCGCATTTCAGGAGGCATCGAGATCCCAGAGTCGAGTTTGTTGTGGAGTTTGATCATGGAGTTAAGCTTCTCCACAGCTACCTCGTGGCGGCGCGCGGTGTCTGCCTCTGAGTTGTCGTCGAGTGTCACTCGCACTGGTTTCAGAGGACGGAACATGCTACCGAAAATTATGCAGAGGAGAAACATACCTGTAAAGGAAAGAAACACGGTTTTAAAACCACCGGAAATGCAGACTAAAAGAGGTAGTAGGGTTTTGCCGTCCGTGCGCTGAACTTTGAATGCCACAAAAAGTTATCTAGAGAATTAGAATAATGTACTATCAGAGGGTCATGATCAAATTGTTGAAAAACCCCTTCATAAATAAATGATTTAAAAAGTCCTATCAGAACTAAGGAAAGTACAAACCTCCATGAACCACGATGGTGTACCTCCATTCAAGTTTATCAAGAAGAACGGTGGTCAGTGGGCCCAACGCGAAGGTGCCAACACCAGACCCACAGAGTGCCAGGCCAGTAGCCAGAGCCCTCCACTTCTCGAAATAGAAACCGACGGTCAGGACTGCTGGCAGGTAGATCATGCAGAGTCCAATTCCTGTGGGGAAAGCATAGAATAAAATGACAACATAAACATAGGTACATGACCTTTATTTATTTTATTTTCCATGTGGTCAATTGAAGGAATTTATTCTGTTTTTTTCGTAAGTAAACTTTCGATCATCGTCATCAATCTCACCTGGTAGGTAAGTGATGTGATGATGATCACGTATTCCTCTTAACTGTGTAGGTTAGTAACGTATATAGGTACATACAGCGTCGTAATTGGGTTCTTAGGTCCTCAATCATAATAATGCAGAAAGGTAAATGAATGAATACCTACTTGACGATATAACACGATTTTTTTTTTAATAATTCACTCTGCCGTGTAAAATCGAAAAAGGATACTGGATAGACGTGTTTAGATA
Organism: Eupithecia subfuscata; assembly: GCA_963564075.1. Classification (NCBI taxonomy): domain Eukaryota; kingdom Metazoa; phylum Arthropoda; class Insecta; order Lepidoptera; family Geometridae; genus Eupithecia; species Eupithecia subfuscata. The sequence goes on along the minus strand of OY751109.1, from coordinate 11,698,437 downwards.
GAACAGGATGTTTGTGGCAAACTCATTTTTATTTACAGAACATTATTTCTTACCTATTTTGTTCTGTTTTTTTCAGGTAGATTATTTCTACTGAAAGCTATGTCCCTATAGATTGGCAAAGATGTTTAGAAAATAAAATTGGGTAGGTACCTACCTTACCTTGGTAGGTAGTAGGTATAAGGTAGGATAACTCAATCCTAAACTTTTTTTCTAAACATTTTTCCAAATTGTAAATACTACGTAACACGAGTAAAGGCATGGGCATAGACGCAAGAGTCGCAAGTGTTAAACTCACCTCCAAGGATGCCGTAGACAAAGTAGAGATATTCGACGCTGTTCGCGTAGTAGGATAAAAAGAAGGCGCATGCCGATATAATACTGCCCATGATGGTCACAACCCTGAATCCATACCTGAAACAAAGCACTTGTTAGAACCCACATTCATAAACTTATTTCTACCATCGATTTTTAAGCCAATCATCATCATCATCAGCCTATATTAGTCCACTGCTGTACAGGCCTCCCCTAATGAGCGCCATAGCGCCCTGTCTTCAGCTAAGGGGGACACAGGGAACAAAATCAGCTCTCTAACTTATGGACTGACATTTATGCATTCACTGTCCAGAGTCGGCGGTGCGACCCACAGGGGCTCACAACATGGCGCCGCCGCCGCCACGAGGGGCTGCGGGGGGATGTCTGCGTCTTGGGCCTTGTAAGTGTTAATAGTATATTCATTCACTGCCCAGCCTCCGCCACAGGGGGCTGCAGGGTACGTGTGTTTTGGGCCATGTAAGTGGTAATTGCAGCTCATAGGTACATGAGATCCATCCAGTGTAGATCGGAACCCCAAACACCCCAAATAGTTGGCTAGTTTATGAAATACCTCATTTATTGAGAAACTCATTAGGTATGGGACTTACTTGTTAGCTAGAGCTGATACGAAAGGTCCGGCTAGAAGGTAGAAACCGGCGAGCAGAGAGTTCACCAACGACACCTGAGATTCTCCAATCTGAAACAAAGGACAGGCGCTGTTAACTTTTTACTTAGATTTTAAAATGCTGTGGCCCCCATGTCAAGCAGATACATAAATTTATTTTAGTTTTAACTAGCGACCCGCCCCGGCTTCGCACGGATGCAATAAAATACTACTATTACTATTATTATACATATAAGTACTTCCTCTTCAATCACTCTATCCATTAAAAAAAACCGCATCAAAATCCGTTGCGTAGTTTTAAAGATTTAAGCATACATAGGGACAGAGAAAGCGACTTTGTTTTATACTATGTAGTGATGATATTGGCCTTTCAACCTACTTCAAAAAAAGGATGAGGTTTTCAATTCGGCTCCAAGTTCCTACCTTGTATGTTGGTGAAAATGTTTTGATACCCGATCTCTTCTTTCGTTTTTTTTAAAGTACCTTTGTCCAATAGATCTTTCATTTCCGAGAAATTACCAGTTATATTATACGGTGAATTTCTAGATTAAATTATAAGATGGAATAGAACCAACAACGTGATAAACTTGTGGTCAATAGTACCTACCTATAGGAATAGGAATACTTCTTTATGGTGATAAGAATGACAAACTTTGCACAATGACAATGGTCTGACTACTTCCTATTGCAATGAGTTATTAGGTTATTACATTAAATTGCGTTGTACCTATCACTTGTAAATTATTTATATGGCTTTATAAAAAAGTGGAAGGAACCATTTCCTTAACAGCTTGGACTGGTTTACTTCCTATCCTTGATAAACACGACAAAACTAACTACATATGCACATTCAGTTTTAAATTCATTCAAACTTCACATCACATCTTACTAATAATTTATTAGAAATGCGAAAGTTTCTTTGGATGTTTCCTCCTTCACTCCAAAAAGATCGGATAAGGCTGAAATTCTGCAAATAAATAAATAATGTTGGACAATTCACACAGCATTATCTAGCCCCAAGCTAGTCAGAGCTTGTGTTATGGGTACTAGATGACTGATACTTACAATACATCCAACTAATATTATTTTAAAGCCGAAAGTTTGTGAAATGTTAATATTTTGTTACCTAAGATCTCCAAAACTGCATGATGAAATTTGGCGTGCATTGCCGGCTCGGCCATTCGATTTTTATCTCAGAAATAAGCCCACGACGCCGTGGACAGAAGCTAGTCTCTTAAAAATAGGTTCTTACTCCAACCAAAAATCTAGATTTTATTAGCAAAGCCTAAAGAGATTCAAGACCTAACGGTTTCGTCTTCCGACAATGAGCTAGGACTTTTAGACGCTCAGAAAGTTCCGTTATCTAGTACCTAGGTAGGTACTAACAGGTACTAAGTATGTATTTGTAATTCCTAGACGTGCCTTGGCTGCAGCATAGGCAGTCGCGATGTGTGGGCCTATTTACCTAACCACAGCATGTGAGCTAACAAACACTCGTATTTGCATAACGGGGTTCGAGTCCTAGGCTCAGAGTGAAAACTATAGAGGTATTGTAAACAGGTAAAATCTATCGTAGGTATTTTTTATTATTTAAAGAGAGTTTTTGTATTGTAAAGATTTTCATATGTTCGGGACACCTCAGCTCATAACCTCCTGATAAGCGCCTTCTTGGGTTTTATCCCTTGGGGAGTGCCCGTAATACCAATGCAGGGTATGCGGGTTGGAGATCGCAGTTCGGTAGTAGAATTGTTCTGCAGGGGCGCTGCTGCCCGCCTCTGATGGATATCCCTAAGTCGCCTCTTACGACACCCGCGGGAAGAATTAGGGTGGTACAAATTCTAACACAGCTGTTTGAGACAAGAAAACTCCAAAAGTGATGAATGACTGATTTTGCTCTCTTGAGAGTACTTTTTCAGAAATGGATAGATTAATTTTAATCTTGAAAGCGGGTGCGAAGCCGCAAACAAAATCTAGTGAACATTACAAAAATATTTATTTTTATTGATGCGACCCCAAAATATTAAGCTATTATCTTAATATTTTGGGTATACATGTATTATATGGTCTCAGAATACGTAGCCCCTAGTAGCCGTAATCTTTTCGCTACCATGATCGTAGCGAATATAACTAGCTTGTGCCCGCGGCTTCGCACGCGTATTTTATCTATAATAAGTAGCCTATTATCTAAGTTAGCTGTAAACGTACGCCAAATTTCATCTGGATCCGTTCAGTAGTTTTGGAGATCCTAGGTAACAAAAGTTCAGATTTCAGAAACTTTCGGCTTTATATATTAGTGCGATAGGATAGGAAGTAAGATAATGCTGGACAATCTACACAGCATCATCTAGCCCCGAGGTGAGCAGAGCTTGTGTTACTAAATGATTGATATACCTACTTAATACAATACATTACACAGATATAATATATTGTAAGCAATATTTATTTAAGGAAGTATCTGAAATAGACAAGTAATGTAAATTGCGTATAAAAAGACGTGGCAATAGAGATAATTTTAGGTTAAGTATGGGTAGTTTGCTTACAAACATTCTACATCGAGATTGGCTAGTGTATAGGTTGGTAAATACATAATTCATAACTTTCCAGGAAGTTTCCCAAAGTTTCTAAACTTGCATATAATATATCGTCTCTGGTAAATTGCGTTTGGGGCATAAAATAAATTAGATAGTTACTGGCAATAAAACACAGTCGAGTTAGAATTATTTTCTTAGAATCATTTAGCGGAGGTGTAGCTTTCAAAATAAATGGCTATTCACTCGTCAATTTCACGGATAAAATCGCCAATAATTTAGTAGCCAATAATATTTCAGCAAATACTTTGTGTTTAATTAAGTTAAGCTGTCTTAAGTTAAACTTTAAGTATGTTGAACTTACGAACTTAGTTACTTTAACAAGCCGTAACTGCGTTTAATAACTTAAAGCTAAGCTTAAGTAAAAGTTTTATTGCGTTTAATAAATTAGATAAAACTGTTGATCAACACTTTTTTCTATGTCCCTCTAAACTCTAATCCAATAAATTTTATTGGCGAGGAGGAAATAGAGACTTCACATTAGAAGAAATACTTATGAATTCACTAAATCTCAAGGTGCATCCAAACCGCAGTTAGTTTTTGTTAAACAACGTTTCCGAGTGTTACTGAACATCATCCGATAGCAAAAAGTAACCACACAAGTAGCCACAAAAGTTACAAATAGTTAGATAGTGTTACCGCAAAGTGTTGCTATGCTACACAAAAGTTGACTGCTGCGGTGTAGATGCACCTTTAGACAAAAAGCCATGAAACAATTCAACTTACAATTATAAATGACGCAGTAAATGAATGCTTAAGAATTAATAAAAAAAGCCTAATAATTTAATACATGAATCTATAATTCATTCATTGTCTAAAGCGGTGGCGTGACCGTGACAATAGGTAATTTACAAACTCGGCGGGTGAATTTTCTCGCAAACTATTAATGGTTACAATTCTCGGCTCTTAATGCCTATAATGAGATAGCAGACAAATGCCTAGATTTGCTATTCAATTTATTAGAATTTACCTATTGTTTTACCAAAGTTTTACCAATTTATTTACCTATTATATTGTTTATGTTCACAATATTTTACCGTTCATAGGAGGGTGTTTTAAAAGCCAATAGATTGGAACACAATTGACACAAACCACCCCAAAAAGGATGTAAAGTGGGTAACTGATTGGTCGCAATTATCAGGACTTCAGGAGTTTCTATTGAACGTTTCTATTTCTAATTAACATGAAGATAATTAGAAATAGAAATACATAGAAACGTTTATTTGTTACTTAAACACAGACATGCAATTTAAAACAAAAGAACATAGACAGTTTGTAAGAGTTACAAAACGGTCCCTGTCTCAGCATGAGGTTGTATTTGCGTACAACCAACGCCTGGTCTTCCGACTGAGCCGTTTCGGTTTTAATATTACATCTAAGTCTTACCAATGATAAGAATTCTAAAGTAATTCTATAGTATGTATCTCTTTTTGTCTGTTTGTTACCCTGTTCTCGTCTAAACGACTGTACGAATCTTAATGATATTTGGTAAGAATATAGATGGTTCCACGGGAATGGATGAAGGCTACTTTTGGTCCCGGAAAAACGAGTTCCAAGCCGCGTACGAGGCCAAGTTTAAACTATTCTTAACATGCCTGAAATGAAGATTATTATTATTATGGCAGTTGGGGAGGCCCATTGTGTGGGACGCTATATGTGTCCATCGATATACTTGCGCCTTCCCATCTTCCGAGGACATCCGTGAGGGCGGGTGCGGCGGCACATTTGGCCGAAGATTTCAAGAGGCACAAATATGCAGGTCTCGACAGAGCCTACACATTTGCTGCTCTTGGAGTCGAGACCCTAGGTCCGTGGGGTACCCAGGCTCTTTGGGTTAAAAAAAAAATATCTTTGACTTGACCCGAGAGTCTGTTGAGTATCTGGCGCAGCGCATCAGCATTGCCATACAGCGGGGCAATGCAGCCAGCGTCTTGGGGACGCTTCCGACTGGTATTGATATGGATCAGTTGAGCTACCTGTAGAACAGTCTGCAGTTAGCTCAATTGTTTCAATTGTAAATACTAGTTGTAATTTATTTCTATTATTTGATTGTAATTTTCTTTGTGAATCAAGTTTAAAAAAAAGACTATTATTAGTACCTAGGTATTATTATTAGTTGTTTTACTAATACTGCTACGGCAACGTTGGTATACCTATACTGTAGGTACCTACGCTGTGTCGTAGTTATTTACCGGCTAACCACCTGTTTAAATTGTCTTCGACGGAATACCTACAATTTGTTGTGATCTCTGTTTGTGCTGATAGTTTTTTCACGGGCGTAGTGTTTAGTGCAAGTTTTTTATTATGTTTGCATTTCAATTCAATTCAATTCTTGGTTAATGTCTCTGCGTCTAGTCCACACAATTCTGTCAATATCCGCAATGTCATAATCATAAACCATTAAGAATAAAAAAAAAATCCAAAGATTACAGATAATAAAAATTTAAGAGTGATCTGAGGGCGTGATGAAAGTGAAAACGACAAAGATTGTGACTGATTGAGATTTTGACAGTTTGTTTTTATAAAAGTTGAAGGTTATCGTAATCGAGTTGGCAAAAACTCGTACATGCCTACATAAATAAGCGCAATTCAGTGACCATAACTAATTGCGCCTGTCTCTACCAAACCTCGCATAATTTTGGAAGTTAACCCATCCTACTGATATTATATCCTATATACCTATCAAATAACACTAATATTATAAATGCGACAGTTTGGATGGATTGATGTATAGATGGATGTTTGTTACGTCTTCACGCCAAAACTACTGAACAGATTGAGCTGAAATTTTGCACCGGTGTAGCTCTATACCTGGAATCAAACATAGGCTACTTTTTATCACATAAATCAGTTCCCATGGGATAGAATTACCTTTGAACGTGTCCGTAGAAATAACGCGTGCGATGCCGCGGGCAGAAGCCAGTAATAAATAATTCTACTAATGTTATAAAGTAGAGAATTTGTGAAATGTGAATTCTATTTTGTTACCTAACATCTACAGAACTACTAAACAGATCAAGATGAAGTTTGACGAACATTTAGAACATAGCCTTAACTTAGTACACCGTAATCGGTAAAACATGTTGATACCTACATACTTGTTTGTAAAATCTTAAATGCACTACACATGTTTATGCAAATAAATGATCTTTATCTTTATCTTAGATAAAAGGCTTGGTACTTAACAAACGCATGCAAAGCAGCGGTCAGTAGCTAGTAACTAACAAGTAAAAAAAAATATTCACGAATTATACAAGGCTTTGACAGACTTGATAAAACTTTTTATTTGGATAGTAAGGTATTTTAACATAGCCAACGAGCTTCATTGTCGAAAAAGCGAAGTTGTTGGAGTGGCTTTTCGAAAAGAAAATTGGACTATTGATTATCGCTATCCCTAACCCGCATGCCCAGCGTGGGGTTTATGGGCATTATCATGAGATAAAAGCCGCTTATCAGGGGGAGGCCTGCGTCCAGCAGTGGACCAATATAGGTTTTTGAGAAGAGGTGAGGTGATTACGTGCTTACATTTTGATATAATTACGTTTTTTTTTAAGTTTTATACATTCTACGTCAAAGTTAGCTGCTTAAGGAAGCTGCTAAGTGTTTGATTAACTTTCAGAGCACAGCCAACTCATTTAAATTTCCTTGATTATATAGCTCCAAATGAAATAAATGTTTATTTCAATGTAGTCTGCACGTTTGACCCTGTCTTTTGCATTGCAAATGATGATTGTCTGCACCTTAAGGAAATTCTGTATACAGGAATTTCACGACCTCTTAGTGTGGGTTAAATAATACCAAGTGAATTTTTAAGCTACGCGTCCTCATCGGAATCGGAGCGTATACAGCGTACGCAGCTACGGTATTTACAATATGCCGATAGGGTGTGTCCCCTGCGAAGGCATGCGGATTTGACATCGGCAATTTTACTTCAATTTTTTACTACTACTATTATATTATATTGGTAGGAGATCGCATGAAACCGCACCGAGTGGAAAGATTTGGGGGAGGCCTTTGCCCAGCAGTGGGACAAACCAGGCTAGAAAAAAAAAAAAATTTCAAAGCGCTTGGATTCTCGAGCGCCCACCCAATAATATTTTTTTAAATTAATAATGTATACTAATATTATAAAGGGGAAAGATTTGATCGTTTGTTTGTATTGAGGAGGCTCCGAAACTACTGGACCGATTTGAAAAATTCTTTCACCGTTAGGAAGCTTACCTTTCAGGGAGTGACATAGGTTATATTTTATCCCGGATTTCCCACGGGAACGGGAACTACGCCGGTGAAACCGCGAGGCCATCGTCTAGTTAGTAATAATTAGGATACTATAGGCGGCGTTTACCGATACCGTCATCCGCAACGGTATCCTCGTGGTGACGAGGATATTGGAAGAAACACCGATCTATGACATCGCTTTCGGCAGATATGCCGATCCAGTGGATGCTGTACCATAGAGATTAATACAAAACAACTATTACTAAAAATTCGACATTGAGACTGTATCCCGGAGAAAGACATAGGATACTTTTGTCCCAGAAAAACACATGTGAAGCCGCGGGCCAAAGCTAGTTGGCTTTAAACGTCTTATCAATTGGAAATTTGTTTTTAATTTCGTTTTTTTATCGTAATACTTTTAGTGGACTGAGAGGTTGTTACTGATTATAGAAAGGATGCAACAATAACCCTTTGTTTTAAAGATTCAACAAAAGTGTGAAAATGTTATGAGAACTATTTCAGTGTTTGTAGGATAAACAAACTGAAAGTTGACAACAATGCGAAAGTTACGCAATTTAAATGGCATAGCTCGTTTAAACTTTTTTTTTATTTTTTATTATTTTGGCATCAGTCCAACTGTTTTAGTATTTCGTAAAGTCGGTGTAGGTAAACTTCTAGTACACATTCTGGTATTTATTAGACGCTTTATATTAGTTTTTTTCGGAGTAATTTTTTAATCTCTCATAACATTAGTCACCATATGAATTTTCTTTTTTAGTGAAACATCCAAATATATTTTTGTGTTCTGTTGCACAAAATAGCCAGACTTGCGATTTAATTTATTTTTATCAAAGAATATAATATCGTACCACAGTCGTCTATTGACAGAAAGGTCAACTGAATGTGAGACATTGTGAGAAACGACGATACCTATAACGAAAGTTAACATAATAGAAATAATGTGGAAATTTTTTAGACAAGAACTATCAATTAACACATTCACTGCCCAACGTAGGCGATGGAACCCGCAGCGCCGCCGCCGTCGCCTTGCCTGCAGATAGACAAGTGTGTCGTGGGCTATGAAAGTGTTAATTGGTTTAAATATCTTCGTAATTTTTGAGAAATTTGTAGGTTGGTCTTTCAGAAAAATTGAAAAAATTTAAAATTGTAAATTTGAAAGTAACTCTGTCTGTCTGTTACCTTTCACGCCAAAACGGCTGAACGGATCTTAATGAAATTTGGCTGTGAGGTAGACGGTATTCCAGAGAAGGACATTGGATATTATTATTATTGGATGTAAAAAGAACACTTTTTGATAAATGGTCAAAAAGGGGGGGATAATTATCAAAAGGGGGCTACCCCGCTGAGTGGGGTATCAAATGAACGGTATTAGTTTGGACATTTCAAAACAGTTTTTGAAATTTCTGTAGGTTTCATACTTTTCGAAATATTTTGAAAAAGTCGAAAAATTTACCGCTACCCCCTATGACCGAAGCATGCAGAGAGATCCATCTGAAATGTAGGTTGGTACCTACTAGTTTTAGGTATTCATTAAATTTCAAAGTCTAACCGGTACCTATAGTACATACCTACTTGTTGACAAACGTTCGAAACCCTCGGCGCGCGAGTTACACTCGCACTTGACGGGTCTTGTTTTTATGTATGTTCGTCCATACGAAAACCCATAAAAAACATATATACTTGTAAGTATATTTGTTTTATATTAATTTATTTATTAGTAAGTATATATGTATTATATATGTTAAGTTTATTGTTCTATGTTCGGCTGTAGCCGAACACAGAACATTTTAACCAACTTGAAGAAGGAGGTCCTTTTTGAAGTTATGTAAAAATGCACTATGAACAAGTTAAATGCTGGCCTGCCTTGTCTTAAAGCCTCGAGGCCGAGATAGTACGTTGCCCTCGCACTGTTATGTGGGAACTTAATGCAACTACATTCGCGAGTTCTATCAGGGGGGTAGCTAGGGCGGGGGGACTGGGGGAAAGCTTGACTTTATCTCTTCGACTGTTGTCGAAGAGATAAAGTCGATATCATCATCATCAGTCCTTGTCGACCTGCTGGGCATAGGCATCTTTGTTTATGCCATCCTCGCCTCGGTTCTGTGCTAATCTGGGGCAGGTTTAGCCTACGGTTTTGCGTATGTCATCGACACACCGTGCTGATGGATGTCCTCCATTCCTACAACCGTCTCTCGACCACCAGCAAAATATGTATAAGCGAAAGAATTAAAAACTTCAAAAATTCAATGAAGTCAAGAGAAAATGGTGTATTCGGTATTCTCATAGGTAATTTCAGTTCAGCTCACTTCTATTTAAATCTGAAATTGTTCCATCTAGCCCCAATGATATTCATCGACCAAAGGTCTCAATTTTTTGGTGATGTACGTGCTTGCTGTCCAACAGTTTGTCTCTGCAATGTGGCGGTTGTGTGGTTGTGTGTCGTAAATGACAGCAGCTTTGTAGAGTGAAAAAAAAATGTGGTTGTAGAGGACCCCACTAAGTAGAGATTCAATGCAGCAAGAAATGGTAGGTAGGTCTCTCTATTTAACGATCTCTAGGTGTATCCGTTCCTAAAAGTCGATAATGCATTGAAAACGACTCTACCACGTAGGTTGCTTTAATTTTCACATAAATAATGCGCTTTCATAAGTAAAACCTGAGTTCCGAGCTTTGTAACAAAAAGTAGTTTCGTAAAAACAATGCGAACCCGAAAATTCTGAGTCCATCCCATCCACCCCAGTCCTCGTGCCCCGTTAGCGGGGCAGTTGGGAAAAATTGTTTCATCGACTCCTGTAGTGCCGACCCGCGACCAGAATGCACTATTTAGTTCACCGATTGTCCAGCAGAGGGAAACCTAGTGCTCGTTTGCTGCGTGTTGCCGTTGTAGCTGCTGTTATATAAACTAACGTTTGACACCGATGATCGCGAGATTTTTTTTAGACGCCTTTCAAACATGTTGCGAGATTCTTAATCAGCCTCTGGGTTTTTCTGTGGGGGTAAGCCCCCTATTTGCTGATCCCAAATACGGCCATCCACGTGATACTGTGGAAAACTTTCAATATTGTTGCTGAACTGGATTTCATACAAGGTTCCTGCATTCATCAATATTCGAATAACTAAACAACATATTTGCTGGTTTCACTTTCTACGGGTTATTTTTAATTCAGTTTGATCAGTAAGGATTACTATCGTTACTTTTACTGATCTTATTCTTTTTTTACTTAATTTGAAGGGCACAAATATTGATTGGGTATAAAATCTGGTTTAGGTATAATATTAAAACTAGAACAAGTAACTTTATATAGACATAATGTAGGTAAAAAAAAAATTGAAAAAAATTGTGACTGACAATAACCAAAAAAATTGTGACTGACAATATTTTAAAGTTGTATAAATGTAGGTAATATTCAGCAGGTAGGTTAATCATCCATCAAAGTCAATTTCTTTCAGTTTCAAATGAGAAGTGACCAATAAAAACGTTATGTGATGAAAAAAAATCCAAAATACTGTGATCGTTTGATTCGGCAACCGCAAGGTTCAGTCACATGGGTCGGTTAATTCCACAATCGATGAAAGCTTTAATTAATTACCAGCAGCGCTTCAGTTCTGACGTACTCTACTTATTCTTTGGTGTGACGTCACAGTCTTATCGGTCTCGATTGTAGGTCGATCACACTACACATACGTGAAGAACACATAACGTGGGCGTACGCAACGGTTTCGTACTTATAGGCTACAGAAAAGTAAAATTATCAACAGTCACCTATAAGTACGAAACCGTTGCGTATTTGAAACTTACTTAACTAGAGATATATAATCTACACTAATATTATAAAGAGGAAAGATTTGATTGTTTGTTTGTTTGTATTGAATAGGCTCCGAAACTACTGGACCGATTTGAAAAATTCTTTCAGCGCTAGGAAGCTTACTTTTTAGAGAGTGACATAGGCTGTATTTTATCCCGGAATTCCCACGGGAACGGGAACTACGCGGGTGAAACCGCGAGGAGATCGTATAGTATAGTATATATACGGTACGTACCTACTATATTATACAGTTAAGTAAGTTTAAAATACGCAACGGATTCGTACATACCGTATAAATACTATATTATATGGTTAAGTAAGTTTCAAATACGCAACGGATTCGTACATACCGTATAAATACTATATTATATGGTTAAGTAAGTTTCAAATACGCAACGGTTTCGTACTTATTGGTTACAGGGAAGTAGAATACCTAGCTTATGGTAATAATGACCCTTTAGGTTCCACCACTAAGACTAGGTACTTCCCACCCAAAATCTACCAAAATGTGAAAAGATTATTTTTCTCCATTTATAGAATAGAATCAACCATATTTCTAATCTATATATGTATTCCAATCAAGTAAGATGGTACCTATTGTTTCGCTTTGTACTTGAGAATGATATTAAAATGATAAACGAGCTTATGGTCCAGCCAGCTAAGACCTGCAAATTATTTTTTTAATAAATCCAAACTAAATCAAATTAAACATTTTATGTTCGGAGTCGATATAGAGATGATTGTTAACAACATTTAAGTATTGATAAAAGGACCTCAAATCGATCTCTCAAAATCAACAACAAGTAAGTAGGTTCGTTAATTTTAGGATAATTGTATAATTCGAAACTTTTTATCTCCTTTGATAAAAGGTCAGTCAGATAATTAAAATATCGAGTATAATTTGAAATTGTTTTTAAATAAGCTAAACATTTATTTTGCTAACTTACAATTTTAATTAGTTTGATAAATATAATCATGAAGTGCTTCATATTGTATCAAACAATCATCCATTATTTGTCTATAATGAATGAAACATTGAATGGAGACCTGTTAGACAACTGTACCACAACCTTGGCCTTAACTCAATGGTAATATTTATTGTTTACAGCTAACTTTAATGCGTTCAAGGCTTGTCGTAGTTGTAGTCTATTTGACGTTTGTCGTAGTTATAAATAAATAAATAATAATGCTAGACATTCCACACAGCATCATCTAGGTCCAAGCCAAGCAGAGTTTGTGTCATGGGTACTAGATGACTGATATAATAAAACATTACATAGATATATGTTTTTTTATTATAAATAAAAATACCTAGAACACCCATTACACAGTTAGTTTAGTTGTAGTCTATTCGACACTTTTTCAAGCGGCGTTCGGTAGGTTAGGGACATTTTGTCATAATTCAATTGAATTAGTATACCTAATACAATACATTACATAGATATATGATTTTTATTAAAATACCCAGAACACCCATTACACAGTTAGTTGTAGTCTACTCGACACTTTTTCAAGCTGCGTTCGGTAGGTAAGGGACATTTTGTCATAATTCAATTGAATTCGTATACCTATTACATTACATAGATATACCTATGATTTTTATTAAAATACCCAGAACACCCATTACACAGTTACCTAGTTGTAGTCTATTCGACACTTGTTCAAGAGTCGTTCGGTAGGTAAGGGACATTTTGTCATAATTCAATTGAATTCGTATACCTATTACATTACATTACATTGATATACCTATGATTTTTATTAAAATACCCAGAACACCCATTACACATTTACCTAGTTGTAGTCTATTCGACACTTGTTCAAGAGTCGTTCGGTAGGTAAGGGACATTTTGTCATAATTCAATTGAATTCGTATACCTAATACAATACATTACATAGATATATGATTTTATTAAAATACCCAAAACACCCATTACACAGTTAGTTAGTTGTAATCTATTCGACACTTGTTCAAGCTGCGTTCGGTAGGTAAGGGACATTTTGTCATAATTCAATTGAATTCGTATACCTAATATAATACATTACATAGATATGTTTTTTTATTAAAATACTATATGAACCCACTTCGGGGTATACCCTATCCAATAAAAAAAGAACTATCAAAATCAGACTACTCTGTGAAAAGTTATGCGTGGTCATACATTACAATCAGTGAGCGAACAATCAATCATCCCCTGTTTTCTTACAATACAATACAATACAAGTACTCTTTATTGCACACAAAATAAAAACAGAAACACAGGACAGGAAAAGACAAACACATAGCAATGCACAATGGGCGGCCTTATCGCTATGAGCGATCTCTTCCAGGCAACCTTTGGATGGACAGGAAATGGAATCTTACCCTTAGGATTGGATCTTTAATGGGACCAATTTCGGGGTATACCCTTTCCAATAATAAAATAATAATTGCAATCGGACTACTCTGTAAAAAGTTATGCGTGGTCAGGTCATACATAAAAAACAAATATACGCGTTGACTTGAGAGCCTCCTCCGATTCTCGTCGGTTGTAAAGTAAAATACTCTACTGAAATCTAGTATCGGACTAAGGTTAGTATTTTTCATCATAAGTTGATTGTTGGTTTAACATTAAATGCCTTTTTATGTGTTTCGTTACTCAATAATTGTGCGTCAACCTTATAAATATTACGGTTCAATTTGTTTTATTACTCAGGCAATTACAGGTAATTTTTTAAGAAAGACTTGAGATGTAAATCTTAATTTACCGCCGACGACCGGGCGCCCACTTCGAATTCCAGTGCATGGTATTTTTCCGATACTTATTGGCAACTTAGGATCGAGTTCATCAAATGTTAAACTAATCTAAGATTGATAGTAATTAGAAGGTCTAAGTCTCATTAACTTAGGCTTGAACGATTTCAAATGTCCTATAGACCTTGACATATGCAGATATATACCTTTTCTTGATTGAAATTGTACCTAGATATCTAAATAATAAATATGTCAATACTTTCACATTTATATAAATTAGCTATGCTTCAAGCACTAGCGGATTAATTAGTCTATTTATCAATCATTAACCAATCAAATCGCTTCACCAGAGCGCATGCAAAAACATTTGCAGAGCTTTAGTATTAACCTACTTTTACCAAAGGTAATTATCACTGTCGCCTTTCCTGTCAATATGTCAACCAAATGCGCAAAGTAAGAAGAAACGGTTTTAAATGCCAAAAAATAATCTGGTTAATTAATCTGTCAGGTAAATTTACGTTCGTACAATTACACTGCGTCATTTTACACTGACGCTGGAATGAGTACTTACACACTTACTTATGTGTTAGTTATTTTTCTTTGACACACATCCCACATCAAACGTAGGTGTAACCTTGAATGAACGCGCTTGTCAATCACGCTTTAGTAGTATATAACAAGTAGGAAAATAGCTAAGACTTCAAATGACAGCAAAATAGAAACTTTATATTGTTAGTCAACCACATAAACATAGGCATGAATAATAAATAATAAATAAATTAATTTATTTTTAATTTATTTTTAAATAATAAATATTTTTTGGCTCGACGATTAGGTTAGATACTAGGTAGATACCTAGCTAATTTGAAATAATTTGACCTTGACTCGTACAAAAACAAAACTAAGACCATAAAATCAGGCCATAAAAAGATCAAATAGCTAAATAGAGACAAAAAAGACCGAGACCGAGACGCAATAAAACGTATTTTTCTGACTAAAACGACGCCCGCATCTAATGAGCTGTCTGTTATTGTCGTTCTCAAACCAGTATGAAACGCCTGCTACTTCGTTCACATTCAGGTTTTTGTTACTAAGCTACACTGTTATGTTCATTTCAGGGATTTTGTAAGAAGATTAGGAAGTCGTTCTTAGCCTTAATCCTAAAATTTCAGCATAACTTGAAACTCGTAGTCAAACGTTATCATTTGTCTTATTCATATCCAATACATAGAATGTTAGGTTTTTTATCTAAACGCTACTGAGTTCAACAGTTACTGCGTTGATCGCGCTTAAATCGTTTCGTGTAAGCGGTCCTTCCTTAGGCGCTTAGGCGCCAGGGACTGACAGTCAGTGAGTCAACAAATTATGTTGTTGTATATTTATACTTTAGTTTCAACGTGGAGGCACGGCTGTGACGCACTGCGAGGGTGTGGTATACGAATGCTATGGACTAAAAATAATATGCGCACGAGTGGATATTAGCATTCCGTTTAAGATTATGCCTAAGTATGCGCGCCAACAAGTTTTCTTAATCACCTCCTCATAAGGCAGTTGGAGATTTTCTAGAAGTTTCTTGCTATAATTCGAAAAGCGTTGTAGAGATATTTCAATAGTTCAAACAGTATGACAGTCACGACGTAACACAAGCTCTACATACTTACCTTGACAATAACTATAATTTGATTTTTTTAATAAACTAAAAACTAACTCGAATTCCTTAGTATTTACACTGTCAAATACTAGTCCCTCGGGAATAAAAATTATACGAGACCACCTCGAAATTATTTTCCATAAAACAGCGAAAGATTTTTCAAAATCAGTCCACTATAGAGTATTTTACTCTATATGAGAAAAAAATCTAAAAATATATAATGAGCTTAGGCAAAAAGCAGTCGGAAATGGTTAGTTTTAGTTCATAAAATAGCAAACTAAATTTTAAAATTCAATTCTAAGGTTTCAGCTTTTTCAATCTGTTTCATATCGCCATGTTATTACGTCATACGGCTATGTAAACTTAGAACTGTCAACTATCAGCGTACCTATAATCTACGAGATACAAAATATCACTGCATTTGTTTACACAGCCAACTGACGTCATGACCACAGAGCAATATGGCGTCCACTGCGTCCAGCGTTTTCGTCAAATGACGCGCGAAATTTAAAAGTGCAAAATTTAAATGCATTTTTTCGGCAATCAACGACAATAAAAAATTTGTGATTTTTTTAGTGGTTCATTAGCACTACAGAATCTAATTCAGGCACTTTTCAAAAATGGGTGTAATACCCTATTGGCGGAGAAATCGACGAACATAGACTAAAAAAACATAGAGCCGAACATAGAACCTCCTCCTTTTTTTGAAGACGGTTAAAAACAGCGTATTCGCCTCTAAAAGCTTTTAGTTAACTCTGTCATTGTTATCTCTGTACAGTGTTTTTGGTCTACTGCATAGTATTTTTCACCCCCGACGCAAAAAGAGAGGGGTGCTATAAGTTTAACGTGTCTGTCTGTGGTATCATAGCTCCCAAACGGATGAACCGATTTTCGTTTAGTTTTTTTGTGTCATAGATAATTTTATCCCGAGTGTTCTTAGCCATGTTTCATGAAAATTTGTCGGGGGGTTTTTTAAATTTTAAATTTTGTTCTTATCTTATATCTATTATTATTTTTGTAAAGTGTTTTGAATAGTTTTTCTTTGATTTCTACCTAGATATATGTATGTAAACACATACATATGTCTAGGTAGGAACAAAGAAAAGCTATTCAGGCAAACATTATAAATAGCCAAGAAGACTTACCTTAAACTCGTTCTTGATAGGCATGGACAGTAGACCTCCTGAGAAGATGATGCCATCTACCATCATATTGCACATGAAGGAGGCTGCTACCACCATCCAACCCCATCCTCCATCTGGTGGCACCACCTGTAAAACAGATGAATTATTTAGGAATTCTATAAGGATAGAGGTGGCTACCTACCCTCATTATCGGGTACTCAAAGCGTCCACTGCATAAAATAGGCCGTCTCCAACAGACGCAAACAGCGACATAGAGAAAATAGGCCGTCGCGACCTAGTTTAAGCAGTGGACGCTTTGAGTACCCGATGATGAGGGTACTCAAAGCGTCCACATAGTTCCACTGCTGAACATTAGAGAAGTCTGTGTATTTGTTAAATCTTACCCAGCTTACTTTACTAAACGTGTTGTGTATTACTAAAAATGTTATGATTCGACCAAAAAGGGCCAAGTTCCAGAACTTGCTCTACAAACCTCAATGTTGTAAGGATGTTTACAAAAAAATGTTTTTAACGTGTGCATAATCTATACTAATATTATAAAGGGGAAAGATTTGATTGTTTGTTTGTTTGTATTGAATAGGCTCCGAAACTACTGGACCAAAATTCTTTCACCGTTAGGAAGCTTACGTTTCAGGGAGTGACATAGGCTATTTTATCCCAGAATTCCAACGGGAACGGGAACTACGCGGGTGAAACCGCAAGGCGATCGTCTAGTTATTTAAACCAAACTACCAGAAAAATTTAAGGATTTGAATGGAACCTAAGTTACGACATTTGGTTCCTTAATTGTTTTTATAGTGTAAACGAATACATAAATTTAAAATTTTAAGATCATTAACTAATGATATTTCATACCTAATAATGACATTTTTAATATTTGCACACCTGCTTGCGGGTCGAATACAGTGTCATCAATCAGATCTTGGCATGGCATGTAATTATTGTATTCTGCAAATAAACGACTGATTCTGATTCTAAACAAACCGCCTTCAATCAACGGGTTTTTACCACCTTTACCACGCTTGGCAGATGGATTGGTAACCGCAATGGAGTAGTCTATACTATAATATTATAAAGAGGAAAGATTTGATTGTTTGTTTGTATTGAATAAGAAAGCTACTGGACCGATTTGAAAAATTCTTTTACCATTAGAAGCCCACATTATTCTTGATGAACATAGGCTACTTTTTACCGCGGGAAAATGCTTCATTCCTACGGGAAAAAGGGTAATAAGACAACAGGTAGTAAGAATGCAGCTAGTTAAATATACATAAAGAAGCTGCCAACTTTCCTCAGGTAGGTTCCCATACTCGGCTCTTACGATCCATGGGCTGAGTTATGGTTTGGGTCGTACGTACACTGTCATGATTTTGAGTAGTGCCTAGCGTAGCGATTCAGTCCAATATGTATAACGTCGACTAACTAACCATGAAAGCATTGTTCGAATCGACGCTAAGGGAATCGACGTAGGGGAATCGGCGTCCGAGGAACAATTCGTTTTTGTTTTGTCGACGGTACCATTTTTCCTCTAGAGAGTGGATGTAAGGGGAACCTGGTGGACTCAATCTATAAGAGATAGCCCATATTATCTTGACGTCATCCGTCGACTATTCGACCCTGAAGTAATGTTTTACGACTTACTTCTCATGTGATCTAATAAGTAATTGATTGCCCAGTCAATACTTTCATCAATGACTTGATACATCCAAGGTAGCCGGCCATTGATGTCATATGTTGTTCGAGCAATTTCGTAATGACAATTATTAGGTCACAATGTCTTACTAGGTTGCTTCCTTATAACTTCAAATTGTTGTGGGTTCCTACGCAGGTAAAGTTTCCGCGGAATAGTGTTTAGTGTC
The DNA here is from genome assembly GCA_963564075.1 of Eupithecia subfuscata. Lineage (NCBI taxonomy): Eukaryota > Metazoa > Arthropoda > Insecta > Lepidoptera > Geometridae > Eupithecia > Eupithecia subfuscata. Next base: position 11,679,481 of record OY751109.1, on the reverse strand, counting down.
TGTGGTAGAAAGAAAGAGAACAAACTCACACAAGTTGATGCATTAAATATGCTATATTTTTATTCTAGATTACATTACAATTTATCTGTCTAGTTTCAACAGGACGGAATGAATGACTCATGATTTTTTGCTTCTCCTACTTTTAGGCGAGAACAAGACTTTGCGATTCAATTCAATCAGTTGCCCAGCAAATCTTTGGAGAAAAATTGCAAAAAATTTAGTTTTCTTCATTTCTGACTCACTATATTGTAAAAATTATATAAGTGCCAAATATAAGTGTTGCCCAAGCAAGTATATCTGCCAAAGCATCTGCAGCTTTCTGGATAAACATTTTCTTTCTTCCCCACAATCTCTTGAATGCCATCTCGTCCGGTTCCTCACAGCAGAAGTATCAGTATGGCCATGCTTATCTCCGCAAACGAAAAGGCAATTGTTGCAATGACGCAAGTGCTAACCACCTTTTCAGTAAACTTCTTTAGCATTCGTCTTCTTTTCAGGTTTCTCTCGAAGGCAGTCATAATGGGATATTATTGAATTTAAAATTTGATTGGGTTGGTTTAGCCTGCTTATGTCTGTTGTTTAGTGATGTGTGTCCATTGTGGTATTTATTCGTCGCAGTCACACGTTTCACAGCATTCTGTCTGGAAATGGATATCAGACGTCTGGTTGGTGGCTTCTCCACGGGATGGTTTCCCCTTCACGGAATCAAAACCCAGTAATACTCTGAGTATGTGGAGCCCAACGATTATTGCTATGACAGTATTAAGATAAAACAGTTTTGTCATAGCAGATCGAGTATGCGAAAAACGCGGTCATCTCGGTTACTTTGATGACGATATTTTATTTTGTAAAATTACAAAAACACCATATTAATTTTTTTGACAAATATTTGTGTCAAAGTGGCTAGTTATTTTTTTTGACGTGTTTTTGACATTGGCCGTGTCCCCACTTCTACTTTTTACTTTTTTTTGACATAGCTTGAGCATGGAGGTTCAGCTAATAATTTCCAATTCAGAAAACAACCGCCTGATTGAACCGAAGAGAGTATCGTTGTTCAAGAGACTTTGCTACCTGTAGATTGTTTGCAACTGCAGTTACCTAGCTCAATTGTAAATACTAATTTATTTCTATTATTTGATTGGAATTTTATTTGTGAATGAAGGTCATAATTTAAAGTAAAAAAAAAGAGACGATTATATAAGATTTCCTCCAGCCAGGTAGGATGACGATCTGCGAAAGACTGCAGGCATATGCTGGATGCGGCAAGCTGAAGAAAGGGCGCTATGGCGCTCATTAGGGGAGGCCTATGTCCAGCAGTGGACTAATATAGGTTGATAATGATGATGATATAAGAATTGCACTACGTAACACCCAGACCCTTTATTTACATGAGAACTTCTTTGCCCACCGCGCTCGTCGAAGAAGCGCAACTCAAACGAACACTCGTCCATCACCAAACGTTACACCATTTTGATGATACGGGCTGATATTGTTGATAACAACTTACAAGTTAGCGACTCCAAAAAAAACTGACAAGTACTATGGCTCTTTTAAAAAAAACTGACAAGTACTATGGCTCTATGAGCAGAGGGTCATAGAGCCATAGTACTTGTCAGTTTTTTTTGGAGCTGTTGATGTGTTGTTGTGTTGATGAGCTGTTGATGTGTGATATTGTGTGATATTGTTGATAACAACTTACAAGTTAAGCTAACACATCAACAGCTCATACCATAGATACTAGAGAGTATCTATGGCTCTAGAGAGTATCTATGGCTCTGCAAGCTCTTGTGGCCTCTAGTACCTATGGCTCTATGAGCGGCAAGCTCTTGTGGCCTCTAGTATCTATGGCTTTATGAGCTGCAAGCTCTTTTAGGGCGCTCTGAGTGGTTCTTACCAAAGCCGCTTCAGGCTCCGTGTCTTCGCTGGGGGAGTCAGTGCGACCCAGGCCGCTCTCGTCGGAGGAGCGAGACTCAAATGGACGCTCGTCCGTCGCCACACGTTGCACCATTTTGAACCTGCAGACAAAATAATAAATATAATAATAACTAGACGATCGCCTCGCGGTTTCACCCGCGTTGTTTCCGTTCCCGTAGGAATTCCGGGATAAAATATAGCCTATGTCACTCTCAGAAAAGTAAGCTTCCTAACGGTGAAAGAATTTTTCAAATCGGTCCAGTAGTTTCGGTGCCTATTCAATATAAACAAACAATCAAAACTTTCCTTTTTATAACATTAGTATAGATAATGGCACTAATTATTATAAATGCAAAAGTTTGGATGTTTTAATGTATTTATGGATGTTTGTTTCTTCTTCTCTTCACGCCAAAACTACTATCGGGCTGAAACTTTGCATGGATGAAACTCTAAGCCTCGGATCAAACATAGGCTATTACTCTTTTTATTCTTTAAAACAAGTTCCCATGGGATAGAAATAACCTAGAACAACGCGTACGAAGCCGCGGGTAAAAACTAGTCATTTATAATACTGATAAAAAAATCCAAAATTTCACACATTCCCTTCATTTCAGTCTGATATTTTATTTTACGGAAAATCAGAGATCAATTCTGTTTATTTCTATAAACCTACAAAAATAAGCTCATAGACAAGTCAAAGTTTAAACAAAATTACTTTAAAATAAGAAATAACGTGTTCACTGATTGTCTCTTTTTTTGACTGCTAGTGTAAGAAGCGAGAAGAAGAAAACCACCAGCACGTAAAAGCGGCAAAAACACCTTATTGACCTGATGCAAGGATCTTATTAAAATGCAAAAACTGGAGATAAATGATAATTTCGAAGTTTTAGTATCGCAGGGCTACATAACAGAATCCTTTAGAATATATATGTATATATATATATATATATATTATATAGTATGTTTTCATTGTTTAGCCGAGCATTATAATAAGTCACTATTTAGAATAGAATAGAATAGAATAGAAAATCATTTATTGCCTTAATACAGAAAACACAACATAAAACTATACATAAACTACTTAATTAAAACTAGTAGATTAAGGCAATAGGAGTAAATTCAGCATTTGCTGTAATGCATTATTATGCAAGCAGCGCTGTTTTTCAATTTACTCCTCTCGGATAGCTGGTCACCGAGAGGTTAAAGTGATAGCGGGATTTTATACATAAAAAATAGATCAATCTAATGGATACAATTAAATTAAATGCATGGCGTTTTCACAATCATAATAAACATTTTACTAAGGCAAATTTTCAGGTATTTGGGAATGTTCATGGGTGTGTAATGTAGGTATGTTGTGCATGCGTGTTTGAATGTTGGTTTCCCCCCGAGGCACTAGTCTCATAAGAGTCTGGGCAACGGGGGACCATGTGAGTGTTTGTGTGCTGCATGGTATGTGTATTTTGTGTGTGTATATGTGTGTGTGTGTGTGTGTCTGAATATGGTCTATTAACGTTACTTTTGTATGTAATTAATTTCAGAGTTTAAAGGTTGTTATTTAAATACGGGCCTCTTTATGACTAACATGCTTTGAGTGTAAATATAATACGGTAGGTTTTACAGTGTTAAAATATTTAGTACTTAAATGTCGGTGGGTATGTAGGTATATGTAGCTGAAATTCATCTGTTCAAACAATAACTACAATGTTATTGTCAAGTCTATCTCAATCAAGCATTTCATGACGCAATTTTATAGAAGAACCAGAAAATGCTAGTTTATTGGTTTAATTCGAGGTTAAAGTTGTATCTTGCGTATCGTTTTGGTGATAAGAGGGTTACAGTTGACAGGTCTATTCTATGTGCACGATGTATTCACGTAATGACGTAGAGATATCTATGTTGACAGGTCTATTCTATGTGCACGATGTATTCACGTAATGACGTAGGGATAGGATGCACCGTCTCACTTGTTTAAGTATGCACGCTTTCCCAGAAGCAACGTGTTCACTAGACTTGAAGACTCTGAGAGTTTGTATGGATGGGTAGATGTTTGTTAGGTCTTCACGGCAAATCAACTGAATAGATCGGGCTGAAGTTTTGCACAGATTTAGATCTAAACCTGGATAAGACATAGGCTTTATATTCTATGAAACAGTTTCCATGGGATATAAAAAACCTTTAAAAGTTTTAATAGAAACAACGCGTGAGAAGCCGTGGACAGAATCTAGTTCTTAAATAAATAAATCAGTACCTTATAACCGCTACCCAAAGGTGACGTAGGGATATCTATGTTGACAGGTCTATTCTATGTGCACGATGTATTCACGTAATGACGTAGGGATATCTATGTTGACAGGTCTATTCTATGTGCACGATGTATTCACGTCATGACGTAGGGATATCTATGTTGACAGGTCTATTCTATGTGCACGATGTATTCACGTCATGACGTAGGGATATCTATGTTGACAGGTCTATTCTATGTGCACGATGTATTCACGTAATGACGTAGGGATATCTATGTTGACAGGTCTATTCTGTGTGCACGATGTATTCACGTAATGACGTAGGGATATCTATGTTGACAGGTCTATTCTATGTGCACGATGTATTCACGTAATGACGTAGGGATATCTATTCAGGATACGGACTTATTTTGAGATAGTATGTCTAGATCGACGCGTAGAAGAAAGCACTTTTTGGTATAAAAACTTTCGTAGTTTAACGGATTCATTATGAATGTGAGCGGGTTAACTACGAACCTAGTTTGTGTTGTGAAAAGTTATACATTTAGTGAAAAAAACGTACAAAAAGACAAGTGAACGGTGACAAGGTAAACAAGTTCCTTTGCATTCAGCATTGAATTTCATAGTCTTTCGGCAAACACACGTGTTTGTTGAAGGTGCAACTCGTGACGACAATCTGCCCTCTAGATTATACCTAGGTAGGAACTTCAGCCAGTGGCTTTGTTCGTTGTAGACAAGCATTATTATATTAGTCAATAAAAGTACTTAAATAATATAGTCAAGCAATATAGTTTCAATCTATATAACATTTAGCTCAATTGTTTCAATTGTAAATACTAGTTCTAATTATTTGATTGTAATTTTCTCTGTAAATAAAATTGTAGCAATACTACTCAAACTATAACTACCCAAACTTTAGCTTACTTTACTAAACGTGGGGATGTTAATATGATTCGACAGAAAAGGGCCAAGTTTCAGAACTTGCTCTACAAACCTCAATGTTGTAAGGATATTTATAAGAAAAATGTTTTTAACATGTGCTTAATTATTTATAACAAGCTACCAGAAAAATTTAAGGATTTGAATAGAAACTTATTTAAGAAAAAGTTAGTAATCTGGTTGCTTTAAAATTGTTTTTATAGTGTAAACGAATACATAAATTTTAGATTTTAAGAGCATTAATTAATGATGATTTATACCTAATAATAATGATGATATATTTAATATATGCACACCTGCTTGCGGGTCGAATACATTGCCATTACATAGCTTTAAGATCTTGGCATGTAATTATTGTATTCTGCAAATAAACGATTGATTCTGATTTACTACTAGGTACCTACTACTTTGTACGTTTTGCAGACAAGAAAAAATTCACCATACAATTTTTATAGGTGTTAGTTATGCTTCTGTGACCGCTTCTGGGTGGAAGGCCTCGGCGTCTGTTCTGGTTGATCCAAAATCATACTAATATAATAAGAGCGAAAGTTTTTTAATTCTAAACTAGCTTCTGCCCGCGGCTTCGCACGCGTATTTTCGGTATAATAAGTAGCCTATTATCTTGGTTAGGCTATGTTCTAAATGTACGCCAAATTACATCTTGATCTGTTCAGTAGTTTTGGAGATCCTAGGTAACAAAAAATCACAATTCACTAACTTTCAGCTTTATAATATTAGTAGGATGGTAAGAGCGTTTGAGTGGAGACCACGACTCGGAAAAACGTAGTGTAGGACGCCCTCCGGCCAGGTAGGCTGACGATCTGCGAAAGACTGCAGGCAGATGCTGGATGCGGCAAGCTGAAGACAGGGCGCTATGGCGCTCATTCGGGGAGGCCTATGTCCAGCAGTGGACTAATATAGGCTGATGATGATGATGATGATAAGGAAGAGCGTTTGAACACCTGATCTCACTTGAAGCAACTTGTTCACGAGACTTGAAGACTCTGAGAGTTTGTATGGATGGATAGATTTTTGTTAGTTCTTCACGGCAAATCAACCGAATGGATCGGGCTGAAATTTTGCATAGATGTAGATCTAAACCTGGATAAGACATAGACTTTATATCCTATGAAACAGTTTCCATGGAATATAAAAAACCTTTAAAAGTTTTCATAGAAACAACGCGTGCGAAGCCGTGGACAGAATCTAGTTCTTAAATAAATAAATCAATACCCAAAGGTGACGTACTAAGTACGTGGAGTTATCTACCTGTTATCGGTCAGTACTGTGGTCGTGGTCGGTGCATACCTACCCAAAAATGTTAAGTGTGGTCAAATAAGTCAAAGCGTCAACCAAATGAAATAACTGTGTTGCAGCAAATTATGTAAGGAAAGTTATATAACTTTGAATTGACTCGTGGTAATTCATTTGGATTTTTAATAATAAAGTTATCCTTCTGCATAATAATTATGATGACTAAGTCATTGTGTCCAGATTCTGAATATAACATATTTGATTTTTGACCCAAAAATAAATGAATTTTGGCTTTAACGATTTTATAAACTTGTAAGTAGTACCTATAAATGCGCAAAAAGCACTCGTAGAATCGAAACTTTGTAATAACAATCTATTTCATTTATTATTTTAACTACATTAGTTGTTTTTGACTGCCTTTGTCAACTCCTGGATTTAATAGTATTTGTTCCATGTCAAGCCTGCACAAGTACTCTAAGCCTATGTCTATATTCCATGTTATTTTTACGTGTATCACCAGCGGTGGTGTATTTGGTGGTTCTAATAAATAAATAAATAAATAACATGTTTGCTTACACGCCCAAGCACGTCCTGGGCACAATCTAACTTTTCAGTTTCGATACAAAAACAAACCCAGGAAATTTATCAGTAAATAAAGTATTGATTCATTTTAATTCAAAATAAATGTTACAAAATGGGCCTAACTAACAAATACATAAAAGAGAGCTTCAGTTTATCACGCAATGTGAACTTTTAACCCATCAATTATGATAAGTGATTTTCCTTTTTATAACAAAATCATTCTTATAACCGCTTGGCTCATTAATACGTCACAATTTACTGACAAACATGAAAGATCAATAGATTCGATACGCGAGTGGTAAACTTCTGGTAAATAATGTATTAGGTACTTCATTCAACATAGGTATTTAGTTTACTGCCCAGCCTCCGCTGTGTGATCTTCAAAGACCAATAAAAAAAATGACAACACTGCCTAACTACAACATTTGAAGCAACAGCACCGGAAAAGCTCTGAAAGGCATATACTTACTTACTTAACCTTTGCCAAATTTTTATAAATAGGCAACATAGGTACAGCCTACTAATTTGCTTTAAATTACTTATAATTGGTACAACCCTGCGTTTCTTAAATTCACATAATTCTTTCCATGCAAAGGTTGCCTGGAAGAGATCGCTTCTAAGCGATAAGGCACATTGTACTCGTGTCTTGTGTAATGTCTCTTGTATTGTATTTTTGTTGGTGTACAATAAAGTATTTTGTATTGTATTGTATTGTGAACAAAAACGGATATTGTTCAGCTTATCGCATTGGACTACATCGGACCATAAGTGGTCAAATCGTCCTAGGACCATAATGATCACGGGGTAATTTTCGAATGATAAAAATCAGCTCTATCTGTCAGTAGTAGGTAAATAACAGCTATTATGTTTATATTATGATGAGAAGAAGGTTATGAAGTTATTGCAAGTTCAAAGTGATGAAATGTAAAACAACAATATCGGGTTGGATTGTTGTTCGAGTGGGGTAGCAGTTATCTTTGTTGGCCTAGAATCCACGAAGGACAAAAGACTATTTAAGTTTTAAGCTTACGCAAGATACCTAGAAGTTAAGTTAACATAATTGTATAAAAATAGCGAGTTGAAATATTTTAGTAGAATAAAATAGCGAGTGGTTATTTTTTGAGTTTTAAACTGGTTCGATTTCCGGGTGAAGCAAGCGAATTTTAGAAAATCTTTGAACGCAGTTTTGTTTTTTATTAAAATTTTGGGAATGTTTCCTAAATTATAAACCATCTATCGTAAGGATTTAAAGTGGCTTCAGGGCCCATTGATTTTTTCACCCTGTATAAATACGCAACACAAAACTAAATTTATTTTGTTTTGTTTATTTACGACAACAAACAAATATACTCAGGTCAAACAAAAACTTCAGTGAGTAACTTCATCAATAAGAATAAGGTAAGGGTAATAAAATAGCTATTATAGTTTATCCAAGTTATTGATCTTATAAGCGTCAATAAACCCCGTTAATTGAATTAAAAGCTCGGTATCATCATAATCATCATCATTTAAATTATATATTTATCTACTGTGCCTCGGGTACTATAAGCAAAGGAAAATGAACAAAGAAAGGAAAGATGAAAAAGTTCTTCTTGACAGATATTTTGTGGACTGCAACCGGTAAAGCTTTAACTCACGTAGAGTAGTTATTTTTGGTTAAAACTAAAAAATAAAAATGTATGGAACCTTTGCCCAGCTGTGGGACGACTATAGAGATATAAACTTACAAATTGGTTTGTGTGTGTGCATGAAGACACCTTATGCACCACGGTCTCCACGGAAGACCAGCGCTATAGTACGATCTGCTCTACCATAGCACATGCTGAGTGTTTTGGTCAGCTTTTCTGATAATTGAAGGTTTATTTATATGTATATGATAATTTAAGGTTTATTTATATCTTATTCGTCTCTGTTCTGGCAAAAAAAATATATAATTACTTTACTTTTACAAATAAAACAAACAAAATATATAAGTAGGTTGACTTTAAAGTTTGTTTAATAGTGGGAGCTACCTACTGCTTTGATCCTAAAAATTATTTAACTAATGGCAGCATATGTAGGTAGATATAGATACCTACTTTATCAATGTCATTGATGACTAAAAGAATTTTTAGAATCAAAGGTATTAAGCGAACTTGAAATTTAATCAACCTCTACAATTTAATTCTTTTATTTATAAGTTTCTATTTTCAGCCTAACAGCTCATTGAGCTGCTGTATCCAGGTGCTTATCATGTACAGAGAGCGTCAGAATTAAGTATCCTCCTGCATAACACAATGCAGGTTACAATCCGATTTTTTATTTTTTCACCTATCCGTCCGTTTTTATGTTACCTAACCTATGTGTTGCCGGCTTAGAATTTGCTTTTAAAGCTCCTACGGTTGACAGGTTTGGACTTAAACCTGCATGTGTTATATAGGGGGTTACTTAATTCTGATGCTGTCTGTACATAGGTAGACAAAGTCGCGGAAAGCTAGTAGAACACAATTCATGATAGGCAATGAACCTGGGTTCAATCTGGCACCGAGCTTATCTATGCAAATGTTATTGAGCGACCGATACCGTACGTTTTAAATATTATGTTGGCACTTTCCATAAATAGATGCTCTTCTGTTTTTCGAATCAAAAAGTTACGTCATCAAAATCGAAAGTATTTTTGACTTTGCAGAAAAAGCTTTACTTATCATTATTACAACAACTTAGATACTAACAGCGGTACTACAAAAAAGTTAAACATCTGTTGAGCGCGTGTTTAACAAAAGCGTTACCACAAAACTGCGTTTTGCGACGGTTTACAGTTAGACATGGCTTAGACATAGTTTAAACGTGAGTTAAACTCTTGTTAAACCCATGTCTATCTGTTTAGACACTGTTTAGCTAAACGCTTATTAGACCAGTGTTTACGTTGGTTTTTGTAGTACCGCTGAAGATGTTTAAACGGGATGTACTTTATTAATAAAGAATGGGAACCAATTAAACTAGTACCTATTTACAATTGAAAAAAAAGCTTAAATGCTTAAAATACCAAAACTAATAGGAAGCGTCCCGAAGGATGTTAAAATTACAGATAAAAAAAAATTTAATATTTGTTTTTTATATACTCTATGCTTTGTATAAAAGCTCTCTATAAATTAAGTTATCGTGAGTTTTACCTTCATAAGCAAGGTGAAGTACGTTACACGTTGGTACTTAATAGTTATCGTTGCGATAAGCTGCAAATCACATAGAGCACCCGTGATTATACGTGATTTATTTGCATGCTAACGTGTTATTCTAGTTTACAATATTGCATCATTAAAAAAAAATTAAGACGTGATCCACGTCTCTCACTCACCTAAAAAAACCGTTCAAAAAATCACCAGCGGAAAGTCCAAACCCACAGCTCGAAAAGCAATAACACACTTGGAGATAAACTCTGTCTTAAACCACAAAACAAACACAAAGACCCTGCGCGAGAGTTGATTACATACTGACTAGAATAATGTGCATGATAACATTTATATCTCATAATGGCGAGTATGTAAATTTTCAAGTTCTATGTCATTCGGAACCCGACTGACCGGTTGTAGGCGAGACATGGGAAACAATCATTTTCTTTGAGAAACATGATTTTCTTATGCGATGAAAGAATTGTGTCATCTGACGACCTCTGTGGAGGTTGCGGGTTCGATCTCCGGCTTGGGACAAATGTTTGTACGATCTGCAGATATTTGTTAAGGGTGTTCAGGGTGGTTTTATGTATAGTAAGAAAAAATCTATCTATGGAGAATTATCATCGATCAAGGTTTTCGCCGCCCTCCCATAGATTCACAATGCCTACCCTGAAACCGTCTGTATCGAAAGAAAAGCCTTTTGGCATGTTAAGCTACCATTTCAATTAGTGTCATTTTAGAAAAAGCATGGCCAAGTAGCCGTAGCTCGTATAAAAAATGCAAAAATTACTCGTCCAAGCAGAAGAAAATGGATGGAATTTCTTATTTTCAGTAAGTTTTAATGTATTTTACCTTTTTATTGTGATATTAGTCATATACTTAAGTAATCAGCATTAAATATTGTTTTTTGGTTTACCTATGTTACAATATTTATTTTGTTCTAAGTTGATGAATTTAGTGTTTCTATTTTACACATTTGCTCCCCTGGGAGTCGAGACCCTAGGTCCGTGGGGTGGGGTACCGAGACCGAGGCTCTTCGGTTTTTTAAAAATTATCTGAGCGTCTGGTCGAAGCGACGCGTGACCCGAGAGCTGGTGAGTATCTGGCACAGCGCATCAGCATTGCCATACAGCGTGGCAATGCAGCCAGCGTCTTGGGGACGCTTCCGACTGGTATTGATATGGATCAGTTGAGTTACCTGTAGATTAGTTGCAACAGTCTGCAGTTAGCTCAATTGTTTCAATTGGAAATACTAGTTGTTATTTATTTCTATTCGTTGATTGTAATTTTCTTTGTAAATAAAGTAGGTATATCAGTTATCGAGTACCCATAGCACAAGCTCTGCTTAGCTTGGGGCTAGATAATGCTGAGTGAAATGTGTGAATGAAAAGTATTTTAGAATAAAGACCTGGCATCTTCACAAACGTGTTCGTGATGATGGGCAGAACATGCAGTTTACGCAGTGTCAGTAAATTACCAATAGCCCTGTATATCTTAAAACGGGATGTTATGATCTCTATCACATTTCAAGGCATCCGATTTCCAACGATTAAGTTGGTCGTTAGTCGTTACAAGCCGTTAAGTTAGTCCAGCTTAGGCTTGCTAAGCTATTTATAACTGCTAGCTTCAAGTTAATCTTAGTACGAGAACGGGCATAATTAAGTGCGCATAAGCGTTTTAAGAACCACATTTGCGCGGAATGTTGCTGCCGCTTTCCATATCTTGTGCGCTTTAGCATTAACTTTGTTATTTTATTTACCTCTTTTCCTCAGTGTCACACGCGTTTTCTAGAATAAAAAGTAGCCAATCCCAAAAAGCCACCCTGTATAATACAGGGTGGCGTTTTGGGATGAGAGTGGATGGCTAAATCCAAAACCACGAGCGTTGGAGAGAAGTCTTAAAGGAGTCATGAGCTCAATTTATGAGAAAACAAAAACAGCATTCCTATTTTGATATTTTTGCGAGTTTTTTTTAAATTAATACTTACAAAATTCTTACCAAATATGTTTCATTAAGAATAAACCCTATTAATATACAGACTAAGTATTCTGGCTGGCGGCAAGTACACAAGAAGGGGTTCGAACTGATTATCTAAAATTTTCACATTGATGCTTGAGTATCCAAATTAAAAATCTAAAAATTTGCCATTTCCTTTCATTTTCACATATTACCAAAACTAAACGGATCAGAATGAAATTTGCATAGATGGACCTAGTTCAAGGCCTATACATATAAACATACACCCTGTATGAAACAAAAACATAAACAGCGGTAATACAAAAACCAACGTAAACACTGGTCTAACAAGCGTTTAGCTAAATACAATTTTACAACTAAAAAGTCTCTCGATTTCATCTGTTGAAGGCGTGCTTATAAAAAGCGTTACCACAAAACTGCGTTTTACGACACTACAGATAGACACGGCTTAGACATAGTTTAAACGAGATTTAAACTCTTGTTAAACCCATGTCTCTTCGCCATCATCATCATCAATATATATTAGTCCACAGCTGGACATAGGCCTACCCTAATGAGCTCCACAGCGCCCAGTCTTCTGCTTGCAACATCCAGCATCTGCCTGCAGTCTTTCGCATCCGACCTGGCTGGAGGGTGTCCTACACTACGTTTGTCTAGTCGTGGTCTCCACTCAAGAACACGTTTACCCCATCGGTTGTCGGTTTTTCGCAAGACATGCCCGGCCCAGTGCCACTTCAGTTTGCTAATTCCATGAGCTATGTCGATAACTTTGATTCCCTGTCGGGTTTATTCGTTACGAATCCTATCCTTCAGAGAGACTCAAAGCATAGCTCTTTCCATTGCTCGCTGAGCGACTTTGAACTGGTGGACCAGCTCTACCGTGAGTGTCCACGTCTCAGCTCCGTAGGTCATGACGGGTAGGACGCACTGATTAAACCTATGTTTAACTGTTTTTATTTCAATAAAATAGTAGGTGTTTAATTAAGTTAAATAGGTATTTTAAAAAAGTTATTTACAAACTGATTGTTTGCAATCGCAAAATAAAAGAAATTATGAAAGAGGTAACAAACATCTAAACTTTCGCATTCCTAATAGTAGTGTGATTTACTTTGACTTTAGTTCTGAGTTATATATTTTTTTATATTGCTGTTCTTATCTTCCCTTAGGTATCCAGAAGAGTGTCTTCTACAATTTTTTTTTTCTTTCTTTACAATTAAGGTCATGAACCACAAGTTCACGATGTCCAAGCAATTACCTAAATTATCATTCAGTACAATTGCATACAAACGTATTTAAAGAAATTGCTATTTCCGGTGTACGAGATGTATCATGTGAAACCAATCGCACAAACAAAAAAATTGGTTTGTAATGTACTTATGAGTTCATTCATGTCAAATTACAATTAAAATTGTCCAACTAAAACTCGGTTAAAATCTAAGACATTTTATTTACATAATAATAATGACATAATCTTTATATATATAATTCTTCTGTGAGTGTGTATGTCACTGAACTTCTCTCAAACGACTGGACCGATTTTGATGAAATTTTTTGTGTGTGTTCAAGGGGATCTGGGAATGGTTTAGATTCACAATTTTGTCCAATGCGGGCGAAGCCGTGGGCAGAAGCTAGTAATAAGATAAAATATGTGGCGGCGCTAGTGTTCGGGGAGGTAGAGCCTTAAGATACCATACTATGATAATGTACATTCTCATATATACATAATGCATATGTATCGTATAACTGCCAAAATTATCAAGCTATACAAGTACCTAATGTGCTAAATACAATCTTGTACATATTTGGTAACAGATAAATTATTGGTGATCAGTTCGTTTGCCTAAAAAGTTTGAACTTCATTTTGGATTTTCACACTCCTATAACAAAAAAAATATGTGCTATGTGATTAAATAATCTTAGTTTGGTAAGGTATGTTTACTTATGGCTATGATAATATTAAATATTTACTAATATTAGATTTGTATAGATACATAGATCATACATTATGTATACAGAGTGTAACAAAAAGTAAGGACCAAACTTTCAGGAGGGGCTCGGCTTCAAGTTCAAGTTCAAGTTCAAGTTCAAGTTCTTTATTTCGTAACAATAATTAGGTTACATGTCAACTTTTTATAAATAATTCATTGTAATTTACATACCAGTAAAATACAATTTTTAAATAATTAAATTAGATGAAATAATATAAGAAAAATATACAACGTAAAATTCACTCAACCAAATAAAATAAATTATCAATTTTAAATTGAAAATTAAAATTAAAATAATTGAATAATAAAAGTTATGTATGTCAAATAAATTATATTGTTTTACGTACTGAGAATTCATCCAACGTATAAAAACATTGTTTAATCAACCATTTCTTAAGTCTAAACTTAAAGGATTGCGTCGATACCGCGTCAGTGACATCGGACGGCAGTCGGTTGTATACTTTTGGCCCCATGACGTGCACAAGCTTAGACGTTCGCTTGAGCCGCCTGGGAAGCGCCCTCAGCCTCTTCGACTGTCTCAGTGCATAGTTATGACCATCCCCGCGCTCCTCGTACTCTTCCAGGTGACATCTCGCGTATAAAGCGGCCTGGAAAAGAACCATGGCCGGGACAGTCATGATTCCGAGAGCTTCAAACAGTGGTCGGGCCGATGTTTCTTGTGACACCCTGACTATTGCTCGCACAGCTCTCTTCTGAAGTCTGAAGACGCGCTCCCAGTCAGCTGCACAACCCTTCGACTATAGAAGACGGAAAAATATTAGAAAAAACCCGATTTAAATAATAATTTTCTTGTAAACTAAGATTATATATATATTTCATCGCTTTATCACACCAATTTCAATTTCATTAATTACGCATGTAAGCGGGTTAACTTCAAATCTTATGTGTTGGAACAACACCAACGTTTCTTCCCTTACCGAGGGTTTAATTTATTTATTGACGTGACAACATCTTATAATTCGATAGAGCCGGCTGATCCTTTGTATACTTATCTACAAAAATATACACGTGACTTTGGGTACGGGGAGGGGGTAGTCTACAACCTCACCACGTTTCACCAGAGGGGGAGAGATGTGTTAAAAACATCACGTGATTAATAAATGACCCTCAGAAGGTAAACATACACCAATTAGGGTACCTACAATAATTCAAGGGTATAGATTAGAAAATAGAACAGTCCAATGTTGTATTGGTAACAGCCCTTCCCTGATAAGCGCCTTATTGGCTCAAATAATTGGGGTAATAAGGCTCTAGGTACTTAATTTAACTTACCAAAATCAAAATCAAAAACTCTTTATTTCCATAAATACAATAAATGTACACTTAGAAAAGGTCTATAAAGTGATATTTTTGATTTCTGTCACTCTGTCACTTCGGTATGTCACGGTAATAAATAATAATATTACCGTGGTAAAGTAAAGAAGCGACGAAGAAACTTTTAGCAAAATCAAAATCAAAATTAGCCTGTTAGTTGTTATTTTTCGAGCTGGAGCAACAATGTTTCCTTATTCTAGATCTACATAAATGATTCATATAAGTACCTACATAAATATAACACCTAAAACTTCATAAAAAAAATATTACCATTAGCAAAGGAGGTATCAGATAAAATATGTAATTTACAAATTCTCAAACATATTATTCGTATAATTTGTTACATCAACGCTACATTCCTTCCAAAAAGTTTTTATAACACCCATAATCCACTTAATAGCCTCAAAAGATGGCGCCAAAACTTTCCATAAGCTGGTCCCAAGACATTTTGTTATCCCACGGTGAAGGGTCCGTTCCGAGAATGGAGCCATCGATCGGGTCCATTCTCACTTTTTTATAGTTTACTTAGTTGGCAATATTTCATTTTTATGAATGGGACGGGGCTCAACTTGCGGTCCTTTTACTAAACTTTTCTATGGCATACAATTAAAGAATTACCAGTAGAACCCGTAAAAAATTATGCTAGCAATAATATATTTATTTATATTTATTTATCGAAGGATACAAAGACAAAAGACGGCATAATTGCAGCGATTTTGGGTGTGCGCCAGTTGTTTTTTGTTTTGGTTGTTGTTATTTAGAACTTGGAGCCGCCGATGATTTTTTTTGTGTTTTATTTAATTCAATTTTTTTACCATCTAGTCCTAGTTTGAGAAGCGAACCTGCTAGGTTCGCCCCTTAAGTAATTGATATATTTATGTGGTTGGTGAACCTTTTTAAATAAAAATATAGACAGATTAAACACCCAAGACTTGATTAAATCGCTGATGAGGCTACGCAATGAGTCTAGACATAGGTATGTACCCAAAATAAATAAATAGTGTGTGTGGTCGGTAACCAAATATTTGAGATAAGAAGTTTGAAAAATGAGATCATTGTCAACCTTTAAAGAGGTAAATGACATGTTAAGTAGGTTTAATACTCTTCTTGTCTTGTCTGTCCTGGATCTGTTTGGTAAGAATAATATTTTATAAGAAAGTAATAAGAATTTAAAAACTTTTCCAAAACCATGTATTATACACATAAGTCATATATGACTGTCGATGTGGCGCGATGCAGGAGGTTGCGGGTTCGATTCCCGCCTTCGGACATATGTTTGAACGATTGTCAAATAATTAGTCAGGGTGCTCTGGGTATTTCCTATGTATAATAAAAAATATATATCTACGTAGGTGATGTATTGTATTAAGTCATCTAGTACCCATAACACAAGCTCTAGTTTGGGGCTAGATGATGCTGTGTGAATTGTCCAGCATTATTTATTCGTTTTTTTTTATATTTAATGTGTTTGTGGTTTCTTTTTCAAAAAATTAAAGTGAAGAGAAAATCAATAAAACCTTATTTCTTGATTGATAATCATTTTAAGTAAAAGTATCGACTTATCTGAGTGTTTGAAATAAAGTTATCTTTATGATATGTAGTATATAATATACTTAAGTTATATTTATTTAAACTTATGATTAATTATAGTGTGCAAGTGTGTTTGTGCGTAAACACAGGTGCACTCTCTATTCCTCACTCACATAATCCGATGGGACTCACCACTAACAATAAGCAATAACGTTTTATTCAAGACAATATACTATAGTTAGTGAAAAAAAAAACGAATTAATATAGCTTTGAACATGTGGTATTTCGGATCTTTAAATTTTGTGATAAAATGAGGTGTTTCAAAACTATGGAAAATAACATAAACTGCAACATAAACAACAAGCATCAGTCATCTTCTCTCTCACGAATTCATTTTATCTAAGTAGGTCAGTTTTTTATCTAATTCTGTCAGTCAATAAACACTGCAGACATCAGACACACTGACAGACATACACTACTTTAAACCATACTCTATGCCTCCTTTACACTATTTTGTAGATATGATTACGTATAGTAGGGACGTTGACTCTATAAAAAAAAAATTGTTTGTCTGTAAAGTCGGTTTACTGCCGATAGTTGAACGTGACAACGTCTTAAGAAAATACTGATGGAATGGTAGCATTTGATACTCGATCAAAACATGTAAATGTACTATAGTATAGCAGCTGTCCACGCAGACGCATCGCTCACTCAAGTAGGAGAGAGACAGATGTCGAGCGCTCTCGCTTGCACTTCAAGCCTTACATGGAACGCCTCAGAGCGAGGTAACAACGCCGCATGACGTCATGTTTTTTCGTGCGTGCAGCCGGCTCTATCGAATTATAAGACGTTATCACGTCAAAAAATATTCAATATAACTTAGGACTAGAAGGATAACAAAAAGGTTTATCTTAGACTATTATGGTATTAAATAATGTGTGTGCCTGAACTAAGTAAAAACCTGTTTTTCAGGCCAAAAGAGTGCTAATAGCAGATATATTAATCAAATGGACTTACTAAATACAAGGCGATGGTGCATACTATAAAAAAATTACTTAATGCTACCTACATTAAACTAGCTTAAATAATAAAGGTGCCTGCTAATTTTTGGCCTTGTTTAAAACAGTCAATAAATTTTCCGTATCATCATGTGACATACATTGCAGTGTATCCTTATCTATGTATAAATCCCTTCCTGGTCTATGAGTCCTTTTAGAAAAACATAGGTGTAACCCCTCAAACCGGGACTGACCGATATTACGGGGGATAAATGAATTAAATTAAATTAAAATTCATTTATTTTCAGATAACTGTGATCCATAATTTGTTAGTAGCAGAAAGATCTCATATTAAATGTTAGTATTCTTAGCCTACCTACTAAACTTAATTTAATTTTAATTCGACCAAATTAAATCATATCAAATTAAATAAAAGAAATTAAATAACATGAAATAAAATTAAATCAAAATTACATAGAAATAAATAGAATTCAATTGAATCAAAAGTTAAATTAAATCAATTAAATACATACAAAATTATATTACTTTATGAGAGATAGATAGATTTGATAAAAGATTTATTCGACAAAAAGTGCTCCCATATCGGAGAAGAAATTCTGCCAGCTACGGTTTGTAGGATGCTGTTGTGTTGGGGCTATCCCGCACTCTACGCATCAGGGAGGGTCTTTTTCCGGAGGATGGCAGCACTTTGATACTTTACGTCGTCGTGTGCTAAAATGCTCGATGCGACGGCGAAGTATATTATATATTGACGTATATATATATACGAACGGCGTATATGTACGAAGTATACTATGGTATTATACCATGCGACTGCCTACTTTCCCCGCACTGACTGCACGAAAGCTCGCTGTGTAACACGTTACATTACGACCCGTAACGCCGCCCAGTACCCACCTTTAGGAAAACTCTGTAATTAATATTTTAGTAAAAAATTTAGTAATTTTTTTTTAATAAGCATTTTAAATTTAAGTACCGCATTCGTTGCTCAGCCGCTGCGGGTCGCACCGCCTTTGCGTCTTGGGCCATGAAAGTATTGGAAAACCTGATTAAATCTGACTTTACATAACTTTAAGGAATTAAATCTAAGTGTTCACTTTATTTTCCAGTTTTACTCCATAATTTTACCTACATATGTAGGTACATACTCGATTTGTAATTTCTGTAGTATAGTATGAGCCCTGTAAGGTCTCTTTAGATTTCCTTTGAAATAAAGCACTTTTCTTTTGATTTTTTTCAAAGCGTGCTGTGAGCTTTTTTTCTTTCACTGGTTGATATCAAATTAGAAACATCATGTATGAATATGTCGCGTTGCTCAAAATCTAAGGTTTTTATTATTATAGTGCCCTCGCACTCTGGCTAATTTCTAATTTCTAAGAAATCAAATAAATATGTATTTTCGACTCCTACGTCACTTGACCTCGTGGTGTAGTTGGTTAGCACATTCCCGTACTGAGGGAAGGATGCGGGTTCAAGTCCCGTCGAAGTCGAAAATTTTTGCGATATCATTTGATTTCTTAGAAATTAGCCATAGTGCGAGGCTTACGCACTATAATAACAATAACCATGTATGAAGGTGCGCTGATTTATAATAACTTGCCTGATAACATTAAAAAACTGCTTATCAATGCATATATAAAAAAAAAAAAAAAACAATATGTTATGACAAAATTTGCTAAACAAACGGTACTAAACGCAAACATCACTGTAAAAACACACTAGCTAACTATCAATGTATTGTATAACATTATAGCATAATAAATTAATTAGTTAAGATGGCAAGCTTAAGAATATTGTAAATAATACATTCTCATTCAAGCGAACCTTGTTCTTTTGAGAAATAAAATTCTTTAAACTGAACTAATTTAGGAATTATACCTGATTATACCAGATTACGATTACCCAGTTTCTGGTTTTAAAAAACATTAAAATCGTTTCACCTAGTCATCCACCTAGTTCTATTTTTTATTTATGTTTCTAAAGTGACATTTCATTTTTTTTTGCAATTGAATATCAATGTCGCCTTATTCTGCCAAATCATGTCCCGACCGTCAATAAAATCAGTCTGTGGACATTTAAATATTTATCAATTATAAAACCGGTTTCGGCGAGTGTGGGCTTGCTATGCCATTTGTGAATGTATCGACCAAATCGACCAAATATCTGTACCGAAATCGAAAGAAACTGTCATGTATTACGATAACAACTTTTGCTGCTTTTCTAGTAATAGTCCTTCTTGCTATAAATGTAGAGTTGAATATCATTATTTTGGGTATCCTGTAATTGCAGATGTCTCACAAGACCAAAATATCTATGTTTGTAGGTATTATGTAGGGTCATTTTCTCCTGTGATATGTTGGTTGTATATATTAGAAATAATGGTATGGGCATAGAGCAAGAACACGCTGCTGTCACAGAGACGGATAGTGATATTCAACAATTTTTTTGATTTTCTAATCAAAAATGTATGGTCGAAGCGACGCGTGACCCGAGAGCTGGTGAATATCTGGCACAGCGTATCAGCATTGCCATACAGCGTGGCAATGCAGTCAGCGTCTTGGGGACGCTTCCGACTGGTGTTGAATATGGATCAGTTGAGCTATCTGTAGACTGTTTGCTACAGTCGGCAGTTAGCTCAATTGTTTCAATTGTAAATACTAGTACATATAATTTTCTTTGTGAATAAATTGATTATACAATGTATGTGTGTGTTGGCAAGCATATTTTGTACCTAAGTTCAGTGCTTTCAATTCAAATACACTAGCATACGTATACGAATAGAAAATTGAGACTCATTTGTCGCAATTTTTTGGCTACACCCGTTTCTCTCTACCTACTATCATTCTAAGCCTTCTTCTTCTAGTTGGGTAGGTTCCTTTCCTAACTAATCAAAAGATTAATCGACGTACAAGTAACCCAAAACACTATTATACGGATTAACACCTGTGGATTTGTTTCCAAGTATTTGATATGGAGGAAGGAGAAAGGCACTACGATTTCCAGCGCGTATGCCACCATCATCAACATTCTCATCAGCAGACCGTCTACTGCGTGTGATGGTGATTCTGGCAAAACCTCCCCTCATGCCAGCATGTACAGCAGTATGTAGGTATACCTCAACCTCAACAGCCTTTATTGGTCCACTGCTGGACGCAGGCTTCCCCCTGAGAAGCGTCTTATCGGCTTTTATCTCACGGGGCGTAATGCCCATAATCCCTACGCTGGACATGCGGGTTGGGGATCGCGGTGGTAGAATTGTTCTGCAGGGGGTGCTGCTGCTCTGCTGATTAAAAAGATTTTTTTTCTCTTTATTCTTTTTGATAATAAAAGATGTCTATCTATCTTGCCTTATTATTTTGTCGATTGTTTTGTTTTGTCTATACTGATTGTTTTGTCTATACTCTCGTATAAAAAGAAGATACATGTGCATTCAAAGTAGACTTTATCCGTTGTACATAAGATTCATATCGCTTTCACCCAGTGAACGAACTCATTAAAGTAGTTACGTGTGGTTACGTGCTTAACTTTAATCGTTTATTTTAAACGTCTCGCGCTTGTGGTGTATTTATATCGAGAAAATAGCACAGCAAAATAGTTTTTAGTCTGAGCAAATCCTTAGGGCCTATGGGTTAAAATTCCATGAAGTTCTTGAGAATTTAGAATTTACTCTACGAGGTGATAAGGTTACTTAGCTTCAGCTACCTACTCTGTGAGTAAGAATAAATCTTAATAACCGTGAAGAATATGTTAGATGTGCCTCATTATGGTAAATTTACTTTATTCCAGACATAGTTCAACAGTTCAACATCAAAAGTAATTTTATAAATCTACTATATTTATTTATGCTATGTACTTAATATACTAGTATATTTATGTTAGGTATATTTATTTAGATATTTATATAAGTTATTTCTTCCTAAACATTATTTCTTTTCTTTTTTTCACGCCACCGTAGATACTTTTTCGATCACTTCTTGTCCATCCTAAGGTTGCCTGGAAGAGATCGCTCTTAGCGATAAGGCCGCCCATTGTACATTATCTGTATTTCTTTTTGTTCTATGTGTTTTTTTAATTTCTTGGTGTGCAATAAAGAATATTTGTATTGTATTGTATTGTATAGTTTTAGCCTTAGAAGAGACAGCAGCGAGTTTTAATTTAACTCTATGGTTTTAGCCTATAATTAGCTATTGAGAACGAGTGCAAGACCGTCTTTAGCATGCCTTTTGTAGCGTTTGTTTCGCAACGCCTTAAAATATTATCGCTCGACAAAATTCGAAGTGATTTACATTTATATTTATATTGTACATCTAGATACATGGACAACCATGTATCTAGATGTACAATGCAAATAATATTGTGTACGGTTTGGTTAACATGACAACTGCTTATCAAAATTTAATGGTGCATCGACAAATAATTTACTTATAGCAGGGGAACTCTGGCAGGAAGAAGGGTTATAGTCCGCGGTACATGATATGTGTTTCGTTATGAGGGAAGGCATAACCTAACCCTATTTTAGTTTTTAGGGTTCCGTACCTCAAAAAGAAAAAAGGAACCCTTGTAGGATCACTTTGTTGTCCGTCTGTCTGTCTGCCTGTCCGTCTGTCTGTCTGTCCGTCTGTCAACCCTCTTTTCTCAGAAGCGCGTGGACGTATCGAGTTGAAATTAACATCAAATACTCAAGTCCATAACCTCTTGAAGCCGCAATATAAATAAAACTACTAAGTCAACGCACTCAAAAGTTACAGCCGTTTATGTCCGATTTTTTTGAAATTTCCAAAGGAATCACATGCACACAAAACCTATAGGGTACTTCCCGTAGACCTAGAATCATGAAATTTGGTGAACGGCAAAGTCATAAATCACAAATAAAGGGAAAAATCAGAAAACAGTAAATTTGTAGTTTATTCACAAAAAAAAAATACTTTTGATTCTCGCCATGGACCAAAACCTATAGGGCACTTGACGTAGAATCGTAAAATTTGGCAAGAAGCAAGGTCTTATAGTACAAGTAAAGGAAAAAATCCTAAAACCGTTAATTTGTAGTTTATTCACCAAAAAACCATTTTTATCTCTCTCTCTTGACCAAAATATACAGGGTTACTTCATATTGACCTAGAATCATGATATTTGGCAAGAAAGAAGGTCTTACAATTATACGGAACCCTTAGTGCGCGGGTCCGACTCGCACTTGACGTTTTATTTTTGTAAATACATATTTTGCTTACCACTTACCCTCAACCTCACTCTCAACAGCCTGTATTGGTCCACTGCTGGACGTAGGCTTACCCCTGATAAGCGCCTTGTTGGCTTTTATCTCATGGGGGTAATGCTCATAATCCCCACGCTGGGCATGCGGGTTGGGGATAGCAGTTCGGTGGTAGAATTGTTCTATAGGGGGCGCTGCTGCCCGCCCCCGGTGGATATCCCTTAGTCGCCTCTTACGACACCCGCGGGAAGAGTTGGGGTGGTGCAAATTCTAAGCCGGCACCACACAGCGCACTTACTTACCCTTTTACTATGCTTTTTTTTAACCGACTTAGAAAAAAGAAGGAGGTTCGTTGTTCGGCTACAAGCATGTATGTTTTTCTATGTATCTATGTCCGTCGGTTTTCGTCATTTATGGCCCGATTTGGATGATTAATTTGTGTGTAGAAGAAAGTGTCACGGTGATCCCATAACAAAATTATTCCTGAGGAATTACAATTTATTCCGCAAAAGATAAAAAAACAACTTAAAACGAAGTGATTCGAAATGAAATGAAACGGTTTTCAGTTTTTTCAAAACAATCAAATGATTTTTTTTTAGAATTGCATATTTATTTATTTAGATAGAATACATGTGTTTATCAAGGTTTGTGTTAGGAAATAAAGGATGGTACGAGCTGCAGAATCAAAATAATATTTTTTTTTACGATTCGTCAACTCGCACCAGTTGGGACAAGAATCGTGGTGTGAGTTAGTGAATCAGTCAATTATTTGTTAGCATTATTAATTAAACCAATGTAAGAGTTATGATGAGATTGAGCCAATGCAGATTTATCCATTCTTAAGTTTCAGTTCTTTCAATAATTGGCTCAAAACATAATAATATTATGTTTTGAGCCAATTATTAATATCGTAAATATTAGCGAGTACAAAATAGCACCTATTATTAATGTTCAACCATATATCCCTATTCTGATGTTTAACTCGTGTTTTACCGCAATTATTAGGAATTTTTAGGAAATAAAGGATGGTACGAGCTGCAGAATCAAAATATTTTTTTTTTACGATTCGTCAACTCGCACCAGTTGGGACAAGAATCGTGGTGTGAGTTAGTGAATCAGTCAATTATTTGTTAGAATTATTAATTAAACTAATGTAAGAGTTATGAGATTGAGCCAATGCAGATTTATCCATTCTTAAGTTTCAGTTCTTTCAATAATTGGCTCAAAACATAATATTAATATCGTAAATATTAGTGAGTACAAAATAGCACCTATTATTAATGTTCAACAATATTTCCCTATTCTGATGTTTAACTTGTGTTTTACCGCAATTATTTTTATCAACATGTTGAACATCTGTTATCGCAACGCAACCGAAACGGCAGGACAGCACAGGATACGTTAATAATAATACCACATACGTTCAGCATTACAATTTTGAACAATAGAAAATTTACATAATTATTTTGTGTGATAACGATGTACAAGTATGTATACGTATACATACCTAATGTTTTTGGCGTCATACAAATTTACATGTCTCGTGTATATGAGAATTAAGTGTGTTTAATATTATTAATTTTATTTTCATTTAAAAGTTAGTTAAGTATATGGCAAGGTCACTTAAATTGACAAGGTAGACATAATCATATCGATACTTATCAATGGTCCCACTGTATGGAGTGCGGGGCATATAATTCCGTTAATAATTCAAGAACAATAAAATAATATTTAATATAGTATGGTAACTTTTTTTTTACTCAATTCTATATAATTTAAAGAGTTTTAAAACTAGTGAAGTCTAATCAAATCACCAATTTCATAAACTAGCCGACTTGAGTGAATGAGTATCAAAACATTATTTAACTTAAATAAATAAATATTTATTTGATGTCATAAAGGTCTACCTACATAATTATGTATTAAATATACACCATAAACAGTAGGTACACCATAAACAAACAGTATAGTAATTATATAAAAATATAGAATAATTTATCTCTCAATCCCTTAAAAATTATATAATTTATAAATAATTATATCATATTGGGATTTAGGATAAGAGGTAGAGTTCTTGCATTAACGGAATACTATGCTCTGCAGTCCATACGGTTAGAACATAGTACGATAAGTATCTATATGATTACCCCTACCTTGTAAAATACGTTGGTTATAATATTCGAAGTCTGAAATTCAGACGAAAACAGTAAATGCATGCACAAACTTTCTAATATTTGGTAACATGAGATTGTAGTATAGAGTTAGACTATAGGTGTGAACGTTTCGATTCCAAAAATAGAGACGCGTGCGCATCCCGCGTCCAATAGATTAAAAATAAAGCTGCGACCACACTTCACATTACAAGTCACTCACCCTATGCACTGCAGCTGAAACTATCACCGATATGTCAAGTGTCTGTGAGCCCTGATTAATTTGGCTTCGATCTCCGTGACGCCGGCTATTGGAACTCTTTTTTAAACAACTCCCGCCTTTTTAGAAACTCAAATTTGGCACACGAGCTTTTTTCACTACTCTCTGAATGTTCTATGTCTTTCGCGCGTGTTTTGTTTATCTGTTATATTTTATTTATTTAAAAAAATTGTTTATTTGCTATGAGCAACACAACACGTGTCTTCGCGTCGCCGTTTGCGAGTTAACTGAGCGACCGGCGATCTCAGTTGCCGAGTCTAAAAGCTTACCACAGTTAGTTCGATAAAAAAGTAGCAAATGATTTCAGCAATGCGTGGGCTCTGTGTTTACAGAGCAACAAGTTTCAATGTGACCTTCGGAATATCCTAACCTAACTTAGACATAACTTGAAAAATAATTCAGGGTTCCTTTAGTAGTTTGGCGTATACGGCAAATAACTAAAGCAAATAGAATATCTTTATACCTATAAGTGGTGTACCTATAGGTATAAAGATATTTATTTTCCAAAAAGCATGTGTTTAACTAAACATAAATAATGAACAATAAACGTTTAATTAACTTTATGACAGAAAATATAAATGAAAAGTATAATAATTATCGTACCTAGGTATTCTTTACCTACAAGGTTGTTTGTGCCAAAAAATGGAAAAATTAAGTACTTTACTTGCTTACCCACTTAATTGAATCTTAGTAAATATAAACTGAATACTATGGTCTTGACTAGAACATATCATTAACGTTTCCAACACGTTCTTGTCGCTGGCGACTTTTTATTATTTAGCTTTAATGTTATTCAAATTGTGTAGTCAAATAGTGTGCTAAGTGGTATTTAGGTACCTACAATACATGTTTGCTAAGCTTATCGGACGAAAGCTGGTAGACATACCAAAGTAGGGGCTCAAGGACTCCCAGATTATATTTTTATTTAGGATATCCAACAAAAAATCACAAAATGGTGTAAAAAACAAGTTAACAAGTAATAATTTTTGTCTTTAGTATTCAGTATTTTTATAGCGAAAAATATTACATAATTTTGTAAGTATTAATGTACCCTGTCATAGGGTATGGCAATATATCTTATTCTAGGACTTATGATAAGGACTAAATAAAGTATTTTGTATTTTATACAAAATTAGAGATCTTTTAGGAGTAACATTTCTTTATTGGACAATGTACAATAAAGTACACAATGTACTTACAAAAGAACATGAAATTGTGTGAAAACGATAATGCACACAACTGTACCGCGAACATTAACGCCTTCCGAATACAAGACTATAATAGACTATTTGAGATTTGTTTTTGTTTTGTTTATTTTGTTTTGTTTATTACAAATTTTAAGTTTATGCCGAAACTTACCCCTGACTATTCAAACGTAACTCAGGTAAAAGCACCACGTCTCAAGTCGCGATTTTTTAACAGTTTTCCATGAAAATCTGTCAAAAATTCGTGCTTAAAAATACAATAGCAATAACAACAGAAAAATTTGGTCTCAAATCTGTGTTTTTTCTATTGGATCCAAATCCATGGTCGTAATAAAAAAACAAATAAATTTTTGTTTTGTTTGTTTCGCGGCCGGCCGTGTCGTTGTTATAGTTTCAGGAAAAAACTGCTTGACTAGGCAAAAAACCAAAGAGTGAATTCGTAAGAATTATAAAACCTACTTGCACTGATTAGCATTTTATTCAGAATTATAAACCTACTTGCACTGGTTAGCATTTGGTGCCTCCTCAGTTCAGATCTTTGTTTAGATGTTCTTGGCATGTGAAATTAGAGCATGCAGGTGTCATACGAATAGGTCTATTCTTAGAACTTGTTTAGCAGTTTGATTAGATGCGGTTTTGTTTTTAGCAGCTTTTTCTACGGTACAGCATTATTATTATTGTGTTTCTCGTTTCCATGGTCACATTATCAATGTTATCATCCTCGGGTGCACAATATGACAATACTCCCGAAGATTACAAAAATTAAAACCAGGTTAGGTATTGTGATGTGGGCCTGGTCGTAGAGTATGGACTGGGTAATCGGTCTGCGCACACCACAGAAATCGCACACACCTTTATTTTTTTTTTTATTCAGCGCGGAAATTCCTTTATGAATAAACTGGTATGGGGAACCAGATTTATGTGGGACTCGACGCCCTGAGAAGGACGGTATACCCACTAAAACCTCTCCGGTGTCCCTCGCTCGTCATTTTCGCCGAACCACGGGAACATTTAAAACCTCCGCGACCCGACTGGCGTCCCCTCTTCCTCCTATACATGGCCGGCGAGCCCACCACTCCACACGGACTGCGCACACTACCATAAACATAGTCTCAAAACTGTAGAAAGCGGGAGTCGGTGGCTTACCCAGCTGGATGGGTCCCTCAAATTGCCGGCGTAAATGCCGGTAAGAAACAACATCGGCGCTAACGACTGAGGGGTGTCAAGAGGTGCAGCCCAGATTTCACCACCACGAAGAATGCCCGCGAGCGGTGATCAGTTTCCTCTAATTCTAATTCTAATTCTAAGTGGGGGAACTGGGATCTGCACTGACATCTCGCTTTGGAGTGTATTGTGCATTGTCCCCCTGCCTAACCAGGCCCTAACCAGCCCAGCTCCTTGAAGTACCGGAGCAGGACTTTTGGCGATTGAAAGCTTCGTTTCAGCTTTTCTGTGGGCGAGGACGGGTTAGATCCCTCTATGAGAGTCTTCAATCCCGTTACCCGTCTGGCCTCCTCTGTGGCTCAGATCAGGTTCCTCGTTATTACGCCTTTAGACACTTCCACCCCCAAGTCTACATCCGATGCACCTCTCGCGAATCCATTCGGACTGGCCAATGAAGGCAAGCAAGAGGTGGGGATCTTGTTCTCTTGGGGTGCCCCTCCACAAGCGGAGACGTCACTACTCATCAACAGCTCGCCACAAGCGGGCTTATTATTGTTATTATTATGTTATGATTGGCAGCTTCCTCTTTCCTCTTGTTAAGTAGGTTATTTGTTCCGAATTTGCAACGGGAAAATCCAAATAATTATTGCTCAGTAACTGCAGGTAATTATTGTTCGAATTTTTAGTAATAGGCTGTGGCTATTACTCTAAGCATGAGATAACATGGGTATGGCGACACTTGAAACCACACAGCGATACCTAAACACCTACATACAGTACAGAACACAGTTTTTCGTTCATTATTTTATTTATTGTACCTCACGGCTGAAGCATTAACCACAATTTTATTTTGATAAAACAAAACCATTGAATGGAACCGTGGAATGTAATTATTATTCATCCTTTTAATTAAGTAAATATTATCCTGTAGGTACAAGAGTGAAGTCAACAACCAAAAGTACGGAATTTTTGCCTCATTGTTAATGAACAGAGAAGCAAGCATTCTTCTCTAAAATAAAATGTTTACCTACAACTAGCTGCGCCCCGCGGCTACGCCCGCGTGGAAATTTAAAATTATCACTTAGGGGTATGAAAAATAGATGATGGCCGATTCTCAGACCTACTGAATATGCTCACAAAATTTCATGAGAATCGGTCAAGCCGTTTCGGAGGAGTATGGCAACGAAAACTGTGACACGAGAATTTTATATATTAGATTTACAAGATCAGCAACGAATACGCCACGAACAGAAAATATGGTACCTATTGGTCGATGAGCCGAAATATTATAATCCTCATCAGTACACATACATACGTCTCGGAAGGAATAACTGTAGGTACTAATAAATAATTAAGTTTATGTGAACATAATCTTACTATGTAATACTACGTAACATAATCTATTAATCATATCTAGTGTTATGTCTACGTGAAACCTGTATTGCATTGTTTGGCTGAACCCTGCTGAAAGGATAATGGAATAAAGTCCAATTTATTGATCAGAAAAACGAACTAACATGATTTTACTTTACTGAATAAGTCTTGCTAATTTGTTTGCGTTAGAAATAAAAGATAATAAATTCAAATTAAAATTAAGAAAATATCTGGTGTCAAAAACACATTATAATATCAAAGAATATTTTGACAGTACCCCCCCAAAATTTAGATAGTAATCATTGTTATTTAGCTCCTATTGTTAACCTTATTTAAGTATAAAGAAAATGTGCAAATCTCATAATTTTAAGTTAATTATCTAATGTTAATTATAAGTATATTATTGTATGTCCGAAAGGACAAACTGTTGGACAATTACTAGTTCTTAAGACCAACTATGTACTTACACAGTTTATACAATAAATGTTTCTTATTCCTATTCTTATTCTTGCGCAGGATCGTTGAGAGTCGCATAAGAGTTTGGAGTTGGAGGTCTATTCCCAGCAATGGGCCAAGTCGAGTTGCAGGTGATAATGATGATGATATCAAAAGATTACCTAGTACATCCAGGCACACCATGCTTTAATGTTAACAGGATTTACCGATAGATTCTCATATCGCATGCGATAAGGGCACGAAGCTCGTGACTTTGGAACCGCTTCTGTTCTCTGATAGAAAGCAGATTATTGGCGCTTGTTTACTACCTTGTGTCCAAGCCTGATAACTAAAAGTGGTTCGTTCATGAATAAAGTTTCAGGATGCATTGCAATATTATATTCTATTCTCGGTAGCTTTAACTCAGTCAGGTCACTGTCACATAATAATAACTATGTACGATTAACGAAATTATGCAATACTGATATGCGATACTGAATTCCGTAATTGTGGATTGGTAGGAACCTACAAAGAATCTAAGGAACTTTTCATATAGTTAGGTATACCGTGGGCTTCTGCTCTACCTTCAGAAATAAATTCTATAAATAATATCAAACTTACTAACAAGAGCGAACCCAAAGTATTTGTTGCGCCCTGACATGGTTTTTTTTTTATGCTTTGTGTACCCACTAAAACTACCTACACCTATGTACCACGTATATAATAAATAATAATAATAAATAATGCTGCACAATTCACACAGCATTATCTAGCCCCAAGCTAAGCAGAGCTTGTGTTATGGGTACTAGATAACTGATATACATAATACAATACACTACATAGATAGATATTTTTTATTATATTTAGAAAACATCCAGAACGCCCTGGACAAATGTCTGCATGATAGTACAAACATTTGTCCCGAGGCGGGAATCGAACCCGTATATGATATGAAAATGGCAAATGAATTGAGCTTATATTGTTTTCTTTTCTCATCAAAAGAAAACTGAAAGTTCGGCAAAAAGATCGTTGTGCTTTTGCCATCATCAACCTGCTTTCTGCCTCAAGTGCGTTCGTATTTTAGACTACAATCAGTATGCTTTGAGCATTGCGGCTATATTGTAGAGTCCTCCCGGAACATGCAATTGTTCTATCCATGTTGACACAGTGTAGGTATTCCTGAATGATTCATACGTCGCTATTTTGATTCATACATAATCATCGCGATCATTATAATATAATGTAGAAATGAGGCGTTTTCTAAAGATGATAAGCAGAGGCTTTTCATGTTTAGAAAACGCCTCATTTCTTCGTAAATAGAGATTTACATTAGAAATTAATAATTGGTGCGAATCTTTCGCGAAAGAATAGAGGGTGCAAACTCTCTGTGCTCGTGCTCAAATCCTTTTTTCAGTCTGGTCGAACTATTTTTTACATATTAATTTTCAAAGAAATTTCAAAAGAAAACCTCATTGAAGCAAACTATTGCTAGACCGTTGTTAGGAGCTGTGCGTTTTGCGTTTTGGCACTTATGCCTTACATACTTAAGCCTTTAAGGAGCCCCTCACTAACGCCAAAGCGCCCTGTCTTCAGCTTGCCGCATAAAGCATCTACCTGCAGTCTTTACCGGCGAGACGGCATCCTACACGTTGACTTAGAGGTTAATAATGTGCTACACTACGGTTACAGCTTGTGAATTCAAGTCATCTACGTAAGTGCCGAAAAATGAACACAATATAATATATCCTTCGTGGATGTTAAGGCCATCAATTCATCAAATCAATTTAAAAAGAAAATGTTATGAAAGGTCATAAAAAATATCACTCATCAGTTAGTGTAACTAATTCAAATTAAATAGTACAAATAACAATACAAAATAAAAATATAATCTGGATTCAATCAATCAATACAAACACTATAAAATTGAGTTTAAAATAATACCTACAATTAAAAATTCTAATTTTAAGTAAGATGCATAGGAAAATTTAAAAAATCAAAAAGGTAATAAGTACAATAAATCATGTGAAATTCTAAATCAAAATAATCTTTATTGAAAAAGAAAATTACAATCAAATTATAGAAAAAAATTAGAACTAGTATTTACAGTTGAAAAAATTGAGCTAACTGCAGACTGTTGCAAACCTACAGGCAGCACAACATATCAATACCCATTACTAAATTAATTTCACTACGTTAATGTCAAAACACAGCCGTCATCTCACAAAATCTCATTCTCTATGATTACTTCTCATGATGATTATGAGATGACTACTTATTTATTTCGATTTATTTATTTATTTAGCAACTAATACAATTAAGTTAACCAATTACATTAGTTACATGTTTTTTTTAGCTTAGACTCGGAGCTTTGCCAAGAAGTGTGATTGATAACGTCTATACTAATATAATAAAGAGGAAAGATTTGATTGTTTGTTTGTATTGAATAGGCTCCGAAACTACTGGTCTACCGTACTCCGATTTGAAAAATTCTTTCACCATTAGGAAGCTTACTTTTCTACTGAAACCGCGAGGCGATTGTCTAGTATGTTTATAAAAATGATTAGGGACAGATTTAGTTATTACTGCTGGCCAAATGGTATTTAGTACACATGAAGCGTAGTAAGTATCTTATTTTCACAAACATATAGCAGGTAAAAAAAACAAAGCGCAAACAGATAAATATTTTGAGGGCAAAATATTAATGTAAGCACTTGAATAAGTACCTACTTATAATTAGATTTATTTACCATCTTCTACTTGGTGTTGTTTTAGTGATTAATAAATGACACCTTGAATGAATAACGTAAAACCACAAGCTAAAAGTTATTCATTACTAATAGTGTTAGGTATATTTTTATTTGCTTAGTAGGGTTTATTTTTGCCACGTTGAAACATATTTTTAGTAGAAAACTTGCTGCGACAATATTTTGTGTTTTCCAGGTTGTTTTCCTCTACTGGTACCCTACCTACTTATACCCGTATCGGAAAACCTACCAGGTAAATCGTCAACTTTGCAAATTGCGCGAGTTAGCAAAAAGACTAAATCAGATAAGTTGCAAACTTGCGTCAGTGGGAATACCCTTTTACCGCGATTATTGAACTTATACGTTGGCAAAATTCTTTAACTACATACTTTGTTTGCGATATAAGGAAAATAAGATACTTTTTAAACAAAATAAAATCATTATGTAAGGAGGTTCTAACGATTGTTTTCTTTTATGGACAAAATAAACAATCAAGTTACGTAGGTACCTAAAGTTAAGTATAGACTACATCATTTGCTAGAGCACTTCATACGAATGGTAAACTGCTTCAGACAAATGCTCAGTTTCTAAAAGCATTTCTATGTAATGAAAGGTTCTTGCGAATGCTCGACGCTGTGTTCGACGTTATGCTCACATTGCTCACGGTGAGTGAGCAAAGTATTGACCATTTATTTCTGCCTTGCGTACATTTTCCCTCGGCCCACACACCTCACTCCCCGCCGCCGCCGCCCGCGCCGTCCCGGTCACCAGCGCTCGTGCTGATAAAATGTTACACCAAAACGCCCGTTGGATTATAAAATCAGGTTATAACAAGTAAAACATCAACTGTAATTCGAGTAAGTTTAAAAACAGCGAATGCTCGATGTTCTGATAGTAGTAAATGCTCTAGTCTATACTCACCTTTAGATTTCTTGTCAAAACAAAAGAAAATAATGACAGCTTGTAGTGCTTATAAATAAACTAAACAAGGGAAAATTTCGTAAATACCTTGGAGTAAATATTTGATAGATGTCAGCTTTCGTAAAGTAGACAAGATAGAGAAATAGGTGCCTGGCACTCCTTTACAAAATGCCTTTACAGTAGGTATACAGTTTACTACGAATGTAAAAAGATTGTGTTTGAAAAACACTAAAGTTTCATCCCGTTACAACAGACCTTATATTCTTATTGAATTCGTCAAACTACGATAGTTTTACAGAAACATCTTTATATTTCACTACCCAGCTTTGTCGCCTTTGTCTTGTGTTTAAATTTGTTTTAATTTACTGTATTTTTACTAAAGTCTTTTATTAAATATTTCCAACCAAGTAATCTACTTTTTAAATTTAAAATATTGTCTAACATCCTTATATTTCAATGTTGGTTCTGTTTGTTTATAAACTATAGCGCAAATTTTTGGTAACTACCGCATACAGCAATCTGTAAATCTATCATCTAAGATAGTCATATTATTATCCATACATAATCTAGATAAATAACTATACACTTTGTAGCCGTGAGCATTTCCTGAAGAAATAAAATAAAATCAAAAAATTGTCTTAGCGATTGAAGAATTATGAACCATCTATAAAAAGCAATTGGCTAAAAAGGATAATGGCGGAAGTTTGCGGAAGTACCTAATCCCAAGCAATGCCTGAGCAAAACAATGTCAAGGTGAACACATTGAATAATTAGTATTCTCAAGTTGGCACTTACGGGTATTTCCTTCCAAGAACAATGCAGCCTTAGGGATCAAGGAAACAAACAAAACGTAGAGGTTGTACCAGGCTGGACTTAGGTATCGCTAGTGGGACCAACATCTCACAGTAAAATAAAAGCAAGTCCAGAAATATTGCAATTGTCTCGCGGTCAAAAGTCAAGTAAATCTGTAACTGACAAGTGACCCGAGAGCTGGTGAATATCTGGCACAGTGCATCAGCATTGCCATACAGCGTGGCTATGCAGCCAGCGTCTTGGGGACGCTTCCGACTGGTATTCATATGGATCATATATGTCTACAGTTAGCTCTGTTGTTTCAATTGTAAATACTAGTGTAATTTTCTTTGTGAATAAAGGCTTCTGCCATTTAAAAAAAAGTCTATCTAAATTATAAACTTAGAAGAACCTACCAAAAATTTTTTCACGTTGGCCATACTTTCAATGGATTAACCTTAGAAGGGAAAACAAATATTCCATTTATATGTACCTAAATTAATATAAATAGCATTTATATACCGTAAAATTTATTTTTTCTTTGCTATGACTACGTTTTGAAGGAGCGCGTTTATGTCTTTTGTTCTGAAAAGTGTGCCTCCGCACCATCGATGTAAAACATCGATGCTCCGCACTTTTTTTTACCAGTGCGTGTATTATAAAAGGCCTTCCCTTTTGAATATGAATACTAAATAACTCGTAAGTTGTAAAAATGTTGTAATTCTGAAAATTTTAAACAGGAAACGGATACAAAGTGAGCATAGGAAGTAGAATTTTACGTCTAGGAAATATCTGAGCTTATGATGTAGACTTTCAGCGCTGTCATTATATTTCCGCAATTTATACGACAGGTATTTACTGGCTTACTCAACTGAGTTGAGTAGGTACCTATTTACTTTGAGTAAGATATAGCTAGGAATAAGGAATACTAAGATAAGAATTAGCTATTTGAGTCAGATCAAGGAGAAAGTCGTACAGAAGTAAAAGACAATGCATTGGAGAGAGAAAAGTGGAGGACATTGCATCATTTGCGAGCGGATATAGGTATTCAACATACGAATCAATATTAATAATTTAACTTGCCAGGTTAGTTTTCGCCCTATTTAATAAAAGATTTCATCTAAGATCTAAAGCTTTATTAACATACAGGGAATATTCATCCGATGAATGGCCTGCCCAGTGGGCATAGCTGATGATGTTGATAATGATGTCCTCCTAGCCGAATTTGGGCCACAGCTGCCAGTCTCCATAGAGAAAATTGTGCACAGGACATATTTTAGTGCACAAGTGTGTGCGCTATTCTCTCACTCATAATCAGATCCGATGGGACGGCAGACCGACATGACAGGAGAGGTCAAGCGCAGGACCAACGGCTGATGATGATCCGATGAATAATATACACAAATAAACCACAGAATACACAGAGACCACGATTCTTGTCTTCCGGTCTCCGGATCATGGGTAGGTTTTGTGGCAAAATCCGCTAGTTTAGGCATCTTCGAGATGGGTACAGCGCTTTAATGACCATTTCTTGGTAAGCTATAATAGAAATAAAATAAAAAATAAATAAATATAAAGTAATATAATTGAAGATAGAGAGACAGACCAAAATGCAAAAAAAAACATACAGTTCTGGCTTAAAAATACAGTTTTGGCGACTGTTTTGGCAGTATCAATAATAGAGTGCCCTCCAAAAAAAAATCAGAATATTTTCAATGTACAGAATTGGACCTGTTACAGTTTTATTATAAGTAACTAAAAGATTACATGTTTTCTGGTTAGTAATGTCTTAAATCCTCCCAGTGCAGTGCTTAGGTTTACCTAGGCACTGGCTATGTAAAATAGCAATAGACAATGGTAGACAGTTACGGACTCAAACACAGCGGTTTAGGTAGGTACACAATATAGTTGCATGTAGGGTAGGTAGATACTGGCGGAAAATGGAAGTTCATTAATTGATTTAAATTAAAAAACGAGAACGGTTCAAAGAATACGCCTAACAACAATTATGCAAGTACAATTTGACCTCCCCCACGCCTTGACCGATTTGCACGGCTCTGTGCAAAATGTTCCGATTATGAACACCTTATCAGTTAATTTTACTGGAAAACTTATCAGAAAATGTCATTGCATACATAAGCGCATTATAGTGTACCTAATCATGCGTAGGCCTGTAACTAGATAAGAAACACAAATCATTAGCATCATCAGTCTTTCCAGCGCGCTAGATATAGGCCTCCCCATGACACAGGGGACAGGGGTTACAGGCCTACGCATAGTATAATGTAATATACTATGGGTAGGCCTATAGTAATACTTGCCTACCATAAGTGCGCTATCATAGCGCAATTATGGGAGGCAAGTATTACTATTTAAAAAAACTTTTTTATGATTGAGATTTATAACAATATGTTCTAGGTATATTCATAGTTCATACAGGCAGATGCTGCTGTTAAATATTTTTTCAACACACTTGCTCATAAAGTGGCTCTATGGTCACCGCAATTAGGCACAGAATGACACCCATAATCAAACTGTGACTTTTTCATTTTTTTTTTAAATCTATTGGTTTTGCTTTGTTCTTAAAAAAGTTTTTATTCAAAAAAAGATCGTGTTACATAGAAAAAATAAATTAATGTTCCTATTGCTTGCTCATTTCATGCAACTTCTTATTTAAATAGATAATTTTAACTCGTACGTGTTTAATAAATAAAACTTTCACTCCATTATAACTTTTGTTTTCTCTGTAATAAAAGAAAACTTTAAATTCCCCATTTTGTACGTGGCAGAATAGGCGCAAACCCTAGGTAACCGCGGAAAATAAAAAAAAACCTCATCCCTTTTGTCTGTGGCCGATCGCAATGCGCGCGCATAGGAGAAAACTGATTAATTTTTGTCTATTAAATAAAATGAGTTTTTATTGTTATTTTATTCACAAGTGTGTTGAAAAACGTATACACGCGTGTATTGATGATTACCGTCCTCGGCTCTCTTATGGCGCCTCGGCGGTAATCACACTAATCACCAATGTTACACACTAGTACCATAATGTACTATTATAGTATGGTATTTAACTTAATCAGGTAGGTAGTTTATTGAGCAACTGAAAATAATAAACATTGATACCTTTAATCATGATGTTATCGATCATTTAATATAATTTCAGCTTTATTGTGTGTGATTCATACATTATATTAAAATATTTATTATATATTCACACCGATAGAAAACATACATAGGTATAATTTGACGACCTCTGTGGCGCGGTGGGCGAAGGTCCGCCTGCGACGCAGGAGGTTGCGGGTTCGATTCCCGCCTCGGGACAAATATTTGTACGATCTGCAGATATTTGCTCAGGGTGTTCTGGTCGTTTTCTATGTATAATAAAAAATATCTATCTAAGTACTCGTATATTATTAATTTATTATGTATATCAGTTATCTAGTACCCATAACACAAGCTCTGCTTACCTTGGGGCTAGATAATGTTGTGTGAATTGTCCAGCATTATTTATTTATTTATTTATTTTATAATTACATAACGACAAGTAGCTTGTAGTATTCCTTATGTGCGCTTTGGCGCTAATATGTTTCCTTTTTCCAAAGTAAGTAGGTAGGTAGGTAGGTTTTTAGGTACCTACTATTAACTTAAACAGCTCCTCATGGCATTTTTTTAAAGAACCGAAAAAATGTTTTTCCGTGACACAAATTACATAAAGATTTTAAGTAAACTTAAATGTGACCATGAGATTCATAAAAAAAACTGGACACGCTTTGGTTTTCCCGTCAATTAGGCAACGGACGGAAGCATGTGTTATAAAACTACCTGCTTTGTGACGTTCTTCATAAATCGCAACATATATTAAGAAAATAAATAAATTGATAGGTGGGTACCTACCAGTCAAAAAATGGTCAAAGGATACCTCAGGAATCTCAAATCCATAATATTTTCCGTTTTAGTTTTATTTTCAGAGCATAATTCGCTTTAGTTACACTTACACCAAAGGTTGTTCTAATTTTTGTTGTTATTTATTGTGAATGCATTCACCAAGGTTCATTTATCATTTTTTGCTTACAAACAATAAAAATGTAATGTTACGGGAATTCGTCTGGCGCAAGTCTGCGAGATGTTACATCATCCACGCGAAACGTGTAACGAATTGAGTTGTGTCGGTGAATTTTTTGTGTGTGATTCATTGCGGTTGTTCTTGGCGAGGCGGTATGCAAATGAGGTTGAAATCTTCAATGAAATGCGTGTCTTGTTGATATTGCCTTCGTCATGACTTCGTAGTACGCACGCCGGCGTCGTGTTGCTTGTTGTAGCGGAGCCTCTTGGAATCCAAGCCTTGTTGATAAACTACCAATTATTTTTATCGTAATACGAATCGAGCTCATATTAATTACAAAATATCCTGAGTATTTGATAGGTTGGGATTTTCAGCGTACGTCAGCTTTGCTCTTCACTGTTACGAGACAAGTTCTTAAGGTAGTACACTATCAGATTCAGATTCTTTAAATTACATCTCATAAAATAACAATAATAATAAATCTTTATTCAGAACAACTTTACATCAAGGATCTTAAATACGTATTGAAACGATGACACTACCGAAGCTTTACAAACTGTGTGGTAGTGTCAACGCCCATCTCCTAGATTTCTGAATAATTACCCTCTAATTACTAAATAATATTAAAAGCTACTTATTAATTAATCTACTTAGATATAAAACAAAAGTACAAATAAGTAGGTAGGTATCAATGCAGCAAAATAAATAACATTTAATGAATAAGATACAAAAAATATAAATAATTTAGTTAAGGTAAACTAGGTACTACCTACCTACTACCACCTGCCCCCCATAATAGACACCTGGTTAATTAATGGTGGTTCCATCATGAAAAAAAAATTGAAGAAAAAAACACAAGAAATTAATAATCTTTTTATTTAAATATTTTTCACTTGTAAAGGCAACTCATGTGGGAACGTTTATTATTGTTAACAAAGTAAAATACATTTCAGGAATTGAAACAAAAATAAAAATAGGTTTAAGTAATTTTTACTTGATTATTATTATTACATATACCTACTTAAGTAATTAAGTTATCTTCATTTATGCCACCTATAAATTGGAGAGCATTATACCTTAGTACTTTGTCATTAAGTAAGTATCTTTTAGTTAAGGTAGGTACTTATTCCAAATAAAAAAAAATCTCAAATTTAATTCGAGTTAATTTTATGAAAAAAGTTATGCAGTAATATTTTGAGTTGTTTCTTAACCATTTAATAAATTGCCCACCGCAATAAGACAAATACCTACCATACAATCAAAATAATTAACAGCAGTATCTGCCTAACGTTAAGGAAAACCACAAGTTGATGCAACTTTCAAGCTAAGTTGCATTTTCTGTATTAAAAGGATAAAAAAATTAAAAAAGATCAGGAAGTAGGTACGTTAGCTCAATTATTTTTTTTAGATTGTTCCAAATAACTAGAATTAGGTACAATTACGAGCGTTGTTAAGTCTCATCAGACGAAGTGGGTAGTTTTTATAATGACAAAGAAAATTACAATCAAATAATAGAAATAAATTAGAACTAGTAAGTAGGTACTTATATTTGAAACAATTGAGCTAACTGCAGACTTTTGCAAACAACCTACAGGTAGCTCAACTGATCCATATCAATACCAGTCGGAAGCGTCCCCAAGACGCTGGCTGCATTGCCCCGCTGTATGGCAATACTGATGCGCCTGCGCTGCGCCAGCTCTCGGGTCACGCACGCGTCGCTTCGACCAGACGCTCAGACCTTAGTTAGGTTATATTATGCATCTGGTATCAAAAACGTAGGTATGTATCTGAATATATATTACGTACTTGATTGCGGGATTTTTACGTTTTTCCCGGTAATTTTAATTTTTTTACTCAAAAATGATTTTTTGTCGGACTTCGAGTTTTATTTATGATAAAATACTTATGTAAATTAGTTTAGCTCTTCTGAGTTTAACATATTTAGAGATTCATTTTTATTTATAAGTACCTATACTAAGTATGGTACTTATTGTTGATAAAATAACACTATTTTTGGTTTCTGAAATCTTATCCGGTGATAAAGAGTAAAGTTAACTAGAGTAGGGCATTATCGATTATCGATTCAGAATGTTATCGATGATATTAATAATGTTTTGGTTTTGTTGTTTATTAACGCAAGAATACCTCACATTTAACTCGAATAAATAACATAACATGATTAATCTTAATAAATTCAGCAACATATAAAGTCCATTATTTATTTTAGATTTTTCTGAATGATAGATTTATGTAGCAGCCTAGCAGGCAATTTCTTCACTAGTAAAAAAGGAAGTAGGTACTTAGATATTTTTAAATAAATCAATAGCTCGCTGTTCTTGGTAGGTGCTCCTGAAAATTCAACGAGCATTAGTTACAGTATTGTCATTGTTCCGCGTCAGTTCAAGCAAGGTCGGCTGATGTAACAACGAGGTTGGTTGCGTGCACCAAACGTAACGGTCATCGACCTTCATACGCGTTTTATCGATATAGATCGACGTGGTACATCACTAGTTTAAGGGAAAGGCCCCTTTCCCTAAGTAAATATTCTGAAAGTACAAAATACTTACAGAATATTATTTACTTTGTATCTGTTATTACCAGTATAAACAACCACGCCAAGGTTACAAGACATTTATTTTTAAAATTCCCAGAAAATTCAAATTTGTGGTAGCTCTACAATTTTTTTTTTTAATTTCGCTATTTGTAAAATTTATCGAGTATTCATTCCAAATTACACTACTTTACATTACTTTTTAACCCCCGACGCAAAAAGAGAGGGGTGTTATAAGTTTGACGTATCTGTCTGTGGTATCGTAGCTCCCCAAACGGGTGAACCGATTTTCGTTTAGGTTTTTTGTGTCATAGATAATTTTATCCCGAGTGTTCTTAGCCATGTTTCATGAAAATCTGTTCAGACAATAAACGTCGGCGGGTTTTTAAAATTTTTAATTTTGTCTTGTGTAACAATAAGTTAATACCTACATTCCTACATTCGATTTTAAATTTCTGCTAGCGTCTTTGGGACGCTTCCGATCGGCATGATTTGAATCAGTTCAGCTACTTGTAAATTATTTGCAACAATCTAAAGTTAACTCAACCGTAAATACTAGTTAGGTATAATTTGTTTCTATTTGTTCTATTTTTCTTTGCTTGTAAGTTAAAAAAATATATCAAAAACGTTGCAAAAGATAAGTAGGTCTAATGCATAATGTATGGTAGATAGAACTCGTGCTCTACCAAGGTAAAACATCTTATCAAACTATGCGCCTAAGCTGGAAATTATAGATGTCGACAATATGTGGATATCTAAATAGGCATCATATTTCTGTCGCATAGAATCACGACTTTATGCGGAACTGAAATGGAAGCAGGAACCAAGCACGAATAATTGTAGGTATTTCTAAGAATAACACGCTCGTTCACTGCACTCCCTTCCTAAGATAGTCTTACTTTATAATTTTACGATTGTTTTAGAATGAGTGCGATTGTTTTAGCTGTGTGGTGCCGGCTTAGAATTTGCACCATCCCAACTCTTCCCGCGGGTGTCGTAAGAGGCGACTAAGGGATATCCACCGGAGGCGGGCAGCAGCGCCTAATGCAGAACATACTACCACCGAACTGCGATCCCCAACCCGCATGCCCAGCGTGGGGATAATGGGCATTACCCCCATGAGATAAAAGCCAATAAGGCGTTTATCAGGGGGAGGCCTGCGTCCAGCAGTGGACCAACACAGGCTGTTGAGGTTGAGGTTGAGGAGGTTTAGAATGAGTTAAATGGTAAAGTTTCCATGCATTGTGGTATGCTATGTATGTTATAAGTGGGACCCTAGGTCACGCACTACTCTACATAATGGGTAAGCGAGATAGAGAAACCTTCATGTTTTCTTCTAGAGCGGAAAATTTGCCAAAAGATCGGGTTTAATGCATCGATGTAAGTAAAATTCGGAAGATTGGGCAATAGCTTCTCGAAAGTGGAACGCTCAAATTAGGTCCAATTAGGTCCACCCACCTCAGTCATAGTCGGACCGGGCGGCGCGCGGCGGCGGC
The DNA here is from genome assembly GCA_963564075.1 of Eupithecia subfuscata. Classification (NCBI taxonomy): domain Eukaryota; kingdom Metazoa; phylum Arthropoda; class Insecta; order Lepidoptera; family Geometridae; genus Eupithecia; species Eupithecia subfuscata. The sequence goes on along the minus strand of OY751109.1, from coordinate 11,637,158 downwards.
GTACGTGTTTCGTTCGCGTTTATTGTGGTCTCGCCGGTCTCGGTTGCACTTCGGTCTAGGTACGTCTTTCCATCTTTATTGTTCAAAGTAGGTATATTGCTAAAGATTGGAAATAACGTGTTTTTGCGTTTAGTTGTAAGTTGAAACACACCACAGGCCATTTGTTCAGTTAGCGCTGGGACAACGTGCCGTATCTACAGAATTTTACTAATATCTATGGTTTAATGGCGCTTTTGTAGCAGCTGCTTGTCTAGCAGTGGAAGTGGACGTCATCATCGTCATCATCAGTCCTTGCCGACCCACTGCTGAACATAGGACTCTCTATCTATGTTATGGTTGTTTTGATATTGAAGGTGTATGAATATAGTAGGTATTTAGTATATTGGCTCATGAGATAAGCTTTGTCAAAAGTTATGTTCCTCAATCTATTTTGGCACCCAATATTCAACGGATTGTCTTAGTTTTTATTGTAGCTATTTTAAAAATAGCTTGAAAGATTGTTACCTAAGTATTTTGATTAATATACCTACCTAATAATAGGTACCTCTTTTTAAACAAGGTTAGGACTCTATGTCTAGTTAAACCTAACGTAGGCTATAAGGCACTTCTAACCGAAATGCAGTGTTGTTTTTTTCTGAATAAATATTTATGTATATTCTATCCAGGTTTGTATTCGCCTCGATCGTGCGCTAGTCCGGGCCCCGTGGTAGCCCACGGCCTTGATGATGTCGTAGAGTCGACCCATCGCACCGGTGGTGGACGTACTCCTATAGCAGTCCCTATAGCAGTTGCACCTGTGCTTATGTGTGTAAAAACAAATTATAAATCTTGATGAATCAAGTCAATGAATCAATTGATTGTTATCATAAATTCCAAGTCTACAAACGTGATTTGACAACCATTAATCTATGTAATGTTTTGTAGTATCTGGCACCCAACCACAAGCTCTGCTTGGCTTGGGGCTGCTGGATGATGCTGTGTGAATTGTCCGGGAGTATTAATTTATTTATTCCAGTTTCTTCTGCGTTTTTCCGTCATCAGCAATCAGAATACCAAATCTGTATCCGGTGACAGCTTCCTAATTTTTTATATCAACGTATTCATATAATGGCAAGAATTGAAGGCACATTATCCTAGATCAGTGCATAACTGGAGGTCAGCAATTGAAAGTGTGTGATGTAATGAGGTGACCCATTACAGCAGCGTAAGGTTAATATAGCTGATAGGTTGATGGTTCTATACGATTGACTAAACTATGGGCTGGCCTCATTGATATAAGTAAAATTCTGTAGATATAGTTAATGATTATAATCAGGTATTTATCGCGTACCTTTTGTTTTATTTCCCCTACGTTTCTACCGCGTTACAGCGATCGTGGTCACTGGGCGACTGGATGTACTCGGAGTTACCGCCGAGAATTGAATACCCGATAATGTATCTTTTAAAGGGCAATGGTTACGCTTCTACAACAAAACTCCTAGTGAGTTGCAAAAATTATCAGTAAATAAATTCAAACAAATTGTCAAAACCTTGCTGTGCAAAAAGGCTTACTATAAAATATCAGATTATCTAGAGGATAAAAAAGCTTGGGACGGGTTTTGCTCCAACTCGAAAAATAACAACTAACAGACTAAAGGTTTCTTCGTCGCTTCTTTACTTTAGTCTACATACCGAAGCGACAGAAATCAAAAAATATCACTTTATTTCCGTGTCAGTGTTTAGTTTTATAATTTGACCTTTTCTAAGTGTAGGTACATTTATTGTATTTATGGAAATAAAGAGTTTTTGATTTTGATTTTGATATAATCATTAACTTTTTATTTGATATAATGTTAACAAATCGCGAAAGTTTAAAAAGTTCTGTAGATATGGTACGTTCTCCCAGCGCTATCTCAACAAATGGCCTGTGTTGTGTTACCTACAAGTAAACGCAAAGACACGCTATTTCCAATCTATTGCAATATACCTACATAATGAACAACAATGATGGATAGACGTACCTATCTAGACCGAAGTGCGATCGAGACAACAATAAAAATAAATAAATAAAAATAAATATTTATTTTATTTTATTTTACAAATTTTCGGAAAACTTACAGCTATGTTTTTACAAAGGTCTTTGCTTAATATAACATGCATGATACATGCATGCTATGCTACTGAGGGCTAATTACAAGTTTCCACATATATACTGGACAATCCACACAGCATCATCTAGCCCCAAGCTTAGCAGAACTTGTGTTATGGGTAGGTACTAGATGACTGATTTATACATAATATAATACATTACATAAATAGATATTTTTATTATACATAGAAACGACCAGAACACCCGGAATACAATACACGCGAAACACGTACGCCGGCAGCGCCGCCGCCACCGGTCCGACTGTGACTGAGGTGGGTGGACCTAATTGGACCTAATTTGAGCGTTCCACTTTCGAGAAGCTAGTGCCCAATCTCCCCAATTTTACTCACATCGATGGCTGGCCTCATCTTTGACACAAAATTTCAGTCCAGTCTGGACTGGCGCCTATCGTAACGGTTGTGGTAGGTACCCTACCATAGTAAGTATGCACTTACCTTAGTAGGTTTCAACAAACCGAAAGTTTGCGAAGATGTCTTTGACCCGAGACAACGCCAAAGCTAAAGCAGGTAGTGTGTGTGGTACCTAGCCTATAAATTTTTCCAGGCCTAGAATCTGGACCTGAAATAATAGGTAGGTACCTAACATACAAATCTAAATACCTACTTGTTATTTAGATTTCTATGGTACAGTCAGCTGCACAGACATGTATACACTTCCAAGGTTCAACTTATATTTTACTCGGAACTTTTCAAATAAAAGGACATGCACACGTTTTTCGTACAAAGTAGTCATCGTACTTCGTCAGAATGCTTTACATAATTACACATCACACTATTTAGTCAAATAGAAAACTTGGGAGTGTATACATATTTTTGCAGCCGGCTGTACCTAAGTATGGATTAACAGGTTAGGAAAGGCTAATGTTATTCTCAGAAAACGCGTGTGAAGCCGCGGGCAGAAGCTTTTTTACAATTTTTAGTTAAGCATCTAGGTACCCATAACTCCATCTGCCAGTTACTCCTGTGTTACTCCTTTACAAGTAAATGGCTGAAACCAATTTACCTAATATTTATCAAGGTTATCCTACGAAAACCGCGAGCGAAGCCGCTGCCAGACGCTAGTAAGATACAATGTTACTTTCAAGGTTGCCTGAGAGAAATCGCTCTCAGCGATAAGGCCTTTTGTACCATGTTTATTTTTTATTTGGGTTCTTATGTAGGTATAATATTTTAATTTATGTTCATTTCTAGTACAATAAAATGTTAATACATTCATTCACAAATTTTTTGCAAAGAGTATTGCAATTTTAACGCATTGATCAATCAGTCATTCTTATAGGTTTGCGGGTTACAGGGAAATCTCGTTTGAACGGAATCTGAAGGTGAAAGATACCTTGGCATAGTGACCTTAGGCCGGCCGTCCTGAAGCATGCATTGCACGCAATGGTCGGTCATAAAACTAGTACTTAACTAAATAGGTAATTGTAATAATGATGAAAACTGCTTTCTATGTTTCAATACTTGTTCAATGTATTTTTCTCGACTGTTTTGGCTACGTTTGGTCTCTTTTCTTCTTTCGTCGTGGCCAAAACGAGCGCTTTAATAAGTCAGAAAATAAATGGATGCACAGAGTAAACTAAATTATAAAATAAAATAATAAATACGAATAAACTATAAATATTATTATGACCAACCTAATTAAGCTAAAAATGATAAGAAATAGGCATTTAAATTATTGCTTGGATTAATACGCCGTCGGAGGTGAATAAGTACCAATAGAGGTAGGTACTTAATTAGGAAAACGGATTCAGTTCTTGCTATGTAGGTAAACAATTTAATTAGCTCGCTATCCAGAGTTATCAAAACAAATCTATTAGTGTCAAGATCATAATATTATTGATTTGTTTATTACTTGTTATTATAGGGTTAGCTTTCAATGAACTAGAAATACTGGTTACAAACATTCCAATCGTAAGAATCTACCATCAAGCGTACATAAGCAAGCAAAATACAGTGCGTACCTACGCTTATAAATGAAGAGCAGTCGTCGTGCTCATATTGCACTTGTCTAGGGGTATTTTTCCATTTTCTTCCTGCAGCTATGTGTGTGAATCAGAGCTGAAACAGTCATAGAGTGACTTCCTCATCAGCTGGTCCAGCAGGACTGTACCACCGAAAATTTATTTTATTCGACGGTCCAGTTAACTGTAACTACCACCGAAGCTTTTGACGTAACAACGTCTTATTATTCGATAGAGCCGGCTGCACGCACGAAAAAACATGACGTCATGCGGCGTTACCTCGCTCTGAGGCGTTCCATGTAAGGCTTGAAGTGCAAGCGAGAGCGCTCGACATCCGTCTCTCTCCTACTTGAGTGAGCGATGCGTCTGCGTGGACAGCTGCTATACTATAGTACATTTACATGTTTTGATCGAGTATCAAATGCTACCATTCCATCAGTATTTTCTTAAGGCGGTACCCTACCTCGTTATTGTGTGAAGAGGATAGGCATAGGATTTCGCGTTCACAGGAGCGGGACAGAGCAAAGCGGCGCGGCGTAAGCCCAAAAATCAAGTTTTTAGTAGTTATTTGCTCCCCACAAACATTAGAATAGTTAATTGAAAAAAGGCAACATATAAAATGTTCTTTATACTTAGCTCAATTACTATGCTTAATCTCAAGATCGTATCATCTGTATTTATTGAGAAATTAGGCTTTTAGTAAAAAATTAGAGGTAACTTTGCGATTTTTTTCTATTGAGAAAATTTTATGGAATCGTGTTTTCGAAACATATGATCGATAGAATAAGTCCTGAACTTTACCATATATAAATTTCAAAGTTAAATATTCAGTAGTTTGGAAGATATGGAGGTCCGACGGAGTTGAAAATAAGCAATTTGAGGGTAGGTACCCCCTTAAGACGTTGTCACGTTCAACTATCGTCAGTAAACCGACTTTACAGACAACCAATTTTTTTTCATTCCGTTCTCTAGTTAACTGGATCACGGTACCACCTTATTAACATCTTGGCTTTGTACATTTGAGTGGACCTCCAGCGACTTTAGAACAGATGGCTGAGATAGCTCGTTCCAGTTTTTTTCATTCCGTGGCAGTTGACTGGATCACAGTAGCGCCGTTTAAAAATATATTGGCTGATACAGTTGACTGGACCAATGCGACGAAGAGACAACAGATGGCTGAGAAAACCGAGGTTATGATTCAGAAGAGCACTAACGTCAATCAGCAGAATAGGAAACGATTGTAAGTGGGGCAAGAGCTGAGCTGTCCATTTCTACTTGGACTTGACGACTTTCCATTTTCCCTTAGCAGCTACATTGTGTGAACCAGCTGAAACAGCCTACAAATAGTGCCTTTGGCTAGAGAAATCCATTGAACTTGCACCTGTCTGCACCTGCACCTGGTGGTGTCTATTGGAAATGGACGATTTGAACTTCCACTTGTTTTCGGGTATTTTTGTCATTTACTACAAGACAACTTATTCCAACAGCCACGGTTCGTATAACAGAGTTGAAAAGAGAAGTTTAACGACCACAGCTAGCATTTAATTCGGAGCATGCGAGTTGGTGAGCAAAAACAGCAACTTCGCATCTCTTAATTAATTTTAAATGTTTTGGCTTGGCTTCTAGATTTTGGATTCTGCCTACACTATACAACTTAAACTTAACTTTTACAGAGTCATTAAAAATAAGCTTCTGATACCTAGGTATCACAAACAGCAAAATCGATTTAAAAAAAATCTTTCGCCTAACATTATCTAGTATATAAAAGAAAGTCGTGTTAGTTACACTATTTATAACTCAAGAACGGCTTTACCGATATGGCTGAAAATTGGTGAGGCGGTAGCTTAGAGCCAGGAGACGGACATAGGATACAATTTTTTTTTTTTTTACTATTTTTACTATTTATTTTTTTGGATGTGCCTGGCTCACCACTGCACAATTTACACCTAAAGGTTGGCTCCGTAGTAATCATGCTTCGAAACATAAACCAACCAAAACTGTGCAACGGTACGCGTTTGGTGGTTAGAAAATTGATGAACAATGTAATTTACGCGACGATACTGAAAGGAAAATTCAAAGGAAGTTCTCATTCCGAGGATCCCGGTGATCCCAACCGATATGCCGTTTGAATTTAAAAGACTTCAATTTCCGATCCGTCTTGCATTTGCCATGATCATCAACAAATCACAAGGCCAATCCTTAAAAGTTTGTGGTTTGAATCTAGAATACAAATATTTATTAAGTAAACTTAAATTAATTTACATAGCATGGGTTTGGAACCCTCTTGTGTTAGAGGGTTATCTAGAACATCATGTTTTTCCCATGGTCAATTATATGTGGCATGTTCACGGGTCGGAAGACCATCTGCGTTGTTTGTTTTTGCGCCTGATAATAAAACAAAAAATGTCGTGTATCACAAGGTACTTAAGTGAAGAGCAGCCTATGTACTAAAATGCAGAAACAATAATAAATGATTAATGTACTTCATTTTTTTTTTTCAAAAAAAAAATTTAAAGTAATAAATTCGAAAATCTGCTTATTTATTGCCTTTAAGGCGGAACAGAGTTCGCCGGGTCAGCTAGTAATGAGCTAGTAAATAGGTGGTGGCGCTGATTTGGGTCGGGGCGCGTAGGTACCCGACCCAAATCAGCGTCACCACCTATTTTATTTAATTATTCTGTTAAACGAAGGATATTTAAAAAATCGATTGGCCAGTTTGTGCTTCCTATCATAAGCTTTTTTTTAATGCCTGTATAAATGTTTTAGTTTGTATAGTGTAGGAAGAGATGCGAAGTTGCTCTTTTTTCCCACCATGGTGGCCAAAAAGAGCAACTTCGCATCTATTCAAAATAAAACTTTTATAGAGGCATTAAAAAAAAGCCTATGATAGGAAGCACAAACTGGCCAATAGTTTTTTTTAATTCCTTCGTTTAACAGAATAATTAAATAAAATAGGTGGTGACGCTGATTTGGGTCGGGTACGCGCCTTAATGAAAGCATTTAATTTTTCATACACACGTAATCTGTCAGATCGATAAATATCGAAGCTCTCGATATTTTTCGAAAGCAGTCTATGAAATATCACATTCTTTCATTCAGTGAAAGAAAATAAATGCGTGGACGAAGCATTGTATACGAGCACGAGTACTCCTCCATAGGAAACAATGGAGAGAACACGAGATAGGTAACCCAGTCGAATGGGTTTTGAAGGGGTTATCCCCTAAAAGCGTGTTATTCATTAAAAATGTAACCCCCTAAGGACAGGGTTTTAAAACAACCTATTCAAAAAACCCTTCAAAGGGTAACCAAATCAGTCCCTGGCTAAAACTACTGAACAGATCGGGCTGAAATTTTGCAGAAGAAGTTCTAGGCCTGGAATAAAACAAAAGCTAGTTTTTATCTCGTAAAACAGTTCCCATGGGATATAAATAACGTTTTTACGATTCCATACAAACAACGCGTGCGAAGCCGCGGGCAGAAACAATATGGATAAATAAATGAAAGCGAATTTCAGTCATCATTAACATTTTAATGTGTCTGTTATTTACAAAAGTTCGGTGGACATGACCAAAGCTTCTTGATTCGGCGCAAGCGAGCTGTGCGCGAGACATGATCACATTTTCTCTAAGCTTTCGTTCAAACAGCAAACAATGCAACAAATTATGTGTAAATCATTGAAAGAATAAAATTTAAATACTTTGAGCCAATACTGAACCAAATACATCAAAACTTACCGATCAAGATAGATATCCAAATAAATAATATACTATACGAGAAAAACTATTTCAAAAAATAGACCTCGAGTTTTTCTGAATCTATCTTTTCATCGGTATTAAAACACTAATTAAAACCTTTACTTCTTTCGGTTCCATTTACAACACATACTCTCCTCTAAATATCTCTCCTTAAAAACATAATAACACTTTTGGTTTTTACATAAAGCTATTTTAACAACAGTAACATTTTTTTTATTCATCACTATTTGCCTCCTTAATTACATTCCATTACATTTGTAAACATTATTAAATCTTAAAAGAAATAAGACATTTAAAATTTAGGTTAAAAAGTTAAAAATATTAATTATATTTAAAATATAAACTGTGTATTCATTTATCACATAGTACATCTTTATGATTCCACTCTAAGACCTAAAGCCTAAAGCTAAATTATGCAGTAACATAATATAAATGACAAAAATATATTACATGGTTCTATAATGAAATTATATACACCCTATTAGCCTGGCAAGATCCTATCCTAGCTAATTATAAAAGGATTTGGTATTATAGGTGCACACAAATTGACTGCGTTACTTTAAAATCACTTTCTAAAGTTTCTATCATTCTAGCGTAGGATTATTTACATTGTTCTAAGTGATGGCACACAGATGTTTAGGAGTTTAATAATACTTTCAGCTATTCTCATTGCTTTCTTTGGCTGAACAATGTTAATTTTTAAGACCCTGGATCGACGAAAAGGCAAGGATGTCTATTGTTTATGTTTACTTGCAAAAATTAAAAGACCTATGTACTCGTAGAACTAGGAATTCGAATAGGTATTTAAATAGATAATTCTTAACTTCGATTTTTTTGTCTGTTTTTGAAATAAACATGAACAATAAATACTTTTAAACTTGCGCGATCTGAACACAATATTATTAGTACATAAATACCCGTTATATAGTACTAATAATAACATGAACAAATAAAGGACTGGTTATTCCTTGATCCAGACCTCCCCAATTTCACACTACTTATTGTAGTTTACATTAATTTTGTTCTGTCAAAGTACACATATTTGTGCAAATAGAACTTGTGGTCAGCATAAACTGCTTTCTTGTACTTTGAACTGACGGCGCCCCTTAGATATAACAGAATACCGGTGTAGCTTGGTATCACCAGACAAGAAAGTTTCATAATCTATTTATAAGTACAGCAAAATTCACACTTTCAGTTCTCCAAATAAGTAAACAATATTTAAGACCTATTTCAACGCGCTGAAAATTCTTATTATGAGCTTTGTTTTTAAGACTTTCGTATTGGCACTTCACACGGCGTAATTTGGTTTTCTACCATCAATCATTTTGGTAAGTTTACCAAAATCTTTTTTGCCTAACTTATATAAACCTCGAGTACATAATTATACTGAATAGAGTTTCAGTATAATTATGTACTCGCAGATTACGCAGAATACACCATCTAAAGTACTGCGAAAGTGCTACAGAAACCAACTAAGTACATCAAAATATTTACAAATGAGCCGAGTTTATTTACAATCTTATACTCATTGCAATTAGGCGTGTTATTGTCAAACCAAAAGCTTAGTGTAAACGTGTTTTAAGTACATTATAAGTACAAATTATTGCTGAATTTTTTTACCGTTTCATCTCCATTTCAGATTACTTCTTGAGTATTGCATTTGTTTTTTTTCTGTGGAACCTACTCTTGATTGGTGTCACAGACATGCACTAAGATCTTAAGATCAGTAAAGCAAGTATGGCAGTGCATATGCACAGATTCATATTTAAATGGCCTATAACAGGACTACGCAGACTTTTTTAAGCGACTTCGAAAAAAGGAGGAGGTTCTTTGTGGACATCATTTATGGACTGATTTGGATGATTATTTTGCAGGTGTATAGAGGATAATTCCGAGATGGTCCCATAAAAATTTGTATATATCCCGCAAATCTTTAAAAAACTGTTTAATATTAGGGATTCAGTTTTTAGATGTTTAAAAACAATCAATTTTATTTTCATAATTTCTAGGCAACATCCATTCAAGAGTAGATTCGAAAAGAATCTTGTATTGAAGTTAGCACCAGCACAATATATGGCACGTTGGAATAAGAACCTTATATCTCGTAAACAAGTAATAAAATGCAAAGCGTTGCCGCTTTATTGCTTGCAGTCAATTCCAGTTGTTTATATTCTAGCTTAGAATATTTTAATACTAATCTAAACTTACGCATTGTTTTTGAGTTTTTTCTTTAGTTGCTTTTTGATATAGCGAAGTGTGATTGTGATAAGGTCTACCTACCACATCTTTAAGCCTTTTCTTTGAAAATTCAGCTCTTTGAGGGCAAGTAGGTCTTATAGCATCTAATTTTTAGATCAATAGCAAATCATGTAGAAAATCTAATATGTAGAAAGATGGAGGGCAATTTAATTATGCGTTTAGTAATAGTATTGCTTATAATTAGCATATTGCAACACAATACACTTCGCTATAAAAAAAACTATGATAAACTTGGTAACTCGTTAACAATTAATTCTATAAATCAATTATTTATTTTCCTCGTTTTTATCTCGGAAAACAAATTAATTCGTTTCCATGCCTAGCGTTTAAACTTTCAAGTTCTAAACAGTATACTTTAATCATAACAATTTACACAGAATCTTGAAAACTTTTCTTCTGCTCCTAATTATGAGATCGTAATTTGTTAATAAAGGAGGGTAGATGAAAACGTTTTCGAAATTACTATAAACTTTCCGGATCAAACTTCAGCCCTCAAAATCAATCAAAAGATATACTTCTTACTTGGAACCTCTCTGTTTTTACCCGACTGCACAAGGAGGGTTATTTATTGACTCTGCTAAGATTTTATGTCCGCGCTTATGTGCTCGAAGTTTTTGACATGGTTTACTGAAGCCCAAGATATTTTAGTTTTTAGTAATTATCTTCTGTCTCTAAGTTCGCGTTCTACAGCATTGCGAGTTGTGGTTATCCGAAATAACCGACGTTGCAAGAGAAAAATACTTCTTTTAGAAATTTCCTTCTGGACCCTTTCTCGATCGAACACAGTTCAGACTGCAAGGCCGCAAGATAAAAATTGCGAGTTGCAGTTTGATACGCAAAGTTCCAATCCGTTTAACAGAAAATTACTTCTATGTTTACAGTTTTAGAGTACACTTTCCCTCTGCGCCCTCTCCTCGCGCGGACTGGGCGAGTTAGGCTCGGAAGGCGAGGCCGCGGTGTGGGTGATGGCGGGGGGCCTAGTGGCGATGTGAGCGCCCATTGTGATGGGAGTATCATCAGGATCTTCTTCGTCTCCTTCTTCTAAGTCCTCGTCGATGGGTGTTAGAACGTCGGATGGTTGGACGATTTCTTCTGGTTTTCTGGAAGAGGGGGGTAGTATTAGACAAATCGTTTTGAGGTAAGTTCGAAGGGTTTTATTGCGTAATTATGTGTGACCCTTTAGAAATTGCGTGTGTAGCGAAACTTTCAATGATCATTTTAGAATAAGTATACATATATTTAATTAGACTAGCGTCAAGTGTTGCCCCGTACACCCCTAAACTAAGCATGTCTATTTGTATTGCTTTCTGTGGTATGATAAAGTATTTTCTATCTATCTATAAATAAATAAAAACAAATTATCATTAACTTTAAACAATCAGTACTTAATAAAACGTGCCGTGGATCTGTGACCTTTATCGTAAGAAATATCCGTCAATATTTATTTTCAATATGTACTGAGCTAACAAAATCGTGGGTTATCTCATAAACCATGTCTATTTTCGCCGTAGGAATACTCATTGGCTTAAATATCTAGAGCTGGGCTAGGTATTATCGTGTATTTTGAGTCTATTTGACCTCTGTGGCGCGGTGGGCGAAGGTCCGCCTGCGACGCAGGAGGTTGCGGGTACGATTCCTGCCTCGGGACACATGTTTGTACGATCTGCAGATATTTGTTCCGGGTGTTCTGGTCGTTTTCTACGTATAATCACACTAATATTATAAATACGAAAGTTTGGATGGATGGATAGATGGATGGATGGATGTTTGTTATCTCTTCACGCCAAAACTACTGAACGGATCGGGCTGAAATTTTGCATACAGGTAATTCTAATCCTGCAATCAAACATAGGATACTTTTTATCCCACAAATCAGTTCCCATGGGATAAAAATCACCTTTAAACGTTTATAGAAACAACGCGTGCGAAGCCGCGGGCAGAAGCTAATAAGAAATATATATGTATGTAATGCATTTCAGTTATCTGTCACCCATAACACAAGCTCTGCTTAGCTTGGGGCTAGATGATGCTATGTGAATTGTCCGGCATTATTTATTTATTTATTTATTACCTGCGGAATAGGGGGGCAGCAAAGGAAGTGAGCGTCGCTAATAAAAAGAAACCCGATGCCATGTAGAATGAAGCGTCGTAACTTTTGGTTGCGTCGTACACCGCGCCAGCCAATGGGGAGCCGACAATGGCGGCTGCGCCACGGAACAAAATAAGTAGACCAAAGGCATTGGTTAGTTTGTCTAAGCCCAGCAGGTCTACCAGGATGATTGAGGTTAGCGAGATGTATCCAGCTGAAACATTAAAAAAAAAAATTTTAGTACTAGACGATCGCCTCGCGGTTTCACCCGCGTAGTTCCCGTTCCCGTGGGAATTCCGGGATAAAATATGTCTATGTCACTCCCTGAAAAGTAAGCTTCCTAACGGTGAAAGAATTTTTCAAATCGGTCCAGTAGTTTCGGAGCCTATTCAATACAAACAAACAATCAAATCTTTCCTCTTTATAATATTAGTATACTAGACGATCGCCTCGCGGTTTCACCCGCGTAGTTCCCTTTCCCGTGGGAATTCCGGGATAAAATATAGCCTATGTCACTCCCTGAAAAGTAAGCTTCCTAACGGTGAAAGAATTTTTCAAATCGGTCCAGTAGTTTCGGAGCCTATTCAATTCATACAAACAAACAAACAAACAAAAAATCAAACCTTTCCTCTTTATAATATTAGTATAGATGTATAAATTTAGTTTCATTTTCGTATTTTATTTTCTTTTAATTTATGTTACTTTTCTGTGTAGGTTTTATAACATTATTATCCGTATAATGTTTTTCTGTCTTGTATGTACACACTATCTTTCCACACTAGTTTCATAAATTCTCTTTATATAAATAGATTTGTAAGAAAACTCTTTTAGGGCTAAGCTCGCCTTTGTACATGTCCAGTATTTGTTAACTTTTATACATGAATTAACTTGTGTGAGCAATAAAGAATTTACGAAGAATTTCAGAACAAATCAGGGTATATATAAGATAAAATCTGCATAACCTGTATTTTTGAAGTGAATACTTTATTTGGAGCACTTTTTTCTGAGCAGATAATAAAACGAAACTGTCACTCTCGGATCGGTTACCCTGAATCGGGTATAGTCGGCCACAGTCGGCAACTTTTAATGTTTTGTGGAATCTACATACCAAATTCTGGGCCGTTAACAATTTGACAAAACACTGTTGGCTGCCTTAGGCTTAGCGCAGACTTGAGTCACGACAGTTTTAAGACAGACTAAAGACAGACTATTGCTTTACAAAATGTATGAAGATGCAAGACAAAACAGTTTTGTTTCCGTTTTAAGGCAGACTTTCTATGTGAGGAAAGTCTGTCTTAAAACTGTCGTGACTCAAGTCTGCGCTCAGCCTTATGTATTCGTACAGTGAAATGTCGCACCAACCCGCCGGACTGTTTCGCCGACTTTGGTGTGTCAACCGACGTTTTCACTTCTATCGTGTGGTCAAGCAGACACCATATATTTTTTATATTTATGAAGCTTGGTACTTACAAATAGCAAATCCGAAAGCTATAGCAACAGTAACGTAGGCGCCGTACGAGTAACAAAATGGAGTCACGCCAACGGCAATCTGTAAAAAAAAAACAGTTTAGTTAGAGAATGAAACCATATTCATTTTGCTTAACAATCCTTTGGCTAAGTGACTGTCAACGCCGCCGCGGAAGCTAAATGGCGGACCGATTAACCAATTTGTAACGTTATGTGTTTATTTGAAGTCATATACAGACCTTGCATGTTATAAAATAAAATAGAGTCATAATTTCTCCTTAACATGAACAAAGCCTAAAATTAGGTAGAAACTCAAGAGGGCAAAATCATAATACGCTTAAAAAAGTTAACCGGTATGCATATCGGTTAACTTTTGTTTTTGACGCGCTGAAATTTTAGCAAGGTCCAAGCCAAACAATTATTGGTTCAGATGCGAGGCATGTTTTTCTATATTCGGGTCAGTTCATTGTGAACCTTATTACAGCAGTAATAGAGTCCTTACCGTGGCTATGACGAGGCAGCCGTTATTGAGCAGGACGTTTTTCAGCCACCCAGCCGCAACCGATACGACCCAGTGTTAGTTATACCAATTATTGACAGCGGGTACATTATGAATCTTATTATAACAGTAATATAGTCCTCACCGTGGCTATGACGAGGCAGACGTTATTGAGTAGGAGCGAGTCCATCCAAGGGAAGTCAGCCACCCAGCCGCAGCCGATACGACCCACAGTGTTCGTTATACCGATTATTGACAGCGGGTACATTATGAATCTTATTATAACAGTAATATAGTCCTCACCGTGGCTATGACGAGGCAGACGTTATTGAGTAAGAGCGAGTCCATCCAAGGGAAGTCAGCCACCCAGCCGCAGCCGATACGACCCACAGTGTTCGTTATACCGATTATTGACAGCGGGTACATTATGAATCTTATTATAACAGTAATATAGTCCTCACCGTGGCTATGACGAGGCAGACGTTATTGAGTAGGAGCGAGTCCATCCAAGGGAAGTCAGCCACCCAGCCGCAGCCGATACGACCCACAGTGTTCGTTATACCGATTATTGACAGCGGGTACATTATGAATCTTATTATAACAGTAATATAGTCCTCACCGTGGCTATGACGAGGCAGACGTTATTGAGTAGGAGTGAGTCCATCCAAGGGAAGTCAGCCACCCAGCCGCAGCCGATACGGCCCACAGTGTTCGTTATACCGATTATTGACAGCGGGTAAATTATGGATCTTATTGATATTGTAATAGGGTCCTCACCGTGGCTATGACGAGGCAGACGTTATTGAGTAGGAGTGAGTCCATCCAAGGGAAGTCAGCCACCCAGCCGATACGGCCCACAGTGTTCGTTATACCGATTATTGACAGCGGGTAAATTATGGATCTTATTGATATTGTAATAGAGTCCTTACCGTGGCTATGACGAGGCAGACGTTATTGAGTAGGAGCGAGTCCATCCAAGGGAAGTCAGCCACCCAGCCGCATCCGATACGGCCCAGTGTTGGTTATACCGATTATTGACAGCGTGTAGATTATGGATCTTATTGATATTGTAATAGAGTCCTTACCGTGGCTATGACGAGGCAGACGTTATTGAGTAGGAGCGAGTCCATCCAAGGGAAGTCAGCCACCCAGCCGCAGCCGATACGGCCCACAGTGTTCGTTATACCGATTATTGACAGCGGGTAAATTATGGATCTTATTGATATTGTAATAGAGTCCTCACCGTGGCTATGACGAGGCAGACGTTATTGAGTAGGAGCGAGTCCATCCAAGGGAAGTCAGCCACCCAGCCGCAGCCGATACGGCCCACAGTGTTCGTTATACCGATTATTGACAGGAGGAACGATGCCTGTGCCGAGTCTACACCCTGGAATGACACAAAAAAATATTAAATATTGCTCGTAAAAATATCAATGTTGAAGTTTAAGATAGAAATGCCTTGATAACTTTTGTCAAACTTTGGTCGCAGCACAGGCTTTGCCTAGTGTGGAGACTGTAGCAAAATTACTGTGAGATTGTTATTACAAAATATTATATATTTTTTCATTTTCTTTTATTTTCAACTACTCAAAACTGGGCCGTGATCACGGTGTGGTATGTATTGGCATTACACTCAACCGCTGGGCTAATAAACACCTTATTGGTTCGAGCTCGAGCTTAGAGGCTTTGCTCGCCTCTAATCCCCACGCATTGGATTTACAAAAATCACGTAAATAGTCCTCTTACATTGAGCGTAGCAGCGTCCACAATATACACGAAAGGTACGTAAAGGCCGGCCATTCCGAACACGTTGGAAACACCGATGAGCATGAAGGCAGGGTCTTTTAGGAGTGATACATCCAGCATTGAGGATAACGCCATTTTGAAAGAGGCGGGCAGAGAAAGGCATGGGCACAGGTCGTATTCTGAAAACAAGATGCAAATATTTTTTTAGACTAGCATGCGGCATTGCATACGTTTTTCGTGATTAAAAGGAGTCTTTTCCCATGGCATAATACAAAACTATGCCAAATTTTATCCATGCAGCGTTCTCTTTATTTTATCCATACACTTTAGTGCCAAAACCCATTAGAGCGGCAAATTGTGCGCGACCTGCCGCGTCTTGTCGTGCGCGTGTAATTTTTTATGTAACTTAACCCCGCGTCTTGTCACGCATTTTTCAGGATAAAAAGAAGCCTACGTCTTTATCATCGTCTATGTCTTTTCCCGGGATACGATCTAATCCATCTATAACCTTGCGTTTAGGCGTTAAAGAGTAAAAGACAGACAAAGTTACGTTCGCATTTATCGACCGAGGAAGCGAAGCGTCACTTTTTTGTCGTCGGGGACTTTTGATAAGAGCGCTACTGCCTCCAAAAACGGGGCAAATGGAGCAACTGTTATATTTCCGCCTTATAAGATCCAATTTCGATGTTTTTTTATGTATTTGAAAGGCATTAACTTGAAGAAGGTCTCATTAAAATTTGGTGAAGATTTGACGAGGATCATCGGCGTGACGAGCAGAGTAGTTCGTCGAAGTGAGCTTGTGCTCGCGAGGTCTGCTGTTTGCAGAACTCTAGCAATAACAGTGCCCAGAAAACTTACGTTCTTGTCTCTCCAAGTCGCCGGTGGCCGCTCTGCTCTGCGGAAGACTGAGCACAGAGTTCCTGTACCCTTGCAGCGACTTCTGGCTCTGGTACTGAGGCAGATTGATCACAGATCCTGAGTAGAAGATGTCTTTGCGAGACATCGGGCGAACCATGCGCGACGGCTCTTTGGGGCCGGAAACTGAGAGCTTCGATTGGTACATTTGGCTGTCTGTGTCGCCCTGTGGGATAGAAATAATGAATTGTTTATTTCCTCACCTCCAAAGCGTGTATTGGTCCAATGCTGGACGCAGGCCTCCCCTAAGCGCCTTATTGGCTTTTATCTCATGGGGGGTAGTGTCCATAGTCCCCACGCTGGGCATGCGGTTTGGCGATCGCAGTTTGGTGGTAGAATTGTTCCGTAGGGGGAGCTGCTGGCCGTCCCCGGTGGAATCTCTTAGTCGCCTTTTACGACTCCCGCGGGAAGAGTAGGGGTGGTAGGTAGCCGGCACCACACAGCTGTTTATTTATATGTTAGCAAATACTCTTAGATAAATAATAAATTATGTATCTAGATATCGAATAGGTATCGAAAGTTCGTAGGTAAACGTGGCGGTAACGGCGTAGAAACCGATCCATCTAACTTGGCCCGTGGAAGTCTTAAGAGCAGCAAACATCTTGTGTGTTTTTAAAATGTCCATGGCAATCTCCAATCCGCCTGCCAAGAGTAGTGATTATGACAAACCCACCCTTGTTTAGGCTAGGCATGTTCAGCAGATTGCATGAATACTCGTAGGTAAACTGCTACGATGTTTATTTGAAGCCATTAGTTCAAATTGCGGTGCAATTTATGGTTTTCAGGATTCCGTAGTAAACAAGGAACCCATTTTCGGCATGTCCGTCTGTCCGAGGCCTAGCTCACAAACTATTAGTACTAGAAAGCTGTAATTTTGCATGGGTATACCAAAGATTTAAATCGTTAGATACGCCCTGACAACAAAAACTGTGGCATTGTCTTTGAATGCGTGCGTAAACATAATGCCGACGCACGCGCACTTTGAGTGGTTAAAAATAGTGTTTTGCCAATAAACCTAACTAATAATATAAATAAATAAATAATGCTGGAGAATTCACACAGCATAAATGTGCGCGGCTCCGCACGCGTTGTTTCTATAGAAACGTTTAAAGGTGATTTCTATCTCATAGGAACTGGTTTATGGGATGAAAAGTAGCAGCCTATGTTTGAATCCAGGATTAGAATTACCTGTATGCAAATTTTCAGCCCGATCCGTTCAGTACTTTTGGCGTGAAGAGGTAACAAACATCCATCCATCCATCCATTGCAGTGTGATGTGAGTGTGATGTGATAGTGTGATTAAATACGCCCAAAAACAAAATTCTTATTTAGGTACTTTTTAATTACTTTGAAAATTTTGGATATTTAAAGCTTTCATCATATATGTACCTGAAAGCGTATATTTATGTTCATCTAAACATGACAGCTGACTAGGCGTTATTCTTGTCTGGCCCCATAAAAAAGTCGCCCACCTGGTCAGCATTTCATTTGCGCTTTCTAAGAATTCCCAAAAGATGTAAACAGGAACAAACGTTCGCTTGGGTAGTTGCCAGTGTTATTTGGCAGTGGTTTACAGAGTTCAAGGGCGTTGGCTTTTGTTTAATCGGCGATCAAACCCTTGGATTCCTTTTGTCTCCTCATTATCATCATCATGACCATCAGCCCCCAATGTTTACTGTTGAAGGCCTCCCCCAAACGACGCCAAAAATAGCGGACTTGAGCTACATTCATTCATTCACTCTAGAGATGTAGTGGATGGATGAATGTAGGTATGTATTGTATTTTATTTATTTTCAAATTGGGTAGACAGTGGTTATCAAAAATATTAAAAAGGCCATAAAAAAATTACTATATTTTTTAGAATTTTCTTAACTTGTTTTCTGTCGATAAAATTGAGTATATTTTCACCCATTTTAGTATGTGCACTTTATAAAGACTCGCACTGTATAACAGTTTGTCGGCAGTAGCTCTCCTGGACACAATAGACATACATTGTAAATGTACCTAACTACTTGAACTAATTACTAATCACATATTCTAGCGAGATTTCTAATTATATATCTACGTAAAAGAAATTTCCATACTAATATTACAAATGCAAAATGAAGTGCTGTATCATAAAAAAATATACTACATGCCTGTGATGTGTGCTAATGTAGGGGGGTAAAGTTGCCTACATATTCTAGGTAGCTAGATAATATGTAGGCAACTTTACCCCCCAATGGATATCGGTTTTGTTGATTTCTGTCGAATTTGAGCAGTCCTTTGTGTGGTTTCCGAGTGCAAAATCAATACTTACATCATTTCGGTTCATTGAGGCTTTGGAGGAAGCTTTGATTGCTGCTAGGGATGGTTTGAATCTGTAAACAAAATCATAATTTATGGTCATTTTTGAATAGGTATAACATTTATTTCTATACCAATGTCCAACTTTTCCTTTGACGTTCTCATTTTTCTTTGTATAGTTGTACCGCCACCAAGCGTTAATTTTACATAATTAATGGATATTTATGGTAAATTAGCTGCGCCCCGCGGCTTCGCCCCGTGGAAATTTATGTTTCCAACTTACTTTATTTTTTTCTTTCTGAAGAACCTTCTCCTGACAATAACAAACACAACAAAGAAAGAATTATCGAGATCGGTCAAGCCGTTCACGCGTGATGCCTTGACTAAGGGAAATAGGGATTCATTTTTATATACAAAGATTGTACAGGGATAGAGGCTCAGATCGGTTAAGGCAGCCCAGGCTTTCAAACCAATCCAGAGCGGCCTACTATGAAATTTAAAATCGAACTTTCGGATTCGTTTTCGTACAAAACCACTGTGTATGTCACTTACATAAGATATAATTAGCACGAAAACGAAACAAAACTTCGATTTTCGTTTGTACGAGTAGATACGGGCCCTGACGTATTTGATCCGAATTCGTAGAGGGATCCTAAGGAATCCGATTGAGAGAAATGAATTCTGATGATTACTCGCGGACAAGTGTGCAAGGTCTATAACAAATTCATAGAACGAATTCTAAAATTCGTCCCGGCACTTCAGCGCGTTTGGCTTGGCAACGTAAACAGAACATTACTTTCACTGCCAGCCACCAAAAGCTATAATTCCCTGTAATAAAACTAACTACAATACCTATCGCCTGACCTATCGCCGGTGCTATGTTTGCACTGAAGGTCGAAGGCACAGATCCGTTCTTAGGTAGGCCCGGATCTTTATTTGTTTCGGTAATTACAATAATAATGGATCACATCCGAAAACATAACTTACGCTTCCAGCCGCTAAAAGCGAGAATCCCTGTAATAAAACTAACTACAATACCTATCGCCTGACCTATCGCCGGTGCTGTGTTTGCACTGACGGTCGAAGGCACAGATCCGTTCTTAGGTAGGCACGGATCTTCATTTTTTTCGGTAATTACAATAATAATGGATCACATCCGAAAACATAACTTACGCTTCCAGCCGCTAAAAGCGAGAATCCCTGTAATAAAACTAACTACAATACCTATCGCCTGACCTATCGCCGGTGCTGTGTTTGCACTGACGGTCGAAGGCACAGATCCGTTCTTAGGTAGGCCCGGATCTTTATTTGTTTCGGTAATTACAATAATAATGGATCACATCCGAAAACATAACTTACGCTTCCAGCCGCTAAAAGCGAGAATCCCTGTAATAAAACTAACTACAATACCTATCGCCTGACCTATCGCCGGTGCTGTGTTTGCACTGACGGTCGAAGGCACAGATCCGTTCTTAGGTAGGCCCGGATCTTTATTTGTTTCGGTAATTACAATAATAATGGATCACATCCGAAAACATAACTTACGCTTCCAGCCGCTAAAAGCGAGAATCCCTGTAATAAAACTAACTACAATACCTATCGCCTGACCTATCGCCGGTGCTGTGTTTGCACTGAAGGTCGAAGGCACAGATCCGTTCTTAGGTAGGTACGGATCTTCATTTGTTTCGGTAATTACAATAATAATGGTTCACATCGGAAAACATCACTTATACTATCAGCCGCCAAAAGCGAGAATCCGTGTAATAAAACTAACTACAATACCTATTGCCTGACCTATCGCCGGTGCTATGTTTGCGTGGACGGTCGAGGGCACAGATCCGTTCTTAGGTAGGCCCGGATCTTCATTTGTTTCGGTAATTACAATAATAATGGATCACATCGGAAAACATAACTTACGCTTCCAGCCGCTAAAAGCGAGAATCCCTGTAATAAACCTAACTACAATACCTATCGCCTGACCTATCGCCGGTGCTGTGTTTGCACTGACGGTCGAAGGCACAGATCCGTTCTTAGGAAGGCCCGGATCTTCATTTGTTTCGGTAATAACAATGATAGATCACATCGGAAGACATAACTAACACTGCCAGCCGCCAAAAGCGAGAATTCCTGTAATAAAACTAATAACAATACCTATCGCCGCGCGCCGGTGCTGTGTTTTTGCGCTGGCGGTCGAAGACACGGGTCTATTCCATTCTTGCGTTCGATTATAACAATCAATTACCTACATTGAAAAACGTAACTTACACTGCCAGCCACCAAAAGCGAGAATCCCTGTAATAAAACTAACTACAATACCTATCGCCTGACCTATCGCCGGTGCTGTGTTTGCGCTGGCGGTCGAAGAAAGGCACGGATCCGTTTTTAGGTAGCCCGGGAGCTTGGGCGCTGAAGGCGGGAGATGACACGTTGCGGGAGATGAGATGCTGAGCCGGGTTCACGATCACGTTGCCGTTACCGTTTTCTACCTGAAATCAAAAGGAGAATGTTTATGGAAGGCGGATTTTTTGAGCTTTTCCGCTATGCCCGGTTCTAGAATATTCGATTCTTTTTGCAAACAAAGAGATTGTAAAATAAGAAAAATAATATTGGTGGAAAATATTTTATGACATTTGTATCATCACATCAGAGAAAATCTCAGAAGTTCGCAAGAATATTTTGTTTTAAAACCTTTCTATTCGTCAGTTATCCGCTTTCGAACTGAATTTAAATCTTTTTCACTGATTAGCTTGGTGCGGATGCACCCCCAGCATGTGTGGCACCGTGGGCACTCGCGCCAACGCCAACAGGTATTGGCAACTACCTATTTCTTATTGGTAAACTATTCATCAGGCGCCTTAGTCTCGGTATTAGAGGGCAGCGTGGGCACGGGATGCACCCCCGGCATGTTTGGCACCGTGGGCACTCGCGCCATAGTGACTAACAAGTCATTATTGGTAAACTGGTCATTATTGGTAAACTGGTCATTATTGGTAAACTGATCATTATTAGTTGCATTACCTTCTTCTTGTCGGGACTATCATCAGACACCTTAGCCTCGGTGATAGTGGGCAGCGTGGGCACGGGATGCACCCCCGGCATGTTCGGCACCGTGGGCACTCGCGCCAACGCCTCCAGGTTCAAAGAGGAATGCACTCCGGGGTCATTATTGGTAAACTGGTCATTATTGGTAAACTGGTCATTATTGGTAAACTGATCATTATTAGTTGCATTACCTTCTTCTTGTCGGGACTATCATCAGACACCTTAGCCTCGGTGATAGTGGGCAGCGTGGGCACGGGATGCACCCCCGGCATGTTCGGCACCGTGGGCACTCGCGCCAACGCCTCCAGGTTCAAAGAGGAATGCACTCCGGGGTCGATGTTCAGGGGGGCCTTGGAAAGAAGAACTATCTCTGTTTAGATCTGCTGTGTGTTTGTATTGTACGTCACGCACGCACGAAATAAATGGGGTTTTTCTATATTCTAGGTTATACGAGTAATTTAGATACCAGATAAGAAATTTTGCGCACATTGTAAGCTATTTGCTATGAATCTTTACTAAAACAAATTTTGAATCAATTGTAGTATTGGAGTTCAGCGACATAATGTTAATTTTAACAATAAATCTCTTAATGCTGTGTGAATTGTCCAGCATTATTTATTATTTCTTTATTTATTTAATATCAATAGACTCCAAAACGGCAATGGATTCGCACTTTGTTTTAGCGTGGTTTAATAACTGCTAGCTTATTCACTAATAAAAGCAGAAATCACAGTATTGTTAAAAACGTAATTTTCCACCTCATCTAGTGACAAGGATTTATTGCGTCACGGATAGTTAATCGACAACATAAGTTAATTACATTATGATACTACTCGATACTTTGCCATTGCTCTTCTAGAGAAAAATGACATCGCCTCGTCATACATTGCGTAATTATTGAAGTTGAAGGAAGGAGTTTCAAATGATTTACGCATTCGATGACGAAGTGACGTAATTTTTCTCTATTCTACCCTAGACAACAATCCCCGTGCTAGGCCTTCAACGAGCCTTTCCCAACCGAGAGGGGTCTTGTCATGATAGGTACTTTGCTCAAATATTAAAACTATTAGAAGTTCAGGAGTCCTATAGGTAAATTGCTTTTCAAAGCGGTTAGCTCATAGACTAATTTGGTACAGAAAATGGGTATTTCCAATCAATGCAAAATGGTATTTGTCTATGGTGAATGAAAAAAAGGTTCGAATTCGATTAAAAAGAATGTATGTAAAAGAAATATTTAAACTTAAAAATAAACTTGAACTGCAGAAGAATTTTAAAATTTGACATAAAATTCGTTTGAACAGTATAACAATTTTAAATAATTAAAAACGTTTTTCTGCAAAAGACCGAGAAGTTTGGAAGGGTGCGGGGGAGGCCTTTGCCCTGCAGTGGGACGAAATAGTCTTAAAAAAAACGTTTGAATGAAGCAAACATATTCGTGCTACTCAGAACACCATGAGGTTTACTTTTTTATATTACTTATTTAATAGGACTCTACGCCAAGGGATTACGTTAAAAAAATATAATTTGTTTCTGATTATTGTAAATGTAATAATTAATTACTGTAATTGGTGTGTTGCGCCGTTCTAATAAATAAATGACTTATCGAATCACAGAATATTTTACACAATATAAACAAGTTATTTTTTTTACTTTCCAGGATAATCAAGCTTACCTTCATTCTCTTCTCCATAGTGCCATCCGGCCGCTGCACCAGGAAGTATGACCCTCCGATCGACCCTCGCTCCATCTGCAGTCGCTTCTCTTCAGCCATTCGCTGCAGGAGTGGCTTTTCACCTGCCATCTGGAAATAATAAGAGTCAGTTTAGCTTGGAGTTTTAAGGCAAGAGTACAATTAACGAGTGGCTATGGCATAAATTACCTAAAGGTAATAAACCTAGGTAATAACGACTCTCTTCCTTATTTATTACCTATAATTGATTTGTTTACTAGACAGGACTTTAGTTTTTAATGTTTTATTCATTGCACGTGGAAATTCTCTTCATTTGCGAATTCCAGAGTATTCCGCAGTCTTAACGTCTTTAGATTTTTATGGAAAAATAAAAAATGTTGCAGCGACGTAGGTAGGTAGGTACTAAGAACTTTGTGATTATTTATAAGTAAGCCAGGCAGGAGCGAAATTTCTACTAGGATTAGCAAGTGAAGCAAATTGTTGTGTCCTTGGAATAAACCAGCTCTTGAACCAGCTAGTGGTGCGAAACTGAACGTAAGTACTCCAGAACCGCATAATGCGATACCAGTGGCGATAGAACGGGAAATTTCACAGTAGTTACAGAAAGAACAGCCTAAGATACAGATTTAATCTTACCTTCGGATAAACCAACGGCCTCATCAACGCACCAAACACAGCGCAGTTCAGAATCAACCCCGCTAGCAGCAGATTCGCGTTCTGCCACGAGCCGAACTCTTGCAGGAGCATAGCGGCTAGCGGTGCGAAACTGAACGTGCCTACTCCAGAACCGCATACTGCGATGCCGGTGGCAAGGGAACGGCGGGTCTCGAAGTAGTAGCCGACGGCCACTACTGATGGTAGGTAGATCATGCCGAAGCCTATGCCTAGAAGAAAGAGAAAGAAATCGTTATAAGCTGGCTGTATTTCTTCCAGCCTCCACCCTACAGCCGCAATTTTGAAGGGCGTCTTGTATCGCGCGATTTGTTGCGATTTTGTAGCGCGATTTCTTACACACAGCTGCGTTTCTGTAAGCGCGATTTCTAGACGCCGCGATCCGCCGCCGCTTGCGATAAATGTTCCGTGAACAGTTATCGCAAAATCGCAGGACGCGAAAACGCGTCGGACAACTTCTATTGCGTCGATAAAATCGCAGCAGTGTGTAAGATCGTATGCGTCTTAGCTCTTAGTACAAAATGTACTACTCACAAATATCGCAACAAATCCTGGCTGTGGGGTGGAGGTTTTAAGTCATATAACGTAAGTCCAGCCTAATGTAATGACCTAAACAAACGATTCTTCGTGGATGTAAAGGTGTTAGACGATATTTCTGCAAATACTAGATTTCTATTAATTAAGCCATTGGATCTAGGGCACATGCCCAGTCGTTTATTATTATTAATTTTATTAGAAGGCTACTCAGGTTTTAAAAATTATGGCTGGCACCAGTCTCTGAACGATTTCTATATTTAAGGTTTTTGTTATTATAGTGCGTAAGCCTCGCACTCTGGATAATTTCTAATTTCTAAGAAATCAAATAATATCGCAAAAATTTTCGACTACGACGGGACTAGAACCCGCGATATTATTTGATTTCTTAGAAATCAGATTTCTATATTCTTTAGAGCTAACTGTGCTATAAATATAGTAGATTAGTAAGACCTGTGTTACAATATTACAGAAATAAATTAAATTTGTTTCATTCATTTCAATCACAGACGGGTCCACCGAGTTGGAAATTGGATTCTCGGCGCGTTTAGTCCCTAATTGTAAAACGGGACAACTGAAGCCGGCATTTGGTTTTCCCTAATTCTCTAAAACATTTTCATCATTTGCAGTCAGCGATTCAAGTTTAATATCAATCAAGAAATTGAGAATTTCAATGTTTATGTCAAGCTATTGTTATTGCTAGGTATCGTAAACAGAAACTCGAGTTGCTACTCGTGTTTGTAAGATAGCCTAGAGTAGATAAGTATCAAAACAATCAACAGCATCCATGATAAGGCATCTCCAGTAATATGCATGCCAAAATAATCTGCCCAGTGCTGAGTGAAGACCTGTAATTGTGTCGCTCAATTTGGCAATACGCCAAATTACTAAGTACTTTGACCAATTTGGTTGGTGCGCGCTTATTAATTTGGAGTGAAGAAAATTACAGGAAGGTTATTTGAAATCGAGATAATTTGAATATTATGGAGCTAGAAGCAGACTAGAATAGAGACAGACATATTTCAGTCATGTGGGTGAAGGAAATGTTAATTAAATTTTTCAAATGAACTTAAAGAAACCTAATACAACTTAAGTACAATGAAACACTGGAGAGCGCATAAGTTTAAAAGTGTATCGCACCTCCCAGCGCGATAAGAATTAGGCCGATTTCACCAAACAGAGAGCATAGTTTAATATTATTCGATGTAACTATTTCTAAATGCTTGTTGCTTTTTTGTTTGGCGTGATCGGGCTCTACGGATCTGACGTTCTTTTAAGAAAACTACATATTACCATGTGAAGTGAAGGCATATTTAGAGCATTACAAAGCGTTTCCTCAGCTACCCCGATCACATAGTTAAAAGAAACCCAGATAACTCAGAGAAACTGGTTTTTGTGAGCCAAATGGATGGGACCACGAGGAATCTAGTCGCTGGGATGACATAGGGAAGGTGATCACGGGACTACCAGTAACCACTGCTCTCAGACAAGTCGAAGGGTGGCGTGGAAGCAGCGGGTCAACTCCTCAACGAAGGCTTTTCAAAATGGGCACGATCTTCAGTAATAATAATAAATAATACGATAAAGAAGTTTAGTTTACTTATTCTGCAAATATATACCTACATATGTTTTTATTAACAAAGAAAACAATCAAAGAACAAAAACAAATTAGAACTAGTATTTACAATTGAAACAATTGAGCTAACTGCAGACTATTGCAGTTAGCTTAATGTTCGTTTTTCAATTTAAATAAATTTATTTTTATGTAATTCACTAAAATAATATAGGACTTTATTCACAAAGAATTTTTATTAATAATAATTAATGAAGAATAATTTTTATTACTATTTATTGAATAATGGGTACTGGCATAAGAAATAGGTGTACCTACTCGTATAATACCAGAACATAATTAGTTTCTGTAAGAATTAAGTGACAATAAAAGTTCCACTGATAACCCAGACTTATTTTACTTATTGATTATTCAGAACATTTGAATAGGCTCGATTGTAAGTACGTGACAGCCACACACAGCCATTGTTTAAGTCTTATCTAACACCGACTTTGCCAAAGTGCATAGGGCAATAGACTTAGGTACATACCGACACATCGATGCGATATGAACTCTTCATTGATAAATTATGAACGTAATGGTAGGCACAAGTTGTATGTCGGTCTCAGTCTTTTATTTTATTTTTGAAAATGAGTTGTGGCAATATTAATTTGTAACTACTACTTCTACTACTATCTTATTCAAGAGGAACCAGGAGGAACCTAAGTGGTACCTACTTAGGTTCCTCCTAGCCCTACTATAGTACAATTAAAGGTTATTGTGTAAGTAAGGTCACAGGAAAAAACAGTTCAGAAACAGAAGTGCGCATGAAACGCAGGAGAAATAGTTTTAGACTATGAGAGTCACAAACAATAAAAACCACAAAGGCATGTTAAAAGACTATTCAATCAAAAGAAAACATAAAATACTGAAAATGCAGGATAATTAGGAATTTGATACGAGTGAATCATTGTTGACTGTCGGTCGGCCCATAAATCATAAGGTACCTACCTATTTGTAACCGTTGTTGAAATCACACAAAGAACATGGGTTGTTGCCTGCAGAGGTCGTCAGCATTATGTATGAGTCATCGTCCGGCAAATATCCCACATTTCTCGTTTAATTATTCGAATAATAAACGGATACTATGTAATTAGGTGACCATAACACCACTCTAATGATCCATTAACCCCGAAACATTTGTCAATGGAAATAGAGCATGACACAAATGGCGGACCTACCTAATGGTGTCTAGCTGTTTGATTCAACTCTACCTTTTACTACTAGCTGTGTGGTGCCGGCTTAGAATTTGCACCAGCCCAACTCTTCCCGCGGGTGTCGTAAGAGGCGACTAAGGGATATCCACCGGGGGCGGGCAGCAGCGCTCCCTGCAGAACATTCTACCACCGAACTGCGATCCCCAACCCGCATGCCCAGCGTGGGGATTATGGGCATTACCCCCCCATGAGATAAGAGCCAATAAGGCGCTTATCAGGGGGAGGCCTGCGTCCAGCAGTGGACCAACACAGGCGGTTGAGGTGAGGTTTTACTACTAATTAACGCCCTAACAAGGTAAAGGTTTCTTGTTCGCTTCATGTAATTTGAAATTTTGTAACGTGTCCAAGAGTCCTGTTAGGTCTAAAGGAAATAAAGCACTCTGATATTTGATATTTTCCGATCAAGCAAGGACCGTATTCTGATGATCTTAACTAATCGTTTCACTATGACAATGGTATCGTCACAGAAAGACACGTTTTGTTACCTTAGATTAAAGAACTACAGATGGAGAGACTCAATCGAAGATATCAATCTCTCCTTGCAAACAGTGTCTAGAGTTTCTTTAAGCTAAGGATTATATTGGTTAACTACAACAAAAAGCAGTTTTTGTGTTCAGTACAATGTGGCTTCCTGCTGTCTACTTGAATTAAATATTTCGCCATCCTACCAACCCTCGTACAATATTACACAGACAGATTATTCCATCTCGAACTTTCTGCGACCTAGTTCAGGGCGCGTAGTTGGTGGTTTTGATATGAAATTAAATTGAACACATCTGGTGCAGGCAGCGCTAATTGTCCCGCCAGACCTGCCACTTGCAAGTCCGCAACCAATAAAGTTGACAGTTTTAAACTCGGGCATACATAGTGATGATATCATACAGATGGGTACTTTGGTGGAAGCATCTGTAAGCAGGGGGTTTTAGCGTCTTTACAAGATGATGCTTCAATAATGAGTTTTGTATAAATATTTTAAAGGTGGACCCTCAAGCAAATTAGTCAGAACAAAGAAAAACAAGACCCGTCAAGTGCGAGTGTAACTGGCGCGCCGAGGGTTTCGAACGTTTGTCAACAAGTAGGTATGTACTAAAGGCACCGGTTAGAGACTTCGCAATTTAATGAATACGTTAAACTAGTAAGTACCAACCTACATTTAAGATGAATCTCTCTGCATGCTTCGGTGCTTCGGTAACGGTAAATTTTTCGACTTTTTTCAAAATATTTCGAAAAAATTTAAACCTACAGAAAATTCAAAAACTGTTTTGAAATGTACAAACCGATACCTTTCACTATGATACCCCACTCAATGGGGTAGCCCCCCTTCTGGTCAATTTTTCAACGTGTTCTTTTTACAGACAGAAACCCTAAAAATCAGCAGCATCACAACCATGAAGAACACATTTTACAGTGATTCAAAATCTATTAGCGTATTGGCAATGCTGTCGTCCTCTTCCGAGTTTTCTTGACATTGAAAACCGATGATCTCAGTAGCCGTACTAAATACGAGACCCAACAAAAAGCGATTGGCGCTAAACACGGTGCTAATACTTTAACATTTAAATAAAACATAATGCTTCACACTTCATTGGATATTATGGACATGTTTGTCCACGGAACGGATTATTGAGCGTGAATCTCGATTGATGTCAAGAAGGTGATCGATTTTGTCGTACGAATTATGTTCAAAGAAAAAAGCAAAGCGGCATAGGAGTGTCGATCATTTTGAATGAAACCCTTCAACCATCCAAAGCCAAGGCTTTGACGTAAAAACCATTTCAATGCCTTTCAATGAAAAGATCGTCGAAAATATGATATCACAGAGGAATGAGTGTCATTTTAGAACGAAAATATCATCCAATCGCCTGTGTTGATTGCGCGATGGCGGAATTAGGTCAATGTAGACTGTGGAGTGGCAGCAATCGAAACGTTTTCACAAGCAGATCTTTTCGTACTTTACTAATAAGTATTGTTGTATCTGATTTGGCTGTCAGTGTTTTGTTTTGGTAGGTAAAATCATACTAACATGAGATACCTCCCGTACTTTGGTAATGAAAATAACATACCACTTTTCGGAATAAGGATTTTTCAAAACTTGCTAATTCATTGTAATCCTTCATCGCACGTAAAAATG
Organism: Eupithecia subfuscata; assembly: GCA_963564075.1. Taxonomy (NCBI): domain Eukaryota; kingdom Metazoa; phylum Arthropoda; class Insecta; order Lepidoptera; family Geometridae; genus Eupithecia; species Eupithecia subfuscata. Next base: position 11,607,132 of record OY751109.1, on the reverse strand, counting down.
GTTCATCCATCCGTGCCTTATAGGTACAAGAAATAAATTGCCTTCGAGAAATATACAGAAGGACAGTTAGCTATTCAATAACCTAGGTTTCAACGCGATCTAGCAATTAAAGCAAGCCACAGGGCGCCTGCAAGTCTGCTGTATCTGGCGTATCGCCAAGTCTGTCCTCACGACCTTCAAGACTGGTACACAACGGGAGCCGGTTGCAGAATAGCAGACCGTCATACCGACCGGGTGTACCATTCAAGTCGCCAACTTCTTATTCTAATCTTTGCTATTGTAGTCGGTCTTATTCTTCCCTCTTCAGAGAAAACTCGTTGCGTTACTACGGAATACAAATGAATTGGAAGATATTGGCGGTTAAACAAGTTTGAAATGAAGAATGAAGTGTATAAAAGAGGGAGATTCAGTTCTCACCAGTTTCGCCCTTTTAAGAAAAGGTATGGTACAGAATAGCTAGCTATATGCAAGTAATGGTACCGTTGAAGCGCGTAATCCATGCGCAGGTCAATCACCTAAGCAAACTTCCTAGTAGTCCACCCTTTATGAATACCCGGTAATAGCAGAGGGTGGCACGACATGACATGCTTCCTATCACTTATTCACGGTTAATTTCCTGGTATTTTCCGTGTGGAAAACCCAGTCGTAGCTTATCGTGAAAAGGGTTTTGACTTCTTCACGGCGTTTAACCGTCTCTTCTGGCAAATGTCCAATTCAGCCGAGCACAAGTTTTCAAGGGTTACTACTATACTAACAAAGGGCGTGGATGGAACATTTAGAATTGCACAATTCATGAAATTGAGTGGGGCGCTCATGCTCAGTTACCTAAATGAAAAACCCCTAGGGGTGTCTTGGAAGATTCTAGAATTTTTTAGCTTTGTGCAGGTTTTTTGAAACCTGACTGCGAAATCAAGAGTTACTGATTTTAAGAGCAAATATTCAATGAAATGCAAATAGAATTAGGTACCTATGTAATCAAATTAATAAATGGGTCTATAGAGTTTGCTCTAGGTGTCCAAAGAGAACCTCTTTTCTAGAAATCATTTAAAAGTCAATTAAACAATTGCAAATAAAATAAGAATTATGTAATGAAATCATTATTTAGGTCTATAGGGTTTGCTCTGGGTGTCCAAAGAGAACCTCATTTCTAGAAATAATTTAAAAGGTCAATTAAACAATAAACTTAGCTAGTGACTCGGTAAAGTGGCTACAAGGGAGTCCAAACAATTAATTAAACTAGTCAGTGGCCAGTTTATCTTCGAGATCACGCATTTATTTAAGTGGAAACGTCGAGCTGTCTCACCATTAGCTTCAACAGAATCACATAAAGAACAGAATAAATAAATACCGTAGCATAAATAAACTTTTGAGCAACACACACTGACGCATTAGCCACCTTTATGCAAAGTCAACGTCTTTATAATTTGGATACATTTTCGTGAAAAGTTACATGTACGTATACGTACGTACCTTTTTCGGAGAAGTAACATATATGCATCAACAGATATTCTCGTTACTATAACTTTATTTTTTTTTATTGTTTTGAAAAAACTAAAAACAGACCTTGATCCCTTAATTTTACATTGTTTTTTAGTTTTGCTGTTATTTTATTATAGTAATCCCACGGGAATTAATTTATATGGGATTATTTTCTATACAATAGTGAAATAATTTTCTAAATCAGTCTATAATTGACTGAGAAATCGACGAACATACATAAAAAACATTACAGCCGAACAAAGAACCACCCTCCTTTATTCGTATCGGTAAAAAAATCAAATTAGAATCTGCGCATCAAAACGACATTCAAACAACCGAAAGCAGCTCAGACAAAGGATTGAACTTCCTTATTGTTTGCCCTACATAACATCTGCGTGCACATAAGATATGGGTCAGTAAAACAGACTGTTCCATTTGACCCCCCTGTAATGTCTGCACTACGATGCCAAGTCCCGAAGGACACCCAACAGCTATGGGTATGTATAACCGTGCCAATGTGCCAAGGTCTTGCCATAGATTTACATACGCCAACTGCTATTAACGCCTCGTCGGTTCACATCATGGCAACACTATAAAATTCCCAGTAAACACTTCACATTTCATGGAAGTTTCCACATTATACGTAAGGGCACTTGTGACGCAATGTTTACCAAAATTTTCTTGTTTTATTGTTTTCTTCATCCTTAATATGTTGTAGGTATACCCGAAAACTGGTAATGTCACAACAGAAACCAAATTTGCCTTTTATACGTCTCTTAAAGGTAAATTCGTTTCGGGTGGGTTGTTGTGCGGTTTCTTAAGGTTGTCGCATATCAGAGACGCACAGGTATGTGTTTATTTATTTTGCATAAGAAGTCGTTTAAAATTAAATATAACGAACTAATAATAATGTGTTCAGATCATTAAAAGTATTATAAAAGATCCTTTTTAACTTGAAATAACGTTAGTAAACGTTACGTTAATGGTACGTTAACGTTAGTGCCTGCCTGAAATTTGTATTTTCAGTTTATTTCACTAAGTTTTGTTAAATTATTTAAATTATTATTTGTCCAAAATGACCCTGTGTATAGGCACTGTTGAGATCAATTTATACTTTTATCAATAAATGATTTGTTATCTTCATCTGAATTCTGTTGATTTAATAATCGTTATAAAAAAATAACAGTGTATATTATTTTCAGGTCAGTACCTACTTACAGAATAAAATAAATTCGACTCCACTAATCTCTTGTTCCGTATGCACAAAACTTGTCAGGCTCTGCGCAAACTGTCTGCGTAAAAACAAGTAGTAGACAATTTTGAGTGTCATTTTTGTAAAGTTCTAGGTATCTACGGGGGAGGCCGCGGAATACCCGATCGAAGGCTTTAACTCTTAATATTTAGATGTATTTCATATTGACGGCATCAGATGACACTCTTTTGAAGCTTGTGGGAAGCCATTTTGTCACTGTAAATGTATCAAAAGATAAGAGTTAAAAAGCCCATATTTGAATACTCCTTTTTGTGCTGCCCGATAGCGGCGTTGGATTAATGTGTGCAGAGCTTTATCCTTGCTTCATTTATGAAGTGAATCCTCATGTAGACGACATTTCGCCTTGGCCTTTATCTAACAGAATTGAACCGGCATATGTCTCATAATATTAGCTCATACGTGTCGACTAGACGTTTGTCACATAACTCTGAGATGTAATGTTATTTGCACCAATACCACAACATACAGATCTCTATGACAAATAACATAGCTTTAGGAATCTATAGTTTCCGCTTCATATGCCAACAGCAACTGTCTGAAGACAGGGCGCTATGGCGCTTATTAGGGGAGGCCTATGTCTAGCTGTGGACTAATATAGGCTGATGATGATGATGATGATGATGCCAACAGCGATGTCTTGAGAAACTAATAAAGACGCACTACCAAGGCAGACCCTCTTGGAATTTTAATGTTTACTAAAGTCAGGCAGTAGGTATCCATTAATATAGTAAACAACATGATCGATGCTTCATAAATAAACACCGTCTTAGTATTTTCGTAAGCAAAACAACTTATTGATTTTTATATCGACTAGGGGATCCACCGGGGGGGCGGGCAGCAATGCCGCCTATAGAACAGATCCACCACGGAACTGTAACCCATAATAATAATGTCCTAGCCGAATTTCGACCACGGCGGCCAGTCTCATCGGAGACTAGCCAGATGTGCAGGACATATTATAGTGCACAAGTGTGTGCGCTCACTCTCATAATCCGATGGGACGGCAGACCGACACGACCGGGAAGAGGTCAAGCGCAGGACCAACGGCTTAACGTGCTTTCCGAGGCACGAGGGTGTAACACCGCCAACTTCCTGACTCCGGGCTACTACTGTGATTTTTTCTAGAAAAATCCCAATAACAACTATTGGCCCGACCCGGAATCGAAACCCAGAACATCATAATCAGCGGTTGAACAAGCTGACCGCTAGACCAACGAGGCAGTCAGCCCCCCGTGACCCCTTATGATTGGAGTCAAAGGCTTATCGGGAAACGCCAGCACTGGATGATGGATAGATGATGGATGGTGAACTGTGGACTGAGAGACTGCATATACTGTTGATGAGATACTTTAATCTGACGGTTTCGTAGATTAAACATAATATACTAACTCTAAAGAAAATGAAATGAATTTTTTTTAAATGAAATAATATATTTACCTAACACGAACTAAGTACTACACCATAAGTCACACTAATACTTACTAATATTATAAATGCGAAAGTTTGGATGGACGGCTATATGGATGGATGGATGTTTGTTACCTCTTCACGCCAAAACTACTGAACGGATCAGGCTGAATTTTTGCATACAGGTTATTCTAATCTTGGAATAAAACATAGGCTACTTTTGATCCCATAAATCAGTCCCCGTGGGATAAAAATCACCTTTAAACGTTTATAGAAACAACGCGTGCGAAGCCGCGGGTAGAAGCTAGTTGAGCTATAATAATGGTTATTGCTACGTTATTAAAATTTTGTGCGTAGCAGAGCTTAAGGCAAATATGGTTTTCGCTCAGCATTTTGCTGGGTACACACTGATGTATGCACCCAGCGCTGGTTTTCAGCGGAAACCATAATAATCGTGTCACGTAAAGCCTATCTCATGGCACTATCTACGAGTACGTTGTCTATAGGTCCATAGATTGTGTATAGAGCTTTGCATACAGGTGTTATATCGTAATTCATGGTATTGCAATATGCATGCAAACAATCTGCAATAATTGCACGCGCCTATGCTAATCAGTTCCAAGTAGATAGGATACCTATATTATAGAAAAGCATAGTTACGACTAGATTACCTATTCATTGTTTTGATACGTACCTACTCGTGTGTCAAAAATATTTACAGTAGTAGACGTACGTGTGCTGATGAGGAGATAGGGGTCCAGGCACAGGTCCAGACCAAATGGCGCAAAGAAAGGAGAAATAGTACCCAGCAATGATTGCTCGTGGCCGAGGAGATTATATTGTTATCATCTTGAAGTACTTTATGAACCAAATAATACCACTAAAATAATTTACAACGGGATATTTACCATGACTTGAGTTTTGAGTTTTCCAATATTTCGGCACAGTTTCATGCGCCATGATCACGGAACAACTGACGACCTTAAATATCCCATCCCGTTGTAAATTATTTTAGTGTTAATAACCATGATGGATTTAAAAAAAAAAAAAAAAACTTCCCACTTTTTTTTTTATTTCTTAGAACTTGACTTCGTCAAACGTTGTATAGTAAAATATTGAAAACACTTACCTCCAAGCAATCCATAGGTGATCATCATCATAGTAACGCTTTTGCTGAAGGTGGACAGTACAAAAGCGAGGCAGGCCACGAGAGAACCGGCGACACAGACCGCTCTGCAGCCGTATTTGTTGCATAGTGCCGAAACTATTGGACCTGAGGGAAAACGAGATATATTTTGGTTAGTAAATCAGATCAAATTAATCTTTAAAAATATTAGGATTAAAATATTTGTAACAATGCCGCGCAAAACAGAAGAATCATTACTGGCAGTAGGTATAGGGTAGGAAAAAAACCAAAGTTATGTACCTACCTAACTACATAACTTAGTTTTATGTCTCATAAATATAATATTCATTGTATAGAAGAAGAAAACTCTCGAAGGTTATGTTAAGCGTCTTTCAAGCACTATAAAACCGAAGCTTGTACGATCTTATTAGGTTCCTCAACATAAGTGTTATTTTATTGTAAGTATAGAATTATATAAAACTATTAAAGCAAACACGTATTGCAATCGCGAATTATGACTTCGTAGAAAACTAATTTGTTGGGTTGTTTTGTGTTCTTAACAGCGAAATTGATAATACCAAGAAGGCCATGTTGGATCATGAATAAAATAATTGGTGTAAGCCATAAAGCACATTTATAAAACCAAATAACATAATTTGTAAGCGCTTTTCCCCAAATTTACTTCGTGATAATATGATTTCAAGAATTCTTGAATAGGGAGAGGTAGTTATATCTATAACTTTTAATTGAATACTTTTAGTACTTAGAACTTTTAGTGGCTAGTAAAAAAATTCAGAATTGACGAAGGACTTTGTAATTTTTCTAGTAGTGGACACACAAGATCTTTCTCAACACAGCAAAGTCTGCATAGAATGGACAGAGAGTCGATTTTGCCCAGGCAACATAAATGCAGACAGACTTGTAAAGGAAAGAGCGAGACAAACTCCAAAAAATATCGGGCTGAAATTTTGCATACAGGTAATTGTAATCCTGGAATCAAACATAGGCTACTTTTTATCCCATATATCAGTTCCCGTGGGATAGAAATCACCTTTAAACTTTTCCATAAAAACAACGCGTTCGAAGCCGCGGGCGCAGCTAGTCTACCATATATATTATGCAAGTGGTGCTTATAAGCGGTTTGTGCACATATCAATAATTCATAATTACTTATAATAACTATAATCTGTAACTCTACATTTTCTCGCGTGTTGGTATTTTAATAAGATTTAAAGATGTAAGAACTCTGTGTATTAAACCATTGGTAAGTAAACCTAATAAAGAAAATAAAATAAAAAATAGTCAACTGATATGAAGAGAATCAATTACCACTTTATTTCTTATTTAGTTTAAAATTTTAGTTGCGACACGAGCTTATTTTGTAAGCATAAAGAAATAAAAGTTACTGATTTAGTTGTTATTGATTTGGACAATTCATTCATTATTGTAAGCCTCATAAAGGACAATAACATGTAATCGATGTTTTCTCTCCGTAGGTGAATGATATGATAAAACACTTGTAATTTATCTTGGTTTCGCAATATAAGAGAATACGTAGATAAGTATAATCAAGAGCGATCTTTGTGAAGAAAATAGCTGTCTTTAAAGTCTGTTAGGGCGACCCGCATAAGAAAATCAGTCAAAGCAAATTTTTTGAGTCCAGAAATTAGTTTCTTATTTTGCCCTTATCTTGTGAAACATCGCAAAAAAATGCATAGCATGAATCCCTTTAATTAACATGCTCATTGCCTACGACTGCCCAGGGCTCGTGCCCGGCTTGAGGCTGGGCAGTAAATGCGTTAAGGGGTGAACCAAGCGGGTTTGCTTGTCAAACTATGCCTAGATCTCAGCACTCACGGGATCCCCGAGGTAAAAAAATTGCATAAAATTTAAAAAAAATCTTCGGTTCCATGGAAAACACGATTACGAAAAAAAACTTACGATAAAAAAATCATGCAAGTGCACTGTGTTGCACCTAATTTGGTCGAGTACTCAGGAAGCCTGCGGTCTATTGAAATGATTTAGGTTTTGATTCGTAGGTTATTTATTACTAATTATTTAGTTCCTTAAACCAGTTTTTTCATAAGTTGTGTAGTTTTCTTGTAAATAAGCAAAAACTTGATTTTTGCGCTTACGCCGTTCCAAAAACGTATGCTAATGCGAAATCCTATGCCCATCCTTTTCACAAAATAACGCAACAATGCACTCTCTTAAGCCATGAAGATGGAACTTACAATTTTATGGTGGTCATTAAATTGTAATTTGATTGTAGGGTCTAATGATTAGTCAAATTATGGCGACTGGTGGGTGACCTCCTGCGCTAAAACAACTAATTTAACGTAATCACACAAAATGCGAATTCTTTGAGTTAAGAGATACTTACCTACGTTTCTTATTTTGACTGTTTCTTGTAAAACATTACAATACAAGTACTCTTTATACCAAGATAGAGAAAAACAGACAAAGAAAAACACAAACACAAAAACAGTTGCACAACGGACGGCCTTATCGCTAAAAGCAATTTCTTCCAGGCAACCTTTTACAACCCTTATACAATGCATCAAATGCATGGCATGAACCCCTTTTATCTTTTACCCATCTCCGGCCCTGCTTGCCTGGCGGGAGGTTGGGCAGTGAATGCGTTTATTAAGGCACAAAGAATTCACAATGTTATGGTGGTCATTCAATTGAACGTTGTTTGCAGGGTAGGGTCTAATGATTAGTCAAATTATAGCGACTGGTGGGTGACCTCCAGCACTAAAACGGCTAATTTAACATAATCATGCAAAATGATAGAAATAATTGTTGTCCTCGTTCCTAAACCTACATTGCAAACTTGGTCTGTACAGAGTAGCATTTAAATACTCGTTATTCAGTTCAAGGGTTTGATGTTAAAGATACTCACAATAATGAATAGCTATCTATCTAGTCGGACATTTATACGATTGCACATCTTATCCGACATCACAACTTTATAAGTAACATAGAAGGAACAGTAGAAGGAAAACGAGGAAAGGTAGAAGAAGACCAAGAATTAGCTTTATGAGTCAGATCAAGGAGAAAGTCGCTGTCATGTCTTATAAAGCTGTAACAAGACAAAATTAACTTTTTAAAAAACCTGCCGACGTTTATTGGCTGAACAGATTTTCATGAAACATTTAACTTTTTAAAAAACCTGCCGACGTTATTGGCTGAACAGATTTTCATGAAACATGGCTAAGGACACTCGGGATAAAATTATCTATGACACAAAAAAAACTAAACGAAAATCGGTTCATCCGTTTGGGAGCTACGATACCACAGACACAGATACACAGACAGACACGTCAAACTTATAAAACCCCTCTTTTTGTGTCGGGGGTTAAAAAACATTGCATTGGAAAGAGAAAAGTGAAGGAAATTGCATTATTACACCGACAAGACCTAGGCTCTTTAATCTATATTATTTATGTCTATGTCTCTACCATATTTTGTATAGTAATTAACTAATTTGTCAATTAGATGAGCTGTTTATTTAGTATATTTCGCATTCACTGCCCAATATATCATCATAGCATTTGGATGAAAATATGAAAGCGACAAAATTAATAATGTATGGCCAATCCAATATTAATTTAACAATCAGTATAAACTGTAGGAATGTTATATACTCTAAGAAATTAATGTCCAGTCTGAAGTTGATAGTTCCGAATAATTTTAAGTAATATGCTTTTATATAACGAGCCATAGACCCGTAAACCTTGCTCAGTCATTGATCTGTACTTGAGTAACGCTTTTCTATGGCATAAACGTCACTCAAGGATATATGATTGAGCAAGCTTTCATAATACGACTCTTAGTTTCCAGAGCATTATTATTTTAGGTGAAAGCTCATTTACACGAAAGTTTAAGCACGATGTACATATTTTTTAGGATATCGAACCAGTATCCAATTTTAATTAACTAATGAAGGGTCAATGCAACTTGGAAACAAAGGGAAACAATCGCAGCAGTTGACACATTAGAATTCATTAGATAATGTTTAGGTCACTGTGCCGGTCATTAAACTATCGATAAGGCCGGTAACTATGATATATCTAGCTATACTAGAAAGTAAGATCTGTTGCAGTTGCCTTTTCTAAGGAAAATAATTTTCTATTCTATTCGCCTCGCCCGCTACACGGAGATGGAGAAGGGCACCTGCGTCTTGGGCTATAGATGTTTTAAAAAGAAGAAACGCATTTCCATTGGGATCACCAATTCGGCTTCCTTGCTTGGGGGAATTATGTTTAGCATTATACTAAGTATGCATGTAACTGGACATTATGTATGCTGATGCGGAAGGTTTTATTTGGGATACCTCTAATCTAAAGGTTAGTTACAAGGTAATCGGACATCTCTACTTAATTTCAACGTCATACTTAAATACTTCGAAACGTAAATAATAAAAAAGATTGTAATCTACTTAAAAGTATGTTAAATCTGGCTAGCGACAATATGATAAAATGCTTACATTCTGTAAAATTATGACATTATGTTATTATCTATAAAATTAGCTGATAGTAATTTCCAAAATAGCTTGTCTTCAGCGATATTTTTAATGATTTAATTTATCGATCAAAACTATCTTATCATATTTTACGCGTAGATTCATAATTAATATCCATCAGGTAGGTTTTCCTGCTGTGTGGTGCCGGTTTAGAATTTGCACCACCCTAATTCTTCCCGCGGGTGTCGTAAGAGGCGACTAAGGGATATCCATCGGGGCAGGTAGCAGCGCCCCCTGCAGAACAATTCTACCACCGAACTGCGATTCCCCACCCGCATGCCCAGCGTGGGGATTATGGGCATTACAGCCATGAGATAAAAGCCAGCAAGGCGCTTATCAGGGGGAGGCCTGCGTCCAGCAGTAAAGCAGTACAGGCTTTTGAGGTTGAGGTAGATTTTCCGCCACAAAGATTTATTTATGCACCTTGGCACTTGTATTGTCTCAGTTGAAATACACATCACGCAGTAATATGCAAATAATAACAAGGAAACCTGACTTAGTACGTTAGTACTCGCTGTACTCAGACTGGTTTATGAAATGCAAACCTGTGTATTAACACAGGTTTTTAATAGATGGCGCCTGTGCCGCGGTTCGATTACACTAAATCGAGGACCCCGGGATGGGTAATATTTCGTTTCCATTAAATTTCTATACAATGGATGATTGCCATTCCAAGCCAAATCAGAAGCGACGAGTAAAAGGAATAACACAAGGCGATGGCGATGGCCATTCGCAGTCCCAAATATCAAATTCAAGAAGCTAGTAGGTACATTGATCTGTTTTATTAATATTCGTCTCCGTCAACCATTGACCGATTTTCATGATTACAATAGAATCATGAAAATCGGTCACTCAGAGATGGTATAAAAAATATAAAAATAATAAAAATAATTATATTCCTGTGGGATTATTATTTGTCCCGTAAAACTTGAAAAACAGTGTAAATTTTCAGGACTTTTAAGTCGATTTTCAGTTTTATCAAAACCATCAAATTATTATGCAGGTGTTTTAGAGTCAGACAGAAAACACTCAAGAAAAATGCTTTCGAAAAATGGCTTCAAATCAAGGTTCCAGCAGGCCTAGATTTGAACAGGCAATCAGCCATGTTATTGTTTATCTGTTGTATTGTATTGCAATTTGATGATAGAAACGGAATATTACCCATCCATCGATTTAGTGTAATCGAGCCGCCGGAAGAAGACGGACGCATGCATGCTTGTATTGACAACGTGACCGTAATTGATAGGAAATAAACATCAACAGGGCCGGACGAAACTAACTGATGACTTAGCATCCATTAAGGTCAAGGAAACTATTCAATTAATGGCACAAGGAAACATGGCTGGTTCTAAGCAGATCGTTTCTACGATAACAAAGCCCGCGTTCCCCGGTATCGGGTTAAATCCAAAGACAGCGACATCGAGTTGAAAGTGGAAAAGTTAGAGTGAAACTTCCTCGTCTGTCTGCGTCTTTACGACGCAGGGGAGGACGCGGGTTCAAGTCCCGTCGAAGTCGAAAAATTTTTGCGATATTATTTGATTTCTTAGTCTTTACGACAGTTTCAGCGACACGAGAGAGGTCAGCCAATCTAGATAGTGTACAAAACGAAGCGAGAGCCCCATTCGATTATATCTACGCCAGTTGCTTATCTTTCAAGATTGGGTTGACGGAGGGTTTCGCGAACGCTGACAAAGGCTTTTTGACCCTTGCCTCTTTTAACCACATTGGAGGTAGAGCTCACTTGATTATGTGAAACCACTCGAGTGACGACTATCTTGAATGATAATGACGAAGAACAGAAAATTACTAGGTATGTAGCTAAGAAAGATCAAAGAAAAACCTTATACGAGTAACCTTCTTCATAATGAAAACGAGGGTTACGTCTCGGGGCACGCGCTTAGAATATATAACACCTACCAGCACCTAACGCTCGGTCGCGTCGCACCCCACGCGACCGCCTCGGTATACATGGGAGCCAAAATCATCATCATCATCAGCCTATATTAGTCCACTGCTGGACATAGGCCTCTCCTAATGAGCGCCATAGCGCCCTGTCTTCAGCTTGCCGCATCCAGCATCTGCCTGCAGTCTTTCGCAGATCATCATCCCACCTGGCCGGAGGGCGTCCTACACTACGTTTGTCGAGTCGTGGTCTCCACTCAAGAACTCGTTTACCCCAGCGGTTGTCGGTTCTTCGCGAGATATGGCCGGCCCACTGCCACTTCAGCTTGCTAATTCTTTGAGCTATGTCGATAAGTTTGGTTCTTTGTCGGATGTATTCGTTACGAATTCTATCCTTCAAAGAGACTCCGAGCATAGCTCTTTCTAAAGAGGGAGCCAAAATAGTTATAGCAAATAGTAGCAGGATCCACTTACCTGCCGCTAAATAAACTCCAGACAGCAAACTTCCAACCCACGCGACCGTTCCCTTCCCCTCTCCAAAGTACGTGACTAACTCCGGCAGGTATATCCCGAAGGTGTATGCTATGCCATCAACGATGAGGTTGCACATGAACGAGGCGAAGACGACCACCCAGCCGTAGCCGCCGTCTGGGGGTGGGGGGATTTCATACTCGTAGGCCTCATCGTCGTCAGCTTCAGCGGCGCCCTCCGTGGTCAGTCTTACTGCTTCCTCGCATGACGTCTCGCTTTCAGTCTGCAACAAAGGAATATGAGGTCAACACAAGAAGGGAGGACATACGCAGGTATGTATAAAACAGAAAGCTGTCAAAAGAGTTTTCTTTGCACTAAAAGAGACATAAGAGACAACCGTTCTATTCAAGGACAATCGTTTACAGGCAGACATTATGCTTGGGCCCTAATTCCACTAAATTTATTGCTTCACCATACCAATGGCATCATCTCAGAATGACACATTTTGGCATTTTACCTATGATGAAAGAAACTATATACTAGATTGAAGCCATTCTATCAATCTCTTTGTGCAAATAGCACCGCACGCACTATCTAGAGTTTCTGTGGGCGATTCTGTCACGATACCATTGTTATAGTAAAGCGATTGGTTTGCAGAATTTTGAACCTTTTCATACTTTTACTTGACGCACTTATACGCGGCAACAAAATGATTATACTAGAAAAATATACCAGTGTAGAGTAGCTATGCGGTAACATCGCGCAGTTCCGATGCGGTTAAAATGCAGACGCTAATATACGACGGCAGTGAAAATATACCTACCATACGTTTTTTACCACTCTAGGGCATGTTCAAATCTGTACGTTATCTAATCTGTGTCTGTACGATGCAGACAAAAAACATTTGTGACAATCGATTGAAAAGTGTAATAAATTGTAGGATAGATCTACTCTACATCATGCATGTGCTCGAAAATGAACATAATATTATTAGGTTATTTTATACATAATTGTTTGTATAGACTGGGAAGCCATATTAATATTGCTAAAACAAACATAGCAGAGCGAAGGTTGAAGTGATCCATCAGCGAAAATCAGCAATATCTTTGCTAATATTGAAAATAGCCAAGGTCTTGATAATTTTCCATTTTTTCAGGCAAAATGCCTCGTACATTAAATAGGAAACTAAATAGTGCTGGACAATTCACACAACATCATCGACTGGCCCAAAGAGGCGAGAATCAAACCTGCGAAATCAAGTAATATCGCAAAAATTTTCGACTTTGACGGGACTTGAACCCGCATCCTACCTTCAGTACAGGAATGTGCTAACCAACTACACCACGAGGTCAAGTGACGTGGGAGTCGAAAATCTTTGCGGCTTCCTACGGTCTCTAGCGCCGTTAGCTCCACCTACAAAAACATTGAAGTTTATCCAATCCTGTTCACAGACTAAAGTTACATTTAATTCGTTTTGACGAGAGAAAGATGTCACGTTGCTTAATTCTAAGGTAGATTTTTTTTTGCGATATTATTTGATTTCTTAGAAATTACCCTGAGTGTGGGGTTACGCACTATAATAACAAAACTCCTGCGGTTACGAAGCCGACCTTCGCCCGCCGCGCCACATCGGTCGTCACAACACCTAACGTTTATACATTTTAGCGAAGGAAAATAACAAAATGAATGGGTATTATTACGTTTTCATCAATACAAACAAACCAATCCCGTTTTAATCTATGGCACTAAAATTTAACGTTTCGTTTTATTTGAATCATAATTCGTTGGACATTATTCCATGTACTATGCTTTTACAGAATCGTAAAGCAAACGTTTGCAATAAAACTAGAACGCCGCCGACGACGGGGTCGTTTGAATTCATTAACTTTTAAGGCTTCCGGACTTTGCGTTGCGACTGAAACTTCAGAAGAAAAGTCGGTAGAGTGGTAGAGTCAAGGGCCAAAGTTTCGAGGTCTTAAAATAAAATTATAAAATTTAAAAACAACTTTAATAAAAACAAGCCTTTATGGTCATCATCTTGGACCAAAGTGCTTGGGAAGACAAATCTAACGAACCCAAACTCAAGGGGTTACGTCGATTCGTTTACGAGTTCCTTCCACCTTCCGTCTCAATCATCATACCAGCTCGATGGTACCACAACAGTGCATTGTCATCGAACTTACATAGTATGCCAAATTTCAGCTCAATCGGTTGAGGATAACTGGTCTAAATTATTTGAATTTAGACCAGTTATCCTAGATTTGTCAAGATTTGTCCCACACATACTAACAGGGCAAACTAAATAAAAGCTTGCATAAAACTGGTCATACGCCCCGTAACAACCTAAGCTGATTACGTACACTTTTGAGAGCTTGTCCCAGTTCGGCAGCTTTTCTCATTGACTGTAGGTAGTCCTAACAAGTGGTAGGAAAGTTCTACAAGTTTTAGGTCACGATTTCTAAACCTTTTCACAGATAAGGTAAGCTCGTGTTACGTTTTGTAGGGGCTGTTCCCAGGGTAGTGGTCTAAGAAGAGATGTGGTCGTCAAAGCGATGCTCTCAGTTCCCACTTACTTACCATCAAGCGAGTAATTTCCTTCCATGTTCTACATAAAAATCCGTCATAAATGCATCGTAGAGCTCTAAAGACATGGTTTGCGCTTCTCTTGAAGAGCTCAAGATCAAACTTACGATTAAATAATTCCAGTTACAGGTAGGTAGGTAATAGGTAATTGTAGGTAAGTACAGATCAGTAGAACAGTAGAAGCAAAGATTTTTTTATTTGAAAAGTTTTCCATCACAATTATCATCTACATTATTGAACAATACATAATTTTAAACTTTTAAATTCCATAATATCCATCATCTTCATCACGGTCAATGTCAGAGTATATTAAAATCAGAAGTGACTCGAAGGCCATTTTGCGATTGAACACGTGGTGCGCATGATTAATAGTGTGATGTTGCAAGTAAGTACTCGGTTTATCGCGAGTTGTTTGTGAACAAAGAGTTGGAGTTTCTATGTGCATGCAGAGGATTAAACTTCATGATTATGCAATAAAAACAAACTTATATTATAAAAGCGAAAGTTTGGATGGATAAATGTTGAACGAATGTTTATTACCTCTTCACGCCAAAACTACTACCTAAAGGCACGGTAATATTATCCAACAGTATTTGGACTCGGCCGTATCTTTGAAATAAATGCCTACAGCCGCGCGGTAGGTAAACATGCGATAGGGCTGCCCGCCTCCACCATTTTAATTACGTTTGCCTACTTTGTGTTTCCATTTAGTTTTGTAATTGTAAATATAGGAAGGTAGGTACCTACTTTTTTTATATAAACAAATAAAATACTTTGTGAATTGAATGGGAAGTGTTCAATAAAAATGCGTGTTGTTTTTTGATTGGTAGATTTAATTAAAAAACCTGTTTATGTTTGAATAACAAATCGGTCTTATAAATTTGCGACCGTAAAATATTTGCGCCTCGACTGAGACGTACCTACAAAATGCTTTATTATTAAATTTTAGGAGATTTTTTTGGAGAAAAAGGAATATCTTTTACTTGGTTATAGATACCTGCAGCTACTTTATTAAATATGTACCTGAACTTATTTTTAGAGAAAAAATCGCGCAGTTATTGTTAAAAAAACATCACACCATCCGTTCGTCACTGCGGCACAGTCGCGACTGTCTGCATGCTGAGCGCATGCCGAGATCGAGGCGCGTAGGTATAGCTCGCGTTTCGCCCGTTTGTATGAAGTCGGATTACTTATAGGATAATATTACCTTGCTAAAGGGATTGGGCTGAAGTTTCACAAAAATTACGTGCTAAACCGGGATTAACATAATAAATATGCTTCTTTTATCCCGGAAAAACGCATGCAAAACCGGAGACAGAAGCCGTTTACTGCAGTTTGTCCATTAATTGTATCCTGAATCCCTGAAAATCAGTCCCAAAGCTTGTAAAAGTTAGATAGAGCAGATACGAGCATGTTCTGGAACTCTAGAATCGATATAGCGATAAAACGTATCCAAATCTATCTCTTTATTTTATTTATTTATTTTATTTATTTTTGTCGAGATGAAGCACGTGAAGTTCCTCCTGATCGATAATAGCCACGATCGAATCGAACAAAATGTTTATGAATTAGTTCATTCGGCCTTCTCTAAAAAGCAAGTACTGAAAACTGACGTCGAGGATACAGCGATCAACCTCAACTGGAGTTGGGTAGGACATCGGCCAAACGTGGTGATGGCCGGTGAACAAAAACCGTGACCGAGTGGTGGCCAAGATCAAGTCCAAGAAGTCATGGACGTACGAAAGCATGTTGGACGCGACATAGTCAAAGTCGCTGGGCACCCCCTGGATGCGAACAGCACAGAACAAAGGCTGGCAAGAATTGAAGGAGGCCTATACCAAGCACTGGGTGTCATCAGTAGGTGTCATGTCTTAATAATACCAATCATGATGATTGGTATTATTAAGTAGGGTAGATAGATCGAGTGTCTGGATAGATGAAACCTGATAAAACAAAGAAAGAAACACAAAATCAGATGTTCTACAAAGATGTAGATAAACCCGAAATCGTAATGCCAAGTGGGCCAAGGCGCTGATAAAACACAATCAATACGATTGCTTAGTCGATAAAACTTCACTTCACCTACTCTTGTTTCTTTGTTTTTTGCTTGGGGTTGTTCAACGATCGCTCCCAAAATCGGATTGATGTTTGTGGTTGTGGAGATACATTTACTATTTAGCTTTAGAAGAACAGCACTATCTAAAGCTTCCAAATGAAATACCTACTTAGGTTATTTATTTAATTTTATTTTTACTTCTTAGGGATAACAAACAATCATACTTAAATAATAACAGATTATCTTAATTAAACTAAATATGTACTAAAAGTATGACCAGCCCCGTTATCCACAAGTTACAGAGGAAAGAAAGGGGTGGTGCTAGTGAACTTGTATAGTAGTATTTTTTAATACCTATGTATAATATCTGATGTTATTTGTGACAAGCGAAGCTCCCGCACACATCCCAGCGCTCCCCATGTGCAAATCCCAAAGAATAAGATCTATATAAATACATTGATCCAATTCCCCGAGATCCGCCCACGAAGACCGAAGTTAACGAAGTTAAGTGAAACAATAGTTCTACAACATAGATTACTTGAACCCAACCGATTTTTTTTTTCCATTTGATAGACACCTAGGAATTAGTATGTGTATTGGAAAATTTGCCCCAATTTATCTTTTTCAATCGTTAGGTACTGGCAATCACGGGACCAAGACCGGCACGCTTATGAAATTATGCCACACAATTCAGCAATTAACAGCCAATATTTGAATTCCGGAAATGCCTCACTAATGTCTAAACAAAACGAAAGTTTGTATGTTATGAAGTTATGATGTATGGATGATGTTTGGATGGATGTTTGTAACCTCTTCACGCCAAAACTACTGAACGGATAGGGCTGAAATTTTGCATATAGGTTATAATAATCCTGGAATCAAACTTTTTATCCCATAAATCAGTTCCCATGGGATAAAAATAACCATAAAACGTTTCCATAGAAACAACACGTGCAAAGCCGCGGGCAGACACTAGTAATCTATAGGACGAGAGATTGGGGATTTTCCTATAACCTCCATAAAAGCAAGGCCACTGCCCAATGGGTTTGTTATTGCTTATTTCCAGGTATTGGATATAGATGGATATTGTTATTGTATTACATTTACGAAAGCCCAGTGTGCACAATATCGGATAAAACAAAGCGATGGTAATTGTTTACCGAGCGGTGTCTGGTCGACCTTGCTATGTTTACATCTAACGGGTCCGGCATAATGATTAATTTTGTTAGCTAAGGTAGATAAACCATGTTCGAAGCTTCCTCCTAGATTTTTCTATGGCAAAGTTTCAAGGTAAAACTATAGGGGTATAATTAATTTGGCTACGGTCAATAGACCCGTAAGGTCTGCTGACCGCAGCCAAATTTATTATATATACCTGAGTACCTAATTAATTTGGCTTCGGTCAATGAGATAACTAAGTACCTCTGCCTAATAACGTTATTTGGCTACGGCCGATGGACCTGTAAGATACTTAATAACTAATTTGGCTACAGTCAATAGACCATTGAGATAACTAAGTACCTAATTATAATTAGGTAATAAAATTTGGGCTACGGCCGATAGACCGGTAAGATACCAAACCTAATTAAGTGATGAACATAGGCTAAAAGTTGTACCAAGAAGGACTTACATTATTAAATAAACTCTTACTTAACGGAAAATTTAACATTAGATATAGCTAGGAACGAGGAAGCCAACGACGACCTTAGAACTTCTAGGAAATATTGATATTAAGTATAAACAACTAAAATTCAAGCGTTGGTATTCCGCCTTGTGAAGGGATAATGAATTGCAATTCTAAATTCCGCATTTGTTCAACATACATAAAATTCCTACTGCGTCATGCTTTCCAGAAACAATTTTAGGTACTTAAAGTTGAGAAGCCAGGCAGGATGTACATGGATTTCAATCGACAAGTAATGAACTCGATTGGCTTTAAACAAACTAAGACGCAAAGCCCTTTATGAATAACAAAGACAGCATAGGTCAATAAACCGCTACTCAGATCAGAAATAAACTTAAGGAATACATAAAGCATACGTTGAACTGAACATGAAGCATAGTGCTGAACAGAAATTTAACAACTTGCGCAAAACTTCGTACAACACGAGGCCCAAATTGAAAGGCAGAGCACGCGACAAAACAATGAATGAATTTCAAAGATCAGAAGACGATCAGGTCAATTGAATGGAGTACGTAATCGAACAGAATGTGTGCGCTTTACATCAGCAAAACGTATCGAAACATGCAAACGTGGGACATGTACACGTGATGCCTGAAATTGATTGAACTGTGCTTACAGATACCTTACCTACTGATTACGCGATTGAATTTAGAGCCCTGAATAATGGAATTATAGAGATTTGAGATTGATAATGTACCTATCTTATCTTACTCGAATCTATTAAGCAATGCAAAATAAAGCCAAAAACAGAATAGACTTTGCTATAATAGACGAAGCAATGACAGCTATCCTGGGTCAATTAGAACAGTAACCTTTCAATCGGGATAAAATAGAGAAAGTAGCAGTTGGATTAATGATGAAAAATTACAAATTGGCAGCACAAATCACCACCTAATAGTTATCATATCTTTTTCAGGTCAATTGGAAGTCATTTTAGTTTGGATCCCACTCGATGTGTATTAAATAGAGCGTAGTGCCGTTAATTGATTAGTCTTGGCGCCTCTGTTTCCGCGCCCTTGAACCGAATGGTATGGAGGAAGAATTGATGTCAAACTCACTAATAGACGACAATAGAACACATTGTCTGGTCTTTCTCCGCTTTAGTACTCGGCCAATTTTAAATCGCTATAACAAACGATACGCTGTAGGAAAACCTTATCATAATACGCGCCATAAATAATTTTAAAATAATTTATTTAGATTTACTTATTTTATGATTTTTTTTTTGTTTATTTTAATTTATTTAAATAGCTTATATAATAGAGCATAAGATTGGAGATATTTTTATTTTTAAATATTTATAAAATGAATAAATTTATTTTTACAGTGAAAATGTCATGTTTTTTTAAACTATATAAATAAGAAATATTAATGGAATTTAACCACTAAAAACGAATGCAAAAACATTATTGGTATAGTTTTTATGAGGGAACTGATCCTCCTTAAATTGTATAATAAAAGGTACGAATAATGAGTAGACAAATAAATTTAATAATAGGGTGATTCTCTGTAAGGATGTTTTTTGCTGTCCCAGGCATTTTTTTATTAGAAAAATTGTTATTTTGTTACTAAAACAAATTTATTACGAAAGTAAAAAAACATTTCTATTTGGACCATTGAAAACTAATATGAAATAAGTTATGGTTTTTTTGCTATACATTCGTAAACCATCGAAATAACAGTCCCCTGGGCTGTCCCATGCCCAAAATTAAAACTTTAAGATTAAATTTTAAGTTATTCGTCCATAATATATAATTTGGTCCCAAATGTTTAAAAACTTTATTATTTAACTAACAATCTTCTTCAATAAAAAGTACCTAAAATTAATTTGTTTCATTAAATCCATTAAACCAAAGTTTGTCCCAGGCATTTTAAGAACAGTCCCCTGCCAGAAGTTCAAAGCCAGAAAAAAAGAAATCCAGCATGTTATTTTACCTTTTGTAAGGTTTATAAGGACCTAACTAGCCTTGAGTTAATAACCATAGGGCTGTTAGCGCTTTATCGCCATTTTATTTAGTGCCAAAGCACCGTTTGTGCTGGAAATATGTGTCTGGGCCACGAGAAACTCAGTCCCCTGGCAACTATTTTTATTTATAATTTATTTATAAAATTGGATCCATAAGTCTTAATATTATTCTAATTAATGTAAACATTCATTGAGAACTTGAAAAGTTGAATGCATTGAAATAGTTTGCTTGATTTTTCTCAATTTGATAAAAAAAAAACAGTCCCCTAGCAAACAGTCCACTGTCATGTTATAAGGCAAAAGATACATAAATATCGAAAAAGCAAAAATGCAATCGGCCGTTCATTTATTATGATTAAGCTGATAGTTTTGTAGCCCTTGTTAATTTTTTTTCTAATAAAATCAAAAATATTTTGGTCGGACAATTTTGTACAGATTTAAGACGTCCTTACAGAGAATCACCCAATACTTAGAGGTGAGTACTTATATTATTCACAACCACAAATATTTTATTCTAAAGTTCAGAAACTCTTTTTCAGGGTTAAGCTCGCCTATGTACATATCCTATTAAATAAGTTCATTGTTTGTATAAATTGTGTGTACAATAAAGAATTAAAGAATTAAAGAAAAACCAGCCGGGAATGAGTCAGGGATTGAAGTTTTGGAATAGGTAGCCAAAAGTGGTAATAAGCCAAACATGTTTCTATATACCTACGTATAACTTTGTTCGAAATAAAACGAAAAATAAAATATTATCTACAAAGAGTTAACATTTCACGTAATTTTTTTATCTAATATAATAACTAACGTCAGTTTTTTTTTATTTAACCGGATTGCACTTGAAAAAGGTTAATCGTTGTGTATGATGAACGGAAAGACTTACCATTATTAATTAAATAATAAAACACCTACAGCGCAGAAACTACCACTTCAGTTGTAAAACTGACTATCAATGATAAGCGTAAGCCCTTTTAGTCCTCACACATGTAATTTGATAAAGCCTTGCTAATCAATTCAATAAATATCTTTATAATTAATTTTAAAATGTAACAATATTTATCAAATTAAACTTTATCTAGCAAACAGGAGCGCTAATGTCTTGAAAACACTTTATTTTGATCCTCCTCAATAAAATACCAAATTGCACTTCATGATTTAGTAATCTGATCATGCGCTCGCTGGACCATTTATAACCATATCACAATTTTGGACATTATATCATTTTTCCACTTATTCATTTCTCCCTTGAGTAATTTTAAAGGACTCGTAACCAGTAAAACGAAGGAAGCAAAGATCTTTTATACTACGTTAGTTAAGTTGCCTATTCCTTTTCCATTTAAAGAATAGAAAGTATGTCTTTGCAGGCCTATAGGAAACCGGGAGGAAAAACTCTATGGAATTTCAGTTTTCACGTGTTTTAACGGGAGGAAAAAGTGTATGGAAATCCATTTCTAACGTGTTATTTTTTTTTTAGTTTCCTAAAAGATCGGCCGGTAGCTATGGTTATTTTCGTTCGGTCAAACGACAAAAAGTTTTTACTCCAAGTCCATTAGGCCTCCTCCGATTTCCGAACAATATTTTGAAAAAAGAACCCAAAGGCTGGCGCGGTCCATGAGGTTTTACCAAAAATATTACATTGAGTTTCAATAACTGTAATAATTTTAATATAAATTTCAATTAATAATTAATTCTGCTTTTTATTTTCCTCTAAGGTGTAGTATAAAGCACTATTTATCACTCGGCAGAAAGTGCGATTCCTACCTCGTGTGTTTTAAACGACACACTCGGTAGGAATTGATCACTTTCTCGCCTTGGTGTAAAATGCACTATTTACATTAGTTGTGTTTAATCTTGCTTTTGATTTCACACAAATTACACCGGATTTTCTGCTATATTGCGTCATTACTTTTGTTATTATTATCTATTACCTTACGTCGATGCAAGTGATACAACTATCCATTTATGAGGCTGCTCTTCTTTCACGTTGTCGAATTACATTGAAGAATATGCTTGGATATGTGCTTAGGTACGAAAGATACCAGTTGCTCCAACTTATAATGATGAGCAGAGTAATGGGTAAACGACGTATTGGCAGGCGAAAAAGAAACATCCGAGAGTGGACTATCACCAGCGTCGAACACCTTTTTCTCTTGGCGCAAGATCGCGAAAAATTTGCTGAGCTGACGGCTAACCGCCAGTGGTGGTGAGCCACCATAAGAAGATTGAAGAATGACTATAAAAACGGACAGTATTTACCTGTTGTAACTTAGCACCACCGTGCAGTTTGTTTAGTGTTAGTCTTGGCTATGTGCCTAATGGTGTGAACATCTTCATTAATTGCCTCTCGTTTTGCTCTACCATTTAGCTAGCTAGGTTAGGTAATCTACCTACTTCACGTCACATTTTCTAACTACGAGTTTCCTTCAACATGGATTATTGTATCACCTATTTTAATGTGTTCTTTGTACGACCTAGTGTTGTCGGTTTCTCAACGGTGTCAAGTGTCTATATATCAGAGGTATTATTGGTACGTATAATAGGTATGTCATGTTTGTAACAAAATTGCACGAATTTGTAAAAATCTGGGCACCTATCTATGAGGACTGTTGAGGTATGCTAATAACATTTATTATCTATCCACATTCACAATCTACTTACGATAAACTAAATATAAAGTACAATAGATCGGTGCTGTAATCACTAATCAACAGGGTTTGCGCAGCGACGGCTGATGAAGGCTTTTAGGCAGTTCATTTCAATAGTCATATATACTGAAGTACCCAAGTTAATGAGCCTTTATCGACATGACGTCAGTTAGACGCCTACTGTACGAGATTTTTCGGTTTTACGGAAAAGTGAACGAAACAGACTACATTAATATTATCAGTAGGTTGAGTCAGTACCTACTTATATTTTCAGAGATACTTACTACTGAATTGTTTGAATTTGAAACAATTTATCTGAGTCACTCGGGATTTTACCAAACTATCACAATCCATTTGATTGCTGTAAGTAGTAAGTACTTAATATTTATCAACAGCGATACAGCTTCACAATATAACCACAGTAGGTAAATATATAATCTATTGTGATATAACGATATTATGTTTGCTCAGCAACGAGTGATTTGTTCGACATTTTGTAAAATGTGTAGTGTTTTATGTGTAGGAACAACAGAAGCCAGTTCCACAAATAAATGTATTCTCTTCAATTTCTCTTCATTGAATAGGTACCTACCTGCGACGACGATCACGCGAATAATCTATCTATGAACTAAGTACTTACATAGGTATTCATAGTACCTAGGTTCCTAGAGTAATATTCTGTATCTGTGTTTTTTAGTCCAATATAAGACCCAAAACCTTTGAATTCAAGTGCATCCTGATTTGCCCAAGGCTGCATACAGCCTAAAATCAATAGGTAGTTGTTTATTAAACTCCTACAAAACCATACAGTTGGCTCGTTAAAAACTCTGGAACCATGAAATAGTTCGTACTAAACTTCAGGCATGTGCCCGCTGTTATATTGATTAAACTTGAATAAAATACCCGCGTTTCTATTCCTGTACGAGTAACCTAGAGAATTGTTAATTGAACTGGCAGAGTAGATCCTTTAGCCGTTTGGATAAAGTTTAGTTTCCTTTGTGATCAGAGCTACAAAAGCCTTGACTATGAGTTTCCTGTGAAGGTTTTGGTATAACCTTGCGCCGTATCATTGTCAAAGACTACTTTCATTGTTCGTCGAACCCACCATGGGTTCGACGAACAATGAAAGTAGTGATTACTACATGCGAAAGCCTTTAAAAATTTAAGAAGTTTATGTTAACACAGGTAACTTTATTTAAGTTTCCTCTGTACAAAGTAAAGGACGTAATTTTGTATTCTTCATTCAGGAGAAACTTTTGTTGTTTATCGAGATTGTGCAATCGTTGTCAGATCGCTGTCGTTATTACTCACAGTATTTTATTATTTAAAATTGAATGAAGATTTTACAAGCAAACTCCAATAAAATCGGTTTCGCAGTAGCCTTAGCTACAAAAGGCGGAGTCAAATTACGCAAGGAATCAGCCATTTAGGTACGTATACAGATAAGACAAGACAAAATTTAAAAATTTAAAAACCCGCCGACGTTTATTGGCTGAACAGATTTTCATGAAACATGGCTAAGAACACTCGGGATAAAATTATCTATAACACAAAAAAAACTAAACGAAAATCGGTTCATCCGGTTCGGAGCTACGATACTTCAGACAGATACACAGACAGACACGTCAAACTTATAACACCCCTCTTTTTGCGTCGCGTCGGGGGTTAATAAATTTAATAATACATTGGCATCACATTGGCATTGTTGAAACTGTCTTTTAGATAGAAAACTATACCAACTCTAAAGCAGACACCGCCGTAGCAGAGTAGTTTTCTAAAATTGTTTCCGGGATGTTATATTAAGGAAATTTTGCAAGGAAAACAAAAACTGATCATGGCTTTCGGAGTAAAGAGAAATGAAGTTTAGAAACTGTAGTTTGCGCTACTTCGAGAACCTGCCGAGGTCTTAATAATCGCAAATTTATCAAGTAAAATGACCTTCTATGTAAGAACTAATTTGCTTACTTTGATGGCTCTTTATACCCTTATTTACTCGCACTAAGAAACTCACATAACTGCTCGCATGGGGTCTGGACTGACCCAAATTGACAAGGAATATTTCTAATTAACTAATAATGCTATTAAAGAAAAGGCTTCATATTATGAAAATACTATAAATTTATATTTAAACTTCTAACGAACAACATCCATAAAAACTACTGGGAACATATCAGAATAATGAAAATAAAATTCTCGTCCAAAATTGTACTTTTGAGACATTCAGAGATCAAAGTTCAAGCTATATTTATCCTCACAAACGAAACTGAATCACTTTCAACACACGTTTGACAAAAGACCATAGAGTGGTCATTCCACCCAAATTTAGTGCATTTTATGCATTTGGTAGGCACTTTTCTATCGACGCTCCTAGGGCAAATATTGCATTTACCATGCTTGGCTGTTGATGGGCCTGGTCGGTTCCAGGACGGACACTGGACCTTCACTAGCTGTTTTTTTATAATTTTTGGAGTTGCATTTACGTTTACCCGTTGTTTTTGGTGATCTTGAACTAGTTCTGCTGCAAGCTGTCCCAGGAAATGGCGTCTCACATGGGTACAAATGTTGCTTGTATTTGCCCTATGTATAACAAGTGCATTTATGCACGTAACATTCAAAAGATGAAAGAATATGTTTAGAGGCCACCTTTTTGTTCTTCTTTCTACATGATAGGTTCCACATATTTCATAAATAACAATAATAGATTCACTTACCTCGAACAAAAAAAGTTACGTAACTACTCGCACGGGGTCATGCAATAAGAGTGCAGCGACGGGTGCATAGCCTCTGACGTCCTGTTTGTCCCTAAAAAATCATTTTTGGTGCGAACTAGGAAGCTACTGTTGGAGTGAGCGCGTTCTGACCAACCGAAGTATTATTTTTTAGCGCGCAAATGTGCGTTGACCCCGTGCGAGTAATTAAGGGTTAAAAGTTAGGTCACTATTTATAATACATTTACTTACATTTTGTAACCCATATTTGGAAAGTAAAGGTAGAGAGAGTAGAGCTCTCCAATTTAGACAAAGTATCACACGCGCTAAATAAATCCCTACATACAACACTATTCAATACGCATCACTGGACTGTTGCACAGAGGCCCCTAAAAAGTGCCCTGTTTTCAACTTATCGCATCTAGAATCTGCCAGCAGTCTTGCCCGAATCATCTTCCTACTTGGCCAAAGGGCGTCCTACCCAACGTTCAAAGATTCGCGGTCACCTGACAAATGAATATCTACCTGTATCTGCCTGCCCGTACGAAGCATGTTTTCTGTGATGGATTAGACGGGTAATGCCAATAGTATATCTACTCCAAGTGTATAACAAACCTACCTATAAATAAACCATATTATAGCAACAACTGATGGATAAACAATGACGGACGGACACGATGACTGTACAGCTCAGATAAATAAAACCGACTATAGTCCACAGAAATCGAAGCAGGACTGTTTATTTTGTGCCAATTTTGAGTGCATGACAACAGAATAATGGGCGGATCTTCATAGCTCAAATGACAGAGATTTGCACACATGTAATGAACCAATACTTCATCATCCATTCATTAGTGCTGGTATTAAATCACTAGTAGGTTGGAGTTATTTGCAATAATTTTGTGTGTTATATATAGAGGATAGAATGCTACCTCTATACTACTTGTCAACCCTATTTTCAGGTGGAAGGTTCACGCAACTGAGGTTTTTTTAAGAGATTTGTAATCATTGAAATAAGTGGACTAGGTACCATCACTATTTGTCTTTGCGACATTGTGAGATCCAGACATTTTAAATTCAGGCTCTTAGTCTATATTATAGAATTTTATGACTATATTACGCGAGTAATTAGAAATGGGGTTATTTGTATTTCCTGGGTTCTATAATGCAATTTAGCTTGCTAGCTAAATTGCTAATAGTACTAACTTGTAGTCAGTTTTGCCAGTGCCATTGAATCGTAAGTTACGTTTCGTTTCCAGAAATGTTAAATTTTTGCTGCAAAAGTTAGATTATTGCTTTTTAAGGTTTTAGAGATCGGTTTCCAAGCCCTTATGGTCTCGCTTTGTCTGTCCTTTTGTCCCTCTTCAATATCTTAGCAACTACCCCAGTTACCAACTTGAAATTTAAAATAATAATACATTTCGTGCGCCTGTACAGACCTAAAGAAAAAAATGAACATTTTCCATACAAGATGTGATGTCGAAATTTTAAAAGATACCTACAGGGTCATGTGGGGTATCAAAACTATCAAATAAAGGTTGTACATTCCAAATATTTTTAATGAATTTATGATTAATTTAATTTATGTTGTTTAATAGTGTTTCATTTGTTCACAGCGGCATCTTCACTGTCATTGCTATCTAGTCTAGCACCTAACTTATTCTATTACTTAGTTTGAACCAATCTAGGTACGAGGTGGTGCACTGTTAGTTTTACACTGAACTATGCCATGTTTGTTTATTTTCATTTTCTAGCTAAGTAGCTACGAAACCGCGAACGGCCTGAAGTAGGAAACTTGCGCGGACACGCTCAAGCAAAATCAAGTTTTATTCCGATCAGGATACGTTTTTGTCAGGATTTCATCCAGGATACGATTTTGTCATGGCGCGTTCCATTCAGAGCCATCTCTGAGTGTGATATAGAGTGATTTTTTTTTCTATTTTCTTTATAGACTCGCATTCAATTTGGATGCGTTGGTTCAAACTGTTTGCAATAAAAATCTAGTATTAAATCTCATTGTTCTCAAAAGTTACGAATATTGCCTTGAATATAAAAATTACTTAAGTACATGTTACGCGAGGGGGTCAAAAGTTACGAAAAATGTAAAAAATGTAACCTTCTGGCAACACTACTTGTAGTAGTACTAGTAGTAGTTAGGTAGTCGTGCAAGCAATATATAAGTCATTCAATATTATTATTATTATGTGTTTCTTATTTCCATAATCTCAGGCTATATCATTATTATGTATTTATTTAATATAACCTGATAAAGATAATAGAACCAATTACATTTACTATGAACCCATGATAAAACAAACTTCGAATCAATAGTTGTTTTTGAGTCTTATCAAAATTTATGTTGATTTTAATAATAAATGTCTTATGTACATACTTGTATGTAACCTAACCATGCTTTAAAACAAGAATTGATTTAGTTTTCAATAGCAAATGGTTTACAATTGTTGCAAAACTACTTTAAAACCAGTTACTGCTAGCCAAATCAGTTGTAGTAGTAGAATTCAGAAATTACAAAATACCGCAATATTTTTGAACATCATGGGGCTAATGTCACATACCACTACCTCAATGTGATTGATTGAAGAATTTGGTTTGAAAATTAGGTAGGTAGGTACAAAAACCACTAAAGCATTCAATGGGTAAGTATATCAGACAATACAGCATACACACAGAGCATACCTCGACAATGAACATTTTAATCAAGATGAATTGGGAAGAGTACAATGCGTACTCATTTTTATTGTTTCATTTAGACAAGTTAAGTACGTAGAACATTTTCATGGTTCTTTGAATAAAGTTCCTCCAATTTGTTCATTGAAATTCAAATCATTCAGTGCAAGCAATAAATAACATACCAATGACCAGCACATTTTGAGACAACAATTAAATAATCTCTTTAAATAAAAATGAATCCCTATTTCCCTTGGTCACGGCATCACACGTGAACGGCTGGACCATTTTCGCTAATTCTTTTATTGTTGTTTGTTATTGTCAGAAGGTTCTTATGAAAAAAAAACATAAATTACAACGCGGGCGTAGCCGCGGGGTGCAGCTAGTATCAAATAAAAAGAAGAATGAAGAAAGAATAAAATATGCTTACTCAAAAATAAATTTACCATTACATATTATTATAAACGGGAAACCTTTGGGCACGGAGAGCACAAGCAATGACAAATTATCAATAGGCAAAGAAAAGGCTGAACCTTATGCAGAGGAATTATTTTAAATGACCATAATTCTCTATACAAAATGCATAATAAACCAATTCTTTTAACAATAAAGCCTCATGCAGAAGCTACTAAAGAAAATTAAGTATCTTAACGCTAAGATGTAGGTGGATGAGGTATGTTGGTAGCAGGCAGGTATGTCATAATGTCTGGTCTCTAAGAAGATAGAATTCAATTTGAATAAAAAACTGCAAATGATGCTAGTAGTTAACCTGCAGAATCGTGAAGGACAGATCAGGGCATTTCAGAGCGAGGCATTTTGCAGATTCTGCAGTTTCATTGGTCTCTCTAAGAAGTTACTGTAGAGTTTTTGCAACAGTCTGCAATTAAATAGCTCAATTTTTTCAATTGTAAATATTAGTTTCTAATTTGTTTCTATTGTTTGTAATTTTCTTTGTTAAGTAATATAGTTAAAGAAGTTTCCTATTGCTGGAATTTTTTGAAACTATTTAACAAAATGATTATTGATGTCATGGGATATAATTTGATAGATGGATTTTAAAACAAGAAATTAAATAAATGCCTGCA
This sequence comes from Eupithecia subfuscata, assembly GCA_963564075.1. Lineage (NCBI taxonomy): Eukaryota > Metazoa > Arthropoda > Insecta > Lepidoptera > Geometridae > Eupithecia > Eupithecia subfuscata. The sequence continues at coordinate 11,577,531 of OY751109.1, read as the reverse complement.
TATTTGTGTATAATTTTCTAGTTACTACTTTGCTGAGCTGAATTTCAACCACACAATTTTTGACAATTCTATTTTGTTTGTCTCTTTAGAGGTATCTTTCTTTGATAGATTATATTAAAACCAAGAATGGCTAATATTTTACCAATCATGCCTATGAATAAACACTGAAATATCTGTAAGCATCAATAATTTGTTTCATAGAGACCATGAAAGCTGAAATTTAAAGTAACCTCAAACAGTTCTAATTTTAGACGAGTTACAAAGAGGCCCTTGGTTGTGTTAGTTCAATATTTAGACCAAATCACGAACTTACCCTTGAAAATGTTCGCAGCCTGTTAATTCTTGGATTGGATGGCACATTATTCAGGGACACCTTCGACATTGTTTCTTAGAAAATTAGTTCGTAGCACGACACAAACACAACAAAATATATTTTTTCTGGTCACACCTCAGCTGGCACAGTGGGTTTGATAGTCACGGCCAAGGGAAAACATATGAATATAGATCTGCCGCTTGGCTTTACAGACTATTTTGTAAAAACAAAAAATGGGTAATATAATTGAAACAAAACAAAATGATCACATCAGCTGTTACGCTCCCATCTTTAGTCCAGTATTTATTGCAATTTTTTTACGAAAGATGTATTGTTAAATAATGGTTTTTCGGAGATTTTTGAGCTCCCACAATTCTATGAAAGTAAAGAGAAATAAATAAAACAAAATTCAACACAAAACTTTGACTTGACAGTTTGCCATGCAAACAAATGCAAAATGAAATGACGTTCCGTTCTTGGCACGCACAGTACCGTTCCTTGTGCCGCCAAGCCGACAACTGTCAAAAAGAAAAATTCTAGGCGAACGCGCACGAAGCGTTCGCTTTTGCTTGAGTCGGGGAAGCGCGCGAAAATTGATTCTCGGTTTCAATCTACCATGGAGGAAAAATCACCCTTCTATTTTCCTCCATGGTAGATTGCATACTTTGCTGCGCGCGTGAAAGTTTTATGTGACTTGAAGGTGAACGGAACGTGGCTTAGGTATTTAAATTAATTGACTAGATTGACTAGGCTTAGGTATTTAAATTAATTGATTACCTAAACTAAGTTTTTGGCGGTCACGACCACCCCTTGGGACCGCACCTGCATGCAGCAACTATGGAGCATCCTAAATGTTAAAATATCCGCAACATCGGTCACATTCACAAGCGAGTCCGATGCGCACTTAGCCGGTTTTTTTTAAAGGCTTATGCATTTCTGTTATACCTAATTATTATTATAAAAATTGAACTTGAAATTAAAACGTTCACGACGATGTGCTAACTACCTTACCTACTCTTTGAAATTTATATTTAATTAATTTATGTCGTTTTTTATAATTTATAAGGATTTGCTAATTTAAATATTAACTTTATTAAGACTAAAGGTACTCTATTGCATTGGGTGTGCCTGTTAGGATATACATGTTTATAAATAAATACTTTATTTTAGTTAGATTGTCTAAGACTTAGAACTATACGTCTCTCTGTAGGTAGGTATCGTATGAAAATCTTTTAAGTACCTAACTATTCTATTGTGGTCAGACAATTGCAAAAAAAAAACCTTGAAAAGAAAGCTTTCACTTCCGCAAAGCGGTCATATCACTAAGCATGTTCAGGATAATCATAGCGTCGCGTCGTTGTAAGGAGCGCGTTAGTTATGGTAACTCACCAAAGAAACATCCGTCTGATTGTGTCTAATATGGGGTTGTTCATCGTCGTCGGGGGTACACTCGGCGCCAGAAGTCTGACCCATAGCGCCGCTGAAGCCGAATGGGCCCGAATGAGGCCGACGCAGGCCGAGGCGGCGGTCGGCCGCGTGCCAGCCTGGCTGTCACGCGTCCACTGCCGCGTCGCGCTGCCTCCAACCATCGAGCCCGGGGAGCTTGCAGGTGCTAGGGGTGTGCTTTAACTTTGTATATCGATAAAGCTCTCGCTTTCTTTCAATTTGTGTTTCAATCATGAACTGACTTTAAGCCGTTTTTATGTGGAAACGTATTTTGGGTCATATAATAGAGATTGAATCCCGATCAATCAAAAGACGATCTGCGAAAGACTGCAGGCAGATGCTGGATGCGGCAAGCTGAAGACAGGGCGCTATGGCGCTCATTAGGGGAGGCCTATGTCCAGCAGTGGACTAATATAGGCTGATGATGATAGAGATTAAAACAACCACAACAACTAGGCTTCTTTAATTAGGTAGAGCCATCTCCCGGAGAGAGTATTAGGTGGTCGTTCAAATCTGATTTAACCCGGAGTGGAAATTTGAAGATCTAAGAAGCTAATAGGGGGGTTGTCACAATAGATAAGTAGGTAGATACATAGGTATTTACGTGGCGGCCACCATTCTATTTTTTGTGATAACGGGGCCCCAAAAGTATATGGTTGCTATTGCCACGTTAAAAGTATAAAATACCTACCTTGGTTTCGACTAGGTACCTATGTGCCTAACTTTATCGAAACGAATTATCGACAGCCTGAGTCCGTTATTGGGTCCAACTCTATATTTCTCTTGATCGATCCAACAACCGGCCCACACTGCTCAACTGGGACCCCTCGACGAGGCTATCGACGAATAAAGAACTCTAAACATCTCAACTCAACGATGTTAAAGATGCGATATTAGGTAGGTACCATACTACCCCTAAATGCTTCGTCTTAGGTACCTACTGAGGTAGATAGAACCAGTAGGTAGTAGGGAACGAAGGAAACTAGCAGAAAGATCGGGATTCTGGTTGCATAGGTATAACTAAACAGTTTGCTTTGGTTTAAATATTCTGATTTTACTTCTGCTTTACTTATATCATCCTAAATATGGTCACTTATTATGATGCAAGATGCACCGTGCTATGATGCACAGAGATATTGTAAGTGCACTGGTGCAGTACAAGTTACAAAAATTTTCAACTAAGATAGAAGCGCCATCTACTATTGAGTAGCATCAGAATGTTTTAAAGTTCTTCAACAGTTAAAGGTTTCAACAGATGGCGCGCTCATCACTTTCTTAAAGAGCCATCTATGAGTGAGTAGCAATAAACTAAAACCATTTCCATTCAGTATAGATGGCGTGCAGTACCCTAAGTGGCAGAGTGGAAGGCACTTATTATGGCGCGGTTTGAGAAGATTGCTTCAAATGCTTTGTTCAACAATATACTGTTGATCGAAGTTCAAGGAGTGTGTCTATTTGACGTCAGTAACGAAACGGGATCGTGATAAGTGATGACTGTTTTGTATGGGATTGACTGGGGGATGTGACTTTTAGTATGGGATTTGCGTAATTCCCTGTCCGCACGATAGAGGCGTTGTACCAAATTGTATGGAAAAAGAAGACGTCACGATCGCGTCTAGTTATTAACGTCAAATAGACTCACCTCTCTGTTTTATCCTCGATAGATTTTGTCACAATGTGCATTGCATACCTACCCTGTAGACTTCTCGTGTATGTCTCTACACTGTAAAGTTTCTCTACAGTATAGAGAAACTATACGTCGGCCAATTCGATGTATAATAAATAAAATAAATTAATAAATAATGCAGGACAATTCACACAGCATTATATATAATGTTTGTAAACAACCAACAGCAAATAAATAAAAGCAAACTCACGTATGTACTTGGCATTAATTTTCAGTCATTTTTATTGTTTACAACATGAAACTCTAGCGCTGACCGTTATTGCGCAGAAGTCAAAAATTAGGTAGGTATCACAGGGTACGCGGTATCCCCCCCTCCACCGTTCAGCGCTAAACTTACGTCCCGCAGTCCCGCTACCTATAATTAGACACCAATAAACATTATTCAATCGAAATATCACACCTCTTCATACATTTTTTTAACTCAACAAGCTTCTTAAAATCTGCCGCGTAAAACACATCCCGAGCGTCACGAATGACAGCAAAATTTCGATAAAATTTGTTTGGCGGTCACAATTGAAAGACAGAATATATTTATCCTTGTCTTTTCTCGTAACAACCATAAAAACAAAAAAGTAGGATAGATGGGCATCTCGTTCATTTTATAAAAACTCATCTATCATCGTTTCATTTTATAAAAACGGTAACATGTGACAACCGACCAGCAGCCAGCCTGCCATTTGGAGATCTTGTAAATGGAACCAGATACTGGTCCCTTGCCCGCTAAGGGGTAATGTTCATTCATTCCATTTATTAAAGTACAGATCTAAAATCGACGAGGAATAAGTTGTGTATAAACACGACAACAAAGTGAATTTTTGGCTAAGTAGGGGAAGGGCGGTCAAGATGGATATAGCTAGAAGAAACGCATGTAACATAGATAATTTGTGTATTAAGCTTCAACACTTTACTTAGAACAATCATTAACTTATTAATTAACTTATTATTACTATCATTGGCAACAATGAGATTAATTAAATCTTAAACAAATATTGTGTAACTCTTACATTTATAAAAAAGTAGAAATTATCCATCTTGCCCGCCCAGGGTGGGTAAGATGGATAACCTAGGAGGGCAAGATGGATCATGGATTATAAGTAGTATTCTACTCATCACACTCATCGCAAAAGTACGAGCCATAACCCATATAGGTGGTCATTAGGTAGAGATGCCGCGGGAGGAGTACACTGCCTAGGTTCTGGAGCTGGAATCAAATTGGATGGTGATGTTGAGAGTTCGTCCGTCGAGCAGGCATTTGATTCCGAGGGAGTGCATTGTGTAGGTTCTTGGACTGGTATTATAATAGATGATGATGCTGAGGGACAATTTAACTGATCATTAGCATCTGGTTCTGGAGGAGCCAATGAAGCTGCAGCGAACATTTTATCTCCAAAAATATTCCTGTTATCCTGTGTTCCTTTTATCGCGTTCAATGGCGAAAACCATCTGAAAAACAATAACATAAACATAATCATCAAATAACAATAACAAAAACCATCTGAAAAGACAATAACATACATTAAATTAGGTTTTACAAATGGGCGGGCAAGATGGATATATCATAAATAACGTGATCCATCTTGCCCGCTCGGCTTATGATGAACGAAAATGAAAATATGTCATCAAATAAAACTAATAGACGATAATCCATTCCAAGCAAGCATGGTCAATGGTAAACAAAGTAAAATAACAACAACCCATATCAATTTACAAGAAAACAATAGAAATATTCAACTTTACTTATTTTCAAAACATCGAAACCTTGGAACACAAAACATAAACACACTCCTCCAACGACCGCCGCGCGCGGGAGACGGGTGGGCACTGATCGGGGGGACGACGCGGCCGGCGCCTAGGCACGCTGTTGTTATGCCGCGATTGTAAAATTACGCTGCGTCTTCGGGATATTTCAAGTATCCATCTTGCCCGCCCTATCCATGTTACCCGCCCTTCCCCTATAGGTGGTTTGTTAACAAACACTTCACATCGAGTTTGAATACTCCAGGTATTATAACGTCACCCCACCACTCATTTACACATTGTAGGTACGTAGGGCAATTTCTTAGGGTGTTAAATGTTAAAATGAAAACAAAATAGAAATTTCTTGTCATTTGCAACACCTAATACATACATTCCCGTGCAAAAAAATCTTTGTTCATACCAAGAAAATCGGGTTATGGTACATCCGCATGGGCCGAATCTCAAACTGATCCACGGACGAGCCGTGGGGTGGGTGGAAAATTACAGTCTGTCACGTTTTTTTTCAAAAAGAAGTACGAAGTTCGAGGACGTAATATACTCATCTATGTACAAAAGTGCGCGTTGAAATCTTTTGTATGCGACACACACACCGGACCACGCGGCGTTCATCTTCATGGAGGAGAAACGGGAGCGTGAGGGGAAGTGAGCTATATATCAGAGGAATAAAGGCAAAGTGACCTAAACAAAAATGGTGAAATTCTCACACTCTACGACGACTCTCCATCCAGAGATAGGGAGAGGTAGGGTTTTGGGATTTTTCGCGCAAGTGTCTCCACTCCACTTACTGTCTAACAGACTCCATAAGATTCAGGAAATGAATTTAAATTTTCTGATGATGGCGCTTTGTCCACCTGTTTACTAGTAGTATAGCGTGATGATGTGATGTGTTAACATCATCTACAATAGGTACTGTATAAGCGCCTCGTTGATTGAAGAGTGTTGATAAAACAATAATATAATTTGACTTGGCTCATGTTATGATGGAATGAAAGCACTTAACGAAAATTATGTTCTGAGTATATAGAAACTTATTCCATTATGTCGAGTACTTGTATTCGAACATTGCCTACGTAGAGGCAGTAACTTGTAAGTAATGATATTGAAGTTCAGACCGCTTTCAGCAGTCATACGAATCATAGAGTTAGGTAAATGGGATTTTTACTAAAACAATGGCAGAAAGTAATGTTGCAATCCTCGACAAAGTAGACATAAGCAACAAAAGTAGGATTCGCGATAATTACTTTGCATTATCACCTATTTTAAACTTTGAGAAATGCGTCGGTATATTCAGACTGTGTTTGAAAAATGGAGAGCTGCATCCACCTACCTGGGCTATGAAGTTGTACAGTGCGTTCTTAGGCGTATCATACCTTACTGTTTTCATTATATATCTGAGAATACCTGGAGTATTTAAGGGAGAGGAAAGTTTCTTCGACATTATTGACGATGTTCCGTCCGTCTTCCATATGTTCAACTATATCACTTCAATGGTCTCCAATGCATTTTTCTTAAGCAAATGCAACATAGATGTCTTAATCAACATCGCAGAGCTCGACAACCAACTACTCAACATAAACGACCATGAGTTTTACAGGAAGATCAGGAAAACTAATATTAAAGCATTGATCATGATTTTATTAACGCACGGCATCTCTGTGGCAATACATTGTACGGTAGAGTACATACATCAGACGTATGTTACCATATTTGCCATAGTAGTTCCCGTATTTACTATACAAAAGTTTGAGATGATGGTCTTCTGTTTATTCGTTGCAATGATCACGAACCGAGTCATTTTAATCAACGGCTACTTAGCAAAGTTCCTGGAAGAGAAAGAAAAGAACACTGTTTGCACCATCTGCAATATCACTACTGTGAAAGGAATACACGATTTCATCGGGCCTCCGACTGATATCAATGTGAAAATCCGCGACTTGGCTATGATGTACAACCAGGTTGGCATCATCTGCAGCATTATCAACAGTGTTTTCAACTTTCAGATCTTTATGTCTTTGATCTCTACATTTGTTTACATTGTCATCGCTATTTGTACATCTCTTTACGTGTACAAGTTCGATAACTCATCCGGACCTTTAGTGACTATTTCAATCTGGTGTTTCGTTGCGATTTTATCGGTGACAGTTATGTGTTTCGTCTGTGAGTGGCTGCGTTCTGTGCGAAACACTACCAAGGTATTGGTGAATCAGATAATCATGGACTATGATTTGCCCAAAACTATGCGCGTGCAAGCCAAGGCTTTCATGGAGCTTATCGACGCTTGGCCTTTGCGCATCTGTATCTACGATATGTTCTCTGTGGATATTACACTTATGCTAAAGTTCATAAGTGTTGCTACAACATATTTGATTATTATACTTCAGGTTTTCCATTACACTTAGATGTTCAATTAAGAGTTCAGTGATATTTGTTTTCTATCCTAGACCTTCATAGTTGCAACAGTGACCCAAATAAGTGTGTTATACAAAGTTCTTTAGGGTAAAGGCAAACGAGCGTAATTTTTTGAGTTGTGAGACGTGTAAAATGAGTCCTTTCATACAATTTTTCATGCATGTTTGTCGTTGAGTAGTCATTTATGTTCAAAGTAAGCATTTTACGAGACTCAAAGTTGGCCCCCTAAGGCTGAATAAAATTTTTATTTTAATGGTTGCAAATGTTTTATTTTATAGATCAACAGGCTGAAGTATTATTTGGTTCATTGGTATGATCTTCAGTAGTCGCCTGAGGTTCCTCATCACGCAGGCTACTCCGTAGTCCACCATTGGGTTTCCGAACTCTTCAGCTATCATTCTCCAATTACCGTTCATGAAGTCGAGCATTGCCTTATCTGAAACATATTTTATACTAGCGTTGTTTCTATGGAAACGTTTTGAGGTTATTTCTATCCCATGGGAACTGATTTATGGGATAAAAAGTATGCCTATGTTTGATTCCAGGATTAGAATTACCTGTATGCAAAATTTCAGCCCGATCCGTTCAGTAGTTTGCGCGTGAAGAGATAACAAACATCCATCCATCCATCTATCCATCCATCCAAACTTTCGCATTTATAATATTAGTGTGATGTGATATTATAGGACTGTCGTCCTGTCCCACAGTCGACCTTATAAATAATAATAACCTCAACCTCAACCTCTACAGCCTGTATTGATCCACTGCTGGACGCAGGGCTCCCCCTGATAAGCGCCCTGTTGGCTTTTATCTCATGGGGGTAATGCCCATAATCCCCACGCTGGGCATGCGGGTGGGGGATCGCAGTTCGGTGGTAGAATTGTTCTGCAGGGGGCGCTGCTGCGCGCCCTCGGTGGATATTCCTTAGTCGCCTCCTACGACACCCGCGGGAAGAGTTGGGAAGGTGGAAATTCTAAACTCCCCTCCAGAATGCTCGCCTACCCCAAGAAGACGCTGGCTGAATTGCCCCGTTGTATGGCAATGCTGACGCGCTGCGCCAGGTACTCACCAGCTCTCGGGTCACGCGTCGCTTCGACCAGACGCTCAGATGATTTTTTAATAATTTATTGATATAGGATTTTCATAATGAAGTAGCAAAAGGATGTAGAGAGTTGTTAAGGCATATGGAACCAAAATAATCCTGGTAATTATTCCGCTTTTAATGACGCTAATGTTAATAACCCTGATATTTTGAAAAGATATATCGATAGGTAGTTATATTTACTGATCTCTGGGTTCTTCCTGAAAAGATTTGTCATACTGTAACTGACTCTGCCGTCATAGCTGTGCGTTGTGTCGGCACTTTTGATCTCCAAGTACTTCTGGCCATCACTTTCAATCTTGGATTTAAGTTTGAGAACGCTGTGAATTCTCAAATTATCTGCAACAATTGGCTTTTATGAGACATTTTGGACAACATAGTAACCTCCTTTGTTCTTTGGGGTGGTTGCTTGTACGAAACTCTAATATTTTTTTAGCATTTCAGTATTTTAACAGGACTAAGACAACACTGTCAAAGATAAATTTAACAATGATCTGATCTCTGTTTCATTACGAGAATGATAAAGTCTCTTGTCACCGTAAATCTGGCAAGAGATCATAATTATAATAGTAAGTAATTTAGTTTAGTGTGGGATTTGCATAATTCCCTGTCCGCACAATAGAGGTGCTGTACCAAATTGTATGGAAATAGGAGACCTCACGATCACGCCTCGTTACGAATGTCAAATAGACTCACTCCTTAGTTCAGCTACCTGTAGGTTGTTTGTATCAGTCTGCAGATCACCCTGTTTCCTGTTAGAACTATTAGGTTTTGTTAATATATTGCGTAATCCTCGCACTCTGGATAATTTCTAATTTCTAAGAAATCGAATTATATCGCAAAAATTTCCAAAACTCCCGTCGAAGTCGGAAATTTTTGCGATATAATTCGATTTCTTAGAAATTAGAACTATTACATATTTACATTTCAGTATTTTGTATTGTTTACTAGCTTCTGCCCGCGGCTCCGCACGCTTTGTTTCTATGGAAACGTTTTGAGGTTATTTCTATCCCATGGGAACTGATTTATGGGATAAAAAGTCGCCTATGTTTGATTCCAGAATTGGAATGACCTGTTTGCAAAATTTCAGCCCGATCCGTTCAGTAGTTTTGGCGAGAAGAGATAACAAACATCCATCCATCCATACATCTATCCATCCAAACTTTCGCATTTATAATATTTGTGTGATGTGATACTTGTATGGGTGCCTCGTGGGAGTAGGTAAGGGGTTTTTTCTCTACCCCACACTTGTACTTAGTTTTGAAGTAACACTTACTGCATCTTATCGTAGAATTACCATCGCCATCAATGGGAAACATCAGCATGCGACCAGTCGATTTATATTTCCCCTTTATGGTTAAATTACAATGGTATTGTACCTCCAATGTGTCCACTTTGAACCTGTTATTAATTGATAAAAACACCATTAGCTTATTGCTAGTAATCATTTTGATAGGCATCGATATTACTGTGATCATAATGTTATTTTGAAAACTACTTCTGCAGTTACTAATACCTATGAGGTGAAGGAGTCCTTATTTTTAAGCGACTACTAAAAAAGGAGGAGGTGCTCTCGGCTGCATGTATGTTTTTCGCCGATTTCCCCGTCAATTGTCGGCCGATTTTGATAATTCCTTTGGTTATGTATGGAAACTGCCTTTACCTTTCTAATAATTTCTAAATAGTTTGTTTGATTTTGTTTTTGTTAGACTGTCGGAATTTCGTAAGTTTCATATAAAACTAGATTCTGCCCGCGGCTTCGCACGCGTTAATTAAACAAAATTGTGAATCTAAACCATTCCCAGATCCCCTTGAACACACACAAAAAATTTCATTAAAATCGGTCCAGTCGTTAAAATTGTCAATCTAAACCATTCCCAAATCCCCTTGAACACACACAAAAAATTTCATCAAAATCGGTCCAGTCGTTTGACAGAAGTTCAGTGACATACACACTCACAGAAGAATTATATATAGTAAGAAGATGTAAATCTCTTTGACCGTAAGTTAGATTCTTAAGGTTAAAATTGTTGACTTTCCGGCATGTCCGCTCCGTGCTGTGCGGATCTTGTATGGCAAACCATTGATGATGCCCCAGTGAGTGTCCGATAGCGGCCTGTGAGCGCGCACCCTAATGTTTCAACTGCTTAGGTTTGAGCCGTAATGCCAATATACATATAACTAGACGATCGCCTCGCGGTTTCACCCGCGTAGTTCCCGTTCCCGTGGGAATTCCTGGATAAAATATAGCCTATGTCACTCCCTGAAAAGTAAGCTTCCTAACGATGAAAGAATTTTTCAAATCGGTCCAGTAGTTTCGGAGCCTATTCAATACAAACAAACCATCAAATCTTTCCTCTTCATAATACTACTCTGACCACACCGTGATCGCGGCCCAGTAGTGGACCTATGTGTACTGGTTAGTATACCTACCATTTATTGGTTTCAACGTTACCTTCCAAAATCAACAACACATTTCCTGAGTCCTCTAGCCAGTCCATCCGTGAACTCGATCAGGATTCCGCCCGGTAGAGTTAGGTCCAGTCTTTCGATGTGGTACGGATCTAAGGTCTCAAGGCCGTACTCTGGCACTCCGTCCAAGAAACTGGGGACAGCTGCCTGGAGACATCTCTTCAGGCATTCCGGGGACAGATCTGTGCATGGTCTTTTGTAGGGAGCTGGAATATAATAAATATGGGAAAGTCACCATTCAAAATAATGTAACTCGTTAGATTTTAATATTTAACACTAAATATTTTTCAACTTACTGAAACCGGTAGAGTAGTGACTGTTGAAATGTCTGGACTCGGATAAGTAACCGTGATAAATACCCGTTAAGGCGAATAGTAGGGTGGATAGTGGCGCCACTACATATTTAATTTTATAATTACGTTATACAAAGGAATTATCAAAAAATCGGACCGCGCGTAGACGATATCTATCATAAGCTTTTTTTAAATGTATCTTTAATAGTTTTGTACTGTATTATATAGGCAGATACTTGTTTCAAGAGTTTAGTTCCTATTGGTGGCCACCAAGCTCTCCAAACAAGGTTTTTGATTGAATAACACAAAACAAAACTATTACAGATACATTTAAAAAAAGCTTATGATAGATATCGTCTACGCGCGGTCCGATTTCTTGATAATTCCTTTGTTTATCGTAATTATCAAATTAAATATGTAGTGGCGCCACTATCCACCCTACTATTCGCCTTAAATAGTACTACTCGTAATAATAAGATTTAACACGTTTTGGCAAATCGTACCTACCTGCTAGAACAGCAGAAAAATTCTACCACTGAACTGGGATCCCCACTCGCGTGCCCAGCCAGCGTGGTGATTGTGGCCCCATGAGATAAAAGCCAATAAAGCGCATATCAGGAGGAGACCCGGACCAATATAGGCTGTTGAGGAACTAGAGAACAGCAGACCAGCTGTGCTATGGTTGGGGAGACTGGGCATAAACTATTTCAGTTTCCGTCACAACATACAAAAATAAATAAATCTTATATTAAATGTTCTAAACACTATATCCTCACAGTGTAATTACGCAGGATTCAATATAGTGATCGCGATATGCTCCTTGATAACCCTACTCCCTCTATTCTAAACAATCACCCCCATCCATTCCCATTACTCATTTAGGTAGGTAGGTACTCAAAATAAAATGAATCTGATGATAATGTGTCGGTTTTTCTCGTATTCTCTCACTCATGTGTGAAGCACATAATATTTTATTTACTGTTTCACTATGATCTATTGGGTTAGGGTAAATCTGGTCCGAATCTCAAACTGATCCACGGACGAGATGTCCACTTCACGTTTGAGTAGGGGTACATCTCGTCCGAATCTCAAACTGATCCACGGACGACATGTCCACTTCACGTTTGAGTAGGGGTACATCTCGTCCGAATCTCAAACTGATCCACGGACGACATGTCCACTTCACTTTTGAGTAGGGGTACATCTCGTCCGAATCTAAAGTGTCTTATCTATCTTTATCTAGTAGATAGTATTTTTTTTGCAACAAACTGTAAGTACATACCTACCTAAATTTGTCATAGAAAATACTTAAGGCGCTACCCCGACTGCTTCCTATCATGAGCTTTTTTTTAATGCCTCTATAAATGTTTGAGTTTGTATAGTGTAGGAAGAGATGCGAAGTTGCTCTTTTTTCCCACCATGGTGGCCAAAAAGAGCAACTTCGCATCTCTGCTTAAAGTATTCAAAATAAAACTTTTACAGGGACATTAAAAAAAAGCCATAGGAAGCACAAACTGGCCAATCGATTTTTAAAATTTACTTCGTTTAACAGAATAACCTCATTAATTACGTTATACAACATCAGAATGTTTCCACGCTGTTTTGTAGGAAATTTCATGGAGAATCCAAATATATAAAGATGTTATGAGGTGTTAGTAGATAATAATCAAGAAATAAGCGAAATAATGCATTATGATGCATTTCCGCGGATTTTCCGCGGATTTTGCGGAAGTACCTGCCACACAACGGAGATAGCGGGGCGCGGGGCGTGCCACATGAGAGGATAATAATAAATACCACTTACTGTAAGAAACTGTGACGTGAAACAATAATACTATTACCCATAAATACATGTTTTATTTATTGATCCGTTAAAATACACACGAATGCTTAATGCACAAAACTTAACTCAAATGGAAGCAGCGATGCAGGTTTCTCCTTATTAAATTGGTCTTTAACTGTATCATCTATTAACAAATTATTTGACGTAAAGTAATGATATTTTAATAGTATTAACGGTCAGTTTCATGTAAATTAGTTTTCTAGAAAAGTGTACAATTCTCAATTTATATAACATCTTTTATATCTTCCTGCGAATCAATTTATGAAATTTAATGAAACTCAAAAATATTTGCAATAAGTACCTACCTTTTTTATATAAAAAACTTCGATCAGGTATTCGCCATCTAGCGGGGCCAGCGGATACCTTGATCGATGTTAAAACATAAAGACACAGTGTCACTTAGTTGGTTAGTATTGATTTATTAAAAAAAAAAAAATAAGTATATCGCATTCAAGGTCTTAACTGCTCAGGAGGAGGATGCGTGCGTGTGCGTCGCCGCCGGTGACATTAAAGTGTAGAAATCGCGATGATTTTGGATGATTCCATCCTTGAAATAATTCATTAGCACAAAGCCACTGTTACATCTACCCCCTTACTTATGAACCTCTCTTAACTATAGCTAAGAGATGTTCTCTTAACAATAGCTAAGAGTTGTTTGTTTTCTTCTGCTGATATGACATCAGAGTAAGAAAAACACTGCTACGCAACTCCTTTGAGTTGATTTTTGAAGTTATAATAGGTTAGTATCTATTTTTATCTCGACTTAAGACAATCTTGCTTTTTAAAAGGTATTTAGATCTAGGTATATTCTAAATCGACTAATCTTAATGCGTTTTCTCTCTGCTTTAAGTTTTCTCTCTATCATCATGTTTTTCTTTTTCTGATTGATATTGCCAAAACTTGCTGTCTACATCATCTCCAGCATCATCAGAATCTTTCTGATTCTCTTGAAAAATGTCAACAGAGTTTTCATCATGTGATACGTATTCACCAGAGCTGTAAGGAAGGTCAACAAACGGAGATTCTACGAAACGACGGCCATTATTGTTTGGCTCATCTACACTGTCAAGCGCATCAACATGTAATGTACCCTGTTTATGGATTAAGTTATTCTTTGGGTTAGAACTTTTTCTTGATTTTGTTGGGAAATTTATCTTAAATTTTTTAGTACTTGCGTCCTTTATTGCCCGTGTTACAGTAAAACGTTTCGTCGCAACATCCCTGCTAGAATATGTGACAGCATGTACAGCTTTTGTACTAACATCTCGTCCTGAATGCTTTAGCATATTATTCAGTGCAGCAAGGTTTGATTCTATTTTCTTACTAGAGAGCGATACATGTTCGACTTGACTAGGACCTAAAAGAAAATAACCATTATTGCACAGCATTATTGTACCTATAATTGCAATAAATTACTATATTACTTTAGCTATTATGTCCTGCGAAAATATCAACATCTTTACTTACAAACAAAATAACAATAAAAGAATAGAAACAATTAGAACTATGTAGTATTAACGATTTTGGAACAGTTCAGTTTACTGCAGACTGTTGCAAACAATCTAGTGGTAGCTCAACTGATCAATATCGATACCAATCGGAAGCGTACCCAAGACGTGTTGGGTGCATTGCGCGGCATTGTATGTCAATGCTGATGCGCTCACAAACAGCTGCCACAAGAATGATGAATATCTTGTAAATCTTTTAATTGCAATAGCTTAATTTTAATCTAATAATTATTCAAATCTATTTGTCTTACCGGTAGTTGTGGTGATCTTTGATTCGTAGCGCTTGTCAGAAGCTGTATTAAAATTTATTAGGTCTCTTATCTTCCCAATATACTTATTTACACTCATAGGTGGTGATGTGACTTCCGTTGTGTACGCGAGCTGTCTGTGCCGTGATGCCATTTCCGTTGTGGTTTCGAGTACAGTTTTAGCTTCAGTTGAATCGTCATCTTCATCATTTATCGAAAATGAATCGTATCTTACATAAAAAACTGTTGTTGAGTTTGTGGGTGATGGAGTAGAAACAAAATTAGCTTTTACTGTTGCTTTTGGAGTTGAAGCACTTGCTTTTACCGTTGCTCTTGGAGTTGAAGTATTTACTTTTACGGTTGCCCTTAGAGACTCAACCGCTGTGTTTATAAATAAGTTAACCATATTAGGGTATTCACTTAATTTATGTTTGGATGAACAAGGTTGATACTTTTTCACTTTTACATCTGAAAAAAAAACAATGAGAATGTAATGATGTTTTAACTTTACGTTCTGTAATATATGAGCATAAATGACTTTGACCACCGATGTGGCGCTCGTGGGCTCGATTCCCGTCTTGGGGCAAATTTTGGTACGATCTGTAAATATTAGTTCCGGGGTGTTCTGGGTATTTTCTATGTATAGTAAAGCATATCTATCTATGTAATGTATAGTATTAAGTATTTCAGACATCTAGTACCTTATCACAAGCTCTGCTTAGCTTAGAGCTAAATGATGCTGTGTGGATTGTCTAGCATTATTTATTATTATTATAAAAATAAAAAGTTTATAGGTAGATATAACAAAACAGGATGTATATTTGCATTTTCGATCACGATACGTACCAAGTCCACAAAACTGTAGACAAAGAAGTCTTCCCGGATTTGTGTAGGTAATATCATCAGTGCCACAAACCGGATTAAATTCAGGTGTTAGAGGACAACCCTGTGTACATCGCACGATATTCCTTAGATTTGGTAAGAGAGTGCTACCATTTTTGCTGTAGTGACTTTTTTCGTCAATTGTATTAATATAATCGTTTGCTTTTGTCGTAGCTTCTACTGTTATTCCAGTTGTTATAGGAAGTAATTCTACAATGTTTGCTGGAAGACCTTTGTACGTACTCGCAATATCAAAAAACAGTTCAGATTCTTTTGTGGCATCGATCTTTTTTGTTGTTTCTGTAGCATCGTTTAATTTTACAGAATTTAATATTACAGGTTTCTCTTGGTTGGAATAAACATTAGCAGTATATTCATTCAGGACGTATGAACTGTTGAATACATTTTTGTTCTTTTGCAAGGGTTCATTTAGCCATCTAGGCCATGGTGGCCATTGTGGTTCTCGTATCGGTTTTAGAGTCGTCGTTAAGCCCCTCGGCGTAACGTGTTGCAGTTTGATATTAGTGCTTCTGTCATTATTGACTGTAGTCACATCTACGTCTTTAGCTCCAGGACTGGGAATTCTACTCGTATTGTCTGTGGTAGTTTCATCCTCATGCTGCGTAGAATTTGCTTGTTCATCATTTTCATTGAAATGAACTTGGGTTGTTTTTTCAGAAACCGATGCAGCAACCTCAGTTTTTGAGTGTACTGTAGTTTTTTCGGGTTCTACGCTTTCTGCTTTGGTAGGTACTCTAACACTTTTGTAAACTTTTAAAGGCTTTTCCGAAGTATGGTGATCCATATTTTTATAGAAACTTGGCCAATGAGGAAGACGAGGCTGAGCAGTTATGGGCGTTTGTGATAGCAAGTTTATTCTACTTACAGGGGTGCTTTGCACAGCAATATTAGAAATATTTGTTAAGCTGATTTTAATTGGAGCTAGAGTTGTTGATACATTTGAAGTATTGTTGTGTTGTATTTTAAAAGTATTATCAGGTTTAGATAGTTGGACGGGTTCCTTCTGAATATTGTTTTGACCAGAAATAGTACTTCGTAGACGGAACCAAGGAATGTTGAGCCCAGATACAGTAACTTTAGCTCGTGGAAAATGATAAGGTGAATACCAAAATGGTTTTTTATGCATTGATGCTGACCGATACGAATGTATTGATCTATCCTGTCCCCTAAAACAAAATAGCAAGATTAATTTGTTATGCGGCAACGGCAAAGAGATTATCAAATCATTGTAATTATCATAAGGTAACATAACAATATGTCTGCTGGTTAAGTCGAAGCAATGAATCATGGAAACTACAACCCCCTCAAGGATGTAGGTCGCCTTAACTAGTAATAGTAACCATGTATATACAGGTTACCACGGAAAGGGTGTACTAAGCCGAAAGGGGGTGATTCTGGACTCCGAGGGGGGCTTTCCGTGGCACCCTGTGTATATAATAATAATAATAGCAAGTCATTGATCACCGTTTGTAAATCTGAGAAAAAAAGGCCAGTAATTATTAAATTTTGCAATGTCGCCTAATTAGATATAACCGCAGACCTTTATTGAAAACTTGGTATTCAGACCAACGTAATAATGTTCCATTGTCCCTATACCTACCGGGTGTTTATTTGATAAATAACTTACCATAAGTGTCGAAATTGCTTTTGCTTTCGATGATCTTTGTGACCTGTTAGATTTTGACCTCCGCTACTTAAGTCTTCTGAGATTTCTTTGTTTTGTTCAGCGTAATCTCCCGAGAGACTCATCGGCTGCGAATGGAACAGATTTTCATTGCTTGAATTGGTATCTTTTGATTCTTCTTTGGACTTTATCTTTGTATTGGTTTCTTCCAAATTTTCATTGGTCTTGCTTTCATTGGATCTTGATTTTTCAGTATATTTTAAGTCAAAGTCAGAAGTAAACTTTTTCAGTTTTATAATATCTTTGTTAGAACTGACAGTGGTTTCATTGGATCTCGATTTTCGCAGACGCCTTAATTCATGTAGTTTTTGTTTTTTGGGATTGAATTTTTTGTTCGTTGCTTCGTTCGATTTATTTGATAATGGAACAAGTTTTTTGAGTCCACCTTCTCTTTTAATGCTAATTTCTTCATACTTATCATGTGTTTCCTTATAGCTCGTCCTTTCAAGGTTTTGGGGGGTTTCGAAAGATTCAAGATGTTCATTAACCCAACTATTGCTTTGGGAAACTTGGTACAGTATAACAAATGCAGCTGTAAAATTACATGTAGTGATTAGTTGCTGGATAGCCTTAGAATTATAAATACCTATTTAAATTAATTAAATTTCATGCAGTATTAAAATAACGAACTATCCTTCTTAAGGCATTTAGATCTTATAAAAGGGACTTACCAAGTAAAAGTTGGCTCTTCATTTTGAGTTGCAGTATCTCAGCATAGATATTATGATTATCTTTCACTTGATTATTTTTAGCCGTTACCTGGGCAAAGGCCGTTTTGACACTATTGGCTCTATGTCGGACTACACATATTGCAACATGAAATTGAGGATCAGCTAGAATAATAATTTATTTCTTTAGATAAGTTTTTATCAGACACAACACAACACTCGGGCTCACGCGCTGAATTCAGAATAAAATTCTAGTTCGCATTTATCAAATGCAGATTACCTGTTTACAAACAAATGTTTTTTGATCTAACAACATTTGTTTTATTAGATCATAAACAAGCCTAATAATATATCACTGTTCTTTAGTGCTCGTCATAATGGGTCCTATTGTTCTCGCTTGATTCGTAATCGTCGTTCATGTTGCGAGGCAATAACTCTTCTAGCAATATTTTGAACCAACGTCAGCTCTGCATAAGTCTGGGCTATAAATCTATACCTCCATACTTATATTATTAATTCGAAAGTTAATCTGCCTAAACGGCTGAATGGATCTTAAAGAAATTTGACTGGGAGGTAGATGGAATCCCTGAGGCAGATATAACCCTACTTTTAGTCCCGGTAAAGTGCGTGAGAATCAAAGGAATATAGTTATAAATAAATTATACTGGACTCTCTCTATACTGCTGTGTAAACAAAATCTTTCTGAACACTGCAAAGTCAGCATAAAATGGACAGAGTGTCGATCCTGACCAGGCAATACAAATGCAGACAGACTGGCAAAGGAAGGAGCGACACAGACCCCTACAAGACAGGATATATCGGTCTCTTTAATATCGTCTTAACCTGGGCGGGTTAGCGGGTGGTAGCAGCAGTCAAAAATATACTAAAACCTTAGAAAAAGATCTATGGGAGCGTCGAACAGACTATGCAAGCATACTAAATCAGTATGTAGAAAACCACAGACACGATGCTCAAGATGAGCCGCGAGGACCTCAGAACAATGGTGGGTATCATCATAGGTCATTACGAATCGAAAACTCATCTTCTAAAGACTGGAGCCATATACATACAGAAGCCTAGCTTCCAGGAAGAAGAGACAGCGGAACACGTTGTGGTACACTTTACAGAGAGCCAGACAAAAGACGGGATTGAAGAAACTCATTGACATAACAACCCCCTCCATATCTACAGAAAAACTAAAACGAGGCTTTCAATTACCGAAATTCCTGTTCCGATACTTCACGGAGTTGGGCTGGCTACGGTTAGGGCATGGTTACTAACTTTAGCTGTAATAAGAACCTAAGCTACTTAACTATGTACCTACATTCTGCAAGTAATAAATGAATTTGAATTATGTAATAGGGTCTTGTGTAAGTAAATACAAATATTTCACAAATTTGAAGCGTATATATAAATCATTAATCATAATTTTAAACTTCGTCTATTTATTATCTTACAGCTAGGTAAAATTGTAAAGTCTTTTAAATGCGATTCGCTCTCCTATTAGTCTCCAAATCTTTGGTCTATGTCGTAGTCCTCTGCTGAATCTTTGGGTGTGGTTGATTTAAAATCTTCTGGGAAGATGCTAGCGAGGATATCAGGTGATATGGTGAAGCCTGGGTCTGGTTCTGTTACGTCACAAGCGGTTAGTTTCTTCACATCCACACCTGTGACAAAAAATATTACATATAAATTATCATAATCTGGCGCAACGCATCAGTATTGCCATACGGCGGGGCAATGCAGCCAGCGTCTTGGGGACGCTTCCGACTGGTATTGGTATGGATCAGTTGAGCTACCTGTAGATTGTTTGCAACAGTCTGCAGCTAGCTCAACTGTTTCAATTGTTAATACCTACTGGTTCTAATATATTTCTATTATTTGATTGTAATTTTCTTTGTGAATAAAGATATTATTCCTTATCATCATTATCAACAGCCTCTACCAGTCCACTGCTGGTCATAGGCCTCCCCTGATAAGCGACTCATTAGTCGTGAGGATTATGGCAAATATAAATATCAAATCAAAATTCCCACTAGTTTAAAAATGTGAAACTATATACCTACCTAATGAACAAAAAAGATAGAATGATGTACCTAGACCGAAGTGCAACCGAGATAACAATATACACGCGAAACACGAACACCGGCGGCGCCGCCGCCGGTCCGACTATGACTGAGGTGGGTGGACCTAATTGGACCCAAATTGAGCGGTCCAGTTTCAAGAAGCTAGTACAATCTCCCGAATTTTACTTACATCGATCAACATAAAGGTTTCGTCGTAGGCTGCTAGAAAGAAACTTTGGTGCTGGTAATGACGGTGACGATGCAGCTATAACGGCAATCTTGCCCGATGATTGAACTGCATTTTAATCGACTTCGAAAAAAGGAGGAGGTTGTATGTTCGGCTGTATCGTCGATTTCTTCGTCATTTATGGAGGACTAGCTTCTGCCCGCGGCTTCGCACGCGTTGTTTCTATGGAAACGTTCAGGTAATTTCTATCCCATGGGAACTGATTTATGGGATAAAAAGTCGCCTATGTTTGATTCCAGGGTCAGACTTACCTGTACGCAAAATTTCAGCCCGATCCGTTCAGTAGTTTTTACGTGAAAGAGTAACAAACATCCATCCATCCATACTTACAAACTTTCGCGTTTGTAAGATTAGTTTCTGCGCGCGGCTTCGCACGCGTGTTTCTATGGAAAAGTTTTCTATCCCACGGGAACTGATTTATGGGATAAAAAGTGATTCCAGGATTAGAATAATCTGTAAACAAATTTTCAGCCCGATGCGTTCAGTAGTTTTGGCGTGAAGAAGTAACAAACATCCATCCATCCATCCAAAATTTTGCATTTATAATATTAGTGTGATAATCCCCAGGTGGTCCCATAAATTTTGATTCCCGAGGGATTAGTATTTTTATCCCACAAAACTTAAATAAAAGTTTAAAACTAATGGATTAGAAGTCCGTTTTTAATTCTTTTACAGCAATCGAATTTTATATTTTTATTTAATTGGAATAGTCATTAGCAGTCAGTGTCATCGTCGTTAGGGCGCATAGGTACCCGACCCAAATCAGCGCCACCACCTATTTTATACACACAGGCTTGTGCTCCAGCGTCACGTAACATTTGTCTATGCAAGTCTGTTCACTACTCACTGATTCCACATCGCTTAGCACACCGCAGCCTCGCCAAGCTGTCGTAGGTTTGTCCATTGGTCCCGCACACTGGCTTGAGCTCCGGCGTCACGTAACATTTGTCTATGCAAGTCTGTTCACTACTCACTGATTCCACATCGCTTAGCACACCGCAGCCTCGCCAAGCTGTCGTAGGTTTGTCCATTGGTCCCGCACACTGGCTTGAGCTCCGGCGTCACGTAACATTTGTATATGCAAGTCTGTTCACTACTCACTGATTCCACACCGCTTAGCACACCGCAGCCTCGCCAAGCTGTCGTAGGTTTGTCCATTGGTCCCGCCCACTGGCTTGAGCTAAGGCGTCACGTAACATTTGTCTATGCAAGTCTGTTCACTACTCACTGATTCCACATCGCTTAGCACACCGCAGCCTCGCCAAGCTGTCGTAGGTTTGTCCATTGGTCCCGCACACAGGCTTGTGCTCCGGCGTCACGTAACATTTGTCTATGCAAGTCTGTTCACTACTCACTGATTCCACATTGCTTAGCACACCGCAGCCTCGCCAAGCTGTCGTAGGTTTGTCCATTGGTCCCGCACACGGGCTTGTGCTCCGGCGTCACGTAACATTTGTCTATGCAAGTCTGTTCACTACTCACTGATTCCACATCGCTTAGCACACCGCAGCCTCGCCAAGCTGTCGTAGGTTTGTCCATTGGTTCCGCACACAGGCTTGTGGTCCGGCGTCACGTAACATTTGTCTATGCAAGTCTGTTCACTACTCACTGATTCCACATCGCTTAGCACACCGCAGCCTCGCCAAGCTGTCGTAGGTTTGTCCATTGGTCCCGCACACAGGCTTGTTCTCCGGCGTCACGTAACATTTGTCTATGCAAGTCTGCACGTTGCCGGGGGTGGTAGGTGTGACTGTCGGCTCTGTGGTCCGGTCGGTGTTGTTCCAGGAGGGAGTGGTAGGAGGGTTGGTGGACGCTTCTCCGCAGGGAGACAGTTTTTGTACTGATACATCTGGAAAAAACATTAATAATGGTAAACAAATCACACAGCATTATACAGCCCCAAGCTAAGCCAGAGCTTGTGTTATGGGTACTAGATAGTAGACATTTTTTATTATACATAGAAAACATTCAGAACAGTCATCGACAGAGTCATCAAGATGGAACACGGTATGAAAAAGCTTGATCCGTCGATAGAAACAAACAATGAGGACTTAAACTTTCTAGAATGCGGCCTTAAGTCCGATTCGATATACTGGTAGACACATAATGTAAATTGACCTCTTATTGGCAGTCATCCAATAACAATAGAAAGCCAATATAATAGTTAAAATAAAACTAAGATTTCTCAAAGTTTCATTTACATGTGAATTAGACGTGAAATAAGAACCAGCATTTAAAAAACTAAGATTTCTTAAAGTTGCATTGACATGTGAATTAGCCGTGAAATAAAGAAGCAACATTTAAAAAAATTCGTACTGTAATAAAGTCCGGTAACGCTGTCACGGCCATCTGCGTTCAACAGCATTAGTCCTTTCGAATAAAAAACTTCGTACTGTTTGTACCGATCAATCATAAGTAAAAATGTGTACGATCATTTAGAAATTACACCGAATGCACCCGTTTACTTATATGAATCGATTATTCCCCAATTACAATAAATAAATAAAGGTCCTTACCAACACCGCATCTCATTTTACACTGCAAGCTTGCAAGGTTAATGTACGTGACACCATCAGAACCGCACACTGGCTTCAACTCCTGCGTCACAGGACACTGCCTGATGCACTCCTCAGTCGATGGTGGTGTTACAGGTAACGTACAGGGGCAAGCGGGCTGGGGTGTGGGCAGTAGTTCGCCGGAGCAGGTGGAGAACTTCTGGACTTTAACATCTGGAACAGAGTTGGAAATAATAATAATAAATTTATTGCAAAGAGAATCATTACAAAAACATTACATAATTAATTTGTCAGACATAATGAAATAAGTTTACTACATAATAAAATTCTTGTTCAAACTATTATGTAGCCTCAGTTGCCTAATCTAGACTGAGAAGTCTGTAATATAGGCAGCTGCGCTGAGAGAAATGAGAGTGGTTGTGAAAATGGACGGTCAAATCAGATGGAAGACATGGGTGGACAAAGGAATCAGTTTACTATTGGTACAGGGGAGGAATTCTAACCAATCGCTTTACAATAAGAAAGAAACTAGCGTCTCTTACGAAGGATAGGTAGTGTGTGCGGGAGCTATTTGCACTGCTCGGAGAGATTGATAGAATGGTTTCAACCTTGACACTTTTGAATCTGTAGTTTCTTTTATGTCAAAGCTGATGCCAAAAAATGACATTCTGCGACAATACTATTGTTATGGTCAAGCGATTAATTTAGTGGAATTAGGACCCTATAACAAGACCGTCGGGGATGGCGAGATAAGGACGAGGCCTATATTCAGCAGTGGGTGTTACTGGCTGGTCAGAAAGATAGATAGGGCCCTTTGCATTGTATCGGTACGCAGATAGACGACGTCGTTAGGGCTGTTTTGGTTGGAAATTTTCCTGATAAAGTTACGTTATTGATTAAACAGTAAAGCGATATTTTATGTTCGTATAGTGACAGGCAATTTTGATCCTGTTTCTGGGACATTTTTAGAAGAAACCTGTTCTTATATAAACCAGACTTTTGAACAGGCGCTTGACCTTTGATTTTGTATGTGTTTTGGATATACATTCAGTCAAAAAAGTATCGGGAATTAATGATTTGTGTATGGTTCCAAAGTCAAATTTTAGTTTTTTTGTTGTTGTTAGAATGGCACAACTGTTTTCCATTTTGGCGCGGAGTTTGAGTTGCATCTGTTAACAGTGCTGTTTTTAGTTATATCATATCTAGTGTGTATTGCGAATTTCATAATGGACAAAAACATCGAACCAAGAGTTTGTCTTAAATTTTGCATCGCTAATGGAATTTGTGTTCGGAGTCACTGAAAATGTTACAGAAGGCTTACGGTGAATCGACTTTATCAAAAACACGTGCTCTATGAGTGGTACAAAGCGTTCAAAAGCGGTCGAGATCTGATGGAAGATTTGCCTCGCTCTGGTAGGCCATCAACGTCTGCAACTGAAGTTAACACCGCAAAAGTGAAGGACAAAGTGACTGAAAATCCTCATTCAACTTTGAGAGAGATAGCCGCCGAACCTTCTGTATCTCACGAGTCGATCCGTACCTTTTTAAATAATCACTTGGGTATGAAACATGTTGCCGCTCGACGCTCGACTAGTCCCAAAAGACCTGAATTTTCTCCAAAAACTCAGTCGCATGAGAGTCGCTGAGGACATGCTAGAACGAATCAATTCCGACCCAACATTCATGAAACGCATCGTTACTGGTGACGAGACGTGGGTTTATGAGTTTGACATGCAAACTAGTCAACAAGCTTCGGAGTGGCGCCTTCCAACTGAACCGAAACCGAAAAAACCACGCCAAAGTCGATCAAAAGTCAAAGTCATGTTGACTGTTTTTTTTGTCTCTCTTTCTTGCACTCGGAATTCTTGCCGAAAGGTCAACGGTAAATAAAGAATATTATTTGAGCGTTATGCAACGTTTAAGAGAGCAAATTCGACGAAAAAGGCCAGAATTGTGGAAAGAAAATTCTTAGATTTCGCACCACGATAATGCGCCTTTGCACAAGGCCATCATTGTGACCGTATTTTTGACCAAGCACTCAACAAATACCACATACACATAAACATAAAGGCGAATTCGCGACGAGAACTGAACTCACTTCCGGAAACAGCGTTTAAAAAATGTTTTGATGATTGGATTATTCGTTGGCGTAAGTGTATCGTTTCTGAAGGAGCATACTTTGAAGGTAATAAAATAAATTTGGATGAATAACAAACATTTTGTGTATTATTGATCTTTTCCCGGTACTTTCTTGGCAGAGTAGTATATTATATTGATATTCGTTTTTACTCACCAACACCGCAAAATTGTGTGCAAAGCAGTTTCCCCGGATTCGTGTAGGTCACACCATCCGTACCACAAACAGGGTTTACGTCTGTTGTCATGGGACATTGTTGCATGCATGCTATTACTTCAGTCACGGATGGTTTCTTTACTTTGCCACCATCTCCATTGCAGTTATTATCTCCATTATTTTTAGAACCTCCATTATTATTTCCGCCATTATTATCTCCATTTTCATTCATTTTGGGGTTCTCAGTAGTTGTGAGTCGTAAATCAGGATTGCCGGGTCCAGGAGGCACCAAACATGAACTCATTCTACTGAGTTCGATTTCTGTTGAAATAAAAACAAGTCTATAGTATGTATTGTTAATTTATTCTACATTTTCGAAGATACCTACAATATCTACAATGATCATCTTTTGTTGACATGTTAACTAATTCTCAGTCAACTTTTAGAGCTTGTATAAGATGGGATACGAAAATAGGTTCATAAATATTCGCTAAATGTTGCAATATATGGTGCCACTGCGGAGTTTTCTGTTATTAGCTTATTTTATACTTAAGGTCAGAGAGTATTGTAGTCGCAACATCATCATCATCATCTAAAAATCATCGTTTAAATCGTTCTCAAGAAAACTCTGCTGCACTGCCAGTTTCTCACAGCTAGATAAAGCGATTTTCGAAAAATTTATCCCATATACTATGCGTGGGTGCCACAAACGAATGTCTTATAGCCCCCATTGGCATTGCTGCTTTCTGTATTTCATTCTGCTGTTTCCTGTTCTTTCTGAATACCGTTCTTCGGTATTTCGACTTCCGGTATTCCGTAGTACAGTCTCACAGTTACTATCTCCATTATTTTTCGAGCCTCCATTATTATATCTTAGGTAGGTATCACACCCGTCTTAAAGGACCTCCTTTCCAGTTCACACCCTCATTTTTCCTAGAACTTACCTCGCCCACAGTTCTTCGCGCACTCGAAACGGCCAAGGTTGGAGTAAGTGACGTCATCAGTACCGCAGACCGGGTTGTACTCTGATGTCACCGAGCAGGTGGATATGCAAGCGGATATCACATCCGGTATGATCTTAACAGGTTCTTGACGTTGGCAGGAACTGCTGCTGCTGAGCTCCACGGCTGGAAAAGAAAGGTACTGATGAGTAAGATAATAAGCATTGTTGAGCACCTATAGCGGGCGAAAGTCCGTCTGCGACACAGGAGGTTCCGATCTCGATTCCCTCCTCGGGACAAAAGGTTGTACTATCAACAGATATTTGTTTCGGGTGAATTATATGTTCATAATATTTTGCGGACAAGTGTGAAAGTTTGCTGTGTGGTTCCGGCTTAGAATTAGCACCACCCCAACTCTTCCCGCGGGAGGCTTGCGTCCAGCAGTGGACCAATACAGGCTGTTGAGGTTGACGTTGAGGAAGTGTGAAAGTGCAGGCGGTGCAGTAAACTTTCGACATCCAAGCGTCCCAAAAATGTTTGGGATATCATTTGATTCATCAGTTATCTAGTAGCCATGACACCAGCTCTGCTTAGCTTGGGCACAAAATAATATAATAGTACTTGGGGCTGGTTGATGCTGTGTGAATTGTCCAGTAATATTTATTTAAGTTCTGTTATTTACAGTCTGTGCACTATGAACCCCTTTTCTTTTCTTATATCTTATTCTCCATCCCAAGGTTGCCTGGGAGAAATCGCTCTCAGCGATAAGGCCGCCTTTTGTACTAAGTATGTTAATTTTGTCATTTAGATATAAGACTTTTATTAACTTTATTTACTTGTACAATAAAGTGTTAATTCATTTATTCATTCATTGATTCTTATAATAAAATTATTTACATCTGTCAAGAGGTAGGTCAAATATCCGCATCGTTTTAACAATTGACCACTTTTTGAGGTCAACTCAAAAATATCATTTGGTTATGCTTTTTTGATGCAGCAACATTTTTGATTCGGGAAAATCTCAAATTAATGTTCAAGACATCTACACCTCAATTAAATTTCGAAAATATCAAGTTGAAACCGGCTTCTTCGTGAACAAAAACTTGACTTATGACCTCATGGTGGTTAAAATGCACTGTACTTACGTTAAAATAACTTTATTCACAAAGAAAATTATACTAGTACTTACTAATATATATATGTCAATAGGTATGTCAATAGGACTTAAAACATAGTAAACTGCCCATAAATTAACACGCGCTCAGAGATACATAGATGTTACGATACATAGATATAAATAAATAAATGGAACTACAATTTGTGTGAAACATTAAATTTCACACGGCTTAATCTAGCCTCAAACTAAGCAGAGCTAATGGTATGGGTAGAGTATTCGATAAAGTTTATAATTATGATTTTTTATTTAGAATCATTGTCTTTTAGGTTGACATTTGAATTTGACCTTAAGCTGGACAATTAATACTTAAACTTACCAACCAACGGCAACGCCACACTGTTTCGTGCACTCTAGCCTCAGAATATTGGCATAGCTCACGTTTTTGGACCCAAAAACCGGAATGTAGTCCTCGAACACCGGACACGCTGCTACACGTAGTATAGGAATCATAGGTTTTCGGGTCGCGGTCAATAGGACAATTTAAACATGACTTACCAACGCCACACTGTTTCGCACACTGTAGGCTCTCAATATTGGCATAGCTGAGGTTGTTGGTCCCACAGACCGGAATGTAGTCCCCGATCACCGGACACGCTGCTACACAGGACGCCACGTAGTTGTTGAGATCAGCTGATGTGGTCGTTGTTCTTTGGGTGGTCGACCGGTCGTAAGTCGGGTAAATGTGTGGTCGTTCGGTTGTTGTCGTTTGTTTGTGCCTGGAAATTATTAATAAAATTACCTATAGCTGCCTACCTACTCTCTGCTAGCTTGTATTTGTGTCTATGTATGTCAATGTACCTACCTATTTATAAATTACCAGCCCTTGTCAAACATGTATGTACCTACCTGTTTTTGGCCAAATAAATGTATCTTTATCTGGAGATCATAAAATATATTGTTAAATCTATACAAACGGAACGATCTCTGAGTGTGGCCGACGACCGTAAGAATTAACCAAATCACCGGTTGACCAGAAGTCAGAAGTCAATAACTTTATTTCTATAAACTTACAAAATAAGCACTTAGACAAGCCAAATTTTATATTACAACCTCAACAGCCAATAATGGTCTGCTGCTGGACGCAAGCCTCCCACTGATAAGTGCCTTATTGGCTTTTATCTCATGGGGGGACTACCCCCTATACCCATTGGCACTAGCCAGTAATCCCCACGCTGGGCATGCGGGTTGGGGATCGCAGTTCGGTGGTAGAATTGTTCTGCAGAAGGCGCTGCTGCCCGCCCCCGGTGGATATCCCTTAGTTGCCTCTTACGACACCCGAGGGATGAGTTGGGGTGGAGTAAATTCTAAGCCGGCACCACACGGCTATACTACACGTTTTATACTACAAATTATCACCAAATGAGAAATAAGGTGGTATTGATTTTCTCTTCACTTAATTTTTTGTGTAAGTAGGTAGGTAGTAGGTACCTGATGTAAACGATTATCGGACAGAGCTATTAAAAAGCGCTATGCTAGCGGCATGCAAGGCATGTCTATCATTGGACGAGTATAGGCTGATATCAGATGATGATTGTGATCAAAAGAAACAAAATCCCCATGGTCATTATCATCGTAACAGCCATTTATGACACCCACTGCTGAGTATTATACCTATAATGATGTCCTCCTAGCCGAATTTCCACGGCGGCCAGTTTCATCGGAGCCTAGCCAGATGCGCAGGAGATATTATAATGCACCAGTGTGTGCGCAAGCACAGGTGCACTCTCTATTCCCTCACTGTCATAATCCGATGGGACGGCCGACCGACACGACCAGGTCAAGCGCAGGACCAACGGCTTAACGTGCTTTCCGAGGCACGGGGGTGTTACACCGCCAACTTCCGGACTCCAGGCTGCTACTGTGAATTTTTCTTGCTAGAAAAACGCTAATAGTTATCTATTAGCCCGTCAGCGGTTGAGCAAGCTGACCGCTAGACCAACGAGGCAGTCATATTATAGGCCCATATAATAGGCCTATAGGCTAATACAATAGGCCTGGTAGGGCAGGGAAAATTTAGTCGCATTCTTCAAGCATTTCTTCATTTGTCAATAATTTTGCTGACGCATATGTAGAAAACCTACCTAGTAGAATTATGCAATGCTGACCTTGTGCTGTGTTATTGAATATGTCAATATGGTCAATGTTCTTGGCCCGCTTCATTTCTAAGAAAATCTGTACCAAACCGAAAACCTCTAATTTAACCTACAATATCTTTGATTATTACTTTTTTGGGCATTCCCACAGTTTATCGGATTACGACAGCACCCACACTCAGAATACACACACACTGCGTGTGTGAGTATTGTGCAAGTAAAAGGATTTTGGAAAGACTACTATAGGTTCTAACCATAGTCATAGAATTATATATTCTGTGACTATGGTTCGCCTTTAAGAGTCATAGAATATTTATGAATACTAACGGAAATGAGATTACTGTCGAAATCACAAATACCTATCATGACTCGATTGGGGAATTGGGGGTTTTTATCACCTAGCAAGAGTTTAGTCACAACAGTAGGTAAGTAGCTTTATGATTAAAGATTAGGTTAACCCTTCCATCTTGGGACCAAAATGTCAGAAATGAATGACGGGCCGTTCGCCTGACACAATGAGACACAATGGCGTCGAAAATCTCAATTGGACTGCCAAAAAAAAAATTAACGTCCACAGATAATAAAATATTTTTCGTTCAGTGTGTAGAAAATATATCAAAGAATTCAACATTCAACAACTCATTAAACTTCTTTATAGGAAAGTAGCCTCTAAACATGTAACATAAGGTCCGTAATCAAATGCAGGAGAGCGGTAGCCGGCTACCGCTTGGGGTTTGAGTGAACGGTGCAGTGACGTAAGGCGCGGGGCCGGCTACCGCTTGGGGCCTGAGGGGTTAATAAAGAGACTCATTAAATTACTAAAGCACATGGCTTGTCTCCGTTGAGACTGGCCGGGACCTTAACTAAGCAACGTACCATGGAGGACGATAAAGAGGTATAAAGCGATCAGAAGCACCCGGGCTTTCAGAAGGATCTTCACTTTCGTCCGGAGTTCCCTGGTTATAACACGGGGAACCAGGTGGGCCAAAGGATCTCTGGCCGGAGCATGGGGGTCCAGGTTGCACTCGAGGTATCCGCTCAGGCTCTGGGGGTCCAGGAGGTTGATCTGTGTACCACGGAGGATGGTACTGGAAATCGTTGTCAGCTTGGTAACCGAACATGTTGCGACGTTGGTACGCTGACGTTATTGCCATGATACTCGTTACTGTAATGTTAGAATAAAATTTTGTTTGCTTCATTTATATATTTTACGGTAGCTACCATTGTAAACTCTATGTCCTCGGGCTTCAAATCATAAGAATTTATATGTAGGTACCTACTACTATTGTAACTTTGCCACTTCTATCGTTTGTATCTCTACAAAATGGTGCTCTCTAGTTCTGAACTTTGACTGACCTCCATCTGCTTCACTGACAATAAACAGACCGATTTTAGTTCTTAGGTAATTTACGAAGTTATGACCAAATTACTAGCGCAGTTCACTGAGTGACCGCCGCGGGTGTGTGTGACGTCACTCGCTCGGTCGCCGCTCGTTACCGTAGGCAGCTATCAGTTTTTAGTGATTTACTCTGAAACTATAAGTTTAGGAAAAAAATGACACAACCAGATAGACTTAGTTTTGAGAGACCCATCGAATGATTTTTTTTTTTTTTATATTTTCACTCGATGGGTCTCTCAAAACTGAATAAATAAGTAAGTAATTTAGTCTTAACTTCGTACGAAATGGTCCGAGATGGATAATTTAAAAAGATATATCATTCTTATGTCTTATAGAATAACGTGGATACTAGTTCTATTTAAATTGCTTTAACGTTACGGATCCTCATTGGCGCTTATGGTATCCTGTCCTCCAATATTACAAAGGTACAAGTTTGCGAAAGTACGATTTTAAAAACTACATTATGATTTTAAAAACTACAATAGGGCAAGCAAGGTGATTGTTGTCTCGGGTAGAATGGAGTCATCGAATGCGTAAATTATTTGGAATTCATTCCAAATAACTTACTACTACGGTATCTATGAAATCAAATAATATCGCAAAAAATTTCGACTTCGACGGGACTTGAACCCGCATCCTTCCTTCAGTACAGGAATGTGCTAACCAACTACACCACGAGGTCAAGTGACGTGGGAGTCGAAAATTTTTGCGACTTCCTACGGTCTCTAGCGCCGCTAGCTCCACCTACAGGGGAAACATTGAAGTTAATCCAATCCTGTTCAAAGACAATACTACACACGGCGACGTTTGACGAGAGGTGTCCCGTTGCTTAATTCTAAGGTTTATTGTTATTATAGTGCGTTTTCGACTTCGACGGGACTTGAACCCGCATCCTTCATTAGCACATTCCTGTACTGAGGGAAGGATGCGGGTTCAAGTCCCGTCGAAGTCGAAAATTTTTGCGATATTATTTGATTTCTTAGAAATTACCCTGAGTGTGGGGTTACGCACTATAATAACAAAAAACCTTACTTCTACGGTACTTCAATAATGTACGCAATGTATGACGATGCAATGTCATTAAATATCTATTCTACCCTAGAAAACAATCCCAGTGCTTAGGCTAAATGTTATATTGAACGAATTAATATATTATTTAGCGTACACGTAAAATATAATCCAAATTAAATGAAGCCAGTTTTGAATATTTCGACAAAAGCGAATCCCTAACCGGTTAGTTTTCGTAAATGAATGTGTGTTGGTAAACTAATTAAAACTTTACTGAAGGTCATTGGTTTCTCTCATTATTTGTCTGTATAAAGGTATATTCTATCTACCTAGTATGTTAGCCAATATTGTAAGCATTATTTACTTTACGATAAATAGTAGATTTGAATAGACGATGGTCACTTGACTACTGTTTTGATGATTTGTAAATAAGATACTTATTACTTCACCTCACTATAGTTATGACAAGATACTTTAAGCAACTACTGAGCAAAAAAAGATGATGTTGACGCAACTCATCTCATAAGGAATGTAAAGAATTATTATGAATAGCACAGTAGTAACGTTTAGAGGAAAATCCGGCATTATATTATGTATTTTAATACAACGCAAATCTTCAAATGTAAGTTGTTATACTTGTAGCAATTAAAAATAATTTACGAAATATTTAAATGGTCTACTCGAGTAAATTTCTCGGTTCTCCTCAACAATCAAACAGATTATGAAAGAATAAAGAAAATTTAAAATTATGTTAAGGATAAATTCAAAAACCAGCAAATTTTACTAAATAGCGCAGGCGCACAACACTGATGATCACACACAGCCAGACCAAAAAAGTACTAACTTGGCCATGTTAGTTTTTAAGTAATTTATAGTTTTATCTTTATTTAATCATTTGTGTGCCGCGTTTGTTGCGATAGCTAGACACATACGCTTACCCGTACATTTTCTTATACCTGTAGGTACAGGTATAAGTTATAAATACATAACAGTTATAAATAAAATGTACGGAAAATCAGAAAAAATTTAAATATATTTTCATTTCATAACATTCAAAAACCCTAGCCGACAGTTTTACTTTAAACTACACCATACATTTCTGTGATCATAACATTGGAACTGCAGCACCGGCTTGCATCAAAAATAGCAAAGAAGGAAGAGCAGCTCAGAGTCAAAAATTAAAACAAAAATAACATATCTCTATGAAACAAAATAACCCTGACACTCACCGATCAAAAGAATCTTCATCTTCGACACAATAATAACATATCTCTATGGAACAAAATAACCCTGACACTCACCGATCAAAAGAATCTTCATCTTGCACGCACTGGTAGATCTCACGTGGTAACCCATCCGCGGTACAACGCTGTCTGCGGATATGCTGGCAACATGTTACTGTGAGCGAGATATCCCCACTCACATCCTTTAACCCGTTCTTATCAAGAGATGACCAGTACATTTATACTAACGATTAAATACACATATTTTACTAATCTCTTTATATATTACTAGTTTATGCCCGCGGCTTCGCACGCGTTGTTTCTATGGAAACGTTAAATGGTGATTTCTATCCCGTGGGAAGTGATTTATGGGATAAAAAGTCGCCTATGTTTGATTCCAGGGTTAGACTTACCTGTATGCAAAATTTCAGCCCGATCCGTTGAGTAGTTTTGGCGTGAAGAGGTAACAAACATCCATCCATCTATACATCCATCCATCCAAACTTTCGCATTTATAATATTAATGTGACTAGCAGCGCCCCGCTTCGCACGTGTGGTAATTTCAGAAATTTATTGTACACCCCCTAGGGATTTTTCACGTAAGTATTTTTATTTCTACAACTGCCCGTTTTGTAAAAATTAAAAATACGTGATTCGTTGTTTAATTTGTAGATTATTTATACCGAGTTTTCAGTGAATCGAACCAAGGAATAATATTTTTCATAGAAAATTTTCCACCCTTTTTAAACCCCTCAGAGATTAATTTTGAAAATTAGCCTATGTGTTATTCTAGCATCTAAACTATCTACATACCAAATCTCATCTAAATCGGTTCAGTTGTTACAGAGATACGTGGTAACAAACATTCACACAAACTTTCGCATTGCAACTGTTTTATGGGATAAAAGCTATTCTATTTTTCTATTTCTATTCTATTCCAAGCTTAGAGCTACATCCATGCAAAATTCCAGCCCGATCGGTTCTGTCGTTATGGCGTGAAGAGGTAAAACATCCATCTAAATATCCTAACATCCAAACTTTCGCATTTTTAATGTAAATGTGATCTGCTTAGTTTGCTTTCATCTAAGTGTTCTTACTGATAAACTACCAATCCCACTTTTATGTAGATCTGGTAAATAATTATTAATTGTAATAATTGTATTCGAGTTTCGAGATAATAAAATAACAAACAATATGACATAAACATATATGCCATAAACGCTGCTACGCACAAAATAAATTAACTATTTTGTAACTATTTGGTAGTATTAATTACGTAACATAGTCTTATTAGGCTAATGTGTATAGTAGTATTAGGGTAAATAAAAATATGATTATTCTCTCTCTCTCTCTCTTATATGGCAAAGTTTGTACCGCGCTGTGAAGATTTTTGGCCGAAGACAACGTCAAAACTACTGAATGAATTGAGTTGAAAATTTTTGCACATAAAATTTGTCTGAATAATTGAACCGGGAATAACATTTATGCTACTTGTTATTCCAAAAAATGCGTGCGATGTCGCGGGCTGACACTATTTATTAATAGTTCAAAAATACATAAAATAAGTACCTTTCCATGAAATTATTTTCTTATTTTATTTAGTCTTTATTCACAAAGAAAATTATACTAGTATTTACAATTGAAACAATTGAGCTAACTGCTGACTGTTGCAAACAGTCTACAGGTAGCTCAACTGAATTTAATTAATATATATTTTTTTTAATTAATATATATTTTACTGTTTGCAACAGTCGGCAGTTAGCTCAATTGTTTCAATTGTAAATACTAGTATAATTTTCTTTGTATACATATTTTATGTTTTTTATATTTTTTATTGTAAATATGTAAGAACTAGCGACAAAGCCTTCTGTTGGGTGTGAAATTAAAAAAATAAAAAAGAACCTACCTATGGTGACTTTACAAAACTTACACTCGAATTTTCGGTTTAAACCTCCTTCGCATAAAATAATTAAATTTAAATTTCGAGCTTGAATTTTTCGCAGTTTATTTACCTACCTGTGGATTTTAATAATGTACCATACCGATAAAGTCACTTTTGTAATTTGTGTGGCTAACGGTAGGTGAAGCGGCTATAAATTTTATGGTTTATTGACGGAAAATGTTTTGGGGAAAATGTTTGTTAGTAGAGGTTAAATTAAAGCAGTTTTAGACAGGGTGTCCCTCACCTTAACTTACAGTTAACAGTTTATAGTTATAACTTAATTTGGAAAAAAACGCTCCGAATCCCTTTATTTAAGCAAACTGTTTTTAAATTTTACGGGATAATTAAGAATCCCTTGGGAATAAGTAATTTTTTTATGCAACCACCTCACCTCAGGATCATTTTCTATCTGTCTGTACAATAGGGCAATATTTTTCAAAATCGATCTATAATTGACGAAGAAATCGACGAACATACATAAAAAAAATCTTCATCTTTTTCGAAGGTTATAAGGATATTGTGTTCTGTGGTTAATAAGTTGCGATTTTCTATTTTGGGTGAAACCAAGGAACATTATGTTCTGTAGGTATATTATGAGGTCTATGGACTTCCCATTTGAGTATTTATGAGTCAATGCAAGTAATTAGTGGTGTGAACGGTAGAACTGGTTTGACGAAGCTCTAATTCTGGCTATAAGTAGGTAAATAGTTAAATATCCCTTTAATTTGGGGGCTGCATTACTCATATTTTTAAAATTGGTCGCGCTTTTTCAGTATCATCTCTCGGTAGGCAGTACAGGCTGAACATGTATGTATGTATGATGTAATTCGAGCTGACTGTATCACTCATTATAAAAATAGTTGCGAGATGGGAAGGTTGCGAGATGGGAAGGAGCTAAATGGACGTTCAGGTTTCTAATATAACCTTGCACTGACGTGTTTGACAGGTTTGTCAGTAGGTACTATAAACAAACGGTTAATTTTATTTTCCATACATTTTTTGTCTAGTCGATTAAGCTAATTAGTTTATCGATTAACCTGCTATTTATGATTATGAACTGTATTTTTAGGGTTTCGTACCTCAATAGGAAAAAAAGAACCCTTTTACACTTTGCCGTCCGTCTGTATGTCTGTCTGTCCGTCGGTCAACCCTCTTTTCTCAGGAACGCGTGAACGTATCGAGTTGAAATTATTATAATTATTTTATATAATTATATATATATCATTATTTATATTATAATAATTATTACGTCAAATACTCAAATCCGTAACCTCTTGAAGGCACAATATAAATAAAACTTCTAAATCAACGCATTAAAAAGTTACAGCCGTTTATGTCCAAATATTTTGAAATTTCCAAGGGAATCACATGCACACAAAACTATAGGGTTCTTCCCGTAGACCTAGAATCATGAAACTTGGTGAGCAGCAAGGTCTTATAGCACAAGTAAAGAGAAAGGGGTACCGACTTCATGTTGACCTAGAATCATGATATTTGGCAAGAAACAAGGTATTACAATTAAACGGAACCCTTAGTGCGCGAGTCCAACTCGCACTTAGCGTTTTTATTTTCGATGTACGGTTCACCAGTTGACCCTTTCTTGCAATAAAATCCAATTTCATAAAAACAAAAGGAAGTAAATTTTTAGGAATTTATTCTAAATATTCCGTCAACAAGAATTTTACCTCGATACGGGATACGTGAATAATCACGTCAAAAACTAAGCTAGATAAAATATGGATTAATTCCATTCCAACTCACGAAAAACTTACAAAAACCCTAAATGATTTTATTTTCAAATATTTAGAAAAAAATTGTATGAAATTGTATTGTACCTACATGGTAACTTTAGATTTTTTGCCTTAAACCACAAAAACATATATCTTGTAAATAAAACTTTATTGTACGGTCAAAGTTTGACCGTATACATGATACGGTCAAATTTTACCCATACCGCCAATAAAATTAAACTGCGAATTTGCGAAGCCACAGCCAACAAAAGGCTAAATTATCTCTGATTTGGGGTCATTATTGCACACAAAAAAGAAGAATTCCGACCGGTGTCAATGCACTGCACATAGCTTAGTTAGTTTTGGGTCTTCTTCGAGCTTCACACGCCGAGTTTGTTTGTCGTATTTTTTTATGAAATAATTATTTCATGAGCCACATCAGGCGCGGTCGCAGCTCAAGACTTTGGGGGGGGTCACACTTGGTGCGGGCCGTAGCACCAAATGTACTTGTAGGCGGTTGCAGACCCCACGGAAAACCACTAATCTTTATCGGCGAGCGAAGCGAGCCGCGGAAAATGTATACTCAACTCCCAACAATAGTAGGTATAAGTTATAGGGAGCGAAGCGAGCCTCGAAATTTAGGAGATGTTTTCTGAAGTTAGGGCAAATGTAAGCAAGAGTAGGTGCACTTGCTTACTCTCGCCCGCATCATTTATTTTGTTGTTGATAGATCTCTATAAAAAAATAAATGATAGCGAGCGTAGCAAGCTCCGAAAATTTTAGAGACTTTGCGGTAGTAGATATAAAGCAATGAAAATAAATAGAGGCGAGCGGAGCAAGGGCATCAACAAAAAATTGGGAATGCAAAAATGACACGGAAATAAATATAACGGCGAGCGGAGCGAGCCGCCGAAATTTTTGTTACCTTTTCGGGTAACTACCCGAGCAAAATGATGTTAAACAAGTGCTTGACACTTGTTTGGACTCTCTTGACACTGGACCAAATACAGAGAAGGACAAAATACTATCGGCGAGCGGAACGAGCCACAAAAATGCTGTGTTTTGCATATTGGCCGCAAACATGACATCCCTTCCCCCAACTCCCAACCCAACAATAAGAAGTATAAGTAATGGCGAGCGAAACGAGCCTCAAAAATGTTGGAGATTTTTTCTGATGTTTGGGGAAAAGTAAGCCAGAGCCTATGACAAAATAAAGTGAGCGAAACCTGCCCCGAAAATTTTAAATACTTTGCGGTGGTAGAAATAAAGCTATGAATATAAATCGGGGCGAGCGGAGCAAAGGAGATGAACAAAAAATTTGATATACAAAAAAGACATCGAAAAAGATGTAGCGGCGAGCGGAGCGAGCCGCCGAAATTTTTGTTCCCTTTTTCGGGCTGTCACAAACTGGTTCAGAAAATAAATAACAGCGAGTGGAGCGAGCTCTGAATGAGCCGCAGCCTTTTTTGAAATTGGTGAGGCATGCGTCCATGCAAGGGAGCTAAATTATGAGCTAAGTACAATTTTAAAGTTTGTCGAATAACAACCAAATATGCGGACAACAGACCAGACACCAAATAGAATCAACGGCGAGCGAAGCGAGCCGCGAAAATTTTTATGATCTGGCTGGGCGTGTGAGTTATTTGGTATAAGATATTTGGCAGTTGCAAACTCGCCTGAAACGGAAAAGGAGTCCTGGACTAGAGCAA
Source organism: Eupithecia subfuscata (assembly GCA_963564075.1). Taxonomy (NCBI): domain Eukaryota; kingdom Metazoa; phylum Arthropoda; class Insecta; order Lepidoptera; family Geometridae; genus Eupithecia; species Eupithecia subfuscata. Next base: position 11,538,853 of record OY751109.1, on the reverse strand, counting down.
GCCAGAAGCTTATCGAAACAGCAGAATGTTATCAGAGGCAAGCAGAGCGTGCTGCGATAATTTAGTAGTTTCGTTAGATTTTTGGAGTGTTTGGAAAACTGACCTCAAACGAGGGATGAGCCCATGACCAGTGGCAGACAGTTTAAAGTTGCCGGCAAGCTGAGCGAGCTGCGACAATATTTGGTTTTTGTTAGATTTTGGGCAAGTTTTTAGAAAAATTGGCAAAGTGACCTAAAGCGGGGCGGGTTTTGAGCTTTAGATCATAGTCAGAAAGAACAAATGTTATCAGCGACCGGACCAAAACGCGAAAATTTTATTGTCTACTAATTTTTTGTACTGATTGACAAAGTGACTTCGCAGATTATTTATTATATTTTGTGCTTTTTACTGTGGTGGTTGGATTGATACAAACTGACAATAGCGGACCAGCCAGACCAATAAATTTGGGAACGTTGCCTCTGTGCTAATCAAAACACAGAGCAGAAATAACAGTAATATCGATTTTTTATTTTCTGCAGTTGGTAACCATAATCAATGTAACGGAAGTAAACACGAAAATATAATCATCAAGCTGTGGGTTGCAATTCTTCAAACTAAGATTTTGGGGGGGGTGTCACCCCCGTGACCCCCCCCCTGGGACCGCGCCTGAGCCACATACCTACGTTTCTGTGTTACTGTTACCTAAAACCTTAATTATGACTAGGTTCTGCCCGCGGCTTTGCACGCGTATTTTCGGTGTAATAAGTAGCCTATTGTTTAAGTTAGGTAACGTTCTAAGTGTGTGTCGAATTTCATCTTGATCTGTCTGTTTTTGGAGATCCTAGGTAACAAAAATTTGACATTTCACAAACTTTTGCATTTATGATTTTAGTAGGATAAATCCTAAGATTTCTGAGACTATAAGTATCAGAATCAGAATCAGAAGATATATAATAAAATAGTTTACAGTTTCAACAGCTCTTCTCATCTTTAATAGGTAGGTATACAATAAGTTTTAAATACCTAGTACCTATCTATAAAAGCTAGGTTCATATTTTTAACATGCCAAGTTATTTATTTTATCATTTTATATTTAAACTAGCTGCATTCTTACTACTCGTTGTCCTATTACCCGTTTTCCCGTAGGAATGAAGCATTTTCCGGCGGTAAAGAGTAGCCTATGTTCATCAGGAATAATGTGGGCTTCTAATGGTAAAAGAGTTTTTCAAATGTTTCCAGTAGTTTCGGAGCCTATTCAATTCAAACAAACAATTAAATCTTCATATATTTATATAAATCACGTGTCACGTTGTTTGTCCGCGATGGACTCCTAAACTACTAAACCGATCTTAAATTAAATTTGCACACCGTGTGCAGTTTGATCCAACTTGAAAGATAGAATAGCTCTCACCTTTTAAACCTTCCCTGAATAACAGGGAAGGTTTAAAAGGTGAGAGCGGTACGAAGTTCGCCGAGTCAGCTAGTATTATATATTACTAGACGATCGCCTCGCGGTTTCACCCGCGTAGTTCCCGTTCCCGTGGGATTTCCGGGATAAAATATAGCCCTGAAAAGTAAGCTTCCTAACGGTGAAAGAATTTTTCTAATCGGTGCAGTATATTCGGAGCCTATTCAATACAAACAAACAAACAATCAAATCTTTCCTCTTTATAATATTAGTATAGATATAGTATAGATTAAATACTCTTCCGTAGTTTAACTAAGCCGCTGCTGATTAACAGACAGATCATAAGAAAGTAGGTATACGTATAGTATCATTAGTTCTCTTATCTCCAACTAAAAGTACCTACCTACTTTAATGTTATAAAACCGTACAGATTTTTTAAGACTTTTATGTATAAAGTTGAAAAAAAAACCAGCCACTTTTTTACTGCTATAAACTTTAAAAAAACCAGCTAGGTATGTACCAACGCTAAAAGGAGAACTATCATATCAATCAATCAGTAAATAGCTCTCTGGACACGCAAGGATTTCCCTATGACTATGAAAGTCTCGGGGATTTACCTCTCGGCCGATACTGACAATTCTGTTTTGTCTGACGAACACAGAATAACGATATGACGAAGATCCGCGTAGATACTATTACTTGTTCTGTGGCATATTACCGGTGTTTTTCAGTCGGTTTCAAGCAGTTGGTTTTAAATTGCGTGTTGAGTCAAATGCATATCTGTCAAATGTGTCATATGTGTGGTAAGTAAGTATTATACCTATTTATTTACGAGTATACACGGTGCCACGTAGAACGTGTAATAAAGAACTAAAAAAATCCATACGTTTATTCAAAAAATAAAAAATATTTTTTCAAAATTCTAAATATTTTAAACCAGAATTTCACCCCATAGGCCCCCAGAATCCCTTTCCGGGTGATTCTGGATTTCCCTTTATTTCTTAGTACACACATTACGTTATCACATCTGGAATCCTAATTCATAAGCATCGATCAAAAATTTCCGGCCGCCGCATACTTGATCGATGTTCATAAGCAATTCATAATTTTACGCTAAAAAAAAATTGTAAAGATCGAAGGCGTTACTGTGGCTAAGAGTAGGTACAGTTCTTTTCTTTTGTTATTTGTACCGACTCGAATACGTTTCGTTTATCATGACAGGAATCCTAATTTTTAAAATTTACGGTCTTAATTGATATTTAATTAGTAAAGTATAGAACTGAAATCACCTTAGATAATAAACTTCAATGGGGCTTACACATAGATAAGCTATCGAAGAGACTTAGTTCTGCAGCGTGTTCAGTCAAAAAAATCCGTTATCTTACAGACAAGTCTAGACTGACTTGTTTATTTCAGCTACTTCCATAGTATTATGTGTTATGGTATACTGCTGTGGGGGAACGCTGTAGATATTAACACCAGATTTGTGCTGCAGAAGAGGGCTGTTCAATCGATAATATGGGTCCCAGAGAATCCCTGCCTGATAAATTCAAAGAAATAAACATAATTACAGTACCATGTCAATATATTTATGAAAACTTGTTTAACACTCATAGAAATACAGGGTGTCCAGTAAGGGTACCGGGTATTTGACAGTTAAATAAAATGAGAAATACAATTAATTATAAATATCCTTTATTTTTAATTCAAAAACAGTTTCTTGGAAATTTATTTGGCGAATATAACATTATCTAAATGTGTACCCCCACGCTGCTGGCACTCCTCTAACCTTGAACGCAGGTTGGCGCCGACGCGTTGACAAAGCGAAGTTGGGATTGCCCTCATCTCTGACGTGATGTTCTCCTTCAATTGACTCAGATTCGTTGGGTGGTTATCGTATACCTTACCCTTAAGGTATCCCCATAAAAAATAGTCGAGAGGACTAAGATCTGGATTTCTGGGGGGCCAGTTAATGGTGCCCCTACGCGAGATAACTTTGTTTGGGAACAATTCGTTTACAGTCTCTATTGACGCCCCTGCGGTGTGGCATGTGGCTCCATCTTGCTGAAACCATGTTCACCAAGGCTGTGAGATGCAAATCTTTCTTCAAAATGACCTGCAGTGAAGATTTTTTGATGTTTAGTTCCTGTCCTCGTTTTTGCGAATTGATAGCGACGGATTTTCACGTACTGAAACTCTCACTCCTAGTGAGTTGCAAATATTATCATTAAAAAAATTCAAACAAATTGTTAAAACCTTGCTGTGCAAAAAGGCTTACTATAAAATATCAGATTATCTAGAGGATACAAAAGCTTGGGACGGGTTTTGTTCCAACTCGAAAAATAACAAATAACAGGTGTTCTTCGTCGCGTCTTTACTTTAGTCTACATACCGAAGCGACAGATATCAAATAATCTTCAAGGGGGAAAACTGGAATTCTTTTTTTTGACTTCCAGTTTTCCCCCTCAAGGGGGATTTCAAGGGGGAAAACTGGAATAACCCAAAAATATCACTTTATTTCCGTGACAGTGTTAAGTTTTATAATTTGACCTTTTCTAGTGTACATTTAGTGTACCTACATATTTACGGAAATAAATAGTCTTTGATTTTGAAATTTATCAACATGTAAATAACGACCTCAGAGGTGCAGCAAGTTCAATTCTCATGCGGGACAAATATTTGTACGATTTGTAGATATTTGTTACGTGTCTACCCAGACACGCGCACGAGCTAGATATTTTATTTATACCCAGAAAGCACCCGCTTTCTGTGTATAAATAAAATATCTTGCTTAATGTATTATGTATATTAGTTATCTCCTCCTCCCATATATATATCCCGACCTCTGTGGCGCGGCGGGCAAAGGTCCGCCTGCGACGCAGAAGGTTTCGAGTTCGATTCCCGCCTCAGGACAAATGTTTGTACGATCTGCAGATATTTCTTCCTGGATGTTTATTCTGGATGTTTCTATGTATAATAAAAATATCTATTCTCGTAGTGTATTGTATTATGTATATCAATTATCTAGTATTCATAATACAAGCTCTGCTTAGCTTGGAGCTAGATAATGCTGTGTGAATTGTCCAGCATTATTTATATTTATTTATTTATATATTATTTATCCCTCTAGCACAGGTATTATATTACTTGAAAGAGGGTCCCATACCACTGAAATGTATTAGATTAAGTAAGAGTAATAAACTATTTAGATTTTTTTTATTTATTACATTACCTACACATAACACAAGTTCTACTTACTTTGATATCATCGAGGATCGATGATGCTGCGTGGATTGTCCAGCATTATTTATTATTTTGTAACTAAAGAATCACAGAGTGGATCCTAAGGAATAAGAAGGAGATCTAGAGGTCGACCGGCTAATTCAAGGTCATGATAGATAACGGACCTGCCTATCCTAGGGCTTGGGTGCTGTGCGTATCTATTGTTTTACCGGTGCGGTACCGCCATACTTACCTGCCATAAAAGTGAGTCATGTTCAAGCCACCAACTCATTTCTACAAATTGAAAAACATTCACAACAATTTTTATTACTTAAAAGACTTTCTTAGTTTTAATTTTGCTCAAGTCGTAAGTTTACAATACCGTTTCTCTTTTATTAAAATTTGAAAAATATCTACACACCTGACTCTTGTACTAGATGGATACGATCGGGAAATAAAAAGTTGCGTTCGTCAACACTGTGAACGAGCGGAACTTTTTATTTCCCATTCGTCAACAGTGTTGATGACAGGGTGTTACCGAGCGGGAATGACTCCGGAGAAGAGATGGCAAGACATCTTTATGAAGAGAGCTGGTCCTAACTGGATGACAAAGGCCAGAGATAGAAAAGTTTGGAAGAAGCTGGTGAAGGCCTACGCCAAAAAAGGCGACTTAGAACGTAATCAAAGTTTGTAAATAGATAGTTATATAAGTAGTTAAATAAGAAGTAGGAAATAAAGGCTAGCTTTATTTATCTTTATTTTATTTACCTATATGTCGTAGACGCTTTAACACTCAAGGGTTCTGTACAACCTCCTTACTTATCTTGCAATGCGCCTTATCTATGCGGATCACCAACGTCTATTGTTTGACTTTAGACCAATTCTAGGAGAGGACAGAGAAGAAACTGGAAGAATCAGCTAGGTAGAATTCTGGTTCAATCATCGTAGCTGAAAGTACTAGAAAGTCATAGAAACCATGTAGAAACGGTCTCGCGATTCGTGTAGTCAGAGGCCCTAGCCTTGTGTTTGTCTTTCAAGCCCTATTTTCAACTGACATTACCCAATTATTATTATTTTTTGGACAATCCACGCAGCATCATCGATCCTCAAAGTAAGTAGAACTTGTGTTATGGGTAGGTACTAGATAAAAAAATCTAAATAGTTTATTACTCTTACTTAATCTAATACATTTCAGTGGTATGGGACCCTCTTTCAAGTAATATAATACCTGTGCTTAAAATAAATAAATATAAATAATGCTGGACAATCCACACAGCATCATCTAGCCCCAAGCTAAGCTGAGCTTGTGTTATGGGTACTAGATGACTGATATACATAATATAATACATTACATAGATAGATATTTTTGATTATACATAGAAACGACCAGAACACCCGGAACAAATATTTGTAGGTCGTACAAACATTTGTCCCAAGGCGGGAATCGAACCCGCAACCTCTTGCGAAGTAGGCGGACCTTCGCCCGCCGCGCTGTGGGTCATCAATTAAAAATACTAAAAATTATGCCCACAAGTGAGACAGATAAAGTAGGTAGGTACCTACTCCGTTATATACCTATGTATACTTACTTGTTACTTGTTACTGGACTGGTTTCCGCAACTAGGCCACAGGTGGGCCCTTTTTGCGTGTCGGGTGGGGGCTGCTAATCAAACCACCCGATGTCCTCCAGGAAAGCCAGCAACTCGCTAATGCCGGTGCATGCCTCCCTAGGTGTCCTCGGTGTCCCGAGGTATTGTAGTCGCTGAGAAGCCAGGCTATCGCACTCTACAAGCACATGCGCGGCCGTCTCCTCTGCGTTCATGCACCCCCTGCAAAGGGGGCTGTCCGTGATACCCAGATTAAATAGGTGTTTGTTAAGCATGCAGTGTCCTGTGACAATACCGACGATTTGTCGGAGCTTGTCACGCTTCAGATTGAGGAGTTTTCGGGAGTATCTCGGGTTTAGAGCCGGGAAGGCCTCCTTCGACTGTCTGCAATCTGGAATACTTGCCCAGTAGTCTTGGTGTTGTTTGGTTGTACGTTGACGGATCCATGAGCGGATTTGACTAAATGGCAGGGGGATGATTGGTTCGGGTCCTGTCGGTTGCCGCTCCGAACCTCTCCTTGCTAGTGAATCAGCTTCGTCATTTCCTCTCGATCCGCTGTGTCCTTTTATCCACTGTAGGGTGACTCTATTGGACTCACTTACTTGTTCTAACAGGTGGTGGCATTGTAGGGTGAGTCCCGAGTTGTGTTCTCTCCTGTCCAGGGCCTGTAGTACGGCTGCGCTGTCCGAGAGGATCCTGATATTTTGGTCAGTTACCTTTCTTCGTAGCACCGCGGTAGCAGCTTGGATTATACCTACACATTCCGCCTGGAAGATGGAGTTGTGGGCACCCAGTGCTGTAGTCTTGTGTATGTTGAGTTCCTCCGAGAACGTTCCCGCCCCGGTACCTGTTTTCGTTTTAGAGCCATCTGTGTATATTCTTACTTCATATATGTTTGAGCTATCACTTGGCTCTTCGTGCATTTGTATGGTGAAGCTTTTTGAGTGTATGTGTTTTTTGGGTACCCTATCGTAAATTGAGAGTAGCATGGGATTACTCCGTGCGTACTCATCTATAATAGTGGTATGTTGTGCTCTAGTGTTGTGGTCCCATAAACTTAACGCCCAGAGTCTATAAGCGGCTGCGGCTGCCTCTTGTTGCACGTGTAGGTGCAGTGGCGATAGGCCTATCAAGGCTTCGAGCGCTGCAGTGGGGGCAGTTCTCATACACCCTGTAGTCGCAACGCAGGCTAATCTCTGAAACTTCTGCAGTTTGTTTATGGTAGTGCTTTGGTTTGTTCTCGGCCACCAAACTAGGGCACCGTAGGTCAGCGAGGGCCTGATTACAGTGTTGTAGAGCCATAGGGTAATCTTTGGGCTGGGACCCCATGTTCTTCCTAGCATTCGTCGGCACTGCCAGAATGAGATAGTGGCTTTCTTTATCTTGTTTTCTAAATGTGTTGCCCAATTTAGTTTGTTGTCTAGGGTTATACCTAGGTACTTGACTGTGTTAGATAGTGTTAGCTGCGTATCAAACAGGAACGGGAGCTGGTAGGTTCCTAGTTTACGCTTGTTGGTGAACATTACTAGTTCTGTTTTGTTTGGGTTCACGTTAAGTCCATAGTCTATGCACCAGTTTTCAACGACTTTTAGTGCGTTACTCATAATGTTACACGCCACGCTGGCAAAGTGTCCCGATATGAGTATCGCAAGGTCATCCGCATAGCCTACCGTGAAGAAGCGTTGGTCGTTAAGCTTGGTGATTAGGTCATTAGCTACTAGGTTCCACAGGAGCGGTGACAAGACGCCGCCCTGTGGACATCCCCTTGCCACAACTCCCCTGGTCCCCCCGTGTACGTCGATGCGTACTGCCCTCAGCTTGAGCATGCTAATGATCCAATTTACCAGCGTTGGCTCCACTCCGTGTTTTAGAAGAGATGTGTTAATGCTGTCAAAGTTTGTCTTGTCAAAAGCCCCTTCGATATCTATGAAGGCTGCGAGACAGAGCGATTTGTTTGAGATGTCTTGTTCTAATCTACTGACTACTGTGTGCAGCGCAGATTCTGTTGATTTGCCTGAGCTGTAGGCGTGTTGTTGTGGGTGTAGTGGTTCTATTGTGAGTATGTTGTCCCTTATGTATCGATCGCATAACCTCTCTAGTGTCTTGAGTAAGAAAGAGGTGAGACTGATCGGCCTGTAGGACTTTGCTTCAGTATAGTCGCTTTTACCTGGTTTGGGTATGAACAGGACCCTTACCTCTCTCCACATAAGCGGCACGTAGCGGAAGGCCAGGCAGGCTTTGAAGATAGACGTCAGCGCACCGCTTATGTGTGCCACACCCCAGCGTAGGAGGCCAGGGAATATCCCATCCAAACCTGGCGACTTGTATGGTTTGAATGTATTGATGGCCCAGTTTACCTTATCCCCGGTTACCACTGAGCTTGCTACTGCCCAGTCTGTCGCCGAGGGCGTATCTAGATTGGTGGTGTGCCACTCTGTTTCACCATCTATGAGACACCCTGGGAAGTGTGTTTGTAAAAGAAGTTCATGTGTTTCTGCTGTCGTTTTTGTGTACGTGTTGTCAAACTTCTTAAGCGAACCAATCTCACGGTTCGGTTCCGCCGCTAAAATTTTCCTGATTCGGTTCGCTTCAGAGTTTGATTCTATGTTGTTGCAAAAGTTTTTCCATTTGAGACGACTCCTACGACGTAGCTGTTTTTTGTAGTCGGCCTGGGCCTTTTTGTATGAGTCCCAGTCGGAGTCGTCATACGTGTTCATGGCTCTGTTGAAAGACTTACGTACTCTACACTTGAGCTCCTCTAGTCGCCAGGACCAGCCCTTCCTTCCCGGATCAGTTTCACTGACGGCGGTGAGGGGGCAGGATTCCTCGAAGCTCTTGGTGAGGCTCTGCGTGACGTGCTGTACTGCTATTTCGATCTCTGCAGTGTTGTTGATGTTTGATTCCGGTCCACCCTCACCTAGGTGCTGCTGCAGAGATTTTATGAACAGTACCTTGTTTGTTTTGCGCGGGTTGCGCGTGGGTGCTGGAATCGTTTTGTTTAGCGTTAGTTCGTATCTGATCCACCTGTGGTCGGAAGAGGAGACCTCGTCTGATACCCTCCAGTTGCGCACACAGTCAGAGCAGTTTTCCGTTGCAAGGGTGAGATCGATTATCGTGCGGCATCGTTTCGTCACGAAGGTTGGTTCCGCCCCCTTGTTTGCTATGGTCAGTTTGGTGGTGAAGAGAAAATTTACCAGATCTTCTCCCCTGCTGTTTGCAGCGGTCATGCCCCATATGGGGTGGTGCGCGTTAGTGTCTGCTGAAATTATTAGTTTCGAGTTATTTAGTTCACATTGTCTTACCAAATCCGTAGAGTTAGTCGTGGGCACGACCTCGTCGCCGGGCATGTAGGCTGACGCGAGCACTACGTCTTCGGTCTCCCCATCGAAAACGCCCTGGAGCCTGACAGTCGTCAGGTCTCTGGAACAGAACTCGGTTAAGGGTACAACAGTAATATTGCGTGGCACATATATGCACGTGCGCGGTTTAATGCAAGTGTTGTCATATATGAGCTTACCGTTCAGATTGTTTAGACCACACACACGCCCTGCCCTGATCCACGGCTCCTGGATCAGGGCTATGGTCTCGTTGTTTGGGTCCCCCAGCACTCTGCGCAGGTTAGCCGTAGCAGTGAGACTGTGCTGGAGGTTTGTTTGGATGACGTTATAAGAGGAGGGGTTTTGGGTCGCCATCATTCTGGTTTCCCATCCCTTCCTTCTTCTCCTCTGCGTCATCCTCGTCCGAAGCCAGCACCAGGTCCTCGCTCATCTCCCCACACATCGCTTCCATCGATTCCGAGCACGACGGTTTGGGCGAAGAGTGTGGGGGAGGTGCGGGCACCGGTGGATCGGGGCTTTCGGGCGCAGCTGTCCTGCTGGGACCGGGCTTGTTCTCCGGTCCTTCCGGTTGGCTTTTCTGCAGTTTGCCTGGGGGGTTGTCCTGGAGCTTCCCATCCGCACCGTAGAAGCGTATGTAGACGCTCCCCAGTGTGTACGCCAACCGGCGACCATTCTCCATGATGATAGGGATGAGGGTTTCCGGGATCCCTACCGTCACGAAGAGCATGTCGTCGGCTTGTCTCTGGTGGGTGTAGACGGTCCATTGGTTAACCTGCGCCCACTTGTTTGCCTTCGCCAGGATCAGACTAGTGTCTTCCAGGGAGAACATGCACTCGGGGAAGAAGATGGCTGCGCGTACCTTCTTCGTCAGCTCACTCTGCTTTACGACCGCAAGATTTGGGCAGGTGGTGTTCGGTAGCTGCTCGATGGCGTCGGTCAGCCACTCAGAGGACGGCGCATCGGCACACCACAGCTTTAGGGCCCCATCAGTGTAGATGGGTCTGCCCAGGAAGCGGGGGGTGAAACTGATGTCCGGATCTCTGGCTTCGTCCAGGAACCGGCAATTCAGGTACTTCTTCAGTACAATTGCCTGCTCCTCCGTTAGTGGTTGGTTGTCGGTCTTCACCACCGCTACGCCGAGGTTGCTTTGCGCGATTTCAGCATAGCTGGCGGCGGGGGTCCGACTTGTGCAGTCAAGTTTTGGCTTCTTGTGTTCCCCTCTCGGGGACACAGTATCGTCCAGTCGCGTCCTCTTGCCTGGCTCCACTTGGATCTTAGCCGAAGCTTGGATCGGAGCCGCGGCAGGGGCCTGAGCAGATCGGGTGATCGCTGTGGCTGCACGGTTCTGGCGATTGAAGCGTTTGCTGTTAGCAGTCTTCTTCTCCTTACCTCGGCCGACACCAGACCCGGTTGCCTCCACGAGCAAGCTCGTAGATTTCGCCGGCGGGGCGTGCGGTTTAGAGTCAGACTTAGCATTCTGCCTCTGCTTGTAGAAGAAGCTGGGACCTTCAGCGCTCCTAACAGTGGTTTCGGTACTTTTGGTACTCGAAGCCGCCTGTTGTTCCTGCTTCTGTCTCAGCCTCCGTAGTTTCCTACGGGCGTTCTTGCCTAGGGGGGCGTTAGCCACCTCGGAGGTTCGAACTTCGGTAGTCGAGGCTCCAGCCACTGGCTTTGCCTCTTTCCCTCCTGTCTTGTTTGGTTTTTTGGCTTTCGATCCTACGGTCTTCCAGCCAGCGGTAGACTCCGTGTCGACCTTGATGGCCGCATAGGCTTCTATCGCCTCCCCTGCTGAGGGCGCAAAGTGGTCAATTGATTTGGTGGTGTTCATGTTGTTGTTTAGGTTTTTCTTCATCTTTCCGGGCCCCACCCACCACGGAGTCCAACCAGGGGGATGTATTTTGATAGCAATATACACCAGGGTTGCCGGTCCGATATAGAACGGGTGATCGCGTTGCCTACGAGCCTCAACGGCACCACTATACTCGGCGTTGACCACCATCACCGAGCTAAGGCGTGCACCGCCGGCTGCAGACCCCATCGACCCCCCCCTCTCACCAGCGGTGGTTGAAGACCGCCCGCCATGCTGACTTGCCACGGTTGGTTAGACCGTGGCCTCCCGTTTTCGGAGGAAATTCACGCCAAAGAGGAGTGTTGCGGAAGAGACATCTGTCCGCTCAGCCACCAGGCCAGTTGCATCCCCCCTTACGGGCCCCCTACGCTCAGCATCAAAAGCGTAGGTGGTCCTCCCACCACCTGCTATCACTTTTTTTTGGTGATGGCAGGCCCACGAAGCTAGACCACCTTGCTTCGTAGCGGATGTATTGGTTTAGGATTGGATAGGAATTAAGTGGAGGGTAGGTGGGGGTATTAGTGTCATTTCTATCCAACATCTGCTCATCGCCCAATGGTGGACCCGCCGGGACATGACCACTACATCCCAGGCAGTGTTCGTCTGGTGGTTTTAGTTGCGTCTATTTCTTAGGGAACTAGACCAATAACAGGGGACAACCACGTGAAGGATGCCCCACCAGGCTTGCCCTAGGGATCGGCGACTGTTGCGCTACACTCCCCTAGGGCCATTCGCGCCTTACATTTCTTGAGGAGCCATGTAAGGCAGGTCTGTATCTATACTACGCAAGCAGCTAGACTAGGTGACTAGGGCAAAGCAAGCTAGGCGGTGCAACTATTAAAGCATGGACACAGCCCCCCCCCATACCTATGTATATATCACGAATCAGTCTCTGCTCTGCTGGCAAAGCGTTTTAATTGGGAACCTGTAAATAAATATCACTCCGCCGCCAGCGGCAGCGTCTAGAACCAGCTTACCTATTCCGGTTCCGAGGGTATTCCCTTTGGTGACTTGAACATCATGAACCTCCGGGTATTCTAGGTTCTTTCCCTTGTCAATTGGATAAGGGAAAGTACAGAATTTTGGAATGTGATATGATGATTCTAACCGAATTTCGACCACGGCGGCCAGTCGCATCGGAGACTAGCCTGATGCACAGGACATATTATAGTGCACAAGTGTGTGCGCAAACACAGGTGCACTCTCTAATCCGTCACTCTCATAATCCGATGGGACGACAGACCGACACGACCGGGGAGAGGTAAGGCGCAGGACCAACGGCTTAGCGTGCTTTCCGAGACACGGGGGTGTAGCACCGCCAACTTCCTGACTCCGGGCTGCTACTGTGAATTTTTCTTGCAAAATCCTAATTGCTAATCCTAAAAAAAAATTACTCGGGGTCAAAAGTCACAATGTATTTTACTCAGTATTATTGATATTGGTTGTTTATACATATTTATATAAGTAAATTATTTATCCGAATAATATTATAAAGCCGACAGTTTGTGAATTCAGAATTTTTGTTAACTAAGATCTCCAAAACTACTGAACAGATCAAGATGAAATTGCGCGTGTCCCTGATGTTACCCGCTTTCCATATAGCGGCTTGTTTGCCACCTTGGTGATAAAAAAAAAGTTTAATTAAACTTTTTTCCGCGGAGGCGCGGAGCAAGAGCACTGGTGTAGGTGTAATACAGCTTCCTAAACCCTTTTCAGGCACCAACCTCTAACAAATGTAAATCGCCCTAACTTCGTGAGAGAAAAATAAATGATTTATTTATTATTATTGTGCCGACCCCACCTAGCGTGGGACAAGGGCAAGAAGAAGAATAAGACAAGCCTCGTCTTAAACGTAGAGCAATCTCTGCAGAAAAACATAACTATTAAAAAGGAGTCAAAAATTAAGCCGCTTTTGCCTCTAATACTCAAACGCAACTATCTGAGTTGCGTTTGTGTCACGATTTTGTGTCAATTTTCTTTGAAATCGGACAGAAAATCGCGACTGTTTTGCAAAAATTCGTCCATAACATTATAGCCATAATTAAATATCATCCATACAATCCATAGTTTATTACAAAATTGTGCCGTAATGACGAGCATACTGCAATTTTCAATTTTATTTGACATCTGTCGTTCTGTGATACACCGACATTACACTTTTTAAAACGTTGGATGGTTTTTTTGTTCCTTATTACGAATCTAAAATGGTCGTTTGGTGACTATTGGAAAGCAAATACCTACAGGTATCAAGCGAAATAAAACAATAACAGGCATTTCAGTCAATATAATTTCATAAACTGTACATTATTTGACTAGTTTAACACATTGTAACAATTTGTTATTTGTTTATACAAAACCAAAAGCGCATTGATCGGAGCAGTTTTAAAATCATTGGCAAATCTTATCATAAACACCCTGGCTGTTATCCTGTCCCTTCACTCTGGGGTACTTGATACATAGAACTACTGGGGAAACTATTTTCAAAACAGACTTATTGATAAGTACCGTTTTTATTGAATAGCCAAAATTCATCCCAAGTACAGATTGCCCCATTGATTCTTTAAGACTCATGTGCAAGACCTTTGAAGTTTTCATACCATTTTATGTGCATTTAACACAAACCGATATAAAAGAATCTACCGGTTATAGCATGGCATTTTATTTCCTAGTTTTACCTTCTTATGTACCTAATTTAAATTTTTGTGAAATGTCGAAGAGTCCTGTAAGGTCTAAAGGAAATAAAGCACTTTGATAAAGAACTTGTTTGATAAGTAAATACTATGAATTTTCATAATACGATGAAAATTAAATAAAACCAGACGCAGAGCCATCAGACAAGAAGTTAAGGTGCAATAGGTCCTTATTCTTTAAGTAATATGCCATGTATTTTTAGCTTAGGATCGGTAAGTCTTTTCCAAACGATTGCTGTCGCGTTTGCGTTGTGGCGATTGCCGTGATAAGCTTATTTTTGTCAAGAAGCGATAAAGCCGCCAATTTCATTGACTTTCTAAAGCCTCCACTGCGATTTTGAAGCTGTGTCTTGCGTTTTGCGATTTTTCGGGGGGCGGGCGGTAGCCGGAGACAGAGTATTACTTGCGGAGGCGCGACACAAGACGCGCTTCAAAATCGCGGCTGTGTGGTAGACGCTTGAAGGATAAGTTACAATGTTTATAAGGCTATGTAATAAAGCTCTATCTATCTGTAAAGACGTATAAAGTCACTGCAGTTTAAATTACGATAGCAATAGGTATTTTTGTAGGTAAGTACTTTTTCTTAGCTTGCTGGGGCTGTAGCCGCAGGCGGCGGCGTCGGGCACGGCGATGACCTCGCTTGAGAAACAGCTGTAAAGCAGAGAGAATATTGATTAGCCTGGAAGGGCGTACCTTTTGATTAGCTGGGTTGTAAGAGGTGCCTCAAAAGGGATTAAAGTATAGAGTCCTGCAACGTCATCGTGACTTCTCATTTTTGTATGAAATTTGCGAAGTAATGAAAATAATGAAAGAAAATGATTGTGCATTTTACACCAAGGCGAGAAAGTGATCAATTCCTACCGAGTGTGTCGTTTACTTAAAACACACGAGGTAGGAATCGCACTTTCTGCCGAGTGATAAATTTTGTATGACGCTATCCATACTCGTCAGTGACAGTGACGTTCAGTGATGTCAGTGCTGCGCCGCCGACGGAACTGGAGGAACTGTACGGTACGGAACTGTCGGTCACGTGCCGGCACTGTTGTGTGCGGATAGGCCTTTATCTACACCTTCGAGGAAATAAAAAGCAGAATTAAGCGCCCAATGATGTTGGTAAAACCTCATTGACCGCGCCAGCCTTTGGGTTCTTTTTTCAAAATATTGTTCGGAAATCGGAGGAGGCCTAATGGACTTGGAGTAAAAACTTTTTGTCGTTTGACCGAACGAAAATAACCATAGCTACCGGCCGATCTTTTAGGAAATTAAAAAAAAATAACACGTTAGAAATGGATTTCCATACACTTTTTCCTCCCGCTAAAACACGTGAGAAATGAAATTCCATAGAGTTTTTCCTCCCGGTTTCCTATAGGCCTGCAAAGACATACTTTCTATTCTATAAATGGAAAAGGAATAGGCAACTTTCCGAGCAGGTGTAGTATATAAGATTTTTTGGTACTCTTTAGTACCCAGGGCTCTGATTTTGTCTTGTTATACCTGGTTACAATCAAACTTACTGATTATAAACACTTCTAAAACGAACTACATTATTTTTACCGCAAAAACTAATAAAATCGAAAGCTCCTATCCTAACAATAAATGGAGAAATTATAAACAATGTCAATGGAGAAAAGTAGGTACCTCGGCCTTATTTATATTGGACAGCCAACTCTCATGGAAACCTCACATGGAAAATATTCGAAACAACTATACTCATATATTAAGGAATTTGTTAAAAAATCCACTCATTTCTATACTTAGACCTAAGAATCAAAGTACCTACCTAGGTATTCATTTATATACCATTGTACTACCCTAGTTTTACAATGTGACTATGTATATTTAGAAAGCTGAGAGGCTTGTATATTTAGTACATTGTATTAAAAATAAAATTTAATATTACATTTAAAAAAATTCATATTAGTACATAATATGTATATTTATGTATATTAAGCTGAAAGGCTTAATTTCATTACTTTAGTTTCTCTATAGCAAGTGAATTTGTAAATTCATAGTAGAAAAAATAAATATCTCAAACCTTATTTTCACGAGGAAACTCATGTTTTAAAGAAATTATAATTCAGTGGAGTCAAGTTATCCAATTTTTTTTAGTATTCTCATTTTGTATGTAAAAATCTCAAAAAAGGAGAAAACGAAGGGAGTAAATCAATTGGTACATACCAACTCCACAGTCACTGGCACAGATCAGCCTGCCAGGGTTGGAGTAAGTCTGGTTGTTGGTACCGCACACAGGGTTGAACTCAGAAGTCACCGGGCAGGACCGGATGCAGGCCTGGACCGTGTCGGGAAGGGTGGTACTGGTTGAACTGAAAAAAGATATAAAACTAAAAAAAAAAATATAATTCGGTAAGTAGTTCTCACACGCACAAAACGAGGTATAAAAAAATATATTTAAAAAATGGTTGGATAAGTGAAAGGAACGTGCGTTTTAATTGCATAAAATATAGATGTAGGTCGTTTACTTTTATTAAGGTTTAAGAAAAATAACCAAAAAACAAGGAAACAACCAAGAACTTATTACCTACAGTTTTTTTTTTGGTTTGTTTAGGTATTGTGCATACGGTTCTCTTACTCCAATTCTTGGATTTTTTTAGATTTTTACGTAAAATCCCGGAGTATCGAACGTAATAGTGTCCAGAGTCAACAATAATTTAAAATAAAAAAAAACTTACGTGAAAAAAACGCTAAAAACACTAAGCTTAAAGTAGTCAAGAACCATTGATGTCTTACACAAAAAGCCTTAGAATGGTAGTACAAACAAGCATGTTTTACCTCTATGATTGACGTGTTTGGGTTGGACTTGGTACGCTCATAGATCGTAAGGGAAAACTTAGATTCGGTGCAAGTACCGAGTTAAATGTTTTCCTGTGTGTTCTTATTTTTTTAAAGCACCATTTGAAGGTATTCCTATGACCAAGCTATGTTGGTAGTGCTCTATCTACTTTTATAGAATCAATGGCGCAATCGCAGCGGCAGCCAGCCGCTATCATGTCAAAGTGCAACAAATCACTCAAAATCATTCGAAAACTATCTTCTTCTTCTTCTTTTATTTTTGGCTCTGCGTCATAGTTTGACACAATTCTGCCAATGTCAGTTTAAGAACGAATAAGAAGGTCTTTCAAAGCGAAGACACATGACTCGAGTGAAGTCTCACTCGACGTTGAAGCCAGAAGAAAGAACTTAAGTTCGATTCTTATCCGCATTTCACTAAACGAAATGTTGAAGACCCCTGATGATGATAATTTATGGAGGTTGATCAAATTTCTAAATAACTCTACAAAAGTTTATGACTCTTTTGACATGGACACTGGCAGAGTGGTGGCAACACAGACACAGCGAGCCATGAAATAAGAAGTTATGTTAAGAAACGGTTGGATCGTTGTCATACTACGTGTAGTTCCTCTCGATCCGTTAAGGGTACTGCAAGACGCTAAATGTATAGGAAGGACTCGAAAACGACGGAAGTAATCGTAAAATAATGCGTACAACCCATACTATATATAAAACGGCCAGAATATACTTTTTATAAACAGATAACGAAACAAGCCTTTTGGTGACTAAATAGCATGTACCCAAATAACAACTAATAATTTACTAGATGTCACGCCATGTTACAAGGGCAATTACTTGTGATAGATATCCATCCCGCAATGAAGTTATTTTATAGAATGACATATAAATTGTCCGGTTGCTTAATTGAACCGGACTTCTGATACCATCGAGCGACTCAGTAGTTCGGTTGACGGTAACCGGACTACTGAGACTACACCATAAAATCAAGGAATAGCCCAATACTGCTGAATTTTGACTGACTAGCTTTTGCCCGCGTCTATACTCGGTCGATTCGTAAAAAAGATTATAATTTGTCTTATCTTGTTTTATTTCAGCTTACCCATTAGGTGTCGGAGTGGTGGTAGAAGTCTGCTGTCCTGGGAACCTGCCTGGATTCTGTCCTTGACCAGGGAATTGTCCTTGACCTGGGAGTTGCCCCTGTCCGGGGAACTGTCCTTGACCGGGAAATTGGCCTTGACCGGGGAACTGTCCTTGTCCTGGGAACTGTCCCTGACCTGGGAACTGTCCCTGACCGGGGAACTGTCCTTGACCGGGAAATTGTCCCTGTCCTGGGAACTGTCCCTGACCTGGGAACTGTCCCTGACCGGGGAACTGTCCTTGACCGGGGAATTGTCCCTGTCCTGGGAATTGTCCTTGACCGGAGAATTGTCCCTGTCCTGGGAATTGTCCTTGGCTGGGGAATTGTCCCTGACCAGGGTATGGGTTGAAGTTAGGTAGACCGTACTTGTCTTCTAGGTCCGTGTTGTCATCTGATTGACGCTTTTCTCTCAAGCCAAGGCCAAAACCTGAGCAGGCTCCGACGAGAGCTGAAAATAATAATGATTATTTCACACACACATATTACAGCAAAATGCTAAATAGGTACTCCTTTTGCCTTAGTTTTTTTAACTGTAAGTGGTTTAAGTTAAGGCAATAATAGTAGATTATGCACCAAGGGTGTAAAGCAGTGTCTTAGTTATTAGAATCCTTGTTAGAATCTTAGTTATTGGAATTAGTGTGAAGGGATTTAATGACGCCCAAGACGAAAATCGCTTTTTGCACGTGAAGACTCTACTCTTCACACTTTCTGTGAGTAAATAGTTTGCTTTGGTTTATTATTAAACCTTCTGAATAGAGGTTAGTTCGAATTTCGAAGAAAGTTTCATTGTACGGATCTCCTTAGTAAAAAAATTCACACAATTGGTTCCGAATTCAATATCATTAATCTCTTGGGATTTATGTTCATTATTCCAAAGGAGTTTGAATTTGGAACCACAAAATATGTATGGAAAGGTTGACCAAAAAGACTCACAATAAGAGATCTCATTCGATTTGTTTGAATTTACCAAATTCAAACAAAACCGAAACAAATAAAACCTTTCAGTCAATAGGGCTATAGTCACTAGCTTCCGGTTTCAGTTACGTTTTACGAGCATGAAAATGATATCTCAGATAAATTAAAATGTAAAATTCAATATTAAATAAGTCAATAAAAGTTAGTCACATCCATATCGCGTATGGCAAGGGTATTTCTATGAGTGATCAATATAAAAACCAGAGAATACTTTCGAGGCCCGGATGTTCCTGCAAATACAATGGCAACCTGAGAAACTCGTTTGACCATTGTAAAGTTTCTCAGGTTTGACCATTGTATTTGTTTGTTAAGGGGTACATTATGCTTATTGTTTATTTTAATAAATTCAATGTCAGTCGGTTAAGGAAAGGTCAATAGATAAACAGCAATTTAATAAAGTGGTTGTTAAATACCTAAATAAAATTAGTCGCCACATTAACATATCATTCAAAACTTGTTTCCTTAATACACACCACATACAATACCTAACTCAATTAATAGAAAAATAATTAATTCTTAAAAGAACAAAATTACTTCAAAGTTTTTGTGTTAAACTATGAATGCGCCACTAAAATCGTCTCGTAAAAAAAACCCAGACGTCAAGATTTTTCAAAAGTGTATTACCAATTTTACGTCTAGCTCGGCAGTATAAAAATAATTATTGAGAGAAAATCTGTGAAATGCACCACATTTATGTACCTAAACTTTGTTCCTTGTAACAGTGAGGTTAATCTTATTTTCAATCAAAGGCTTATGGATACTCCATAAGCCTTATATAACATATACATATACATGCATATTACATGCATATTACATGCATTAGAATTAGGCGCCTAGGAGTCTGTTGAAAGTTGGTTTTTTTTTCAGCAAATAAGGATTTTACCAAAACAAATTTGCTACAAAATTAAAAAACTCACCAATTACTAAAAACACTGCTAGCTTCTCCATTGTTTCCTTTATTAGTGTGGGAAATAAACAAAAAATTGATAATGTGCTCTGCTCTAGACAACAACTACAGAGACACTGTCGCTTACTGGCCACTTACAATGCTTTTATTCGAAACTTGAATTTGCCTTATATTCCCTACTAGGGATGTACTTATCGTTCATAGTGTGAGTTATTATGACACAGTATTTACCGGTTACGTATAAAAGCGTGTTATTCATTACATGCGGGGATTTCTGGTATTTATTGAAATATTTTAATGATAAAATGGCATGTACCCTGTAATTACTTCTTTACTGAATCTCATTACCAATATTTGTAACAGTAGAATGTAGGTTTTCCTCTAAAATATGTGACAGTGTATGCCGGTACTAAGCTAATAATAAATAACTGCTCAACGGCTTTAAAAGATAGCAGTATTTTTTTTAGATTTACAATAGCAAATCACGTATCTCTACGTCTGCCTTCTATTAATAATAATGTGTTATACATGGTGAACCAAACAGTTACTTCATAATCTATGTAATGTATTATATATTATATTATGTATATCAGTCATCTAGTACCCATAACACAAGCTCTGCTTAGCTTGGGGCTACATGATTCTGTGTGGATTGTCCAGCATTAATTATTTATTATTTATTAATTATAATTTATTATAAAAAAATGCCTTACCCCCGGGGTACCCATAAATACCCCATGTATGTTCCCCGATTTTCGTAGTTTTCGAGTTATGATTTTTAAAATAAATTAACTTAGATAATAACTCATGTTGCTGCACTAATCCAAAATCAAAATCTAATTTTTATGATTTATTATTTGATGTTGAAAATTCGTTGTATCGCTCGAACGTTTGATGTAAATTCTTATTGTTAAACTTGCGTTATTGTTAGAAGGCTGATTATTTTATGCAAGAAAGTATGATTCATAGGGGTCGTATAACAAAAACCCTTGAATTCCACAAAAAAAATTATAAACAGTTTTAACCGTTCCGCCCAAAAAATTCTACAAAACGTTGAAAAATCATAACTCGAAAACTACGAAATATTGATAACATATTATGGGGTGTTTTCGGGTACCCCCCGGGGGTGAGGCATTCATTTTTTATTACGTCACTGTTTGGTCCAACTTGTGTGTGTCTTCCTTAATCGATTTTCATTCTTAGAACAACCTATAATGGTCTGTTGAATGTCTAATAAGTAATAAGTTTCCGTCAAGATAATAACTTAGTTGCGTTAAGATAGCATCGTCTGACATTATGATTACTTACCTAAAAGGTTCTTATCGATTGACCATAAAAACGTAGTTATAACAAACTCGAGAGACATAGACAGAATTTTTAAAATGTAAGTAAGTACTAAAATTAATAATTAGAGTAAAATCAATTCAAATTTATTTTCTGTCATTCTAAAAACGGAATCAAAATTCTACTAATTTTACTTTATAGTTCATAGAAAAACTTACTTTGGCATTATTGTTTGGCGACAAGCATGCACGCCCTCACCCACCTCTACAAGTTAAGCGCAGATATATTTAATAGCTATTGACTGTATATTTAATTTTAACGAATGATGCAAGGGTTTTCTACGATAGTAGCTTATCGATAAATATTTTTCATGTCCCATCACTAAAAATAAGTATCTGATCACAGAAATCTGATATATTTGAACTTCTTCACCTATCACCTTGTGAATTCCCCAGTGCTATTTTCCTGAATTATTATCACACAAACGGGTTGTAGTATTCGATTAATAAAATGATTTCTAAATTCAAATCATCCTACTTAGAAAATGCTGGCAAACAATAGTGTCCACGTTTACGTAACGAATTTTTCTTGATAGAGTTTATAAGTTTGAAACGAATCGAACGTTATTTATTACCTACTTGGCGTAATGGTTAGAAACTTATGTTTGTGTTTTTTTTGATAAATTAAATAAGGTTTTGTTATTACTATAAATATTTATTGGTAAAGAAAAAGCGATTGTTTCTAAAATAATAAAATAGAGTCCACGCCGAAGTGAACGAGAAGGAAAGTAAAACATGTAAGAAAATATACCTACTTGGTTACTTACTTAGGTACCAATTTAAATGCAAACAGACTAGATTACCAGACACTAGACTTACAAGTTCTGAAGACAGGTTCCATATTAATACTACCTACTTTGTAACAATAAAAAATAATGAGCATATTATGAACTTATTTGAACCCAAAAATGCTTCTTATCATAGTGGCGTGATTCTTAAGACAGATTGGCAAACTAAATGCTTACCTACTTATAATCATTCAATACATTTGGATTTAATGTTAAGTTTTAATAAATAAATGTCTAAATGTAAGGAGTAATTTTTCTCTCAATTCTTTCATATTTATCAGGAAGAGTTCATAGCCTCATTTGTTGCAAATGGAAGCTTTGTACATTTTTCATTCAACCTAGTCTTTCTCTCTGTTCAACAAAAGTGCCTTTATTTAACATTTTAGAGTGGTTTATTAGCTGAAATATTTTGAAATATTTTATTTGTCTATTTCTAGATTAGTGCAAGTACATGAGAAAACGAGAACATTTATCTAATTACTAAGAAGGTAACAGTGACAAATAATTTTATGTGATGTCCCTTCTGTACGACTCATTTTCAAGGAAATGATTAGGGTGGTCAGTTGTCGTGTTTCTATTGTACCAACCTATGTACGTAATTAATCTAGTTACCGTGCCTCGGAAAGCACGTTAAGCGGTTGGTCCTGCGCTTGACCTCTCCCCGGTCGTGTTGGTCTGCCGTCCCATCGGATTATAGAGAGTTAGGGAATAAAGAGTGCACCTGTGTTTGTGCACACACTCGTGCAGTATAATATGTCCTGCGCATCTGGCTAGTCTCCGAAGAGACTGGCTGCCGTGGTCGAAATTCGGCTAGGAGGACATCATTAATCTAGTTAGTAAGACAACTCAATGTCTTGTAGTTTTCACCATCTTGCTTACTCCTACTTAAATGTACCTAAGTACTTGTGTCTCCCTGAAAAGCTTTTTTTTTAATAAAACTCTGGCAACTTTTAAATTACGTTGTTTCTAAAGCCTTTTTTATTAAAATGTCTTTTACGAAATAAAATTGATTCTACGTCATAATCAGGTAGGTATTTTCACATGGTTCTTTTTTTGAATTATTGTTCCGAATTCGGAAGAGGCCGATATCTTAATATTCGGAGTAAACACTTTTTGTCGTTTGACCTATCACGAAAATAACCATTGCTACCGGCTAATATTTCAGTAAATTAAAAAAACTTTAGAAATGGATTTCCATTGACTTTTCTCTCCCGCTAATCGCGTGAGAAATTAAATTCCGTAGAGTTTCTTACTACCTTAGTACACCTGCAATGACGTACTTTCTACCCTAGATGTTTGAAAAAGGAATAAGCAACTTTCTGAGCAGGTGTAGTATAAAGAAAATTATAGATAATGTAATTAACCTAATACCCATTAAAAATTAAGCTCTGTAGTTTAAACCTCCGCAAACATCTGCTCGCAAGAATGCTCGCTCTCATTTGAAAGTCGGCACCCACCTCGTTATCAGCGTCCTACGGCCGAGTCAGAGGTTATCATACAACTGCCACCCCCCTGCCCTCCCACCCCCTCGGGCTTCCAACCACGCTCCCCGATGCATCAGTAAACCGATAAGTACGCAACAACAAACATCGAACGTCGCACCAAAAATATAAAACTCCCGCGTTTTCTTACGAATAAAAACTTTTTACCTCGCTCGCGATCGCCATTTTGATTTTCCACTTCTTAAATTTTCGAACGACGAACGTGAATCTGAATTCACAAAGACCGTAGTGAAGTGCTGTGACATCGAAGGGACTAAATTGTGGAAATGGTAAACGGAAAGATTCTGTTCTGCGTAGTTTTAGCAACTGGTAAGTTATTAATGTATCATCCACCATAACATCATCCACCATCACATCAGTCATTCTGAGAAAGCTCAAAAGCAACTCAAACAAAAGCTCCGAGTCTTTGTGTATTTTAGCTCCTACCTACATGAGGTACATTTTGTCTAGAGGAAATAAACCGGCCAAGTATGAGTATACTCGCACACGGAGGGTTTCGTCCCATCGTTCAAACCTATTTCTCAAACGAAACTCTTAGAACACCAACTGTTTGGAGACCCTCTTAAATTTTCCTATTTATTTTATTTTTAGCCAAAAAATCGTGTTTTTTGTATGGGATCCAGCCTCCTTCAATTTTAATATTTATTTTATACTAGTTTATGCCCGCAGCTTCGTACGTGTGGTTTCTATGGAAACGTTTGAAGGTGATTTCTATCCCACGGGAACTGATTTATGGGATAAAAAGTAGCCTATGTTTGATTCCAGAATTAGATTAAATTTCAGCTCGATGTTCAATATTTTTGGCATGAAGAGGTAACAAACATCCATCCATCCATCAATCTATCCATCCATCCAAACTTTCGCATTTATAATATTAGTGTGATTTAGTAGTTATATTTGTTATTATGGCGGGAAGAGAAATACACGTTGTGTTTCAACTGTCTAGCTCATACGGTTCATGAGATAGAGCCCTCTTACAGACGGACAGACGACGGACGACAGCGGAGGCTTAGTAATAGGATTTCGTTTGCACCCTTCCGGTACGAAACCCTAAAAAACGCCTATCAAATAACGATGCTTTTAATAATATTAAATTAAACCTTGTTGTTCTGTTAACCAAGTTAATTAGGTCTGTGCAAAATGGTCTAAGATAAAGCTGAATAATTTAATTATTATTGACCAAGTAAATCGGCTAATATGTTTACATAAAATGATTTACATATACTTAATACAAAAATAATTATTACAATACATAACTACTCAGTTTTGTTAAGTACAGTGGCGGTCAGAAGTGGTGACCTAGATTCTAAAGACATTGTCTTGCAGACATACGTAGTGCTACGTGCTTACCTTTTTAAAATTTATTAATTTTTGGGTCCTACCTAGGTTCAAATCCACAACGTCAAAAACAAACAGACACTTAATAATTACCCTAACTTTGGTGCTTAATTTATATTATCTATTTCGTTAGGAAAAAGAACAGCAAAAGTAAATAACATAATTTATTTTAACACCATTATAAATTATATATTAAAACAATTTGCCATAATTCATAAGTATTCTATAATATTTCGCTTATCCATACCGTGTAGCATACAGTAATAAATAATGTTGGGCTCAAATTTAGAATTTTATGAAATTTTCTACATTATACATATCGTAGTAACCTTCAAGGGAGTAAGATCTAAGGTATGTCTGAAATCATGACCGCAACTGTACCTACCTCATAAAATAATTATTATAACAACCTCATGAACTAATTTATTTACTTCAATAAACTGTAAAATATATTTACTTAAAGGAGTACATACCTACCTACGATAAACACAGCCAGTAGTATGTTTTGAAACTTAGGTGATAAATCATAAAGTTCAAAAAGTCTCGCACTTATGTGTTTACCAACATCGTAGGTACTCGAAAAATAATGAAGCCTGTGTATTTACTTCAAGTTTTCCTCCCGATAACAAATTACAATGTTTACCTAACAAAACAAAATAACAATAAAATTAAAACGTCCCTTTATCCAATAAGGCCTTGAACAAAAACCCGTAGGTATTTGATTCCTTCGCTTTGTTCTTCTGGAGATATAGTTACCAATGGATTGTTTATCAAGCAAGGATTGCAAAAAATCCAAAATGTACCTACATATTGTGTTCTGGGTGTTTTTCTATGTATAATAAAAACATCTATCTATGTAGTGTTTTGTATTAAGTATATCACTTATCTAGTAGGTTATCTACCTACCCATAACACAAGCTCTGCTTAGCTTAGGGTTAGATAACGCTGTGTGAATTGTCCAGCATTATTTATATTTATATTGATACCTTTTATCGTTTCAGAGGCGTAGAGAGGTGTTTTGAATAGATAGATAGATAACGTTAATTGTTAAAAAGATACATTTTATAGGTACCTAGTATGTAGAGTCTTAAATTCGTTAGGTTTATCTAGACACTAGAGTTCTAGGGTAATATAATTAAAAACCCGCTTAATGACAGTTACACAGGCACAGCGGTGTGACCGTCTTGTGTTCTAGCTAATGTTTTGGTTTATACCTAACTTCACACGGTTTGTGTTTCATGCAATTATGTTTTATACAATCACTAGCTTCTGCCCGCGGCTTCGCACGCGTATTTTCGGTATAAAAAATAGCTTTTTATTTATAAATTACTTACCTAAGTTGGGCTTTGCTTTAAACGTACGCCAAATTTCATCTTGATCTGTTCAGTAGTTTTGGAGATTCTAGGTAACAAAAATTCAGATTTCACAAACTTTCAGACTTATAATATTATTAGGATTAGTTTAATGTCTTGTTTTTAATTAATTTCAAGCACTGGTATAATATTAGGATAAAACAATATTTAGTAACAATTCCGCGCAAATCTTCTCTGATAAGCTCCAACAAAACGTAATACGTGTGTACCGCCCGCCCTGTAAAAGAATAGACCACACCAATTACAAAATTAAAAAACTCATCAAAAATAAGTCGTCTTTTCTCTGATAAGCTCCAACAAAATGTAGTCCGTGTGTACCGCCCGCCCTGTAAAAGAAAGACCACACCAATTACTTTGTAATTGGTTATTTTTGATGAGTTTTTTCATTTTGATCACTACCAGTCGGAAACGTCCCCAAGACGCTGGCTGCATTGCCCCGCTGCAATGCTGATGCGCTGTGCCAGATATTCACCAGCTCTCGGGTCACGGGTCACTTCGACCAGACGCTCAGATAATTTATGAATTTTTTTGTTGTAATTGTTTCCTGTTTATCATGATCTAAGAAAACAAAGTCTGACATTCCGAGATCTTCCCAAGTCAACGTCACTGTCCAGTTGCCACAAAAAAGGGAGGTGACGTTCCTATGCCGGTGACTATCAAACTTTTATTGACGCCTTATATAAATCTTTAAAATAAAATGGGCGGTTACTCTATCCGTAACTGTAGGTGTGAAAGGCGGTAAAATAAGGTTCTTTTCATTCCCGAAATAGAATCTGTGGCTGAAGAATGTTCCTGCGATTGGATAAATTTCATTTCAAGGGAGAAATAGATTTATCCATGTGCAGAGCTCATTAGCGTTGCTCAAATTATGGAAACTAAGTTTGATCTCGAATTTCCCCAAACTAAAAAGTTTGAGAACCACCGTAGCGCATTATGACGTAGGCTTGGGAAAACCCACGTGACCGTTATTTCTCGGCGTGCCTTGTATTATTTTACCACGGTGTTTATGACATGTACCCACAGTACTGTTTTAGAGAATTGAAACCTAGTACAACGTATTATTCACCCGTTCTGAAAGTGCATTCTCAAAGTGGGAGGTAGGTCCAACATGAAAGCAAAGACAGCAGCTGCAGAAACGAATGAACACATGAGACCGATTGGCGTCAGGGCGTAGGGCTGCCGCGGGCGGCGCGACTTTTTGTCGCCGGAAAAAGATTTCAACTGAAAATTTTCACTTGAAAGGTATTTATCACAATCTGCAATTTGTAAAAATATATTACAGAAGAGATTGCATAATGTATTTATTTTCTCTTACAAAAGATAAAATTGTTTACAATTTATACCTTGTTTTGCAAGAGACTGGTGCCCGAGAAAAGTTTATAAATCTGTGGTACGGGTCACCAGGACCTTCCTCCGCAGGATAATCCGGGATACCTACATAAATAGAGACTAAAAACTACTTGTTCCAAAAATAAAAATAAATAAGACCTAGCTAGAACAAAAAACCAGAAAATAAGTCAGTAAGATCCCACTTATGTATGTTATTATGAAAAGAAAGAGTTAATTGAAACGTAATAAAAATAATATCCTTATTGTACCAGATATAGATGCGAGTAGGTACGACACAGATGTACATCATTGTATATTCCTACATATTATATGGTAGATCATGAAACATTTATATAAAAGTTTAAATCAGGTGAACAGTAATTAATTTTTCGTAGAGGCAAACTCGTCTCTATCAAAGCAAATAATGAACCTTTGTAATCGGCACCGCAATTTCAGGAGAACTAAGAGATGTTAAACGGACTGACCTTGGAAAAATCCTTTGGATGAGACTGTAAAGTAACTGCTTAAAAACTTACTGACAAAAGTCACTCTGTACCTCAACCTCAACATCCTATATTGGTTCACAGGTGGACGCAAGCCTACCCTTGATAAGCACCTTATTGGCTTTTATCCCATTTATCTAAGCCACTCTGTAAATACAATAATTGTTTAAAAACGTGCTAAATTTTTTACCAATCGGCAGAAATCGGCAAATCACTGATCACTGTAGGTTATCAACCCTGCACAGCACATGCTATATTTAGCTGCGTAATCGATCATAGAGCAGACAGGCGGACGTCCATGTGCTGTGCAATTAGTGCAGCTGTTTCTGTCCTAAAGGATGTGGAATGGCAAACGAGGCCGCCATACACCGCAGCGATGTCATCATCAACAACAACAATAAATAGGTAGATATACGAAAAAGCCAGCCGTGACAAGCCAGCAGGGGTATTTTAATTCATTCGATTCGTTTCCGAA
This sequence comes from Eupithecia subfuscata, assembly GCA_963564075.1. Taxonomy (NCBI): domain Eukaryota; kingdom Metazoa; phylum Arthropoda; class Insecta; order Lepidoptera; family Geometridae; genus Eupithecia; species Eupithecia subfuscata. The sequence goes on along the minus strand of OY751109.1, from coordinate 11,510,278 downwards.
TCGAATCCGACGGATTCGAATGAGGATCCGTAAAGTTATAGCAATTTCAATAGAACTAGTATCCACGTTATTCTTTATGACATTAGAATGATATATCTTTTTAAATTATCCAAATCGGACCATTACCTACGAAGAATTATGACTAAATTACTAGCGAAATTCACTGAGTGACCGCCGCGGGCGCGTGTGACGTCACTGGGTCGCTCGACGGATCTCTAAAACGCTTTTTTAATTTCGCCTAGGGTAATCAAAGAGCTCCTCCTCATTGACATGACCACTAGTCAACAGATTCGCTTCGAATTTTCGATCATCAACCCGAGGCGAAATCAAAATAGCGTTTTATAAGATCCGTCGGAATGAGGATCCTTAACGTTTTTAGTTGAGAATGCAGATTTACAGAACTAAGAAATCCTTATGGATTTCTTAGTTCTGTCGTAAATCTGCAAACAAATTAAAACAAATTGTCAAAACCTTGCTGTGCAAAAAGGCTTACTATAAATAATATAAAATATCAGATTATTTAGAGGATAAAAAAGCTTGGGACGGGTTTTGCTCCAACTCGAAAAATAACAACTAACAGGCTAAAGGTTTCTTCGTCGCTTCTTTACAAATCATCATCATCATCATCATCAGTCTATATTAGTCCACTGCTGGACATAGGCTTCCCCTAATGAGCGCCATAGCGCCCTGTCTTCTTGCCGCATCCAAATATCTTTACAAATATCATCTATCAATTTAAAAATATCACTTTATTTCCGTCTCAGTGTTTTATAATTTGACCTTTCCTAAATGTACATTTATTGTATTTTAGGAAATAAAGAGTTTTTGATTTTGATTTCTCCACGTTAAGCATGCGCGTTGGGTACCTATCGCAGGCTTCGATCAAGAAGATCGCAGGGCACATCTTTTTCGCACTGCCCACGTTGCTGCCGAGGGCCTTAAAATATATCTGTCATCATCATTAGCCTATTTATGTAACCATAAATAAATAAACTAAGTAATAGCATGCCAAGTCTAGTGTGCGCTGTACCATAGAATCAAGTGAGTCATTCAAAAACCTAGTAGATAAAATTATATTATTATAAACACGTAAGAACATAACAACTGTAATTTCCAGCACGGCATGGACACTTGCATACCTACTTTGTACCTACTTTTGTCTACTTTTTATGGGTCTAACCGATTGGTGAATTGGAACCGCCTCAATGACGACAGACCGTGAGTGGCGTCAATTTAATTTTATTTATTTATTTTATTTATTCAGATGTCGTCAAAACTAAACTAATTTGACAGCACTAAAATTGTTTCCGTCCCTTTCGGAAAGAAAAAAGGAAAGGATGGCATCATTTTTAATGCACTCAAAATAGTTAAGTTTAGGCGACATCTGAATATACCTCTGCCATCTAAATACCAATATTAATGCTGGACAATAATAATAATGCTGGACAATTCACACAGCATTATCTAGCCCCAAGCTAAGCAGAGCTTGTGTTATGGGTACTAGATAACTGATATACTTAATACAATACACTACACTACATAGATAGATGTTTTTTAATTATAACATACATAGAAAACATCCAGAACGCCCTGGACAAATGTCTGCAGATCGTACAAACTTTTGTCCCGAGGCGGGAATCGTACCCGCAACCTCCTGCGTCGCAGGCAGACCTTCGCCCGCTGCGCCACAGAGGTCGTCAAAGTACTTAACCAATGACCATTTCCGAGGGCTAATTTTACTAATTTTAATAAGTAAGAAGAAAATTACCGCACCAAAGGTTATTGCGCATTTCCAATAAATAGTCACCATGAGATGCTAAAATGTAAACAGCATTTTTCTCGCACAATATCAATGTTAGTTGGTTGAGAAAAAGTAATGTTCACCCCAAAATTATCTAAGACTGTCTGCTCATGTTTACTTCACTAATGAAATTTGCATAAGACAAATTCCATTAGTGTTTACATCGTTTACATAATGCGTTTCATGGAAATGACAATTTTCCTTAGCGAAATACTAATTGTCCGTCCACGATCTTATTAACCCCCAACGCAAAAAGAGAGGGGTGTTCTACGTTTAACGTGTCTGTCTGTGTATCTGTGTATCTGTCTGTGGTATCCGTAGCTGCCAAACGGATGAACCGATTTTCGTTTGGTTTTTTTTGTGTCATAGATAATTTTATCCCGAGTCTTCTGAGCCATGTTTCATGAAAATGTAGCGGGGCATTTTCTTATTTTGTTCTTGTTTTGTGTGATAAAAGGAAAAACGCGTGTAATGCTGGGGGCAGAAGTAAGTAGCAAATAAAACAAAAAAATACTAATTTACTGCATAATATTTTCGGTTTCTAAAAATAAAGTACCTATATGAATATAATACAATAAGAATTTAGACGCCTGACTGAGTATGTTGTTTCTAAAGTATTACAAAGTTTTGAGCAAAAATACCATTGCAACTACTTCATAGATAAAATCGATTGTCAAAAAAAAACCAACCAGGAAAGCATTTGGACATGACTATTTAATTGTCAGTCGAACTACCAAACAGAAAATAAAAGCGTGGAATGAGCATTGTATAATATTCACAATTTTACACCTCTAAATTTATGGTCTACCCTCTACCCTCATGTTTGGAACCAGACTGTCAAATCTGTCATCACAAAGCACCTTAGCGATGAATTGGCCAACATGAGTGTAGAAGAACCATGTCGGTAGGTACGGCGCTCAGATTTTGCACTTTGCAAAGCAGAATAATAAATTCATATTATAATAAAATATTTACCTATTAGAACAATAAGTCATCCAATTATTAATGAGTGCATGAATCCGTTTATAATTAGGAATGATCTAGTTGTTTGCTTTTATTGGTATTTGAACGTCAACAATAAGATAGGTACTATGATTAATATACAAGCACACTGATTAGAGCGATTTCACATCATCTTGCAATGATATCTGAAGTTGTAACGACATTGATGATGATGACTACAAATTATACAATGTGTCCGGTCACCGGTGTCAGACACTTTGGGGGGGTGAAATACGGTAAATTTTATGGACAAATCACTATCCCTATTTTTTTTTTCTCTCTCCATGATAAAATGGCAGCCATTTTGTTTTCTGTTGCCTCGAAGCACGGGTGCTTATACTGATTAAGATATAGCTACCCATGTAGAGGTCTTAGGAAGACGATAGAGGACTCATTTGATAGCCAATAATGTAGACAATAAAGCAATGTTAACATTGTTGCAATTTCTATTTTATAATAGAAGAAAAGAGAATTTAAAAATCAAAAAAAGTTTTTCTTAACTTTTTTTTAAATTATTAGCTTTTTCATAAAATCGAAACTAAAATCGAAACGGAATGATCACATTTATATCCTTGTCTAGGTTAAAAAAGTGACCACTTTAAAGCTCTGCGCTCATTAATCCAACCCCGCTAGAATACAACACCAAAACGTGCATTAAAATATGGAATTAAACTCGTTATTTTTAGATAAATATTACAGTAACAATATGGCTTACCTACAAGCTTCAAACGAGTGGTCTGCGAGCTGTCAGTTATCTGATGCCGTCAATATAAAATTCATCTAAATATGAATTTTATGAATTTTAATTTTAATTTTATGTGCTGTGCTGCAGAGGTGTTTTCCAAGGCCGCGATCACGGTGTGGTAAACGTAGTTACCTATTGGCATTGCTCTAGGGTTAGCGGTTGAAACGTTAGGCTGCGCGTTCACAGGCCGGCATCGGACAATCCACTGACAAGTGCGTCCACTGATCGGCAATCCAAATGACGTCATTCGCACTAAACGGAAAAGTTTCCTTCAAGAATCCTCGCCAGCATTGCCGACATTCCGCTCCGTGCGGTGCGGACCTTGTATGGCAAACCATTGATGGTGCCAGTGCGGATTGTCCGATGCCCTGTGAACGCGCACTCTAACGTTTCAACTGCTAACGCTTGAGCTATAATGCCAATGGGTTACTATACCTACTTACTACCACCACAGATTAGATAACGTTACTTCGTAACTACCACCCCGTGATCGCGGTCCTGGTGTGCGACAAACTTAATCGTTAAAACTTTTAAATCCATCATGGTTATTAACACTAAAGTCAATATTGGAAATATTGTAAATATTGGAAAGCTCAAAACTCATTTCATGGTAAATATCGTTGTAAACGGATCCTCACCATTGCGAGATTCCCGAGTCGGACGGTATAGTGTGAAAGCACTCTGAATGGACATGGGCGTGTACATTTATTTACTCACTGACCCGTCAGCGCCTATAGATAAGAACCACTAAATGCGTAATATGCATGAGATCACAGGATTATTTAAGTAAATAAACACTGATTACAGTGCTACACACTAATCATCACCTACAGACATGATTTTATTGTATTATTTAAATTTAAATTGGTATTTTGACATTGATCACCAGTATTAAAGTTTGATAAAAATTTGTAAGATCTTTATTCACAAAGAAAATTACAATCAAATAATATAAATAAACTAGTTGTTTATAAGTGCGCGAGCTGCAAACAGCTCGCGGGGCGGGTGTGTATACTGAACGTTTTTAATCGTATACCCCTTTTCGTAATCTACACGCGAACGTGTATATACAATTGAAATAAAAATTAAATTGATAATAATAAATATAGTTACAAAATATAATATTAATGCATGGTTTAACCCCTTTACTGCGATCACCAATATGGTAAGAGCAGACCCTGTTAAAAAAATTATATTTCATTTAAATCCTTCGCAAAGAATTGCGTTTATATGTTTGCAGCACTGTAATGTAACGTTCAAGGGTCAAAAAGTTTATCCAGTAATCTCAAACAAAATGTCATAACAATTGCTTTTACAATGGAATAAAACAAGAAATAATTAAGCTACGTTTCTGTCCTCAATAAATTATCGTTGTTGATAAATTGTAGGTACTTTGTTTGTGCAGATATCCCGGTGCCTGTAATATGTATGTAGCGTGTAAACCCTGACAGGGTTTACACGCTATATATACATATTACAGGTTTAAGAGACATGGGCTGTAAAATATCATACTTAAGTAGATTTATTACGAAAGATTGACAGGTTGTTTTTGTCTTGGCTTTAAGCCACTATTTTCTAATTCAAAGCCAGATTTCTTCAGTGCCAGGTATAGGCCACCCCCTTCATTATAAATGACATTGTAAATCAGACATTGCACACGTAACAGTAGGAATACATTGAATCATGCTTATACCTAAACCACCTTTGTACACATGTATTTCACGCAATAAATAATACTTTACTTTACTTCACATTATTGTGTCACTCTAAGGTCCTGCGCTAGTTTAGATTTAAATTATCTTATTTTTGTGTTTAAATTATGATCTGTTTCATCTATGGTAACCTAAACAAAAGATGCTGCCTAAGCTCAGGTAATGTTGCTCCATAAAAACTTGAGCAAAACTGGTTTTCTGTCAGGACCTTTGGTGCGTGCGTGTCTACACGTCTGACAGACCATTCGTGAATACACCATCATTTGTATGAATTGTCCAGAATTATTTATTTATTTATTTAGTGTTAGCCGTGTAGGCACGCACGCGCTAAAGGTCCTGTCAGAAAACTAGCGTTGCTCAAGTTTTTATAGAGCAACATTTAGGTTCACATTGTGGAGACACTTTGAGCATTGATTATTTTCAAGGTTTTTACAATATTCTGTATTTTCTTGTGCTGTGAACCAATAAATAGATTTTCATTCTTTCTTACTTTCTACTATTATTCAGCCCCTGAGACGTTAGAAAGACCAAAAGCTAACCAAAAGTACAGGCCAACTATAACCTGTCGAGACAAGAGTGAATAGTGTCTTCTAGAACTTCAACAGCCACATCGTCACTTATTAATTGAGATTGAGGTCAAACGAAGGTCTGTTCACTATAAAAAAAACCTTATAATATTTTTTTCTATTCCAGCGTGGTGCCAGGCACTTTCCGCCAGCCTGCCATTCCTCCCTTCCCGGGTAGCTCACGGGAACGAGATCTCTGACGGGATGAAGATACCGGCGGCCTACGCGCGGGGCCGCGTGCGCGAGGGTGTGCCGCCCCCACTTTGCGTGGGCAGGTGCATGGCACCCCCCCTGGGGCCGGTGTGCGCTTTCGATGCGGTGGGCACTGCGAGGACCTTTGCTACGCTTTGCGAGCTGCAGGCTGTTTCATGTCATGAGAGCACGTGTGAGTAGTCTTTATGTTTAAACGTAGATAGTACTTACAGGTTTATTTGGCCCTTTACAGAATCAGGATATACAATACAATACAATACAATACAAATACACTTTATTGCACACCAAGAAAATACAAAAATAAAAATATAGGAAAAGAGAGATACAGAGTTGTACAATGGGCGGCCTTATCGCTAAGAGCGATCTCTTCCAGACAACCTGATATGGTTTTTTTTGCCAAGCGCACATCGATACGTTCATCTTAGCGCGAAAAAGTATGCAAGGTTTCAAAAGTGCATCTATGAAACCATGTTTCGTCACCAGCTACTCGTGCATTTTATACAACGAATTCTAAAATTAGTTTTTTTTATTCCCTTAGTATGTTTAGCTTATTTAACAAAGGTGCCCACTATTGGTGCTTGAAAGCTCTGTCAGTAAAATAGTCCTAATGAAACTCTGGTTATTGCTTCTTACAAAAATACTCTCACGAAAACGATCTCTACATCGAACTATACCTATTCCATGAAATACTTTCTTTTCGGTAGTTCGACTGACCATCAAAATAGTCATATTCTAATGCTTTACCGATTAACTTTTTATAACAATCAATTTTGTTATGGTTGCTCAACATCGTTGCGTCTAAATGAATATTTTTTAGGAATCAGAATATTCAATGGAATAAAATTGTTCAATATAACATTTCTGTTATTGACCAGGTTGCCAGTGTAAAGTGAACCATTGTATGTAGAAACACCGGTGCACTCTCTATTCCCTCGCTCTCATAAAACAAGGTGGAACGTTACTGAATCAAATTATTATCTTTTTTCAGATTACGCGATCACTAGCCTCGGAGAATGCTGATCCTAGGCACAAGTGCAAGAGCTCTAACGTAATTATTTTAATTTCCTGATCAGTCTAGCTTTATTTCATAAATAATAATAATAAATAATCCTAGCCAAATCGAAATCCTAGCCGAATTTTCGACCACGGCGGCCAGTCTCATCGGAGATTAGCCAGATGCGCAGGACATATTATAGTGCACAACTGTGTCATAAATTATACCTAACTACTAAACTTAAACCATAACTAATTTTCGCTTGAATTGGAAATATCAGAATAAGTACATCGTGCTTTCTATGTATTTTAGAGTTAATTTTGTATTTGGATAAGTATCTCTTTTTTTACTAACTCTTACCTTGTAGTATGTTTGGTTTAAACTTAGACGATAAGTTTTTTTATGTCGTCGGTGCTACTAATTCTCAAAACTTGCTGGATGTCACATATTGGTGCTGTTATCTCTTAATTCGTACACTTACGATATAACAGCAAAAATGTGGTAATGCTTTGGTAGCAAGTTTCTAAATTTTAAAATTCTTCTAGACTAGCAAACAAAGTAGATTATAGTTTAACGCCCAAATATTCTAGAATAATCTATCCATCATCACGAAACAAGCAGAAGTGTTTTCACCACATCGGCTTTCACTAAAAAAACATGCGTGAAGCTTTCTAATATGATTAAATACCTAAACCTAACATTATTATAAGAATCTGCTAAGTATCGCTATTTCGTTTAATTTTTATTTTATTTTCATTTGTGTAGCTTTTTTCTGCAATATGGCAGATTCTAGGTCTTATTTATTGTACAAAGTACGAGCACATTGTATTGTTTGTAACGTTTCGACTGACCCATCTCGGTCCCCGTTATTACTATCAATGTAATAGTTTTAAAATAGTTCAATAAAGAGTTCGATCAAATTATACTGGCGTTTTTAATTTAAATTATAACTCGAACCATTCGGGTCTTTGCTCGACTCAAAGATTCTATTACTACGTTCACTTGACCCCATCACTTTATTGCAGTTCAAACTTAGTAGAATAATAAAATTATCCTTGTGGATTGTTTAAATTAAAAATAGGTAGTAAAGAATTCAAACTTCGAATACCGTAAGCAAACAATAAGCATCGTTTGTTTCGTTTTTAAACCGAATAAAATCTCCTTGCTTAGGTAGCAATGAGTTCTAATTCGGTTTAATTGTTTGCTACGTAAACTCGTAGACCCCACGCGTAGCGCTGAGAACATAGATTGATAAAATGGATGACCAGCCAAGACGTGTATTTTACACTAAACTAAAGAAAATAAAATACACTTAAAACATGACAATAAGGCTGGCTTTCTGACTGGCTAACTTTCGCCAGTTCATTCATAAAATGGACACCGTAACAAAAAAAAGTAGCGCTTGGCAAAGACTTCAACGCGCACAGAGTGCTACGGTTGACTGACTTAATCGTAACGTTTGCTTGTTTTTGTGGACAGATTTTTGACAGTTTTTCTTCATTTAATGTGAGTCAGCTTGTTATCTTCTAAAATTAGATTATTTACTTATTTGCAACTTAATGCCAATATGTACCCATGCACGAAAATGTATGACTATAAGTGTTGATTCGTGTGTTTCTCGCAGTTACTGCATCCTATAGTTTGTAATTAACACCCTAGACAAGATTTAGTTCAGACTTGGAATGACATAATAATCGTAAAAAGTATCCCTCTTACCTAATGAAGATAAAAACGTAAGGTAATAAAATAGTTTAAAGCCGATCATCACCGGTCGCGCGGGAAATTCATATATTTTCTGGTATTTTTGTATTTTCTGCGTTAAACGAGAAACATTTACCCAACGAATAATACTAATAAAAATACCTAGTATATAGTATATAATGAATAATACTAATAAAAATACCTAGTAGGTATTTTTGCGACAATTATTTTACTAAAATCATCATAACAGGTCATGTTAATAGATTCTAAAACGACGATTTAATCGAGGGTTCATAGCAATTATTGCTAAATAATTAGACAGTTTTGCGACCATTTTGAACCATTTAAATGGTTCAAAATTATTAACATATCATATCATTAATTATTTACATATCGGCACTTCTAGCACGCGAAAAATACAAAAAAAAATTCGCGCGCTATTAATGCTTGGACATGCTATAAGCATTTGATTATAATTTGTCTATTGATTCTCTCAACCTCAACTTCAACAGCCTGTATTGGTTCACTGCTGGACGCTGGCCTCCTCCTGATAAGCGCCTTATTGGCTTTCATCTCATGGGGGTAATGCCCATAATCCCCACGCTGGGCATGCGGGTTGGGGATCGCAGTTCGGTGGTGGAATTGATCTGCAGGAGGCGCTGCTGCCCGCCCCGGGTGGATATCCCTTAGTCGCCTCTTACGACACCCGCGGGAAGAGTTGGGTAGTGCAAATTCTATGCCAGCACCACACAGCTAGCAGCAGTCTTTCTCTACATAGTATAATATAGTTATACATAATATACATAGCCCCGCTGTAGTAATAATATTTAGAACAGGATATTTTTGCCCGTTCAAACATAGAATAGGTATGAATGTTTGATCAAGTAATTAACACTAATACCTAAGCACAAATGTTTACTTAGAATCGGCGACAGGCAGTCTCGATAACTCGTTCTAGGGCGCATCAACTTCGCAATTGCACGCAGAGATTACACTTAGACCCCTGTATGTAAACATTGATTAAATTCACGGTCAAAGGTCCTTACTATCTATACAAGTAAGTTCTTGCGTCGGTACTTAGTTGATTATCATCCCTGCTTACTTCCAAGAAGTCTAAAGGTGGGTACTGACCGGTGTAAAGGGGCGTAATTCACAGTGAGCATGATTCGTTACATCATGCTCACTGTGTGTTAAAATCCGTCTCGTTGCCTTTTGCGAGCACTTTCTTTCCCCGTACTGTAGGCCAAGCACGGAGATTGTTCTCAAGGGTAGAATAGACAATTATGACATCGCATCGCCTTACATTGCGTACATTATTGAAGTTGACGTAATGAATTTTAAATTTTCGCATTCGATGACGAAGTGACGTAATTTTTCTCTATTCTACCCTCGACAACAAACCCCGTGCTTGCCACGGGTATTGTTCTCAAGGGTAGAATAGACAATTATGACATCGCATCGTCTTACATTGCGTACATTATTGAAGTTGCCGTAATGAATTTTAAATTTACGCATTCGATGACGAATGGACGTAATTTTTCTCTATTCTACCCTAGACAACAAACCCCGTGCTTGCCCTGCTGCTTGAACGAACACTTGCTGTGTAACACGTTACGCCCCGTAACGCCGGTCAGTACCCGACCTTAGAATCATAAAAGACACAAACGAGGTTTCATATTTATATGAGCAGTCAGGGTGACTGACTGCTCATATAAATATGAAATAATGAGTAGTAAGATATTTTATGCACCTTGGGTGCTTACAACAATATGATGATTCGAAGGGCGTATATCAAATTGCTTTCATGTTTTTCAGATCATTCTGACTACTCTAGACGCTCATATCAATTTGACGCTGACTGTACCAAGAAAATAGCAAACAAACAATTTTGTGAAGTCTCAATTCTGACTTCTCAATAGTTCTGTCGTAAAGAATCTGGGCCCTATTTTAATTCTCCAATTCGCAATTGCGTGTTTCGTTTCAACTCATTGGGAACACTAATACACCGAATTAGAGTTCCCGATTAAAAACCAGAAAAAACGTAAAGAAACACGCAATTGCGTATTTTGGAGAGTTAAAATTTATTAAAATAGGTCTCCAGTTCTTTTTGTTCCTTTCTTAACCTTTCTTAACTTCTCTTCCATTTCCATTAGATTTGAATGAAAATCATGATTATAATTAGCACAATACATTTATTAGCTTCTTAATAAAATCCGAGGACAAAGTTACAACTAACTTCCAAACTACAAAATCATAATAATAGTCTTAAATGCATTTAAAAAATTAAAAAATAATAATGAAATGTTTAATCAATGCGTAACTACTAAAAAAGAAGAAAAAATAAAAGACAAAAGATATGAACTCAATGCTAGCTATAAAACCTTCTACTATGCTAGCCTTAAGAAAATAATGCCAAGTATTTAATGCAGTACATAGGAAGGTAATTAAAAGCTCTACATTTTTAAAAACAATTCAAGAATACTATTCTACTTCATCACAGCATCTTTGATGTTACATAGGGATATACTTCAAAGCCTTAAACTACGGTTAATTGAAAATACACGATAAAATGCCTGTACTTAGAGTCTAGGTTCTACTGGCAGGGTCTTGGACTTAGGAGAGACGGATGCCGTGGGATCCGGGGCACTCGCCTGTGCTGATCTTCGACAGAGCTGGAATTAAAAAAAAAAACGTTGAGTATAAAATATAATTTTTTTTTCGGTTATACAGGGTTATTGTTAATTCACTGACACTGCGTAAACTGCAGGTTCTGTCCATCACGAACACATTAGTGAAGACCCCAGGTCTTATTTTTTTTTTATATCGCCTCGCATATAAAATTATGTCCGAAACCTAATTAATTACTAATCTCCTACTCCTATTTAAATCCACATCATCATCATGGCTTATTTTACATCTACGCAAGATGATTTAAGTGGCATTAGCCTCGCTGGGAGACAGCCGAACACACACAAACCCACTGATAATTCAGGGCAGAGCCGTTTTTAGGTTTAGTTTTAAAGAAAACCTCTTTTTTAATGAACGATTTTTAATGGAGGGGTACATACTAATATCATTCCCTTTCCAACCTGCAGTTAACATAGTGTCAGTGAATTAAAAATAACCCTGTATAACGTGGCTTGTATAATGGCTTGAACGTAGCAGTGAGGTCGTGGCGGAATCGACCCTCACCTCACCTCAACCTCAACAGCCTCTATTGGTCCACTGCTGGACGCAGGCCTCCTGATAAGCGCCTTATTGACTTTTATCACATGGGAGGTAGTGCCCATAATCCCCACGCCGAGCATGCGGTTGGTAAAATATTTCTACAAGGCGTGGCTTCCCGATCCCGGTGGATATCCCTTAGTCGCCTCTTCCAAAACCCGCGGGAAGAGTTGGGGTGGTGCAAATTCTAAGACGGCACCACACGGCCGCAATACCAGCCACGGCATTCGGCAGTCACGGCAATCAAAAAAGGGGAATTGATCGCTCTAATCTAACCCGTGGATGACATAAGTAAGAGTCGACTAAGAGAATCTACCACAAGAAGGGCAGCAGCAATCTCCAAACCACCTGCCCAGCGTGGTGTTTACGGCAACCCTGTGTGGGCCCCAACAATGTGGCCTTACTCCCCCGAATAAGGGGGCCCCGCCCCCCCTTGTCACAACACAACTGAGATGAAGACAAGCCATATAGCTATAGCTACTTACTATGTAAATAAGTATACATGGTAGCTATAGCTACATGGCTTGTCTTTATCTTAGTTGTGATTGTGATCGAATATGATAACCACAACACGAAACACGCATTATTGTGATCTCTGTGTGGTTGCCACAATGTGGTCACAACAAGTCATGGGCGTTTTATGAGTATTTTTAAGTATATTTATTTAGATTAAACATATAATGTTTCAATTGTTAATCTAGTTCTAATTTATTTCTGTTATTTGATTGTAATTTTCCTTGATTATATTTTTAGATTTTAAGAAAATAAGTGAAAATACTAGTTGTAATTGTAACTGTTTTATTCTGTTATTGTCATTTTCTATGTGCTAAATAAATTGTTTATAAGAAACATGGAAAATAAAATAATGAACGTTTGTATCATTCATATACATATTTTGTATAGGAATGGTTTATAGGATTTATAAGAGTTGTTTTTTAGTTCATTTAACGTATTCGGTCTTTGACCCTAACTTCTAACTAGCCAAGCTGGTGGAATAAGATTGACCTAATCTACTCGTACATACAAAGTATCATTACAATTACTACAATAAAGTGTAAGTGATGTAGGTAATATTACCGTGTTTATTATGAAATTCAAACCACAGTGGTCAAACCAATAACAACCACCATGCTGACAAAAAGCCAGTTGACTCACGACACGGTGGCCGGAGTATAACAATGGCCCACACCAACAGCTAAATAGATGGTCATAGTGCGTTGAGCAAATGACTCAATCGCATTTACGGTTCTACCATAAGGGAATCATAAACATCAAATAATAATAATAATAAACGTTTATTTCAGAATAATACTTCCATAAGACAAAGAAAAACAAATACACAAAATAAACAGAAAAAAAAGGGTAGAGATGGAATGCAACATATAAACATATTTGTAGGTAGTGCCTACATAGTCTTACTTGGTTCCCACTGTGGTGCATCAAAATTAGAAAAGCGAAAGTTTGAGAAGTTGTGAGATTTTAGACGAAGACTAGAGCTCTGCGCTCTTAATCCAATACCGCTACCACACAGCACAAAACGTGCATTCTAACTCGTTATATTTAGATACATTTTATAGTGACATAAGAACAAGACAAAATAAAAAAATTTAAAAACCCACCGACGTTTATAGGCTGAACAGATTTGCATGAAACATCCCTAAGAGCACTCGGGATAAAATTATCTATGACACAAAAAAACTAAACGAAAATCGGTTCATCCGTTTGGGAGCTACGATACCACAGACAGATACACAGATACACAGCCAGACACGTTAAACTTATAACAACCCTCTCTTTTTGCGTCGGGGGTTAAAAATGCCATCCCGCAAGCTTCTAACGAGTGGTCCGCCAGCTGTCTGTCATCTGATGCCGTCAATATAAAATTCATCTAAATGTTACGAGTTTAAGCCCATATTTAAGTGCACATTTTTGCTGTGCTGCAGCGGTGTTTCCCGGGTGTGCGACAAATTTTGTATAGAAGTATAGAAGTAGGTAGCTCTATCAAAGCCTGGAATAGCATTTTATTTTATTTTTATTTATTTGAAAAACTTATTATAAACTAGTTTATGCTCGCGGCTTCCCACGCGTTGTTTCTATGGAAACGTTTAAAGGTGATTTCTATCCCATGGGAACTGATTTATGGGATAAAAAGTAGACTATGTTTGATTCCAGGATTAGAATTACCTGTACGCAAAATTTCAGCCCGATCCGTTCAGTAGTTTTGGCGTGAAGAGGTAACAAACTTCCATCCAACCATCCATCTATCCATCCAAACTTTCGCATTTATAATATTAGTGTGATGTGATTAAAAAAATATGGTTAACTAACACTTAAACCAGCAAAGTTTCCATCATTAAATGAAACAATAACAAAAAACAGAGCTCAATATGCAAATAAAAACAATTATCTCAAATAAAAGAAGAAGAATTAATCTAAAACACATAAAAGGACAAGAAAATTATGTTGCCTTTTATCTCGGGAAATTCACGGGCCGAAGATATTATGTAAAGTAAATAAGAACAAAAAATCTCAACAGACGTTTAGATGACTCAACACTCAACAAAAAAATCTCGTGGCTAAAATCTAATTAGCAGCGCTATAATAATAGCAGTTCACATTGTTCTAGGTTTTTACAAACAGATTTTTAGATCTGATAAAGCACGTAGTCGGAAATTCCTGACAAGTTATTTCTTTCCTCATTCCTGCGCTTGAGAATATTTTAGGTAATGCTTGGCAGGTCATTGAAAAGTGATTTTTTTTTTTTCAAAGTATTTCGGAACGAAGTATACCTACATGGTTATCATAACGATTGGAATTTGATGATGCCCGCAGTAGTTTTTAGTAAAATTGTGGGTAGAAAAGATGGATGGATAATCGATCTATAAAAATAAACATTTGACACATTTTGTATTTGGAAGATACTGCTGCCACGCTGTTGTCTTTGTTAAAAAAAATTGCAATAATGGCGTTACCATTACTGCCCATTGGATTGGAGGTGCCTTAGTCAAAGAGACCTAGTGACGTTACCGTTACTGCCCATTGGATTGGAGGTGCCTTAGTCAAAGAGACCTAGTGACGTTACCGTTACTGCCCATTGGATTGGAGGTGCCTTAGTCAAAGAGACCTAGTGACGTTACCGTTACTGCCCATTGGATTGGAGGTGCCTTAGTCAAAGAGACCTAGTGACGTTACCGTTATTGGCCATTGGATTGGAGGTGCCTTAGTCAAAGAGACCTAGTGGCGTTACCGTTACTGCCCATTGGATTGGAGGTGCCTTAGTCAAAGAGACCTAGTGACGTTACCGTTACTGCCCATTGGATTGGAGGTGCCTTAGTCAAAGAGACCTAGTGACGTTACCGTTACTGCCCATTGGATTGGAGGTGCCTTAGTCAAAGAGACCTAGTGACGTTACCGTTATTGGCCATTGGATTGGAGGTGCCTTAGTCAAAGAGACCTAGTGACGTTACCGTTACTGCCCATTGGATTGGAGGTGCCTTAGTCAAAGAGACCTAGTGACGTTACCGTTATTGGCCATTGGATTGGAGGTGCCTTAGTCAAAGAGACCTAGTGACGTTACCGTTACTGCCCATTGGATTGGAGGTGCCTTAGTCAAAGAGACCTAGTGACGTTACCGTTATTGGCCATTGGATTGGAAGTGCCTTAGTCAAAGAGACCTAGTGGCGTTACCGTTACTGCCCATTGGATTGGAGGTGCCTTAGTCAAAGAGACCTAGTGGCGTTACCGTTATTGCCCATTGGATTGGAGGTGCCTTAGTCAAAGAGACCTAGTGACGTTACCGTTATTGGCCATTGGATTGGAGGTACCTTAGTCAGAGAGACCTAGTGACGTTACCGTTATTGGCCATTGGATTGGAGGTGCCTTAGTCAAAGTGATTCCACTCCCATTGTGCAAAGCATTTGATCGCTAAAAATGCAATAAATAAGTATGAAGGTACTTACTTTCTTTGTGCTCGCAGTTATAGTTGTTCATAACACACTCGCTGCCGAAAGACTGAGGCTTCTCCCCGGTTTTGCCCGCGCAGATCGGCTCGAACTTGGCTGTAGTACAGTCGTGCAAGCAGGCTTTCTTACGGGCGTTCTCTGCCTTGAGCTGCTTCAGGTCGGTCTTGTCGGGGTAACAGGACACTGCTGCTACCAGGACCACTGAAATTGAGAAATGGACCTTGAGTTGGTAAATCATTTAGGATAATTTTGTAAATCTCTTTTGGTTTGACAAAGACATTTTTGTGACAAAAATTACAATCAAATAATAGAAATAAATTAGAACTAGTATTTACAGTTGAAACAATTGAGCTAACTGCAGACTGTTGCAAACAATCTGCAGGTAGCTAAACTGATCCATATCAAAACCAGTCGGAAGCGTCCCCAAGACGCTGGCTGCATTACCCCGCTGTATGGCAATGCTGATGCGCTGCGCCAGATACCCACCAGCTCTCGGGTCACGCGTCGCTTCGATCAGACGCTCAGATATTTTTTTTAAAACACGAAGAGCCACCTTACCCCACGGACCCAGGGTCTCCAAGGGGAGCAAATATGTAGGCTCTGTTGAGACCTGCATATTTGCACCTCTTGAAAAACAAGTTGCCATCATAAAACTCGCAGGGTATTTTATACAATTAAATCAATTTGGAGCATATTTACATGCGAGAAAGGGCAGACAATCAACACCCTGTAAATAGTCCGAGTTAAAAATGCTCGCCCAGTACTTAACACAGTCACCGTAGCCGAAATCGGTTGGGATACGATACATCATCATCATCACATGTGAGAAGAGAAAGAGACATGGCCCCCTTGGCCCTATGGTAAATACGCCCCTGGAGAGAAGGCTGATAGAAGCTTTATACCGTATAAAGCCCCCTTTCGCTTCTATCAGCCTTTCACCATCGCCACCCACAGCTGGGTATAAATTATACCCAGCTGTGGGTAATTCCGGCTATAATGATAATAAATAATGCCGGACAATTCACACAGCATCATCTAGCCCCAATCTAAGCAGAGCTTGTGTTATGGGTACTAGATAACTGACTTATTTAATACAATACACTACATAAATTTTTGTTATACATAGAAAACATCCAGAACACCCTGAACAAAAAACTACAGATCGTACAGACATTATATAGACAGTTTTTTTTTATATTTATTTGTCCCGAGGCGGGAATCTTCGCCCGCTGCACCACAGAGGTCGTCAAATGATGATGATGATTCAAACTATGCAGAGCTAGTTTCCGATCGAGTTCAATTGAAATCGCTACGAAGTTACCAGTTTTGTGATTTTTTTATGGATTTTTTGCAACAAAGCGGATTATTCCCGTTCTCCCCCAACTATATACCCCTCACTGCTGTTCTGGGGGGACACAAAACCTGGTTTGGACAAAATACAAGAAATCAGTGCGAACCATTACCGTTGGTACCGGTATTTATTTATCGGAACGAGCCACTGGAAAAAATAATCCGGTTTTTGATATATTAGATTCAAATTTCATTTATAATTCTAACAGGATCGATAAATTCTAAATACATTAGGTTAAATACATTAAATACAGTCGGCTGCAAAAATATGTATACACTCCTAAGTTTTCAATTTGACTATATAGTAAGTGTATAGTAATTGTGATAATTTATGTACCGCATTCTGACGAAGTACGATGACTACTTTGTACGAAAAACGTGTGCATGTCCTTTTATTTAAAAAGCTCCGAGTAAAATAAAAGTGAAGCCTTGGAAGTGTATACATGTCTGTGCAGCTGACTGTACTTAACGCGCAGCAAGTCTAAACAGCGACATCTTTCTCTATCGTCACTTTTATTAATGCGCCGGCAACCTAAATACAAAACGTCGTGTACCAATTGAGTCATAAGATTACTGCGTCCTTTGTTAAAACTGGTTTATTCGCACTCCTATAGGTATCCTATAGCTTTACCTACCACAGTTGCTAAACGACTCAATAAAATAAAGTGATGATAACCGATGATTAGGCTGCCTACTCCAGAACCTGACCTCAGCGCACCACAAACAGGATAGGAGCCACTTATGCGATCAACGTCAATTTTCAATTCATGGCTGACTCTATTAGGGCAGCTAAATCCGGATCGTATTTGAATAACAACACTAAGGGCAGCAGCTTCTTTTCTGTGTATTTTAACACCTCTAATGCGATCACCAACAGGTCTGCCAAGCGTGGTGATCCGTTGGGCTAGGCATGTTCAGTCGTGGACATTAAAAGTCCACGCCTGAACTTGTCTAACCCGACGTTCGCCTCTGAGCTACGAGCTTTCGGACGCCTACTTGTATAGCCTGGTAGTTGGACAAAAATTCGAGCTCGCAGGCCGTGAGAACCTTAAACCTTAGCACTCATAAAATATATGAGTGCTAAGGTTTTAAGTTCTGCGTAATAATATAATACCTACTTATTCTGTGGTTCTGCACATGTTCTGCACATTCTATGGTCAATGTCAATTGGTATCATTGCTAAAAGATCTTACTATAGATTCGTGCCCAGTCTAAATACTGTGATGGAAACCTTTGACATGTAATGTCGGTAGGTTAGGTAAAAAGTTGTGTGAACACCTACTAATTTTTTACCTTACATTCCTACTAGGTAAACAAAACAATAACGTGCAACCGTTATGATAGATGTATTGATAATTAACTACCAACTCAATCGTACCTACACCTATCTAATTTGTAACATAATGAAACTGAATTCCTGCAAAAGCTCAATAATATTTTGACCCAAAACTAAGTCAGCTTGGCTTGGACAAGTCATCAGCGTCAGCCTTGGATGCAACGGTGATAATTCCAGAAGGTTCCATGAACAGGAAAACTTACCGAAAACAATAACTGCGGCTGACTTCATTTTCACAACTGTACACAAAGGCAAACAGACATCGACTGACCACGAACAGCACCTGAATCTCTTTATAACCACCGGAGAGGGGGGAAGGTAGGTATAGGCTCTGTTAATCCGAACTCTACATCGCTGTATAAAGATTGCTCATAATAGCGTTACACAACAATCGTTTGTAAAAATCCCGCAATGTAGAGCATGTATTGATAAAATGACCCCGTAATCTAGGGTCAATTTATTTGCAGGCGGATAGGTTCATTGGAAACTCTTTGTATTGTTATTTTTTATGTAAGTATCTGTTTTTATGGCTTCACAGCGGACTCTTCTATCTTTTTGGTAGGCATATAGGTACCTAATGTTAGATTAGATGCCTACTTTTTTACGACGCCTGCTCAGGAAAGTTGCATAATATTCCTTTTCCAAACATACCTAGGGTATAAAGTAAGTCATGGCAGGCGTACTAAATAGTGGGGGACGGAAAACTCTATGGAATTTCATTAAACCATTTACAACATTCATGGAAACCCATAGTGTTACAATTTACAATTTTTAATTTTCGGAATCAGCCGGTAGCTATGGTTATTTTCGTAATAGGTCAAACGAAAAAAAGTTTTTACTCCGAATCCGCCATATGATATCGGCCTCTTCCGTATTCGAAATAATAATTTTAAATAAGAACCATGTGAAAAACGCATGTGCGCGTATTATTGCTACATTTGAGTTTACATAATTTCAATTTACTCGAGTGATTTTCAAGATTCTAATACGATAATTTTCCTCGAAGTGTAGTAGGTATAAAGCACTATGTACCTATCTCGGGAGAAATGGCGATTTCTACCTCGTGTGTTTTAAGGACTCAAAAAATGACACACTTGATATGAATTAGGACTTTCTCGCCGAAATATACCTACTATTCTGTCTGTAGGTACACTACCGCTCCCTACCAATAGTGACCAACAAAATTTATTGTAGGAAGGTAGGAAGTTCGGTGGTTTCTATTCAAGGGATCTGATAGATAGGTACACTATTTAATAATAAGATAATATGAACTATATGCTATCTTGGATACCTATACACCAGCCAAACTAGATTTAGAATGTTTTTAGGACGATATAAATCTATGTTTGTAGGTACACAAACCGCCCATAATTAACACAGCAGCGAGTTTTTACTCTATGCCTACAATTCTTTTTATATGGAATTTACATTACTCGCTATTTGAGATCCTTCCTTCTATTACTTTATTTTCTATTTTTTTTTTAAACTGACGCCAAGCAAGTGATTATTGTGTCGTGGTTTGTTTACAAACATTGCACATAGAGTTTGGCTAGTGTACAGTCAAAAGTGCCTTTAGTTAGTCCACATTTTTATGGACCAAACCTAGAGCAACTATGATAGGTACTTATCTACTAGAGGAGTAATTAGGACCCCTTTTCAAAGAACCATAGCTCGAATATCTTGACAATGGATAAGAAGCGACAAAATATGAGGAAGGCTCAACTGATTCACACTTAATAAGGTTGATCGTTTCGTGATGTCGCGGGATTCAAATTTTTATATGGTTTTTAATTTTTTCTGCGTTCTACAAGGAATTGAAAAACGAATGTAGAAGTAATTTTCCGCAAATCGTCAGTTCGGTTCACTGGTATTTTGAAGCTTTTGGGAAAATAAGAGATTTTGGGCTACCTAATACTTAATCAAAATTTTCCCAAATGCTCCCAAATACAATAGTGTCGAAGTTAAATTTAGCCTTCAAAGAAAATGGTTTACGATTTACGGCAAATTACGTGTCCGTTAGTTTTATTCCTTGTAGAACGCAGAAAAAAATTTAAAACTACAAAAAAAATTACCATAACCTTAAAATTTATTTCTAGGCCTGAATTATTATTGTTTAATTTGTTGGTAGAGCGTCCCCTTCCGCATGTATATTATATACTACGCTGCAAATTAAGAGTTGGGCAAACCAACAGGTTTGGTTTGATATAAGCAATGAACATAAAATGCCTTTACTAATGCATTGTGAAGTACGGTATTTATTAAAATATTTATTCAACGATTAACTTTCACTAACTTCTGGATAACAGCACTCCACCGGCGAGGAGCAGAACTACACCAACACATTAAAACCTTCTTTCTGCACCTCCAGTACATTCAACGCACTCTAGTGGTCATCAGCTGTACCACTATACCAACTAGTTTGTAATGCAGATTAATTAAAACCAAATATGTCTCATAGATGTCACTACTGTTAATTCGGCGAACGCCATCTAGCGTCGAGTAGCAAATACAATAGTCTCAATTTCAAAATAATAGAGGGCGTTTAATGTCTTGCAGATGCCATTTTAATAAAATCAAGGTGATCTGGCAGGGATGGAAATCACCTGATTGATCATCACTGCCTCAGCTTCAGCTCGAGCCCTTTAGCAGACCTCCCACTACTTTCTAAGAATCTTGAAACCGAATCGCCATGGACTATACCCACAGAACAGAGAAACTGACCATCTGGGCCAAACTCTTAATAAGTTACTATTTTCGACGTAATCCTTCTGCGCCTAAACAGCGAGATGCTTCTGACCTCTTATTTAGTTGACGACACGACATACTTACCTACTAACCTAACTGATTGTGACTTTAATTATGTCAATTCAACGCGGTTACGGGTCGGACACATTGCGAGCACATTCCTCTTGGACTTTGCAGTACAATTTATGCCTGCCTCTCCACTCCTTCCTTCTGGCTAGTCGATTCAGATCTATTCGCGAGTGTATCACACTCACTAGCTTTATTTATCATTTGGTACGTATAAAAAATAAAACAAAAACCACTGAGCAGCGAAATTAGTATTTGCGATGCACTGACAAATACATCTGAATTAGCCTGCTGGTCCACTAAAAGTATGAGAAACTTACTTCATAAGTTGTTGAAATAAAAGTCGCTACCACATTTAATATAAACATCTTTTTTATTCCAAGTTATAACCATACATAATATACACAGTACAAAAAAACTTGCTAATACAGCAATAAGGACAAAATGAAATTGTCACATTTTTTTTTGCTTTAACTATTTCGTAACATACTAACCAAATTGAGAAATCTAGAAATAGGATAAACTTATCTACACGCTGTGTTAAATGTACAATGCTTCGAGCGAATACGGTTTACTTCAATACAATAACTTAAAAGTATACACCTCTTACTATGTACTCGATGGAATTCGAATTAAAAATTTACACAATACATACAACTATAGCTACAATTAAGCCGTAAATAACCTGAAGAGTCTATTTGTATTTCGATTAAGGAACATAAAACATCCACATCTCATAACGATATCACCATATTCAGACTAATTTACATTGCACATACTTCGGCCGCGCGGGCCGGACACAATCGGACGTCGACTCACATGGCATCTACACACGAAACGGCGCACAGCGCGTTCATACTCGCTCCCAATCTTACGTTTAAATGCGGAACTCTAACGTTACGTTCGAGGTTGAGATCAAAGGGGGTGGAGGCGACTAGCGGCAGCCGGTGGCGACCGGAGGCAACCGGCGCTCACTCGCCGGCCTCGGGCTTCGCGAGCGCCTCCTCGAGGCAGCACAGCGAGTCCTTCACCGCGTGATACACGATGTTCTTTATCTGCAGTTTGTCCTCCTTGTTCGAGTGCGAGCGAGACAGCCGCCGGAACTGCTGCGCCAGCTCGAAGCAGCGGGACACGTTCTCCGGAGAGACGAAGTCCTCCGCGACTTTGATGCAGTCGAGTAGGTTGCGAACCTGATGCGGCGCGCCGGCGGGCACGAATACAGCGTCGCCCGGGCACTGCAGGATAGCGTAGCCTTCGACGCCGTACTCGCTATACAGTCGGTCACGTAGCGTCGCATCTAGGTACCAGGTTTGATCGTGGACCGGGTCGTGGTTCGCCCGCGGCCGCGCGCCTCGCTCGATCTCAGCGCGAACGAGGAAATCGCGGATTTTGTCGGCGTCGCGCGCCGCGTAGATATGCCAAAGCGCCGCTGCGGGCTTTTGCCGCGCGCGCCGGCGGGATAGGAGGTCGACGCCAGCCTCCTCTGCGGCTCTCGCGGCGTCCCGCGCGCGGTCTTGTGCGTCATTGGGCGCGCTGGCGTGAACCATCACATTGACTGCATCGCTAACATCGAGATGCAAGTTTGTCGTGCCGCCTGCGCCGCCGTAAGCGGTATACATCTTCGGTCCTAGGTCTGGACGCACGAAGCACTCGGGCAGGCGCGCGGCGAGGTTTAACCGCCCACTGCGCGCGGTATACTCGTGAAGCGGTAATGCACGCATTAAATCATCGAATCTCCCGGGCAGCAGCTCAGCGAAATCTTCACCGGGCGGCCAGTCTTTCAATTTCAGCACCATGGGCGCGCCACGGTCGTCTCTCAATCGTTTCGCAGCTAGTTCGAACCCATCCCAAAATTTCCTGGCAGGTTGGTTTGGCACGACCAGTCCGGACGCGCAGTTCACGAGGTCGACCCGCGTGTCTCCGAAGTCTCGGGAGAAGCTTTCGGGGCTCCATAGATCCTTGTCGAGGAGGGGTGATATGTCGGATACCAGGACCGGTTGACCTCTCTTCCATTGATCCTAAAACAATACAACATTAGCATAAGCAATGGAATAGGATAACAGGTGACTACAAAGGATGTTTTTTTGAAAATGGAAATACAGTAAGCATCTAAATATGCGATTTTTATTTACTTTAACAATATGACTTGTGTATATTTAATTTTACCCTATGTTAAGATATTGCCTACAGAAATAAATTATTTTTGACTTTTGACTACGGTCCTGTCATTACTTTTTGGTATCCAACTAAATGAAACACTGAACGAAAGAGCAAAATGCTAAATAAACAAGAAATTTACCTGGAAGGCCATGTAATTCCCAGGATGCGTTGGCTCAGTAAGATGCAGCAACTTCCCATCGCAGAGCCACCCGTGCGGCACATCGGGATAAAATAACTTCGATTCCAGCAACGTCATGATTCTAACCGAAGCTCGCTCCTCTTCCTCGTACCGTTTCACGACATTCGCTATCCCAAACGGTTTCACATCATCATCATCGTCTTCCTTCTTTTTCTCGCCAATCACAGACGAGACAGCGATGGCAACATCAATATTGCTTTTGCTTTTCTTTTGTTTCTTCTTGGGTGGTGTTTCACCACCTTCTGGTGCGGGTCGGATAAGCAATTCTCTTAGTGTCGAAAAGTTTCCGCCTTCTTCTGAATCTGATGAATTGGTGTCGGATTTGTCTGTTTTGAGGTCAGTTTTGAGGGGCAGGTCGGAAAGCCAGCTGACTAGAGGACTGCCGGACTTGCCGTTTTCAGACTTGACCGGCGAGGAACCGTTGGTTGATGGCTCTTCTTTCTCATTCTTTTTGATGTTCTGTAACAATTAGAAAGTAATGTCAGTTACAAATAAAGGACCTAGGTTCCGTGTTTTTCCTAGCTTTCACGGGGACTCTTGACCTGTCTAATATTGTAAAGATAAGGTTTGTTAGTAGATTGATTGGTGGCAGGTATCCCTGGAACTATTGGACCGCTACTCAAAAATGATTTTACATATCGCTAAATTGGGCCTGAAGCGCTCAAATATAGACTGTTCTATACAGGTACCACATCGGTGAAGCGGCCGCCTGTAGCCTATTGATGTTTATCTTACCCAAGCCTGACCGCAATCACGTAATCACCCTTGGGTTATTTATGCGTCTATTCTATCTTGCTTTGGGCCTAATTGATACTGTGTGGATTTTCTAGCATTATTATCCATGTGGTTGTCGGTGTTACCTTTTGTAATGCCTGCTGTAGTAGCGCCCGCGCAGCAGTCTTAGTAGCCGCGGGTGCTTGTGTGGCGTCCCCGCATGCGCACGGCGGCAAGCTAAAGGCGGCGCGTAGCGCGTGCGCGCGCTGACTGGCCGCGCTGAGCGATCCTCCCGCCGCGATTTGAGTTAGGAGTAGCCGTCTGGCGGGGTGGGCGCCACCTGATGTGCAGGTCAGCCAACTGTGGGATAAATTAATTAAAATTAATAAACATGCCACAAAGTAGGTGTTGAAAGCCGACAGACTCATTTTCATTTTTTCTGATAGTAGACAAAAAAGTGAAGAGAATCAATTGCCACTTTATTTACCATTTAGTTAAAATTTTACTTGTCTGTGGTGTTTTTGTAAACCTTATGAAATAAACGTTTTTGATTGATTTTGATATCAAAAGTGATTTGGGAGTTGGGACACTTCCAGAGAATTAACTTTTATAATAATGTAAAAGATTGATACAAGTTGTGTTTGGCCCAAGCCAAAATAACTGTTTTTCTTTGTGCCATTTAACACCACACACAAAACGAGGATAAATCGATTATGATTAAGTTTTGTTCGAGAATGTTCTTAGCTATATATGACGAAAATCTACACCGACGTTCTAATAATTATGATGGTTTAAAGTAAATTCATCAATAATTTTTGGTTTCTTGTAAAATGAGCTTGTTTTACATAAGTATCACACTTTAAGTCAATGACTCGTAATCGTTCCACAAATTGGCTTGCTTTTGTTGTTTGCCTTAATGACTTGACTAATCATCACTACTGTTTGACCAACAAATGGTGGTTCAATGACTCAGTATTTTTGTGTCACCTCAATTAATAACGGTTACAATGCAAAGTTATCTATTAAAAGCACGCAGACAGTTCACTAGCCGGTTGCGGCTAGTGAAATGTCCAGGACTCAGAAAGTCAGGACAAGAAGAACTTGGACATCTATACAAGTCAGGTTGCGGATGATGATAATTGAACAAGGTGGAAAACTGAAACGAGAATTAGATCCGATTTTGTTTTTTGGTTCTTAAATAAGCAGTAGAAGAGAAAGGAATTCAGAACCTGATTATGAAGGTAAGTCACGATAAAATAAATGAATAAGAGGTAATATGGTGGGAGACGCAATCGTGAAATATATATGAAAACTAGTTTCTTAGTACGTGTACAGGTAATAGCGGGCCCGATTCTGTTTTTTATACAATTATCCGCGCTGACGTCACAAATCAAAACCACAGACATACGAAAAACAAAAGCGGTTCTTGCCAGCTTTTTAAAATTTACCGGTAGCATAGATATAAGTAAAATTCTGTAGATATGGTACGTTCTCTCAGCTCTAACTTGTGTTGAGTTACATCAAAGGAAAAAAGATTGGAAACAGCGTGTCTTTGCATACGTCTTTCTTTGGTTTTTTTTTCTTCTTTTTTTCTACGTATACGTCTTTCCATCTTTGTTGTTCATCAGGTAGGTAAATATACCTGATGACCGAAGTCCAACCGAAACAACAATAGGCACTCGAAACCCGAATGCCGGTGGCGGCGCCGGGCCGCCTATGACTGAGGTAGGTGGACCTAATTGGACCTAGTTTGAGTGTTCCACTTTCGAGAAGCTAGTACCCAATCTCCCGAATTTTACTTACATCTATGGTAGAAGGTAATAAATATAGAAGTAAAGTGGTATAAGCTTACCCAAAGGAATCTCGTTCGCCGTTGGCGTTGGCGGTGGTGTTGGTGGTATTCGTTTCAGTCGTCGCATTACCAGATTCACCAGACGTTCTTGACTGTAAAAAAAACATTGGTAGGTTCACATCTACAAAAAACTATAGGTAAAAATATATATTAACAAAGAAAATTATAGTAAAATAATAGAAACTAATTAGAACTGGTATTTACAATTGAAACAGTTGAGCTAACTGCAGACTGTTGCAAGCAATCTACAGTTAGCTCAACTACCAATCGCTAGCGTTCCCAAGACGCTTGGCTGTATTGCCCCGCTCTATGGCAATGCTGATGCGCTGCGACAGATACTGACGCTACGCGTGACCAGACGCAGAGGTATTTTTTTTAAATAGGTAAGTATCTATAAGTTAATGTTCAGTTCACAAATATATTCACAGTAGAATCCATAATGTGGCCCTTTTTAACCTTCTGACCTGAAACCTGACACGGTATGACAGCATGACTCTTGTTTGAGAACCCTTTTGTAATTGTAATTACGTCACTAGGTCAACAAGCGAGGGTGAATGAACTCTAGGTATTTGCTACACAAAAATACAATTTGAAACTTTTGCAAACGAATGCTACCTTGAAACTGCGGCAATTTTAGAAGTATAGTAATTTTTTGTTCCTTTTTACTTTAATAATATTACAATAAGGTTTTCATTTATTGATGACGGTAAAGTGTTTGTCCACCATCTGACTTGGGTAGGTGAAGATGTGGTCCAAGATGGATTTCCAAGTTCGTTAGTCAGGTCTAATTAATAAATTTATTTCACTCAGATAGCTATCCCTGAGTGCTAGGGTACATAATATCAACCAGGTATCACGTGAGCAAAGTCGCGGGCAGTAGCTAGTTTGAGTATGCAGAGTGCAACAAAACATGTGTACTAAACCGAAAGGCGGTGATTCTGTACCCCGAGGGGATTTATACATGTTACTTGCCACCCTGTGTAAACACATTACCCTTCTCTGCGTTGCGCAGTCGGGTAAAACAGTGTGGAACAATATCTTACCTTATAACAATCTAAGCAGGCGACGAAGCCACACTTTCCGCAGGTCCAGTGAAAGTTGAAGAGTGTCGTTTCGCAGATGTCGCAAATTTCGCGAACGCCTTGCACCACGCGCTTCCATGCTATCGTTTTATCTGCTTGACAATACAAATTTTGGATTAGAAACAACAAAGTAGTAACAATAATAAAGTCGGTACTTTGTTTATGTCTGTCCTAATCGGGTGGAGGAAATGTGACGGAAGAATGGGGTCGGTGAGTGTGTGGAGTGGTGGGCTCGTCGGCCATGTATAGGAGGAAGATCCTCTTCCCCCTGCGAGCCTCCTTGACGCCAGTCGGGCCGCGGTACATTTTAAGTGTTCCCGTGGTTCGGCATAAATGGCGAAGTTTTTAGTGAGTTTTACTTCTTTCTCAGGGCATCAGTCCCACATAATTCTGCCCTGTTCCCCCCCCAGACCAGTTTAATCGTAAACTAATTTGGTCACCGAATAAAAAAAGATACTTTGTTTATAGCCGCTACGGTTAGAAATAACAATGATATGGATTACTAAAATTTTGAATTTAATACAAAATAATCATAATCATAATCAAGTAATTATCTCAAGTCCTCGATAAAGATCTATTGCCATACCGTATCTGACAGGGTGCATGAATAGGTACTTAAACTCTGTAATATTTTTGTCATGCAAAAAAAATACTGAAATACTGATTCTTTCCCTGTATTTGTTTCTTTTGTTATATATCTACTGGTGATTTTACAGCAATGGAATTTGTGTACATTGTGAAATCAAGGTATAATGACTCGTAATTGATCAAGGTATAACGAATCGAAAACTAACGAACACACAGAAACCGTGGCCGGCCGGAGGCGAAGGCGTGCGGGTTGTATCATGCGAATTTATATGAGAGACTAGGTACACATACGCCGCCCGGCGGTGTGCCCGGCCACGGTTTCTGTGTGTGGTGGCTTTTAATGTTTGCCTCATCAGCACATCGTCCACTGCTGAGCATGCTGTCCCCAAAGGGGTTTTGACACTTGGTAAACGGATTGGGTATCGCAGTGGAAGTGTTAAAAACACACAAAAGGAAGCTGCCTTCTTGTGGTGGGTCCTATGGTCTGATACAATATCCACGGAATGAGTTGGGAGGTTGGCCAGGTTGATGTTTAAATGATGGTGATATTGTTGTGTCCAGGGTTCTTGTTGGACTTCCATAATTTTAAGACCCTGTGTGTAACATGAACACAATAAAATATTAAATATTAGCTGCTGCCCGCGGCTTTGCTCGATCTTTTCAGAGATAGAAAGTAGCCATGTCCGTCCCCAGACCTCCCTGTCAAATTTCATTGAGATCCGTTCAGCCATTTAGGCGTGAATAGGTAACAGACAGACAGTTACTTTCGAATTTATAATATCAGTATGGATTGAGAATTCTGTTATGAAAGACAGACTAAATATTTACCTTCATTTAAATGGTGTGATTCAGCCTGTTTCTCTTGTTGTAGCAGTTCACAGAACTGGTCTCCAATCTCCCTGAGCAGGAAGCAACTCATCTCAATGTCTAGCTCGGCCGCGCCCGCTGATGACGAAAGCCATAATTTCTTATCCTCCTAAGACAAAGGAAAATAAAATTGTAATTATAATGTTTAATTTGCCGTAAAATAGAGATAAATAATATGAAACATGTTTTCTTTGAAACAAACAAAAAGGACCCTTTACCATTTAACACAACTTTTTCCAAGACAGGAAAATGGCGGAGGTGACACACAAACACCCAGTAATTGTCAGAAATATGTCTCACGAGAACAAAGAGTGATTGACCCCTATTCAATAGGATGAGGATAGTGAAAACAAAGTAATGAAACTCACCTCTTCAGCATCTTTGTAAGGATCCGAGAATCCGGCTATAGCTAGTTGCCTGTTCTTGGCATATTTCAGTCTTCGGAAAGCGTAGAATCGGCAGAAGATATTCGGCTTGTCTCGCTGCGCGGGCGACCAGCGGCATTCTCGGCACTTGGCGAGGCGCGGGGCGACCTCGAAGCAAGGCCCGTTCTGCAGGAACGACTCCGTGGTGTTCTTTGGGGGGGCGGAGGGGGCTGACTTTTTAGCGGGGGGCTCGTCTCGTCTCCTTCCCCCGCGCCCCCCACCGCCGCGACCAGCGCGTCGCCCTCGCGCGCGGCTGGTCTGTCCTCTCCGTCCCGAGGTGCTGCCGCTGCCACTTCCGCTGCCGCCGGATTCAGAGTCCTTATCATCGGATTCCTTATCGCTCTCGCTGCCGCTCTCGGATGCCTTCTTTCTCTTGCTCTCCTCGCCGGCCTTCCTCGGCACTGCGCCCTTTTTCCGCTTCGCTTTCGGCGGTTTTCTTTTCGGCGGCGCGGCGTCGCGCTCCGAACTTGAGCTGTCCTCCTCTGCGTCCTCGACCACTCCGTTGGTCGCCTTCGGCTTACGCGGTTTGGGCGGCTTACGCGCGCCGCGCTGCAGGGACTTGGCGGCGACAGGGACCACGATGTTGGAGCCCGAGTCGTCCGGCTCGGAGGCCCGCGAGATGGCCATCGGCAGCGTGATGCACGTGCCGCCGCCGCCCGAGCAGTCGCCCTCGCCGATGGGCGCCGTCTCGTGCCGCTGCAGCCACGCTTTCTTGCCGAGGTGTCTTACTGGGGCCGAGGCGCCAAGTGGGGAGCCGGCGGCCTTGTCCGGGGTGCTCTGCTCAGCGACCGGGGGGGTCGCCGGCGGCGCGGGGGGCGTCGGCGTAGGCGCGGGAGGTGGTGCTGCCGTCGGGGGCGAGGCGGGCAGGGGAGGGACGGGGGTGGCGGGCGCAGGACTCGCGGTCGGCGTCCGGTGCGGCGCGGGGGACGCGCCCGCCGCGCGTTCGGGGGCCTCGATGCTGCCGTCAGCGGAGGGCACGCGCACGTCGCAGGGGGGCCCGGGGGCCTGCGGGGCGGGCTCGGAGCCGTGCGGCGCGCGGCCCGCGCCCGCTGCCGCCGCTATGAGCGGCTCCGGGGGCGGTGGATCCTCCAGCCGGCGACGCTTGGAGTCCGCGTCGGGGTCCGGCATGGTGGCGGGGCGACGGCGCGGCGAAAGGCGCTCCTCGCGGTCGTCGCGCGCCACGCCGAGGTCGAGCGGCTGCGTCTGGCAGGGCGCGTGCTCGGGCGTCGGCGCGGCGCGGGGTGAGGCGCGCGGCTCGGGGGTGCGCGAGTGCGCTGGGGGCGGGGGCCGCGCGCGCGGGGAAGGGCTGTAGGCGGAGGGCGGCGGGTAGGGCACGGGCGGCAGGTCCGCCTTGGGCGCGGAGATGAGCGCATCGATGGCGACTGCGTAATGCATCTGCGCGGGCGGCGCGCACGTGACGCCGCTCGGCTTGCCGTAGATGTGCTGCGGCGCGGGACTCGACACCTTGGGCTTGGCGAGCGCGGGATGCGCGTGACCGTAGTAGGCGGCGGGCGAGCGCTGCGGCTGCGGCTGGTAGAGGCGCCGGCTCTTGTCCTGCGCCTGCGCCATGGCGGCGGCGTGCTGCGCGGCGTGCGTGCCGCTCTGCAGCAGCAGCGGCGCGTGGTGCGCGTGCGGGGAGGGTGGCGCGCGGTAGGGGCGTGCGGGGAGGTAGTGTGGCTCTCGCCCCTTGCTCGGATAAGGGTGCTTCTGCTCTAGGTGGATCTGCTTCGCGTCGTGTTTGACGATCACAGAGTTCTTTTCGGGGACTAGAGGGGGAGGCGCGGGGAGGTGCGGGTCCTTCATCTTGTCGTAGGATCGGTAGGGGTAGTTGTAAGGTGCGAAGTTGGGTTCGCCCTTGGGTAGGGAGGGATGGGACGCTGCCTTGTCGGGCTTGGCGGGGAGGGAGGGGCGCACGTGCGGGGGCATGTAGTCGGCGGCGGAAACGGGGGGCCGAGGGGCGGAGTGCGGGTGCGCGGGGGGGCTGTAGTATGCGCGCTCGTTGGCCGCGCGCATACGCTCGTGCTCGCCGCCTGCGCCGCGCGACGGACCGAGGCTGTGGAGAAGCGACCACGACGTACTTCGCTCTCGCTGCAACAAAAAAAGTTCCTTTACAATTCCTTCAATTTTCTTAGGAAAATACTTATTAGGATAATATCGTATCAGCATGCCTCTTCTGGATGGTGACAATGAGACAGTACAAACACTGCTCAAAGAAATAAATTATACTTTTAAATCAGTTAGGTACCTACATTACTACCTATTTATTCCATTGACCTGATGCTAAAAAGATCAAGGTTGCAACAAATACTAAGTAATCTCATTTGAATATGTATTTTTGTGTGATGAAATGTATTTTTAAAATCTGGAATTCCACTGATAAAGAGCTTGTCGTATGGTATAGCAATGGGTTAGTGATGGATGAAGAGATGAAGTGTTATTAACAGACACGTAAAAGAGTAATAAAATAACCTACAATTAAGTTATTAACCTTTTGGTTGGCCAGCCTCAGAGATTCTTCAAAATGCCTCGAGACTAATTTCGATGCGGCATCTTGTTCCCTCCTCTCTTTCACTTCTCTCTCGTGTTTCTCCCTCTCGCGTTCTCTTTCTCTCTCCCTTTCTCTTTCCTGTTCTATTCGTTCTCTCTCTTTTCTTTCTTTTTGCTGTTTGTCCAGCAACTCCCGTTGTTCCTGTTCTCTCCGATCTCTGCAATAAAAGGAGAGGATGTTTAGATGAATGTTTAAAAATGAGAGGGAGAAAACCAATGGAAGTTTATACAGTCACTGATTCACAATACAACAAGGCTAGACCATGTTATTGCTTCTCATGTTCAAACAAGAAAACTAGTCATGTGATACTTTTAAAAGAATATCAAAACTATTACAAAAGTCAAAGAAGCCAAACAATCGTCAAACTAAATTACAAACATACTTAAAGAAACCAAACAATCTTAAGTGCTTGGAATTTGTTTATGTGGGTCAAGGTCATTTCAACATTTTAAAAGAAAAATTTAAAATGGAGAGTTAATCAATCAGTTTTCTTGTCTTAAAGAATAATAGCTTTGAATGTAGAGCTGTACAATAATATTTAGAACTAGATTCTGCCCGCGGCTTCGCACGCTTTAATTAAACAAAATTGTGAATCTAAACCATTCCCAGATCCCCTTGAACACACACAAAAAATTTCATCAAAATCGGTCCAGTCGTTTGAGAGAATTTCAGTGACATACACACTCACAGAAGAATTATATATAGTAAGATATGGCAGTTTAACAAGGAAATTGAATAGGATTAATACCTAACAAAGCACATTCATAGTGTACCTTACTACTAATCGTTTTACCTATTTATTATTAAAATTATTATACCTACAGGTTTATTAACACTAACTAAAATAACCAGCAATGACTTACGAAAAAGGAAATATGGGAACACTGCTCTCAAATTATTGAAAAATTGAATAGATGTTAACAAGCCGCGGGTTGAATATAGACTGGCATTGGTTGCTGAGCAAACCTGCAATGCAGTAACGCTCAGGTTGTACAGTATTCCGTGAAAGCTGACTTTGCAGTAATTGTACACTTAACACACTGTACAATATGCAAGACATACAAAAAACTTTGTACTTTGATATTTGATCAACCTTTGCCAACAAGACAGCTTAGTAAAGTGGTAATTTATAAACATTTAGCCAGTTTTGCAAATTAATGAAAAACAGTGAGAAGATGTATGGTTGGGTGACTAGTGGTCACCATTATCAGTAGATATGGAGCAAATTACTCATTATTATCTTATGTTATGGCCAAAATACATTAGTCTTTCTGGCCTATCTTTGTAGGCCTGGAAAAAAATATTATATTTTAGATTCTAGAAGCAACACAATAAAGTTCATATCACCTTATACCTCTCTGTCAGAGCCTGTCTTTCTGCATCGAAATAGAGGTCATCTCATTCTATATAGGTATCTATATATAGATACCTAAGCTAGACCCAGTTAGTGCACTAGCACTCAACCGGTTAAGCATTATGAGGCCCGGAGCGAACATTTTTTATACCATCAGGTATTTTGCGGCCCGCTCCGTGCCCAATCCCTCAGGCCAATGTAAACCTGATTTTCAAATGATAAGGGTCACAATGGCTTGAAGTCTATAATTCATTAGATTCGGAATATACAATTACTTAGTTTTAATGGTTTTCTCACCAGTTATGCAAAACATGTGTACAATCCATGGAATTAGAGTAAATACGAAATAAAAATGATGTGTTGACAGCCAAAAAGGTGTGCGCGCCACCCCTAATCCTTGAGGGATGAAAGCTATTTTATGTAAGAATCCCAAGGTTAAGGTCTAAAACCACTATTGTGAATTTGTGAGTACTTACTTAAACCATAACTATGATTCATGTAGACGGTATATAAGGTAAATTAGGTCAAAAGCACCTACAAAGGGTAGAGTGTATCCATTGCAAAGAAAGTAGCATGATTTTACAAAGTTTGGTGTGCCTAGAGAATCACAAAGCGCACCATACTTACTCAACTCTGTAGCCGCTAGATAGTGGTTCATATTGGGGCTCAATATACGAATTTCGGAAGCAGATACTTAATCACACTAATAAGTTTAGATGTTTGTTGTCTCTTCACATTAAAACTACAGACAACTGGTCGAGCTCAAATTTTGCAGAGAAAGTTCTAGGCTTGGATTAACAGACATTTTAACCCGAAAGAACGCGTTTGGAGCTAATCTAATATGACATAAATCGATCAGCCTTAGCGTGGTCGCGGTGGTCACGACCTCACGACGACAAAATATTCGTAAAATATTCGAATTCCATCTTGTAGTGTGACAGATTTTGATCAAACTATGTGGTCAACGACCTCCGCAACACCGTGGGTTGCAATGCAAGTACATAGTAGCACCTGGCCCAGATTAGTTCATTTAGGACAGAGGTGAATAGCACGAACATAGAAATGCCTACATAATGCCCTGTGAATCGCGCGACAGGGGCCAAAGTAATTGTACCTAAATAGACAGGGGCTCACCAGTCGAGAGCACAAAACATCAATCAACCTCGCTGTGTTGATGGTTGAGGTTTATTGGCAATAAACTTCTCTCACAAGTTCATTGTTGCCTTCCAATCAGTTTCAACTTACCTACCTATCACAAAATTTATCTTGGTTTGTTATATAGACAATCTGATTCAAGCGTAGTTGGTAGCTAGATGGTGAGTTCGCTCAAACTATTACACAGCCACAACACAGGAAAAACAAAATGTCTGAATCAGAACTGAATGAATGAAACTGAAGAAAGAAAGAAAAGCTTGCTTCTCTTTGCTTGCTTTGCTTTGTTTCGACTTCAACTTCTTGTCTGATGGCTTCTGCATAGTTTGCTTGCTTGGGGTTGAGTTGACTTGACTTCGTGTTATTGGCAACATGTGTCTGGTTTGTCACTTTTCTGCCTGTGTCCGGTATAAAGAAACATAGTCATGGAATGGAGGCGCATAGTTATGGTTACAATATTAATATGATTACTTGAGGATTCGGATTTGATTTTTTTTCTCGCTGTTGGGGCTGGATGGTGGGATCGGGAGACAAGTTGACTTTGACAGTGACATTTACAATGGCTGATAGCTATATAAATGGAGTTGCACCAATTTTTTTTTTTAAATAAGAGCTGCTTGCTGGGTTTATCACAATTATCACTTAGCATTATCATCATCATCAACCTATACTCCTGGATATAGGCTCCCCTTATGTTATGAGCGACGACGACATAGCGCCCTGTCCCCAACTTCTGCCTGAAACATAGACGCATCCAGCATCTGTCTGCAGTCTTTCGCAGGTCGTCATACTCGTCATGCCTCTAGGCCCCAGAGGGCGCACTACGTTTGCAGAGTCGCGGTCTCTATTTATGCAGGGCAATTCAGACTACGCTTACCGAGTCATCGACACGGAACCTGACACAGAATCGCGCGATATTCAAAAACATTTGAATTTCGCGCGAATGTGTGTCAGATTCCGTGACGATAACTCGGTAGCGGAGGGTCTGCAGGGTTATTCAGACTCTCCGCTACCGAGTCATCGATTCGGAATCTGACACAGATTCGCGCGAAATTCAAATATTTTAGCGATTTTTAATATTTTCTGCGTTCTGGAAGGAATTAAACTACCAGAAAAGTAGTTTTCCACAAATTGTAGACCATTTTCCATGAACTCGTGTTACAATAAAGTATGATATAATGTAGCTGTTGGTAATATGTTGAGTTTTAGTAATAAAGTGCTTATATTGTTAATAATTCCAAAAGTAAACCAAAATCTAAATCTAGATTTGTTAAAACATGGGTTCATACTCATAGAACGATATAAATCTATGTTCATACTTCATAGGAAATGTTTTTCATTTATGGAAAACTACTGGTCTGGTAGTTCAATTCCTCGTAGAATGCAGAAAATATTAAAAACCGCTAAAAGATTTTAATTTCGCGCGAATTTGTGTCAGATTCCGAGTCGATGACTCGGTAGCGGAGAGTTTAACACGTTTATCCCAGCGGTTATCGGTTCTGCGAGAGATATGGCCGGCCCATTGCCAGCTTGCTAGTTCTTAGATCTATGTACCTATATCGATAAATTTGGTTCTCTGTCGGATACATTCGTTAGGTACGAATCGTATCATTGTTTAAGGCGGTACCCTACCTCGTTATTGTGTGAAGAGGATAGGCATAGGATTTCGCGTTCACAGGAGCGGGACAGAGCAAAGCGGCGTAAGCCCAAAAATCAAGTTTTTAGTAGTTATTTGCTCCCCACAAACATTAGAATAGTTAATTGAAAAAAAGGCAACATATAAAATGTTCTTTATACTTAGCTCAATTACTATGCTTAATCTCAAGATCGTATCATCTGTATTTATTGAGAAATTATGGTTTTAGTAAAAAATTAGAGGTAACTTTGCGATTTTTTTCTATAGAGAAAATTTTATGGAATCGTGTTTTCGAAACATATGATCGATAGAATAAGTCCTGAACTTTACCATATATAATATATAAATTTCAAAGTTAAATATTCAGTAGTTTGGAAGATATGGAGGTCCGACGGAGTTGAAAATAAGCAATTTGAGGGTAGGTACCCTCTTAACTTAACTGCAGAATCTGCCCGATGTACCTACCTATGAACTTATGTGTATTCCGAAAGAATTTCGAGAGGGGCCATGTACGACAACCGTTCTCGGATCAATGAGCCCAAACTTTGGTTTTATTCAAATTCATGCCAAGACTAATGCATCGCGAGTCCGCAACCCTTCGCGCGAGAATCCAACTTGCATTTGGCCGGTTTATAAAAAAAATATCATTATTATTATGTGGGTACGTAAGTAATATACCTAGCTGGCGGATAAGAAGTTTTTGCTTTCGCAAGACATTTTCTATGAACCCATGCTTGACGGAGTAATTCATGACAAAGGTTCAAGTGTTTGTGCAGGTTAATTGGCTGCAATACTATGACGAGGGATCCCGCAAAAATCATTCATGTTCACACACAGTAATTTGCATCCAATTTCAAAAACCGAATGACAAATACTGAGCACGGATCGGTTTTTTCAGGATACCTAGGTTTACGAAGTAACGTTATCTAATCTGTGCCTAGGTACCGTAAAACAGGATACCTAGGTAGGTACTTACCTTATATTTTTTGAGATTGAAGCACGAATCATCATGCATATTATTTTAGGAAAATAATTAGGGCCGATTCACACTTAGGTATCAGTGCGGTCACAGACTCATTACATCAGCATCACTCACAGTTCATTATCAGTGAATCTCCAATTCGGTACAATACAGAATACATAGTGATGATCCGGTTTAAGGTTAGATACGCGCAAATGAAAACCGTCAAAATTGAGTTTTGGGCGAGAGAATATAAATAAGCAATACCTATAATAAAATGAGTTGTGGAGGCATTGATCACATATTGAAACCATAAATACCTACCTACCGTCGTAGTCGAATTTTATTTGGGATATTATTTTATTTTTAGATTATCTTGAGTGCGAATGGACTGCGAGGGCCTATCCAGTATAATCTAACATAATTATTAGCATTAGCACATTACGTCAATAAATTTAATGTTATATGTATCGATGGAAGGTACACTTCGCCCTGTGCTATTGTGCAGTAGGTAATCCCATGACATTGATTGACGTACTTTACATTACACGGTAAGTAAAGTACCTAACAATTTAAATAAGAACTGAACAATAATGCCAGACGTAAGGAAATTGTCAACATTACTCAATAATGATGATGAATAGCAGGACAGGACTGACATAAAACAACAGGACGTTCCGAGAAAGATGTTCTAGAAATTAAGGATTGTTGATTATCATATTTGCTGATTGATTTATGAATAATTCTGGCAAGAGCGGTGTCCTCTAACACAAGCAAATTTAGCTTAATTTAGCTCCAAACCCTGTTTGTATAATTTTATACGTTATCGAAATAAACATTTATTTATTATTTATTTATTTTTTATTATTATTATTATATTTATCATAGAAAGCAAGCGGTGCCATTATAAAAGAAGTTGATTATCATAGAAACAAAAATTGAAAATGCAATTAACGTTGCTTATTAGCCCTGCTGAGGAGGATATTTTGGGACAGAGACAAGATTATTCAGGACTAAGCTGACTGATCTGCTGAGCTGATCTGTAGGCAGGCCTACAGAGTGCCTGCATTATGTTTACATTGTCTCCGCTTTCGGAAAGACCTGGGCGCGTCAGGGTTAATATTGTCTCTGGTAACAATCCGGGAAAGAAAACATGACGATGACGACGTAAAGCCACAAGGTAGATAGGTTAGCAATGCAATGACGCAAATGACATAGATACTCGTAGTAGGTCAGGTAGGTATTAGGTAAGTAATTACTATAACTACTAGGTAACTAAACAATGTAATGTAGGAAAATAAATTAAACAAAGTCAAAGAAAAAACAAAATTATAGATGAATCATAGTGATATAGATCTAAACAACAGATTAAAAGATCAAGTTGGGGCAAAATGATAAGTTAGTAAGTTACCTTCTTAAGTAAGTACACCGCCTAACTAACCGAGACCTAATTCAAGTCAGTGAGAGCAAAGTGCGTAGGTAAGGTACTTACTTAATATAAATAATAGATTCAGGCGTTGTTACCTACTTTGCGGAAATCCATTACCCACCCGCCGCCGCCGCCGCCGGCGTGTTTGTTAGGCCTTATCATATCAGTATTTCAGTAAGTATGTTTATTGCACGAAAAAAATATTACATAGGTAGGTACTTATTACAAAGTTTTGTAAGTATTCATGTACCCTGTCAGGAAGGTTATGGCAATAGATCTTAATATAGTATTCTCAATTCAGTCTCAGTCTTATATAAGCATTTTGCGTTTTATACAAAATTACAGAGATCTTTCAGGAAATAAGAGAAGGTTTCTGGTTTTGTTTTCGATAAAGTTTTTTTAATCACAGGTTTTGCACGGAATTGTTACTAAAATGTAATACCTACCTATTATTCATCGTTATACTTATTTTTATAATGGATTTCCATTCATATACCAAGCATAAAGCGAGTAATATTTAAAGAAATCCAGAATATAGGTAATTCCTTTGAGTCACCGAGCCATAAGAGTAGGCGCATGTAGCTAGTGGATCAACCTAAATAAAACCAGAGTATCTGTGGTAAGAATAAGTGGCGGATGCAAGTCATAAAATTATACATAACGTAGGTACTCGTACGTGCTAAAGTGGCAATTGCTTTTTATAAGACTAGAGACTCGAAACTCGGAAACAGACAAACCATCTGCCTGCCACACATGTGATGTTGTGAGTCACAAATTCTCGATAAACGACACGACATGACTGTGTAAACGGACATTAGGGTTATACATATACACAGATGTTTATATTATTTTTAGCAGGTTTTACGGCGACTACATTTGTTTCGAAGAACACATTATTATTAACACGTGCAAAGATAATACGCAACTATTTTGAACACAGGGTCACAGAAGTGATTGCTTAGGTAACTACTTTATCCCAGTTATAGCGTAAATAGCTATATAAGTAGGTATAAGTTGCCTAGTTCTAAAATCCTTAAATATGGGTCATGCATGTTACTCAAACATTATATGCATTTTAAATTGATTGCTAAAGAGATTCTCTCGGTATATCGTATATATATTGATATACATATCATAGAATTGTGAATTGTATATAAACATATCATAGAATTGTAGAGCAAAATAATCAATATAACAAATCATGCCTCGAATAAAAATGGATGAATAAGCTATTGGGAAGATGTTATTAAATATTGTGGATATCTCGGGAAAGAGAATAATAATGACGA
Source organism: Eupithecia subfuscata (assembly GCA_963564075.1). Lineage (NCBI taxonomy): Eukaryota > Metazoa > Arthropoda > Insecta > Lepidoptera > Geometridae > Eupithecia > Eupithecia subfuscata. Next base: position 11,470,604 of record OY751109.1, on the reverse strand, counting down.
GTACTTTTCCCTCATCTCATCAGCATTCAATAACTGAAAAGAGAAATTCGTTTGCTGTCGCACAGTTCCTATCTAGTCATCTGCCAAGTGATCAAGGTCAGTTCAATGACATTGGCAAACAATTAGCAAAATGCGAAATTGGAATTGTTCTCTCTTGGGAAAATTGAAAGGTTTACTTACAGTACAGGGTTTATGTAAAGCCTGTCAGTCATGTGACTGAGGAAAATACAAGACAGAGAAAGAGAGGACAGATTCGATTTAGAAAGCCCACCCGATTTAATCCTGATAAATATGGTAGGTCTTATACAGATTAAGTTTACGCAAAGTAATCCGCCCGCGTACTATCGAGACATTAAGAAAAACGTTCATTATATAAACAGAACTGTTAACCTTACCTACCTGTTTTAGTAGAAATAGAAACAATCATTCGAACTAAATTAACTAACTACTCAATAATTTATTAATTTGACACTCTGATACCTTGTGGAATTTGCCTTTGTAATGTTAAATCTGAATTAATTGAACTGACTACCTATATCAAGGTCACAGGAAAGAAGGCTTTGAGGAGGCTCATTTTGAGAAAGTACTTTTAGAACGACATCTTTCAAAAGCAACAAGATGAATGAGAAGAAATAACTAACCTTAGCAGTCTTTCATGTCTCTCTCTGTCAAATTGCGCCGCGGCGAGGTAGTCGTCCGCAATGGCATGCTGCAGCGGCGTGTGGAGCTGCGGCTGGTAACGCTGCTTCCACAGCTCGCTGGGGTATAGCGCCGGCGGCGGCGGCGGCAGATGCAGCAAGGGCGGCGGCGGCCCGCCTCCGTACCCGTGCGCCATGCCGCGCCACTCGCGCTCCTCCGTCGAGCTCGCGGACCCTCCCGACCGCACTCCGCTCACACCCGAATCGGACCTATCGTCCGCATCTCGCGAGCTCACTATCACACAGTCGTCCTCCTCGGAGGCCACGGCGCTGGCCACACCATCCGCGCCCGTAACGCTCACTGCACCGCGCACTGCACTAGCACTCTCAACAGCCTCCTCGGCTGTGCTCACGCACTCCTTTTTCACGCACTTGTTTTCGTCACTAACTTTAGCAACATCACCACTCGAGGATACACTTTCTGTGGCACCTGTAACAAGAGAGATCAGCTGTTTATCATCTGTTTTTGTTAAACAATCAAGAAAAACTAACTAGAAGCTATCGACTAACCAGATATAAAAGAAAAGCACGATGTCAATCAAGTGCCCATGAAATGAATAACGGCTGTTATCAGCAAACTGTCAGCTGCATATTTTCAAACGGCTGACGTCAGTGCTCAGTCAGTCGCGACGGCACGTTTGGGTTAAAGCCAGGATAAGCTCATTCACACTGCGTCCGCCTACACGCGCAAAAATCTGTCGTATGTGGCCGATTCGACCTCGGCATTATTCAAACAATTTAATTTCACTTGGCAAGGTGCTTGTGATTATTTTGAATCGCAATATTTAAAAATAAACAAGATTATGTTCAATTAAGTAGGTACTTTGCCTAGGCCAATTTCAGAGATACGAGCTCCCAATCTTGGCAAAACAAATGATTTCTGTGTAACTGTTATTTTATTCGTAAACAATCGATTACTTCGCCAAATAAGCAACAAGTTTTTGTACGAGTGACCTTGAGATTAATTAATTTGTCTCATATCCATCAGTGGGAACGAGGTGAGGCAATAAGCGGTAATCACGAGCGTATGTAGGTTAACAATGTTTGCTATTTTAATGTTATCGTTCGGACCGGAACAGGAAGGTTCCCGTGAAAAGATATGGCCGTGTGGGTGGAGCAATATGTCGGCGAGCCGGCTCCGCAGGGAAATACGTGAATGGTGGCTGGCCGCGAGCCAACACTCCCTGCGCCAGCGAACGTTTGACAACTGGCCATTTGGCCCACCACCAGAACGAGGGCAATGTGACAAACTCAATGCGTGATGATCGCATTTTTAGAAAATTAACAATCAATCAATCCTGGTTATGTTATGTAGCTTCTGCCTGCGGCTTCGCACGCCAATTTTCAGCATACTAAGTAGCTTATTATCTAAGTTAGGCTATGCTCTAAATGTACGCCAAATTTCATATTGATCTGTTCAGTCGTTTTGGAGATCCTAGGTAACAAAAATTCAGTTTTCACAAACCTTCGGCTTTATAATATTAGTTGGATAGTAGGATAAAAGCATCAACCCGATCCCGATATATAAAAGGAGTTCAATTATGATAGAACCTAGTGTAATTGATATGGCTTTACGCAGACTCTACGACCAATGTTGTAAGAGACAAGTTTTTTGAGATAACCTTGTTAATTTTGAGAGTGTCTCGGCTGAAACAAAAGATAAAAGCAGATGTCCTCACATCGTAAGCGATAAAAATCTAGTGCGCGTCCTGGACAATTAAATTATAAAGTTGGCAGAGTAATTTCAGTTTATTCGACACGATACGACACCTACACAAGGCAAGTCTGCGAGCCGAGCGGGCAACAATGGAATTTTAATGAGAACCCAGTTAACGAAGATCCTCATCTGAATAACAACACAAATAATTATTCATACATAACAAACATAAACAGCGGCGTGAGTGGCGATTGTGTGTATACAGCTGGTCATTATTCACGTAGTGCGTGTTTCGATATCATCTCGTCCGAATAATGATATGATAATAACTGGGTACGATATAGCGATAGGTACGTTAACGGAGGAAACCGCCATTTTTAATGCAACCTATTACTCACACAAAGGGAACCGGTCTGGCAAAACTGAGCGATTGCATTGCATACCGCGCGGATCCTTCATTCTTAACTTGTTATGGATTCCGAGAATCAATCATAAAACAATACCGCAAATGGGATTAAACTGACAAAGCTTCTCAAATAGCACAAGACTTGTCAGTACATTTCCTGCAATAGGATTGTGTCGTTCATGAACGAACGGCTCATATGATCCGGATCACGGGCCGCTCGTGATTGTTCCGAACAGTTCGACGAAAAGACCCGTTCATTTCTACGTTCGGTTCATTGTGAACGACTGAGACGCGCGCCGCGACATAACGCAAAGATCCGCTGCGTCTTGCTCTCGCGAGGCCGTAAGTGGTGCGTGCGAGTAGGATAGGACACATTCTGTGGCTTGTATCATCTACTCACAGCCTGATTAAAAGTAGATACCTTAAGGTAACGTAATAGAGTCTGTTGTCGCAGTATGGTACTTAGGTATTCATTCCTTTATTCCTTACCAAACATTACGTAGGTATAACACGCAGAAGTTAACTAGGCACCTCGTGCCTAGAAGTTTACTTGGCACCAGGTGCCAAGTTGATTTCTGCGTGTTGTACACAACTGTTTTCTTCCTTTAATAGTAAAAATATTACTACTGATACTTGATACTTTTGTTCCAATTTACTTGAAACTTTAAAGACCTTCCTTACAAATAAATGTTTTAACTATTTACCAAAATACCTATTTACATTCCATACGAAAACCAGTTAGCAACCAAATCGATTTTATACTGACAGACGAATAATAATCATAATCGATTTACCCGATAGCCCGAGAGAGGAGGCTATTATTTTTCGAGTAGATAGGTACATGTAAGTACTTGGGCATCTAAGTAGGTATGTAGGTAGGTACCTACTGTACGTACCTACTACCTAGGTAGGTTAGGTAAGTAGGTACCCCTATGTAAATTATTTACCAACAAGGAAACCCGCTTGCACAAGTTCATAAAAATATCAAGCATAGGTAGGTAGGTATTAAATCAAAGTGAAATAAAAGCTGATTGAAATGGTCTAGCAATAGTCGGATAAGCTTTGTAAAGTTTTGGTAAGTACCTACCTAGGTAGGTAGGTAGTCCTTAGGTATTATTTCTAAAGTAGCTTTCCTCAAAGTCGTCGCATCAATCAATCCATTTTTAGTAGCCATCCCAAGGCTAGGTTAGGAAGATAAAATTTATAAGAAAAGCATCAGACGAACGAAGGTGTTATTGTAGGTACCTAGGTAGGTAACTAGGTATTAGCATTCGACACAGACAAACCTCACCTCAAATTAATAAGCTTAGCTACTACCGATTCAATTGCCTAAATTAAATTCTCATTCAATTCAATAGGTAGTAGCCGTGGTAGTAGGTAGGTACCCAGGTACCTAATTGAGTAGGTACCTACCTAAGGAGTTATATATTTTTCTGTCGGACAACATTACCACGGTAATAATATTACCTTGACATTACCTACTTGCTTGAGTTTTTTTATAGCTCAGTATCTAGTACCTACCTACCTAGTAGGTATCTCGCAATTTGACCATTTTAGACGCACCTACCTAGGTATAATAAAACGACGGTTGTTGGAGGCACGCAAGATAGGTAGGTAAGTATTTACACATCTTTCTACCTCCTGTGAGGAAGATATACTAACGAAGATATAGGTACCTACCTACTAGACGAATCTAACTTGAGACGTTATAAGTAGGTAAGTACCTATCTCAATTCAGGTCAATAAATATCTACCTACCCAGCAGCGAGTTTTTACTCTATGTACCTACCATAATTTAATGATAATTGGATCATGAATGATATACCTAGACCGAGAATTCGAAAAGATCCACCACAGAACCAAATCAGTCGGTAACGAAACGACGCGACGACACGCAACGAAACGAACCGATCTCGCACAGGCTCAGATCAGTCAGTCACAAAATCGAAAAGATCCGCCGGCAAAAACAATCATTCAAATGAACGGATCATATGAACCGGATCATTTTCTCAACGGGTCGTGACTGATATGGATCTTTGTGAATGAACGAACGACACACGCCTATCCTGCAACAACAACTCGTCAGCAGAAATTAACGTCAACCCAAACAAAACCTAATCGAGCAATGTTCACAAACAAAGCAGTAGGTAACTAATGTGCTTCGGTCGGCGTGTCGCCAGATAAAAACGTAACAATTGCAAAACTACAATTGGCTGCGATAGCGTTACTTATTGCTTACAAAACGAAACGATAGATTGTTGAACAAACATTATTCGATAACGAGAAATAGGTACGACAGGCCACAGCTGTTAGCAATGGTAAAAGAATACAAGAAGCGGAGAAAACAAACCTGCCACTTTTCAAACAAACGAGCTAAATGTAAACAAAAGTTGTGAAACAATGAGACAGTGATCAACGGAGGGGGACAATGGGACAACAAATAACTCGATGGGGAAGTGCGGCAACCTCGCGTTCTGCCGACGCGACACGACGACGGGTGATTGACAAGACAAACGCAGGCGTGGGGCCGCCGAGAGAGGTTTTCATTAGACATAGAAGTTGAAAGGCACAGTTCAGACGGCCGACACACGAGGAAAGCGGCGGCTGTAAATCCTGACCACGACAACTTGAATTATTCATGAAGGGCGGCTGGCCCGCCGACAGAAGTCGACGCAACAAAAACTAGAACATTTATGGCTCTTTCTGTGGGGAATTACTCTTTTTTTATGCAAATACTAAGCCCTTAGTAAAAATAGCAAAATGAACACAAACCGTAAAACTTTCATGTGGTATTCAACCCTTGTGAAGTCGGTCGAATGAGTTTTGAAACCGTATCACGTAAAATGTACGTAAACCCATAAATTTGCAGATTTTTTACCGCAAGCAGGTAAGCAAAGGGAAGCGTGGTTTTGAATTATTCATTTGAGCGCAATACCGTTTGCTTTGCCATTAGTTAACAAAGTAGGTTTTCCAAGAATAACTAAACCACAAGATCTACCTACCGACATAGACCGACCAATCAACGTCATTCTCGTAGTACCTAGTTAAAGGGTAAATAATAGGGAACAAGAAGCCACTCATCGCGTCGATTTCGTAAACAGAGAGGGTCAAAAGGTTGAAACCATTAAAGCTAAATCAAATATTTCGTTAGGCACAAAATACTGGTAGCTAACATCCATCTTGTTTTTGCGCGTCAGTAATTTACGACTGAAAATGTTATTAAATCTAATAAAAGTGACATACAAGCTAAAGATGAAGCGACAGTCTTTATTACAGGTGGTTCGAGCGTGTTTGTCGACTCAAAGCTATCTCGTTACAGGCAGTAGAGCGCGTCGGATTACCGACCGTGTAATGAAACACTTCCACTCGGACAACAACCGTTAATAGGGCATTAGCAGCGACAAAGCTTTCTCTGGATAATAAGGCAATCATTATTACCACACACATTACATCACGCAAATCCGCAACGCATGCGAGAACTCATCTCATAAAACTGGAATAGGTCCACCGCAAACCGCATTATCACTTTCTAAATAAAGCTCACAAATTATATTATTCAGCATCCATGCCCGCTTTTGAAATGTCAACCCAGATAAGACCTTTCACGCCGCCAGAAGGTTATTTTGGGGCAGGTCAGCTCAAAAAGGTTTGATTACATTTATGAGTTCGAATCGAAAAGCGCATTGGTTTTTCGTGACTGTGAAGTGCAACAGAGCCTTGAAGATAGGTCGGTGATCACGAGTCAGTTTGTTCGTGCAGTAAATTGCGCAATGAAAGAGCCCACTGAGCCCTCGCTATCGGGCTTGGATCTCACGACGCGTCCCGATAGCTCGTGACCGGAATCAAAGCTCCATTGTACGCTGGAATACTTGATCCTACGCTCAGACAACTTCCACATACTTTATGCTTATCGGACGATCTACTCTGCCGGCAGGCTTATTCAACTCATGTAAAATGTAAATCGAATCGAGTTATGGATAGGTATAATAAACATGTTAGTGCCTTGGTTGGTAATAACAGAGGACTATCCGGTCAAAGTAATATGATCTTCAAGGATTTACCCACTAGATTTATTAAGGTAATATCTGATTAAGTAGGATAATAAATACATGAGCTTATTAGACGTTAGCTAAGCAGACTCAAACTGTTCATTCATTTAAGACAATTCAAGGATATGAAAACCGATAAAAACAGCGACCTCGTATTCGTAAGTCGAATAAATCTTAATAGCTTAATGGCTCGACAGATAAGCCAAGAATTTGTTAAACAGGAAATAGGTAAAAATATACCGATAGTAGTAAAGTAGCTAATAGCTATACTTACAACCGCATGTGCAAAGAACGTTATCGATAAATTTAGGGCAACCGAGACGGGTCATTTGAAAGAACAATGAATATTATTGCGATAAACATGAGCTCTTCGATAAGTTTATAGCTGTTTACGCCAATAGTGAACTATTGATAGCGGTTAGCGATAACCAGCGACACAAAAGGTCAACGTGAACACGACTGGTAACTATACAACGCAATAAACCTCTTTATAGTTATTTATATACTGCTATGCCCTGTTCTAATGCTATTATGCGGTTAGGTATGTGATTATCTAACATACAATGTGGGTAGGCGATGCAAACAAGCCAATTAACACAATTTTCTAGCGCTATCTCATTGCTAATGCGTGACGTGTGTAAATCACTAGCACGAACTGGTGAGCCTTGATGGATGTAATGAGATAGTCGTTAAGCTGTTTATGGGCATGGTTTTTTTTATACTTTGAAGTTGCTTTGGTAGGTACTTTATGATAAACACCGCTTTCAATATTACTTAATATGAATGACCTACTTATATCCTTACTGCTTTTATACTGTTAAATAATAAATACTTATGTTTACGATGGTTAATCAAATAGATGTTCCGAACTACTTATGTAGGTTAGTATTATTGAAAATTGGTAGGTGGATGAGTCTCTTCTTATATCGTAACTACCTTTAATTTAATTAATAAGGAGTCGCTTATCTTTCCAGACAAACGTGGAAAGGTAACCACTACGCTGTTTGATGTAGACCATCAAAATGTAAGGATGATATCAATTTATCTCGTCATTATCTAAGTATGTTTGTATAGAACCATAAAAGAACTTGGAAATAAAGCCCAGAGACAATGTCTCCAAAAGTAGGTAAAATAATAACATCTAAAATAGGTTTAATTAGAATGAGAAGACACGCGGTTTATCTAGAACCTAGATTTTAGGTACAATATTTTCATCCGGGTAGTTTGCACTAAAAAATTAAAAGCTCTAATTACTTACGTTTTATGAAATTAGTTACACTGGACTGTAGAAATCTTCTTCAGCTTTATAAAGCTTCGTCAGTAACTTGCCATTCACTTTCAGATCAATGACACAATATTCTTCCGTAATACAATAACACGTCAGTCACAATCACAATCCACTAATTCACCAGATCCTCTTCAAAAGAAAGTGGGAAATCCTTAAAATCCAGCAACGATTGTCCTTGAATGCGGTCAGGAAATCGAAGCAGTCAAGCGTTCACCTGCACACACACACAAGCTAGCTATATGTACGCTCACGACTATGTCAAAAATGGTTGCGAACACTGCGCACAGACGTGCGAAGGCCTCTGTAGCGTACAAAGAACTGACTGAAACGCGGGGAGGGAAATGGTGTAGAGGAGACCGGGGCGCGGGGCTTCGGCGGCAGTCTCGCGACGGCAACGTAGCAACAAGTGAACGGTGGAGCGGGTGTGAGGGCAGAGGGAGGGGAGGGGTGCGGAATTGGGGAGAGCCCCCCTCGCACAAAGCGCACCTGACCTCACGGTGATGCTGCACTCGTCTGTCACTCCACATCCACCGCATAGTACATGGAAACTATCAAATTGATGAAACAGGAAAGGCCTTTGCCACCACTGCATTAGGCAGGTGCGGTACGACCAGACAACGCTAATCATTTTAAAAGTAACATGAAGTAATAAATTCTGTGAAACAACGAAAAATAATACAAAGAATTAAAACAAGGGGATCTTTTCAGACCTTACAATTAGATGAAGTTCTACGTCAGAGGATCTTAGGCCATATTCGAGGAAATCTCTTATCTGATGAACTTTCGTCAGATTGTTTTTCATTCACTTGAAAGATTAACGTTGTATAGAACTTCTAACAAACATCAAACTTCGATCATCATTATATTTTTCTATGTTATTGTATTTATATATTACTTTTGTTCTGTCTATAAGATTTCAGAAAAGATATAAGATTTTAAAGACTCCGAAATGTATGATGCTTAATTATGGTTGTAATTTGTAACTGCTAATTCAAGATATCAATTTGGAATTATGTCGGCAAACAACAACGACAAATATAACATGTCTACAAGGAAATAACATCTTTACTGTCATGCATTATTGATATGAATGTTAGAATTAGAACACGCTAAAACAAATTCCTTATAGCGATCGTTGACCAATTTACTAAAAGTACCTATTACAATTTGGCAAGTAGCCAACTATTCCGTGGACAAAGGATCCATTCTGCGATCAGTTTTAGAAATATCTCAGATCAGCTGCACTGCCAATACTGGAAGGAATTTGAATACTTCATTATGTGAAAGTATTTCAAAGAAACAGGCCGAATTGTTCTTATGAAAAAATATGGCCCATTTAATCTGAGCGCCCCGAACCGCCGCCACCGCCGCCGCCGCCGCGCCGACTTTTACCTGCTTCTAAACCCCACTAATTATGTTTTTATCTAATCAAGATTATACTTGTAAAACCATATGAGTTTTTACAAGTAAAACCTTTTTTGTTGTTGATGTTTTTATTAACCTGAAGTACATAACACGGTACATGCTTTATGTTTAAGTAAAAGGTATTTGTTTGCATCATTGGCGTTGTTATGACTAGTTTATTTTTATATGCTCCATCGTTCTAGGAGGCGGATCCACACGGGTAATTTGTTAGGTAAAACCAGTTTACGATGTTTTTGCGAAAGCAAAAAACAAGCAAAGAGGTCGCATACCTTGCGGTTGGCCTTGTGCTAATCGAGTTAGCGTCTACATGCGAATGTTCAATAGTTTACACACGCGATAAAAAAACCGATATTTCAACTTGAGCGCCTGCAATAAAGAACTGGTTTTTAAATGGACTTATAAAGTTCGTTCCAAATAAAAGTGATAAGTCGGTATATAATTAATATCATATAGATAAGAACTGTCGCATATATGGAAACAATCACGTATCTGATAAGAAGAAGGAAAGCAAACTCACGACTTCAGATAATCTCCTAAAAATAGTCGTTGTATCATACAAGCGCGGCGTGCATGTACAGTACAGATAGGTCAGATAAGTGGCATTATTGTGAGAGGTGGGGAGTATACTGATAAGAGGAATACAAACACGGCAGCCGATAACCTGGTTGCAGCGGCTGATAATAAGTCTGTTATCCGCCCGTCTTTGCACAAGCACAACACATGTATAATGTATAATATGATAAAAGATATGAATAACTTTATCATTGTGCTGGTAGATCAAACAAAACCTGAGCTTGACACGGCTAAAAGTAAACAAGTAATTATCATAGTCATACAATGGAAATAGAAAAACAGGTTACCTACGTGCGTTTTAAATTTATCTATAGGTATTTTATGATCTGTATCATGATTCACGAAGATAAAATATAATCAATCAACAATATTCTATGATATGTAATTAAAATATATATACCTGCTAATAATTTATTGGAGAACGTTAAATTGACTCTACTATGTATACACATATCTTAAAACATTGCGATATCATTCCTTCCAGCTATTCGAATTTCGACGAGACATTCCCCGAACAAATATGGTTATGCCGAGGCGTGTTATTTACTCTCGTAGCTATCTACGAGAGCTATATCTCGATTTCCGGACTGCATGACTCAGGTTGCGTGGGAGAATTCACAACTTACAACAGTAAAATTCCTTTCTAGAGTTTGTATGTTAAAGAACATGTAAGTAGGTACGCCGTGTCGTGACGTGACCCGTTCCGCTCAACGAGAACAATGAGGGTATTCAGCTTGTTATCGATAGCTTACACAGCTGCGGCCAAGTAGAGTAAGGAGACGCAGTTATTACGAGTCAATTAATTCAACGGTCGATCTGAGCAATAACCGTGAATCATTAGTTATTTATTGGGACCAGACAGATAATGAAAACGCTAATTCATTAGAATAATGTTCAACATAGGAAAATAATCTTGCGTAGCTGATTGATTACATAATTATGTGATTCTAGAATCTACCAAGTACCTAACTTCAGCGATCTGGAATCTAGCCACACTCCGGAGAATATTTGTCACGGATGTTGGTACATAAACGATCATTATGAACGATTTATTAACGCATGAAACGTCTGCCAGGCGGACGTAAATCGTAACCATTTCGTCATCTAAGCGAGTTGGCGAGACTCCGGTCGCCGATCGAATGTCAAAAACCGCAAGACGTACCTAATAAATTGTTGTCTCATGGAGAGTAAACATCGACGATCGGTCGCATTCATGCATAATTGATGAGGGTTCGGTTCGGAGCAAGCGCGTGGATTCCTGGCGGTCACGACTTGCCCGCCAGCCGCCATTTTGTGAAGCCTGCTTGCCCCGGGTGCGCCGCATAGTGAATAATAATACGACCTTATGATGTATTCCACAACTCTACCATGTTACCTTACCAAATAAATAAAAAATCAATCCAAATAGAGCCCCTAATTTGAAATATCAAAGTACCTAGCAATTTTTATCGCTTCCGCTTCGCTCCAATCCAATGGGCGCAGGTAACGATCATGACACGATAAGTATTGCGAGCAGTCTTGCCTTCGGCACGCAGTGTGCAATTAAAACAGAATGATCATTATTCGTTTCTATTGTTACCGGTAGAGTAAATAGAGCATACGGCGGAGTAATACATAATAAATCCAATGGTACAATACTATACGAGGCGGTAACTCTCACGCACGCCCATTGTACCGTGTAATCGTAATCAAAAGTTCTTTCTCGAAGTCGAAACAAGCAACTCATCGTTATTAGAGAAAAGTTTCACAACAATTACCTTTTGACAAGAGCGTAGTAGATCAATATGTTTGTCTTATGTGCGCGAACGAAAGATACCCATGTTAAAATTTGTTGATGTTGTTTTAGGCTCGTAAACAAAACACAAGTTTCATGACTATACTTGCGAGTTGCGAGTATTGTGAATAAGCGAGTCGGACCGAGCCCGCCCTTAGGCAGAATACTCATTATTACGGATGAAAGTCTGCCGCACGTTGACTCATAAAACTCATAATAATACAAAATGAAATAGCGCCCGTCCGTCTACCCCACAACCGCAACGAGCTCCGCCAACCTCCACACGCCAACCTGCATAATGTAAGCGAATGCGTAACCATGAACTACGAATTATTACGCTGCTTGAGCATTCGAGAATGCAACTATGCTCGCCTACAAAGGAAGTTATAATTAAACTGTTAACTATGTTAAGCGGTTAAAGATAATTCCTAACAATTTCCTCGCGCATTTGACACAAATTGAAGCCGAGAAAGTAGAGAGGGTATAGAAACGACAGACAATGAAATCTCAGAGCTGTAGTGTGTGGTGCAAACAATACCATCTTGATTACAAAGATGGATCACAACACAATGGCTTTGAATAGATGATGGGATTGATTGTTATGCATTAGAATGAGTTCACTCACAGTGTGTAGGTATCTTGCACAGGAACAATAATAATCAAATTCAATGAGCGTGATTGTAAATCAAAACAGTTCAAGGTCATATCTCTGAAAAATGACGTGAACAATAATAGATAGTAGGCAAAACATTAAGCAATACAAATTACTGTGCTCTCAATACATCTGACACTGATGTAAAAGACGTAAATAGTCACATCGAGGAAGTATCTAACGACAAATTGTATGTCGAACATGGAAGGTGTTTTGTAGCAACAAGACAGCTGCGAACGCCAGCCGCACTTCCTGTAAGCCCAACGAAACGACCCATTGTTACGTGTCATCGCGACGAGTTTTTTACGACTGATTATCGAATAAACCGTGATAGTTAACATGCCAATGCCTGACGTGGTGTTTGATGTGACATTGTAAACTTGCTGGTGACATGGAAGCAGATAAATACATTTTTCAATGATCTAGCGCATCTAACGCAAACTGAATAATAAGACACAAAACAACTGAAGTAACAACCGAAGAACTAGCAATGACCTTTAGTATAGATTATATATCGATCAATGATTGAATTATGTGAATAACTAACGATAAGTATGTGTTTCAAAGTTACTCACTTGACTAACAAAACAATGTAGGTACAAAACTAAATAAGAATGATATCACCGAGTGTTCGTTAAGACTTAAATGAGGCATGGGTAGCGCGACAGCAACATTCCTGTCTATCTCATTATCAACAGGATCACTATCTCGTAACTCTACAATTTGCCAGTGATAAGATTAGATACTGATGTTATTGTACCCGATTACTGAAGGCTCGTTTGTGTGGAGAATATCATTATTTTTTTGCACATATTGTACGCGTAATGTCGGAACAAATTGTCGAGGCGCTGGGAATTCTGCCGCGTGAGATCGGAAAGTCGTGATCGCCTTCACGACGCCCCTTGCGCCTCAATTCACTAATCAAATAGCACAATGACTCCATTGTTGGTAAGATGCATTCTTTGCACACATTTCACTTTACAAAACCGATTTGTTTCCTTGCGTTTTTCATCGCACAGTATTTTATAAAGGAAGTACGCGATACAACAACAATAACCTGCATGTGGTAAATAAACAAACTGAGAATATTAAAGAATCAAACATCAAGGAAGTTATTGAAAGAAAATACACAAACAAAAGTATCTACCTGATGTCAAAATTTTGAATGTAACTTCTTTATTAACCAAAATATTATTATCAGTTAACATCTACCTTCAGAGTAAACCAGAAGGTCGTACATCAGCGTAACCTAATCCGCCCTCATTGTAACGTGTAGGTAACTAAGGGGGAGGACTCGCTACCCCGGGGATTATTCAAAGCAGGCATTAAGCCCTCGCCCATTACCGGCAGCATGTTATCAAAGGTTTTCCTCGAAGGAACTGCAATACTAGCTACCGGTAAGCTGAAAGTTGGAAGCACGCCAAACGATGCTTCGATACGATGACCGTTATCTGATGAACGAAATGTGCATAACACATGATTTGTCTGCGGGAATAACAATATAAGTCATGGCGCAGGAACGTTAACTTTTATAGATAGGGATAAACCTATGGACTTTGAACAGTTTCGTTTTTTATTTTTATAAACATGTCAAAAAGAAAGCCAACAAAGTACTTTTTATATTTATTGATCTTCAACTGAAGATTTCTACTACCATTCTAATAAAACAGAAACATAGGTAGGTACTTACCATACTACTTACTTACTTAACTACCTATCTACGTGTTTACTTTTCATATTACAGCTAACGAGAGTTAACAAAGGTAATTCAATCAAAACCAACAAATCAATCTGCCATGTTATTAGAAGCCTAAGAAACTTACAATACAAACATCTGAAGAGTAAAACAGCTGCCTTGCTCAATAACAAGCTCAGTTAAATAATGCTGTTATTGGATATTCAATTATTCACCAAGCTGGTAGAAGTAAAGTCTGAAAAGTTTTATAAGTACCTATATTATTATTAGTTAACTTATAGGAATGTAGTTTTTAGTCTAAGCCTGGAAAGGGCAAACATGAAATAGAAATAGGTAATTTAGAGAAAAATATAAAACATTGATTCAATTACTATGAATAGGGCTTAAAAATATTCTTGTCAGTGGCCAAAAATTTGAAAGTAGTTACTATTACAATAGTTATTAGCTGTATTACCTACTCGTGAAATTGAAAAGGAATCCCATCAAAAAAGGGAACTTTTAATTTTCAAATTTTACCGTAAGATTATTGAACTGCGAGGGGCAACAAGAGGAAAATGTCGCGATTGAAGCCCTATAGAATAGGGGGTTTGTAGGGTGAACGTGGGAGAAGCGAAATACCACCCAACACCCCCGCTCAGCCTGTTTACGTTGTCGTGTGGCGGAGCGGATCGAGCGACACGAGGTGACGCGACATCCTGGGCGAAAGTTTGATTACCTAGTAATTTTATTTATGACTTTGAAAATGCAACATGCAAATTGACTGAGAGAAATTTCAATTAGATATTTTCAGAGTACAGGTACATTTATTCAATATAGATCAAGCTTTCCTAAATAGAATAAAAAAGCTGATTGACATTTTTACTAAGCCAAAGCCGCTGTAAGATTAGACGCAATTCAAAATGCTGCCGATATTATGCCAAAACAGTTATGTAATTTCCGTTCTCTCAATATAGCCGTCTCATAATTTGATCAATATTTAATCATTGCTCAGTGGAGTCAGCTTCCGTTCCCGGGCGATCGTCATGGCAACGACCGACGTCTGTTACATAAACATAAGTACAGGCCGACAAAACATCCCTCATTTCATTCCCTTTACGAGGTTTGGGCACCCCTCAAGCAGCTGATTCCATTCATACAAAAAATAATGCGAAGTTGCTCTAAACATCCTTTCTCGCATTCGCATCCCTCTAAGAACATTTTAATCAGTATAAAATAATAATAACAATACCATACCGCGATAATTTTTGATATCACACGATATATATTATATTTGTATATTATATTAACGCCGATGACGCAACGTAGAGCGTATCAATTTATTGCTATATAACTCTATATCATGTCTTAATATATGTATAGAATCAAATTCCAATTAAAACGAGATTGAATACGCAGTAGGCTCGTTCTAAATAAAAAGGAAGGTAGGTTGGGCATAACGGGAACCGTACGTCAACCCTTCTCTCGCGGCACGTGAACACAAAGCCCTCAGGCGACCCTCCGTCCTCATCCTCACCCTACTTTATTCAAAAGAGTATAAAGGAAAAAACTTATCAAGATACGAGCTAGATATTTGGAAGGCAAGGTTTTATTATTTTTCGCGAGCAATTTGCCGTTTCAGGGTTGTCCCCTTTGTACATTAGAAACGCCAACAAGACACGGTTCATTTATTTTGCAATGTGATAAGAAATCTACATAATTATATTACCTATAAACCGTGTTTAATTTATACTTTTGAGTGTACAAAGCAGCTTTTGGATTCACCGGCGTAAATACTACCATGCCTAAAAATGCCAATAAACCCATGCTGAGGCAAGCCTTTTTGTGCCTTCGGGCTTACATTTAATTGTATTTTTATTTTGTTTTAAACCGTAGAAAGGTTGTAATGTAAGTCTGATTGCACAAATAAATCTATTTTATTCTTATTCTTAAATATCTGAATTATGTTCACGTTTTCGTGTCAACTTCACGTTTGAAGTTTCCATTATCTAGTCACGATGACCTACATAAACCCATATTGGTGTATACAGTTCGACCCGTGTCAGCGTTCATCCACCAACTTCAGTATTTGAAATTGGAACAGTTTCTGAATGAATATGCTACTCGTAACATGACATCACTTCATAATTTCATATGACACCGTTGATGCAGTGAACAGCGGACTTGATGAAAATTAATATGAGGAGCATGTGTCCGACGACAATGACTCATTCACTTCGCTTGGACTAACGATCGCGATTATCGACTGCTGAATCAAATTGCATGTAAACCGGTTGCATCGAATAAATTGCACTGTTTAATTCGAGTTATTAAATGTAAATGCCAACAGTTTAAACGGCAAGGCCAGCGCTATCGTGCCGAAAATCTACAAGTTATGTAGGCCAGTGAGCGAGTAAGGTAGCATAATGGCATACCTTTAGTGAACATAGTAGCGCAACTAAGTTCGTGATAGTTTCTTTTTCACGCTTCAATGGCATCATTGTTTGCACTTTTATTCGTCGATTTTGTTGTCTAATAACCTCGACATGTCCAGCTATTGGAGAGCCCTGACAGTCATAGATCTGTTTGATTTCATTGTGGCGGATATAGGAGTGAAAGGTCTTCGTTGAATTGTTTTTCTGTTCCTCACGCAATCACTCCGCGTGTCGTGCGCTCCGCACTCTATAATCGCCCATATTCAATTTGTTGCGCAACTAGCAACGACAAACTTATGTTTTGTTATTCAGTGGACGACTCTCGCCTTTACTTTCTCGACCTCCATAATCTCTACATCGGCAGCTATAAGTGAAATTTTCTGTGAACTGTTACGTGTGCCATTTTTTTTAAACAAGAATTGGCTCTACCATTTTGGTTTTATTGACATACATACTTTGTAAACTGATCGTCGTAACGTTAATATTGCGTAAGTCTGTATCAATATTTGGAGTTTTGTTATTTTAGCGTTGGCATTTTTACTATTTTACTGAGTAATTTGCATCCGGATCCATGTTTTGATACTCTTTTTCTATTTTTATCTGATATCACCCAATTCTTTGACATTGGGCCTTGATAACATGCAAATTGTGCAGCTAGTACAACAGTTTCCCAATACTGTAAACAAGTGGCCAAACCAATTGAATTCCTACTGCTACGACCTCGAACAAGTGCTCTTGATGAATTTTGATTACTATCGCATAGAAGAGGACTGTTATAGCATATCTACGATACCTTCTTAGTTCTAGATTCTTACTTTTTGCAATATAGTAACAAAGGTAGTGAGTACCTGTGACCTAATTTTCAGTAGGCACATTTAGAACATCATTGAATATTTTCCTGTATGCTACCATAATTTAACAGTTAATAATTTAATTTATTATGGAGGGTCACAAATAAACAATTATTACTACGTATATGAATTATCGTTCGATTACATCACCCTTTCGCAAGACTTAAATATTTCCCATAATTTAATAAGCACACATTAAAATTTCGTATATATTAATAAATTCGACAAACAACTAGCTAGAGGAAAACATCGAATAAACTGGTTGTATCACTTATGCATGCAAATGTAGCGATCAATAACAGGAAAAGAAATCGAGGTGAAGACAAAGTTATCTTGAGAACAGATACTGTACCGGTTTATTTAATTTATGAACCGACTCTTAACCTTTAAATTAATTATGTCTGAAACTAAAACAACCTTCCTTTCTACATATTAGTTTAATATTTGCGGACTAGAGCAGCCGATGGATTTCATTGACGAAACGAAGTGTGAGAATGAGAATTGACTGCTTTTAAGTTCAGAGGCAATTTCGAGATTATAGACATTTTAGCCAGGAGATTGAAAATACTCTTATAAAATAAAAATCTACAATAACATTAGCAGAATAAAACAATAATAACTAGTTTAAACAAGTAAGTATATCTATTTCTTCAAAATCTAAGCCGTCACCAGAAGGCAGAGTGCCCAGAATGCTAGCAGCATTGCCACGTTGAATGGCAATGCTAATTCATTGACCGAAATAAAAGCCAGCATTCCGATCACCTGTGGATAACAATAACTATAATACAATAACTAGATACAGATCCGCTTCACCTTAATTATATGGCAAATAATCATAAAGAAATGATGAACGAATCGATGATTTCAAATAACCATTACAAAGGCCTTATGAGGGTAGAGATTATTATGAAAAACAAAAGGAAGTAGGTAATAAACCATTTAGAACCAACACGCAATATAATTATGGAAACATGGAATTTATTGCTTTTCACTGTTATTGCTCAAGTTATAAGCGTAAACAAATCGATGGCATATAAATAACCTCAGGTAGCCGCAAATGAATCAAAAAGGCTGGAGTCATTGCCTTAGCTCTATTGCCGTGGGCGTTCATAAGTCATGGCTAATTAAATGTCGAGGTTCTTGACTCGATTGTTATAATAGCGCATACGAGTAACTGCTTGTTTCGTAAACGTCCGATTAGTAAAAGCGATAGCATTGCTGCTAACGCATATGCCTAGAGAGATAAAGTAAAGCAATAAAATTATTTGATGATTAAATTGATGATCGTATCGAGCCGCTGCTGTCTCCTTGCTCGCAGCTCGTTTCGATCGCTAATACTAGCTATAGTCTGTAGTCTCGACAGTCAACACCTAGGCCATCAAAAGGCCGTTGGCCCGCTCTACACGCGCGTGGGTTGGCATTATATGCACCGCATTACCGAGGATACAGTTACGACTATGACTATCTAACATTTCCTATAGACCCACATTGTTCATTTCATATCGCGTGTGTTAATTGTCCAATTGCGCAACTGCAACGTCGCGTCACGAAGACTATTATTTTATGCCGCCCGCCATCAACGGCCTGCCCACCGACGCTCTGCGCTATGCCAAAAGCTATTAATTACGCCCAAAGAATAGAATATCTGTACGGATAATCCCCCAGAGACGGCTACGGTTACCGACAACGTTGATTAATGTCCGCAGCGTTCGTTTAACTCTTCTTTGTGTACGCTTCTCGGTTGTGTAAACGCGAATAACCTTCTTTCGGGTTGCTCGGACGTAAATAGGCTCGCATCCGCTGAACAAATAAATAAATTATGCCCGTGATACGGCGCAGATGCACGATGCTGGAACCTTGACGTATCCAAATGGAAATTGGGAGTGTTTTTCATCGTTAGGCAATAAAGGAAGGTGATTATCGAGGTCGATTCGGCAATGATCGATATTGGGGCCAGTTATTAGGTCGTTTTCACTGACATTGCATGCATAGCAAGACGATGCCAGGGCATCGGCAAGAAGGCAATGGAAGCGCGCACAATTTTATTTATTTTATTTTGTTGTATTCAGAGAACAAACAGTTTTACACGCTTTAAAAATAAACTTACATAATAAAATAACTGATAACTATTTGTGTCCTCGCATGTAGTAGCTAAAAGACTGCTTGCTTGCAGAGGAGGAATGGAAAAACAGTTCTGACAATAGAGAATAGAGATGAGATCGGTTAGCCAAGTCGGTCATGTCGGCGGTTTTAGCCGACGACATTGCGCCGAACGCGGAGCGCCGCCGAGCGATAGCGGGCGTGCGAAGAATGCCAATGGAAACAACTTTACTGTTGGTTTCCTCGAAGTCGACACGCGTGACGAACCGAGAACCGGTCACACGTCGCCGCGCAGAAACAATGCATTAGCGATGCTTTTCATTAATTTTAGAGCCACTCGCGGCGTTTCATTTGCAAAAAGTGCAAACAACTCTGAGAACAGAGACGGTATGCTGTGCAATAAATAGACGAGCGACGAATGTTTACACACATGCTCTCGAAGTATCGATACAGGTACTGGTATAGCAACAAGTTTTATAAATAGTAGTGAAACTAGTCCAGAATGTGTTGCAATATCAACGCTTACCGCTTACGAAAGGCGCATCCTGTTTCTTATACATCGTACCTCTACATGTATTTTGATAAAACGATTAAATGCGTCTAACTTAATAAAAATTAAGGTATAATAATGGCATAAGATACTTAATCGAACCAGGCGTATGTAGGTATCTAGTAGTTCTTCCTTCCTCCGCTAATATTGTCTATCAATAATGTCGTCCGGACTGAAACTGAGCAATAATGTGACGATATTCGTCACATTATTGCTCAGTTTCAGTCTGGACAACAAGAAGCGTTTACTCAATTATTCCAACAATCGCTACAATGCTCTACCTACATTATAAATAACCAAACCACAATACTATGTGCATATTAGAACAAAGTCAAGCCGGAACTTTTGAAGGGCATTTGAAGGTGAAAATGTATAAAGTTAAAATTTTTACGTAGAGCACCTAAATAACATAATGACAAAACAACAAATAGTTGGTACAGGTGATATTAATTCTCTCGATAACTTTACTTTAGTTCCACAAACAGAAATTTTATGTAAATGTTTACATAGATTATGTAGAAATGTTTTACCAAAAGTATATTTCTATGTGGGTGTGCGTGGTGCGTGAACACACATAAGTATTATACAGAAAAAGAACAGTTGAACAAACAGTGTTGTGCAATCAATCATTATGCCGCCGCGAATGTAGTCTGACGATTCAGACAAGGTTAATAGATTACAGACGAGCTAAATTGAACGGTGCTCGGCCAATATCTCAACAAGCAATACATTCGTCATTTTATTAACCCTAGAACCTGCATACTTATAACATCTTTAATCACTTCATATTTTTAGGTCAATCAAGTCGCACAGAGGACGACGTTTACGATGTACAGAAATAGAATAAACAGGTACAATTAGCATAATTTATTAAATATTTCTCCTCTGTGAAAAAGAAGCGAAAATTATATCAAAATTTAATATAAAGACCGTTTCGTTGCCACCTCACCTCACACGATGATAAATTAAACGGACTTAAAAGACAAGAGAATAAAATGAGACGTCGTAGAGTGAAGAGTTTATGAGGGTATAGCGAGCCGCCGTCTACGCACACCAGTTGGCGTGGGTTCAAGTCCTGTTTGAAGTATTTTAGGAGCCACGCACGGCTTCCACGGCCCGCTGCCGCCATGTTTACAAATACTAGCGCAAACTCGATTCAATTCCTCGAGATTTTGTAAACATTGTGCCAAAAGAGATTGGTTGCTCGACTGTTTGAAATACCTAACCCTCTGTAGTATTTCCAGGCCATTCTCTTGATTTACTGAGAATTGGTTACGTTCAGTTCAACAAACATTCTTCTTAGACGTTAAACAATTAATGCTCATCATTACCATAATAATATGCTCGAACGATTTATGTTTTCTGTTGTTGTGATCATTTGGTTTGATAAACATTCGCTGTATGTAATATGAAGCAAAGCAAGTCAGGAATTTTAAGCAGTCCCAAATTTTGATAAGTATACAAAAACAAGATTATGATAATTCTCATAAATAAAAGAACGAACATAGGTATTCAAAATGTAAAATAAATCGGTGTTCAGAGAACACGAAGGTCAATCCGGACACCTCTCCCTCCGGTGGCAATTTACATTACAGTTATGGTCTAAAAGCAGACACTAAGCATAAACAGCCATTTTTGAAGTCAACTGGAGTATAAATAATTGATGAATGAGTGTCGGTCGGACGCGGTGTCGTGGAAGAAGAAATCGAGCGAGACGGCAGCTCCAGTATCGATAAAGCGACCGGTTTGAGAGCCAACCACGCCGGATTTACTGCTTATATTCGTGGGAGAGCAAAACCAAATAAAACGCGCAGGCGGTCCCCACCCGACAAAGAACCCAAAAGCATTCACGTAAAATATAATGTAGACCTACTATATATAGATGTCATAATCATAACATAAGTACTGTCTAAAAGGGCGCAGAATGCCATCGAACAAATTTAAAATGCCGACTGAGAATTTGATCAACATTTCTCACTTTTAATTTTGCTAATGACATTTTATCCTCTTGATAACCGAACTAACTTTTTATCTTTAGGTATTAGGTAGGTAAGTAATATAAATGCCAAATTATTATGAAAAAAGGTTACTGAGACGACCACAGTATAAGTTCCTTTATAGCTACGACAAACACGTTTTACGAAGAACTCACGATTTGGTCCATAAAGCAAGCCGGTACACTATAATTGAGAATAACGACCGCCTGCAAAAACAAAACAATATGAGATGTATTCAGGCATATTTGAGTCCAAAGTCGTTCGAAACTGCACAATACGAGCCTAAAAATAGGAACGAAACAAAAAGTCTCGGAACTCGTAAGTATTTCGATATTTTTGCCTCAAGCGCGTCATTATTTTGCGTTTATTGAAGCGATTGCCGCTAAGTGCTGAGTAGAGCATTGAACTTGGCGATTTGCATTCTTTAGATTTTTTTACCTACCAATAACCCTGTAGGTCGTCCGTAGGCTATCAATTTTCTGAAGATTATCTTTATTGGTGTCAACAAACACATAAACACGCAAAATGGCGTCTGAGAATACGAAATGAAGATTATAATCGTAGGTAGAGCAAACCCATTTGTTTTTGTATACTTATTTTACGAATCCAAAAATAAAAAGACCAGCTGTTCGGCAGTAAGTAACCTTGGAACCTGTCCGCCCGGTGCGGTCCGCTGACAACCCTTCCTGAGATTGAAGGAAGGGGCTGTTAGGGACGACACAGATGTCTGATCAACGCGGAGTCGCGTTTTTAGAGTTTCAATGTGCACTTTACTAGGTAGGTACATAATCAAAATCAAAATCAAAAACTCTTTATTTCCATAAATACAATAAATGTACACTTAGAAAAGGTCAAAATATAAAGCTAAACACTGACACGGAAATAAAGTGATATTTTTGATTTCTGTCGCTTCGGTATGTAGACTAAAGTAAAGAAGCGACGAAGAAACCTTTAGCCTGTTAGTTGTTATTTTTCGAGTTGGAGCAAAACCCGTCCCAAGCATTTTTGTCCTCTAGATAATCTGATATTTTATAGTAAGCCTTTTTGCACAGCAAGGTTTTAACAATTTGTTTGAATTTATTTATTGATAATTTTTGCAACTCACTAGGAGTTTTGTTGTAGAAGCGTATACATTGCCCTTTAAAAGATATTTTAATTTTGTGTAGCCTAGTTGTGGGCACAGCGAGCTTATGTTTGTTTCTGGTATTCAAATTATGTTTATCGCTATTTTTAGGGAACTGACTTATATTTTTATGTGTGTACAACAAGTTTTCATAAATATATTGACATGGTACTGTCATTATGTTTATTTCTTTGAATTTATCACGCAGGGATTCTCTGGGACCCATATTATAGATTGCACGAACAGCCCTCTTCTGCAGCACAAATACGGTGTTAATATCTGCAGCGTTCCCCCACAGCAGTATACCATAAGACATAATACTATGGAAGTAGCTGAAATAAACAAGTCTAGATGTATCCACGTCTGTAAGATGACGGATTTTTTTGACTGCATATGCTGCAGAACTAAGTCTCTTCGATAGCTTATCTATGTGTGGGCCCCATTGAAGTTTATTATCTAAGGTGATTCCTAAGAATACGGTACTTTCTACTATTTCTAAAGTTTCTCCTTTAACGTTCACATCAGCCTTCACTTGTTTAACATTAGGTAGAATAAATCTAATACATTTTGTTTTGGTTTCGTTTAACAAAAGATTATTGACACTAAACCAATGAACTACTTTTGAGATTGCATTATTCACATCGTCGAAATTTGTGTTTTGTCGTTTCATTTTAAAAATTAATGAAGTATCATCAGCAAACAATACAATCTCGTGATTATTCTTGACAAGATGAGGCAGGTCGTTAATATAAACTAAGAATAGGAAAGGACCGAGGATAGAACCCTGTGGTACACCCATTGTAACTACAGACCCCGAAGACCGTTTCCCATTAATGTCAACTCTTTGTATCCTATCACTCAAATAAGATGTAAGAAGATCCAAAGAGGTGTTCGTTATTCCATAGTGATGTAGTTTCCTGATTAATGTTTCATGGTGTACGCAATCGAACGCTTTTGATAAGTCGCAAAAAACGCCCAAAGCGTCTTGCGACTTCTCCCAAGCATCGAAAATATGCGATACTAACTCTACACCGGCATCAGTAGTTGACCTGCCGCGAGTAAACCCAAATTGCTTACAATGCAGCAGGTCATTGCCATGAAAATGCCTAAGCAATTGATGTAAAATAAGTTTTTCAAAAACTTTGCTGAATGTTGGCAGTACTGATATTGGTCTAAAGTTAGTGGGGTCAGACCTACTACCCGATTTAAATAGTGGGATTATTTTACTACATTTCATTAGATCAGGAAATACACCACAATCAATGGATTCATTAAATATAAAAGCCAGATCTGTTGCAATGGTATCAATCAATGGTTTAATAATCGTCACGGAAATGCCCCAGAGATCTGCAGTTTTCTTTGTATTTAAAAGTTTGAAGGCTTTTTTAATATCTTTTTCATCAACATGGGTGAAATTAAATTTATTTTTACATTTAGTTACATTTTCTATTAGCAATGACTCAGCAATTACTTGAGAAGAGTTTAAACATTTTGTAGTAGAGATTGGAATTTCAGTAAAAAAGTTTTCAAATGCCTGGGCCACTTCGACATCATTTTTAACTGAGCAATCATTAATCTTTAAATTGTAATCATTAACGTATGTACTGACCTTTCCAGTCTCACTTTTTATTATATTCCAAGTTGATTTTATTACATTATCACTGTTTCTAATTTTCGAGCTAATATAATTTGATTTTGCTATTTGACAAACTTTTCTAAATATTTTTGAGTAATTTTTTACTTTTTCTTTGAACTCCTGGCTAAAATTGTATTGTTTTTCACTATACAGTTCATATAACTTTTGTCTACTTTTATGTATACCCACTGTTGCCCACTCACTAAAGGTAAGTTTTTCTGAGACCATAATCGATTTGGGTGTGAATATTGAATGGAATGCATTGGTGAACTTGTTAAAAAAATTGCAGTACGACTCATTTGGGTTGTTAAGTGAGTGATAAGGTGATGGTTTACAATCCCAATCCAATTTCAACCGTTCAAATCGATTTGTGGTTACAGGTATGTATGTTATTTTCTTTTTACAATTATTATTTTTTACTTGAATTTCTAGTTTTATTAGTTGACCTGGTCTGATTTTAAATTTGCTATAATTTTTTTAGTTACAATTTTTCCGCTTTGGCAAACAAATACATTATCTATACATTTTGCTGAGGTTTCAGTTATTCTAGTAGGTTCCATAAATAATGGCCTTAGATCATAAGAATTAAATAAATTAGTCAGTCTAGTACTGAGGGAGTAAACTTCTAAAAGGTCAACATTAAAATCTCCACATACCATTATAGTTTTATTTGATTTTGATAATTTAAATAAAATATCCTCCATAACATTTTCAAAAATTTCAAAAGAAGCTGATGGTGGGCTGTATACGCTTACTACAATAATTTGCTCCAACTCTACACATGCTACTTCAATGTGGCTTTCAACGGATAAGCATATTATGTCCTTACGGTCTTTAAATTTCATTAATTTGTTTATTAATATTAATGAGCCTCCACGAATAGCATGTGATCTGCAAAAAGAGCTACCAACCTGGTGGTTACTGAAATTGAACATGAGCTCATAGCTTTTCAGCCAGTGTTCTGTTAAGCAGATGATATCAATATGAAAAGCGTTCATGTACAATTCCAACTCTAGTAATTTACTGTTTAATCCTTGAATATTTTGATGCACCAAGTTAGTAAACTTTGCATTTATTTTACAGGTTTGGTTTCTTTGACTTTTTATGTAACCAATATTATTTGACTGTTTATGGCTAGAGACTTCCTCTATTGTCGTTAAATCTAATTTAAATGGCTTGGAAGAAGTTCCAAGGTCTTGGTTGTAAATTTATTACAATGCTCAAAAGAAGCATCTTGTTTAGCCAAATTTTTGGCTGTAATGAAATATTAAAACAATGAAATGGATGATCATCATGAATAGAAATAGTTGAAGGTAATGTTCAAACTAATACTAATGAAATGAACCGACAGAGCTTGGGCGAGAGCGAGCTCTCATTCTAAAAATAAGTTTAAATAGACTCGCAGAGAAACAGGTCAAAAACAAAATTACAGTACCCGGTGAATCGACAAAAAGGGGTCAGTGACTGCGCAGTGGGGTGGCGTGGCACGGGGCGCGGGAGGAGGTATAATATGAAAAAGAACCCTAAACATCTGCCGCACATGTGCGTTCCGTTTCATCCACTGGAATAATGCAAGTCTTGCGCGCAACCGCACCGATACGCTTCAGTCTTTTTGTGCAGTAGCTTTTTGTTACTTCACGCTTTGTGATTGCGAGCTTTCAAACGGACAATGGCGTTTTTATTAGAAAGGAAATCAATATGTTCGTGACGTTCGTTGGAACGGAACTCTCGGCGAGTAGGATCGCTTCACGTACACTTGTTAATTTAGCAGACACGTGATACATTCTTCAACCAAAGGTGACAATACAAATTGCAAACTGACGTGCTCACCGCGTTGTTGATGATGTAAGAGTAATACAACGTGAGCCACCTAATTAACAAGTTGGCGCTGGGCTTGCTCAAAGGTTTGTGGATCGATGCAATTCTCGGAAGATCGGCACTATTTGGACAAACGCCAAACACTTTCCCCTGCGACGAGGGAGGTGTGGAAAGAGTTAGTCCGACCGATCTGTGAAGATAGACATTCAAGCTCAATAACAAACGTCCAAAAAAGTAGATTTCTTTATTTGAACATAAGGCAAAACAAGTTAGTTAAAACAAAAAGTAAGCACAAACACTTTGTGGTTATTACATCCGAAATGAATGACATCCTTTAAAATACATTTCATGCGAATCACATTACAACGCCTGTATGATTCAACAAGACAGTAAATTATCAGCCTAATGTTGAGATTGAGCTGACAGTAAGTATAAGTACCGATGAAGCTGGAGGCAAAGATCGTGAGGTGTGGCCTTTGACTCCAAGTTCCCCGGGGCGAGAAGAACTTGTCTCGCTCGACTCGGCCAAAGGTTCCCTAACATTCCTTCGCGCACAATGGAACATGATTCTTGTTAACCTTTGTAAAGCGTACAAAAAACAGACTAGCCTGACCCACAACATAACTATAGGTATAGTCTTGAACGTCAACCGTAGTCAGAAAAAAAAACTGGTAACAAAATGCGTAAATACAAAAGTAGAAATTCATTTCACAAGTCTTTTAACGGTTACAGTAATATAAGCGAAATGCAAATTAGGTCCGATTTCGATCGAGTTTAACGGTCAATAATGTAATGAGAGCGTTATTTCGAAACGTGTAGGTAATGTTTATAATTCTGCGGATAATAAAATTCAAATGTCGTAATCGTAATCTGCGGCGCCTGGGTGGGGGCAGAGGGGTGAGGTAAGTCCCGTTAGGAGAAAGTAGCTGCCTACACTGAGCAGCGCAGATCGTGATGTAGCGAGAACACAACGAACACTTACTTCGCTCAGTATAAACTTATCAGCGTATCAAATTAAACTTATACATGTATAGACGAGCACGTATAGCCCAAGACAACGCATAATTATGTCAGACATTAATAATAGACACGCCATCACATCAGAGAATGATTAAATCGGTTGGATTGGATAGAATAGTCTCTAAAACCTTTAACATAGCATACTAAGAGATCTGTGATTCCGTTCGTCACTTTCTCTTCAAAATATAAAATGGGATCTAGAAAATCGACGAAGAGTGACGAAATAGCTGGTGCACAAAAACACGTCAATCAAACTGTATTGTTGAGAATTCAATACCGTTTTTACGAATCATCGGCTCTTTCTGTGCCGAGTCATTTATCCAGCCAATAACAACGTCGATACTACGAAAGATTAAAAAAAACATTTACCTGCTGAGTGACCTTTACATTTTCTATTTCATCATGTTTGTAATTTGTGTCATTCTGTGCGTAATTTATATTCCCTTTCATTTATAAAATACAACGATAATAACCAGGAAATGCCGCTTCATTCATCCTCTCCAATTCATTATGCAGACCTCTCTATCCTCGCAACAAAGATACTAACGACAATCCAATTAAATTTATTCAGCTGGAGTACTTACTTTTTTCTTGTCTTTGAATCGCAAAGTATATCATAATTTGAAACAAGTAAAACGCCGGTATAGTTTAGCGATTCTGATTACTTGGGGGCGGGCGCGCTGCATCCATCATGGCAATTATTACGCAAGCGGTAAAATAAAATCATGGCAGCGATAAATAATGTTTCATAACTCGACAAGGCACTAGACTGTAATGGTGATCGTATGTAACTGGTCGGACCGGTCGCAGTCGGTTGTCGAGCCGCAGGTGGCGCGCCCAGCTATGACTCCCGGCCACTTGGCGCAGCCAACAAGACCCTGATCTGAACACTGCATCCACACCGCCACAATTACTGCAAAAACTCGGCCACTGCAAAATTTCGCCGGAGAAACATTGGCATTACCTAAATGCCAAAGCAATTACCTTCAACCAATAATTGACAAGTTTTTACAATCCCGTAAACAAAGTAAGCGCATTTCAATGATTTATGTTTTCGTTTTACGATGCTGGAAACGATTATTTTCATTATAACTAGTTTACAGTCCGGTGAACTTTTATTAATAAGTGAACTGCTGACAAATTAAATGGTTTGCAAAATGAATACAACCAACGAATGAAAGGCACGACATTCATTTTGTTAAATAAGTATCTCCATTGAAAAAGGAAGTAATAAAACAAGCACGATAGTGTACAATTTTATAGCTTTAAGTATTGATGTCATGTTTTCCCTTGTGCTTCTCGTTATATATTCAACTCGACTGACATCAAGTGATTATCATACGATCATTATTCAGTCACATGTCTGATACCATACCAACCAACCATACACTGTTCTTTAGTTTCAATTGTCTACTTCACATTGGGTAATGGTCCACACGCTTTATATTCAGTTATCAGCAGCCACTTCAGGTATTTCTGCGTCAAAAACAAGACTTGATAATTTAAAATTCTTTAAATGTTTGCGTGTGTAAGTTTGCAAATATTTGAAGTACTTCGTTACACTGTTGTAATTTGTGTGTTGTTATTTATGCATCTCATAAATTGTTATATGATGCGTCGGTCGATTTCTTATGACCCGCATACTCAGGTCTTAGAAAGTCGTTCAAAATTGCACGTATAGCTCGCCGAGGACCGGTTCAAGATACTTATTTATACGTGTATGCACGATATAGGTACGTATGTGAAGCCCAAGTCTAACCGACATAGCATAAATAAAATACGGCACGCATTCGCTGGTATACATGGACTTTTATGCGGGCAAATACTTTTAATAGCGCTGTTATCTTTGAAACATCTTCTGCTTCGTTAAGGTGTTCGGTTCTGATGTTGCATACATGCAGTACTCATTACATAGGTGATTTGATTAGATATTTTCTACTGTGAAAATACACTGTTGTGATGGATTTAGCTTCCTCGATCTCTCCACGGTCGATCGGCTTAATGCCCGCTTGTCTGGTGTAATTATATCCGAGGGCGATGACTTTCATTCAATATGCGGGCTCATTAATGCACCCATAGCATTGCAATAACGATTACCAATACCCACTTATAATAATTGCCAATACGCATTGTGAAGTCGAACTTGCTTTCTCTGAAAGAGCGGGCAGAGCAAACATTTAAGTTACAGTTGGGAACAGTTTCGCTTGCGAGTAATGCGTATTCCAAAATTCAAGATATAACAATTGTGCGTGGTTTTTAACAGGCTCATGGGATCAGTAACCATAGCAGTTAACCAGTATCTTAACTTTTAAATACCTACCTATTGCTTACCTCTAGATATAAACTGTAAGTAGGTTAGGTAGGTAGGTTCCTACCTGTAACAATTATTCGCTTTATCTTTCTATCACATACATCAAAATCTATAATATAGAAAGTGACATTTTGTCCGATTTCGCCATTTGTGTTGAAGAGAGAAGAGAAACCTCACGCGCCGAAACCGAACGACATGATAAGAAGAGATTTATCGCTTGAATTCTGAACGAATAAGGGTCGATGGAGCATTCTCACAAAAGCCTCAAGGGCGAATCCACCCAAACAGGTATATTTGAAGAATAACAGTAACCGTTTTAAGGGAGTGGTGGCTAGAATATATTCAACAATATAATACCCGAAAGGACCCTCGTCCCAAGGACCATGGACAACAAAGGGACAGGTTCGCCTTCCAAATCCCACATACATTATGTTTTATTATTACTCTCTGCTCCATTTTAAATCGTAATGTGGAAAATATTACCGTGTACGTTGAGACGAAACCGGTTTTATTACGAGGCTTGTTATGAAACTTATTAATTCAACTGGCGAATTAGGCATGGTCTTGGTACTTTCACCGGCGACTTTCTTAGTCTCGAGCTCTGTACAAGAAATACTGGTTTGACTCGTTGGTCTGACCTCTTTGCATTGTTCGCAGCTTCATAATTCTTTTGTAGGGTCTGACAGCCAGAGAGTCAGTGTTGTTACACTAATAAACACTCGTCAATGTCAACTCCGGCGCTAGATTTATGATGGATTATAGTGATTTATTCTTATTACCTTCTGCGAATAGCGAAATTCAATGATTGTCTGGATTTTGAAGAAAGGCCATTATTACATTGGCCATTATTATATATGCAATGTTTACCGTCCTTCTCTTCTTATTACTACTGTTTACGATGTAGTTGGCTGCTTCAACAAATATTCTTGTTGTCTTTATAAATTATTAATACAATATAGACGTGTTTTCCTTAACTTTGCTATATTTATCATCTAACACGAATACGTCTGCAGTGGTTTGAATAATAATAAAACATACTACATCCGAAACTATAAAAACTTATTCGTTTAAAATTATGAAGTTGAATAACAGCGACAAAAAAATAAAAGCCGGTTTTTGTAAGTAGGTACCACCACAAATGGTTTCGATGAGAATTGGCCTCGGAATATTCATTAAGTTGTATATTATGTATGTACACCTATAGCTACCTACGTTTGTTAATTTATGATGTTAGACTAGGTACAGTAACTTGCCAAGTAACTTGGTAATAAGCTACGCCATATCAGTGAACGATGTTGTGGGTTCTGTTATTTTTCTCTCGTAGCACAGATCAACAGTGGAAGACGAATTCTCAGAACTGGTACCTTACCTGTACCTACTCGTATTATCTTATATACTTGGGTACGTTGAGTTGTTTCGCAAGCAAAATTGCGTCATCTCTTTCCAGAAAACAATTTTTGACTGATAATGTTCAGATGGCTTAGCTGCGTACCCGAAATTAGAATCTACCAATCATGTTTTTGCTACTCCAAGCGGCCGTGGGTGTACGGGAAAAGAAGTAGGTAGGTACTACATAGGTATATGTACCCAAAATATATAACATCATGGCATTATATTGGAACCTAACAATATGATATTTAGGAATCATAAAGGTTGGCTTAAAAACAAGGCGATAACGATAAAATTGCATGATTCCGAACTATTGTGTGCACACTTTATTACGTTTGAGCATGAAACGGTGTGGCGAGCCGGACTTAAAATAAAGCTATAGAGGGTGGCAGAGGTACGTGTGTGGTGGTCTTTAACAAAGGGAGGCTGTGACGTGTTATTTCAACCCACTACAAACACGACCCGGGTTCAGGAAACGAAACAATTACTTAAACTCTGTTTGAAAAATTATGTTAGTAGATGTAGAGCAACAGCAACCCATTTCTAGGCGGCAGACACCAACTAAGTTTCAACTGGTGATAGAAAGATCAAAATAGGACTGTAATAAAAAGCTAGCTCAGAATAAAGAGTCGTGTGGCAATGTATCGAAAACGTGACCCCGTTACTCGACTGCCTCATTGAAATGTAGATTTTAAAATAATAAAACCGAAATGTATTTGTCGTCCGCGGTGACCTCTGCTGCTGTTTAAAACTCGTCTGCTGAAGCATAAATAATATCCATGCATAAACAGATGAAGCCTGGACAAACAAAGATACGGATTTGAATGTAAAATTTTGTATGTTGATCTCCATTTTTAACATAGCCACAGCTTAACGTTTGCTTCTCTTAAAGGTGACGACATTACAAATACAGCCATAAAATTTATACATTTATGTGCCGAATATAAAACACTGATTAGCCAATAATTTAATTCAGCATACCTATTAGGTAAAACCGCTTTTTGATCGACATTTAACTTTCTCCGTAGCTCCGTTCGGGCTTTATAATTCCCAATACCTTATAATGTTTCGAATTATTTGAATTTTAAGTGTTGTGCTCTACATTTGAAGCAACGATTTATGTCTTTAGATGTTTCCTAAACTCGATTTATATACTTGTATCTCTAATAACAAATAATAAGCGACGACAGCAGATGCTCTTTTCAATCTAAACGGAAAACATCTGGCTTATAAAGTGGGAGTTATTTAGCTAAATATAATATCAAGGGCATGTTTCGTTTTGTGCCAGTCTGAATAAAGAAAGCTTTACATTCTGCGAACGTTATGCTCTTTATGTCCCTCACATTTATGTAACCAAATATAAAATATACCTACTCCTTGACATGTTTGGTGTTATGGAAATCCAGTTTCATTTATACATCACATCAGATATTTGATATTCAAATGCGCGTTTCAAAGAATTGGATGAAATTAATGTTATATTTACTTCAACGACTGAATGGCGTGGAGCTTACCTTTTTTGTTTGTTTCAACTGGTTCACGTTCTGGTGATGATGATGTGCCTGAAACAAATAAAATAAATAAATAATGCTGGACAATCCACACAGCATCATCTAGCTAGCCCCAAGCTAAGCAAGCAAGCTTGTGTTATGGAGATTGAGCTACAGATATAATCACACATAAATTAGATATAAATGTTTTTACAGTGTAAACAATAAACAGAGATAAAACATGGTTCTGTTATTGGGCGATCGAAAGATGTAATCTCCAAATCATTGAATTCACCTTTTAATTTTAACATTCCTTCTCTCCTTTTATCAATGAGAATTCAACGATTTCTCTGTCTCATTACTTTAGGTAAGTACAATAATTTCAATAATCACCATTATTACCAAAGCCCCAATTTACAGCTAAAGGTCAATTATTTTTATCGCTAAATATTTATAGCTTTACGTATAAGGTTGACGAGAACGGTGAACAAGATACAAGAGCTTATAAATTGGTATCAGTAACCTGTTTTCGTTCGGGCGGCGGCAGCGGGTAAAAGGTATGCGAAATAACCTTCTTTTTTATCGTTTCTACTTAAAAACTGGTCGTTTAAATATGCAGATAAAGGTTTTGTGTTATTTGAGATAGCACAGCCAGTATTAAAGTTGTTTTTATTGAAATGTAAATATTTAATCCGAAAATACTCACTAATGTCATTCGGGACTTTTTTTATCGACGGAGTTGTAATAAGCATAATTATTTATATTATACCATTTATAAATTAGGTTAGCCACTGGTCAGGTGTGATTTCATTAAATGATTTTATACAGGGTGGCTTTTTGAAAAGGGAGTGGATGGCCAAATGTTTGACCAACTGGTATGCTTGCCGCTAGCCAGGATACTAAGCCTGTAGGTACTTTAATGGGGTTTATCTTCGACAAAACATGTGA
This sequence comes from Eupithecia subfuscata, assembly GCA_963564075.1. Lineage (NCBI taxonomy): Eukaryota > Metazoa > Arthropoda > Insecta > Lepidoptera > Geometridae > Eupithecia > Eupithecia subfuscata. Next base: position 11,436,742 of record OY751109.1, on the reverse strand, counting down.
ACGTAATGAATTTTGTAAAACCCAATGAAAAAATCCGTAAAAAAACGTATGCAGTTTTATTTTCTCATCAATTAAGCCCATGATTTTTTTCACGACTTGTCTATAGTACTCCCATGGTTTTTGATTTGCCCATCCATCCATCCCATCTCAAAAAGCAACCCGTTATATAACTTCACCCTTAATCGTAAGCCTGTTGTTATCCCTGTCTTTGCATTCACGTCTATCATTATTGCAAACTGACATCGCAAGGTGGGAGTTATCGGACTCCACGGTTAGTGCGGAGGCAGGTGGTGGCGGTTGCCTCTCGTTACTGGCCGGGCCCGCATCGTGGTGTCAAGTCAACCTCTGGCAACCAGCTGCCGGTTCACTAACCCGTGAAGTTATATGCGTCATGATGGCTAGTACAAATGTGATTCTGATTTCATTACCAACCTTCTTCACTGTGTGGGTGACAGTGCAGTGACAAAATAATGTTAATGGTTCATACAAATGCGAGTCTGATTTTATTAACAACTTTCTTCACTGTGTAGATGACAGTGACAAAATAATATTAATAATATAGCACATTTTATGTGTTTAAAATTAGATTTTCAGACTTCCGCTAAACATTCGTAAGACTGTGATAGCAAATAAATCTTGATGAGTGTGTCATCCATCATAAACGATTTACTTAGGCAGGTAATCGGCAAAAGATAATTTCGCAATTAGCAGCTTCGGTCAGAAAAGTCTAATATTTAATTGTTACTGTAATATGACACTTGCTTTACTGTATTACATCTTATATTCCTATTACCTACCAAAAACATAATATACCTGCTACCTTCTATATACCTTGATCAGACCCACAACACTTAAGTATTTAACCGAATAAGGAACGGTAACTAACGACACATGCAATCAATTCATAAAAAAACTCGCTATCCATAATGGTAATGTTGCCAGAACAGCTGTGTATAAAATTCTCGTATGACTGGCCTGACATTTATGGAAACCGGTTTTAGTAAGTTATGCAATAGAAAACATTATCTTTTAATGGTATGCCTGCAGAGCTGGTTATTTAGCATAATCACCTGTCAATTGTTGTAAAATACGTTATGTACACAAAATTTTTGTTGGTTAATGTAATTTTTGAGGAAATAATTACATACCTATACATACAAGGAAATATTTGAGGACATAGCGAATCAAAATAGTTAATTGCATTATTGTAGTTAACTTAATGTACAGTTATTGGAGTGTGGATTGTCTTGTCCAGTCCAGAATTATTTATGTAGTTAGAGATATAACTCAATATAGTTTTCAAATTACGAAAAAGGAATGAGTTACCTAATCCTCGGTATTATGAGCCTACTAATTGACCCAGGATTAATCGCCAAGCTATCTAAAAGTCTACAAAACTGGTCCACTTTGCCAGACAGAGCGCAGGTGGGTCGTAGTAGACGGATTATGACAATTTATCATAACCCTGCGCGATGCGAATTATGCTGAGCCGAGACAAATTGTCGGTGATCAACTGATTATCGAGGGGAATATTCGAGACTAATCGCAAACAAGTTTTTAATGGCGGCAAAGACTTATGGAATAATGCTAGACATACATCATTTAGCCCTAAAGTAAGTAGAAGAAGTGTGCTATAGACTCCATATAGACTCTATTTAGCTCGATTTAAATTCAATAGAAAACACCCGGTTTGCAATGGCTATTTGAAAGAATCTTTGCATAAATATTTGATATATGCTATTATGACACGACTCACAACACGACACAGACTCATCGCTGAAACAGTGCACGTTTTGAATTTGTATTTTTTCCGGAAAGATGCTCCACGTAGCAACTTCCTTTTATTGTATTCAAATGAGCTATCAGACTGTGTGCGGTTTGCAGCGTTTATAGGTACCTAATATCCGCCAGACTTCATCGTTTTGCGAAGCCCTATCCTGGAATGAGCCGCATTACAAGAAAAATTGGTTGCAAATCTTACAAATCGCAGAACCGAGTATAAACCTAATCATTATTTCAACCACACGCATGGCTTTCGTCAGGCAACATATTTCGTGGACCACAAAAAACATATGTTGTTTTCCCCTCTACGGCGCCGACTGGAGGCCTTTCTTGGCTGGCATGTAGACTAACCAGTCCCCGCAACTGGTCTTTACGTGAGAAATGGGTACCCCGCGTTCGTTGCCCGATATTCTGAGCTTCGTTCCCAGAGTTATTTGACAGAATTAATAAATATCAATCGCATCGTGTGGAAGTGGGAGTGACTGACAGTTATCGGTAAATATAAATTATTATTAATGCTGTTGCCGTGCGTTATTTACGAGCGGCGTAAACGTTGCTTGTTTGTACGGCATAATCAATTACATCGGCTTAGTTAATTATCAAAAGCAAGGCTTATCTATCGTGCATAGAGTTACCGGCTCTAGCGATAATATTTTAAAACACGATAGTATTAAGTACCTACTCTTTTAATCTAATTCAATAAGTAAAACAGGCGTTTCTGCATTTACAATTTCAGAGATTGAAGTGACATCTGGTTATAAAGCGATAAAGTTTTCTCCTTCATCGATCAAAACGTCCAAGGTAAAATGTATCAGTTACTTTCTAATTCCAGATAAGAGGTAATGATTGCTCGTTCAGCGTGTCCAGTCTAGTTAGCGGACGTCGTGGACATAATACCGGTCGAGTGGGTCCGAGTAAGTCCAACGAGTCCAGACCGGCAGCACCGGATGAACACCATACAATATGAACACAATTTGAAGTGACACACAACTCCGAGTATCGGACGGAACCACACTGGCAGGTAATGTTGATGATGTTGACATTCTCATGTTACGAGAACAAACGTAATCGTAACCGCTTACTGGAAATTGCAGCACCCGTTTACAACTCGAACGGCGCTGTAATTAATTTAAGCAGTTAAAAACTAAAGAAGGCAAGTAGTTATTTCTCGATTCTTTTCCTTTCACACTCGAATAAAGTAAATCAGATTGAGTAACGAAACGACGCGAATTGAAATGGCGCATACACTTGGCTTGGCAGACGTTCCACTAAAACAAACAAATAATACGTTGATCGGTCTGGAGATTTATAAAGTCTCAAAATAGTTATGTTTTCATAAACCCGATATGAGAGTTTACGCAGACTAGTTCTCGGGAATGAGGTCAAACGAGTTGGCATGCGATCCTGCCGGAGCGCGGAGAGCCGGGTGTGGGCTGCTGAAATACACAGCAATAAACAATGCGCTGGCATCTTCCTCACATTAAAAATACGTGTGAATGACATGTGGGAATGCCTTATTTTTGCAAAGCGAATTTATCTTTCAATGCTTTCAAACCACTACGAAAACATGAAAAGAAAACATCTGCTAAATTTACTTTTCACAAACGATGAATGAATTAGAGTGATCTAATACTTGGAACTTTAATTGATTAAAGCGAAACTGGAACATGGCACGTAATAGGTTACTGAGTACATGGCGATAACAATAGCAATTGAAATGCAATCAAGTTACGTGTAGGAGTACACTGGCATTATCAAGCGTATCCGTTCAACGCACCGCGTTTAATCGACTTTGTAAATTGTAATTAAGTTGGACGAAGGCATGTTTATAAATCTTCTCGATAGCGTTGCCCACCACGTCCTCGTATATCTCACAAGACACGACACTGGGTACTCCAATATCAATACAATTTATCACGACAAACTGTAAGGTTAGCTTCTCAATTTGACATAGATCGAACACCATGCGAAAGCCGTCGTTTATACGTTTAATATGTATGTAACCAGTTAAAATTGTATCGTATTATTTAAACCCAAATTGGAAGCTCTTGAATATGCATAAGAAAAACAACTTAAAAACAATAGAGACGTTTAGCATAACTCAATTAATTCCAACCTAAAAACTGTTTTAATTTCCTGGTCTACTAATTTAAACTTCAAAACCTTGGCCAACGCGTAAATGGATGTTGAATGTAATTGAGCTCAATCCACTCGTAAAAACAGAATCGATTAAAGATCGTTAAAAGATTCCTTTTACGAACGAATAACAACACGAATAAGACAGCAGCGGCTGCTGTGAATAAAAAATTTAGGAGGTCAGCCGTGTTGTGACTGGTGATGCGCATAAACCTTGTATAAAGAAGCTTTAAGTACCTATTAGCTAAGTATAATGATGAACTAGAGGGAACTATATCTAAAACATATTACTAACAAAACACGAAGAACTAGGAACTACTAAGGCTGGTAGAGCAACATAAAGTTAAATAACCATATAAAAAGTACATGGATGTACATTAAATGCAACGCACGTATTGCTTTGCTTGTCCGATTATTCACAGTCCGTAAATTCAGCGAATAAAAAGTCTAGGTATTGGCAGAGAATCTCAAGAATCTGTTTTAAATCAATTTGGCAGCGTTATCATGTACTTATATTTATAGCAGATCCGATACATTAAACGCGTGGTGCATTATGATGTGGGTGCTATTTTGATCTGGCATGTTCGGATTCGCGGAAGGCGATTATTAATACATGGTATTTATGAGTCTACCATTTCTTTTATTAAAACTTATCGGCATTTAAATATCTGCTATATATAAATACAAAAACAATAATTATAGAAACAAATCAAGGCGCATAGAGAATTTTTTTCAGAATGTTTTTATCAACTATACGGTTGTTGGCTGAATAATGCAGACTATCTGCGTCAGAACAACACATTACTTATACTTTCATGGAAAGTTTTATCATGTAGGTTATATTATAAACTCAAATTAAATCACCAATGATGATCATAAATGATCAAACAGCTAGAAATTTATTCAATACAATATCAAATTATTTCATACATAGGCAGTGGAAAATTTTAAGAGCCATCGAGTAAGGATAATAGAACAACCGGTGAACTTGAAACCAAGAACACGCACGTCATGTAGGTATTCATGCAAATTGTTCAAAGTCATGTCAGATATATATAAGTCATTGAGAACCCACGCGAGTTCATTTCCCATGGCCGTCGTAACAATACCAGAATCGCGAGCCTCGAGCGCATTAAACCGAGAACAATAGACCGAATGGAAACCAGAGAGCGATATAAATCAGGCTAAGCATTGCGTGCAGCGACCGGCCATAGATCCTCGCATTTCAGCTCACTCGCCTTCCCGCACGCGGCTTATAATTACCAAGTACTTTCGCCAACCAACGGCCCGCCACGCCGCCATCTTGCTATTTATATTGCAAAATGGCGGACTGCGCTCAGCACGTGTTCATCTTTCATTATTTGAAGAAAATGTTGCCGCTGCTGCATAAAAACTGACTAGGCTATTAATTTAAAGAATACTATGCATTGTGCAATAAAATATAGTATCTTTTGTTCTTATTAGTACCTAGGTATACTAACCGACGTTGGTTGGTTTGTATTCACACTCGTTTTTAACTTAGATGGACATAATATGAAATTGCATGAACATGGGTTTATATAAAAAAATGTAATACTTAACCTGCATATTTATATATTTAAATGTTTGCTAGTTTGGACTATCAAACCAACGGATTTGGAACACCGAGTCGTTAACAAGGTCTCGCAAAATTTACATTGAATAGGGAGCCGTTAAGTGACTGCGGCCGGGTTCGGCGATGTGAGCGATCGAGGAAGGTCACCTTGACCGAGCGAGCCGCGCGGCTAGCTTGTCTTGCGATGAATAACATGGAATTCAATTAAAAAAATGTCTTAACCAACGTACAATATGTTAATGAAACGACCTCGTTGAAAGTCAGATCCGAGGATATGAGACGTAGGTATGCTAATTGTAGAATGTATAAATAAACAGGTAGACAGACTAAGGTGTCAGGCAATGAAAATATGTTTTAGTGCCTACGATGTTTGGTATAAACAGGAAATTTATAATATTTATAAATATTTTTAAGAAACATTAATAATTTGATAAAAATAAGACAGATAAAAAAGGAAGCTACACAAGCAAACAATTCGAGTCACACAAACAATGAGTACCTACACCTCTATGAAAACAAAGCAACCTCAAAGATAATGAGTTCTAGAATTACACGCCAGTAATAAATTTTACGTCAATGTTTATGCAAACAATTATAGGAATTGAATGCTAAACGAATGTCGGAACAAACGTTTACAGAACATTGAATAAGAACAAAGGATGTTGATGAACTTGAAAAATCAACAGCATTATCTATCGAGCGGCAACTGCGGGCGGAGTGATAACAGAATTGCACAACTAATACATCACACTCATAACGGATTGATAAGGAATGGTTATCTCTTGCAAGTGGGTCAACTAACACTAAAAACAAACTGATTATACTTATAGGTACGATAAAAATTCAAGCATTCTCTTGCGATAAAAATATTGTTTTGACGGTAATCCGTCATTGTGCGAAATTTGCGATAATGTCACGGACAAAAATAGAGACTATAAAATGTGATGATAACGATTAGCTTCCTGCTCGCTTCGTAACGGTAAAGGTTGCCAAATTTGAAGATGATTTCGATGCAGATCCTGCTATGTGCCTGCTTAGTATTCAGTAAGTTTTGCAGGGCAATGGCTATCATCGGCAGTCCAACGCCGGCCGTTTGAATATGTATGAGATGGGTCGAACACATGCGCGAATTTAGCTGTGATGTGACACATTTAGGGGCAAATCAATCGATTTTTCTGTAACGATCCTGATGTCGAAACGATCCACACTACTAAAGCCTAAATTTAAAAGTTAAAACGATCAAACTACTTGTGGTCAATATAAATGAGTTTGAAGATGTTTAATTCATCGAGGTGTGGAAGTGAAACTTGTGTGCGCCAGGCTGCGTCTGTCTGCATAATAGATTACCTACTTATTAAGTACATACATCTATCACAATTTATAATTCAATATAATAGAGTGAGTGAATACAATAGCGCAGAATTGTTTACCTCGTAAATGTCGCAGTGATAGAGTTTTTATTTTAGGTACTGTGTTCGAATAAACTTTTAGATAGAACTGTTTACATATAACTTATCTTTATCAACTGTGGCCTGTTCGTAGAATAAATATATACCTACCACTTATTCTAACCGCATTTTCTGACGTGGCTTCTGGCAGTTATTCTATTTTAATAATTTCCGCTCAACTGTGTCCTCGAAACGATGATTACATTACGATAGAGGCAATGGCCTCGTTTTATGGCAGCGCCTTGTATCAATATTTGATTAAACGTGGAATGTAGCTGCCGATTCAAAGCTGGTTTTGACTACGAGTTCCTAAAAGATTCAGTGATATTGTGACATTCCGAGTAATATGAGGGGATGACATCATTCCGTTCGTGAGAATGAAGAACAATGTGCATTACATTAGCTCCGTGTTTAATTACCCGCAGCAAACAATAGAAAGACATACGAATGCAAATATACGACATTCAGATAAGATGAAACTGGTAGTTTTATTTTTACTTGAAGGCAGACCACCAAAATTAACCAAGTATGTAAATTAATACGAAAATATTCAACAATGCCAAACAACCATTTAATGAAAACACATGCTTTCAAGCATAGTGTCTCATAAGCCTGATTACCCACATCTGCCTTTATCACGGTAGAGTTGTTAACACAACACAAGCTAATTGCTATAGCTCGAACTACCACGTGTATGACGCCAGACTGCTTTGAACTCATACCAAATTCGACAGACATTGTAGATCCAGTTATATGTAATGTAAATAACTGTAGGACGTGTAGGAGCGTTATATACGAAAATACAATAGCGAATTATGTTGCGAGAATAGAGCCTGCGTGCAGAGTGCCAGTGTGCGAGTGCGACGTGGGAAAGCGAATGGCGCTGGCGGCCATCTTGCTCCGCCTGTTCGTAAAACATCACGTGTCCATGCGTCCGCCCGGCAACAGCGTACATGCGTTAAACGGGGCGGAACAATTCGTGCACACCACGTGGCTTTTTATTTGTGCAACATTCCTCTTCCCGACTGCTGTTGAATTATTGATTGATCCGCGCACCCTTTCGGTAGCTAGATAGTTCGCGCTCAGACGCGTTTAATAATACCGAGAATTTAGAATGTGACCTCGTGTCGTGCCGTGAAAGAGAAACCGATTAAGAAACCGATCACGATCACGACACTACTATTTTACGACTTTCAGACAATGTCATACCAAAAACTGCGGTTGTAGGTGTTTGATTTGATGAGCCGTTTAGAGATCAGACAGATTATTTGAATGGAAAAGGCTATAAAGAAGCACTAATAAAGAGCAATATTGCCTATTCAGTCGCCCACGTAACAGCAATTCTCGTAATGGCGGAATAATTCTCAGCAAGACAACCTACGTGTTCTGTCTAACTCGACAGACCAACTAAAGTGACTTTCTATAGAAATTTAACTTTAAATTATTGGACGAACATTTAGAAAATTAGTTAGCAACAAGTAGTAACAATGAATTAGAAACATGTTCATAATTTAGCAATACATATTATACAATGTTAATTCCTCTATGTATAACCTAATCATTCGTATTATGCAACTAAATAACCACAAACTTCGTAAATGGTTATACGAAACTCAAACTATTTCCACATGTTCATTTATGCCGTTCATGGCAAAACCGGTCTGGTTGAGTTCAGTGGTAGGTAGGTAACCATATATGGCGCTTGATAGCCTTAGCTTAATACTGCATGTGGGAGTATAATATCAGTAAGTATACGTAGACGTACGTTGCAAGTATCTAATATTATGTTGATATTAATGTTACTCGTGACAAAAGTTTCTATGGATCACGCCACGCCTGACTCATTCGTTTATTTATTATATGGCCTGTCTGGTTTGTTTTTGTTCTGGTTCTATTCTTATAATCTTTCCAAGGTACTCTTCTTGACTTCACAACGTTTCAGCTAAGTAAGTATTATTTGCGTTGGCTTGACTTTGGTGCCATTTTATGTCTCTAGATGTTGAAATTCTTTTGTTACGTATTTTATGAGCGAGCGTAGGACATACCTTGTAATGCCCTTAATTTTCAAGTACAAGTTTACATTCATTTAATTTCATGTATAACATACTTACTGCAGGTTTAGTTGAAAGAAAATTAATATATCTCAATCTCAATAGTAGATAAGTATAGATAGAGCAAGATAAGATCCCTTTTACGATCAGTGTCACATCATCAATTTCGGTCGGCTCGGCTTCGCGCAGCGTAAACAAGCCTTCCAATCTCTGAATACATTATGCAGAGTTTTTATCTCGTCCACTCTCTTTGGGCACGGATCGCGTAACGGTCCCTGTTGTCTTGCATGTTAATGTGGTTAACGACTTCTCGTCGTCGATCGGAGACAATTTTTTACAGCAATTTGCAAGGCTAACTACGTCTAATATATTGTCGAATTGATATACTATCTGACTTCTATAATCCAAGCTTTGTCGGTACTACTACTACTGTCATTTTAAAGTCTTGCAAACAAACAATAAAAAAAATGCTGAGCAACGAGAGCAAGCAATCACGTAATTCGTAAAATTCAATGATAAAAAACGTTGAAAAGCCAGTTTACAAAAAATACAGTCAAATTTTCTAGAGCAGGAGCGCGAGTATCAATAGCAATAGTTAGAATGAGAGAGATAAACACGCCATCTTGCTTGCATCGAGACTTTAGTCACGCGCGGTAAAACAGAGTTTCTATTTTTTGTGCGGTCTCATCTGACCTCGTTGGTTTATCGTTATCATACAACGTGGTACTAAATAATTCATACCTATCTAAATTGATTTACCCGGCGCGGAATGCTGGTTCAGCAGAGATAACCTTTGACGGCAGTTCATCAAATTTATTAGCAACAACCGGTCGACACATGATTGCAGAATCTGTTTGGTTTAGGTACATTAATATTCACATTCTATGTTCGTAAAGATTATGATTAGGTACAATTTTACCTACTTTATAGTCTTGACTACTTTATTATGGTGATAACTTGTTTGTAAAACTTACGTTACAGTCTACTTAACCTTTTGATGCTAGAGTTCAAACTATTTTATGCGCCAAAACATTAGACGATGTTATAAAAATCTTAATATGACACGATGTCGCATGTCGTCCCAATCTGAGTAAACGCCAAGACAGAGCAATTTAGGCAAAGCTGTTTAGAAAGTAATTGGGCCTAATAATCTTAAGTATATTGGTTCTTCGTGATCAAACGTATTCGTGATTAAGAGTGTTAATCTGTCAAACATTGCATTGGTGTGTGGAAGGAACAGTGTAAAAGATTGACAATGATAATCAAGGTCAAAGTAGCACGAATGAAGCTAGGTTACCGATTGGAACAGCAGAGCATGACATTTATCTTTATTAATCAATTTCATACAGATGAAACTAATTTGCAAATACATACACGATAGTATATCCACTAAGTGTCTTAGTTTAAACAACAACGGCCGTTTGGCTAACAAAACTAACTTAACGCAATGAATAAGAAGACACCATAAATTAACTCGGGTAATGTAATACAAAGTTTATTCGCAGCCAGACAGCAATTACGCAGAGAACTTTAAGGGGTATTCACGAACACCAAAGGGGGCTTTCCCCCCTCACCCCTTTGAAACGGTTCAAACTCGGCAGGGGTTATTGTCGAAGTTTCACCACCCGCTATCGGATTATTTCAGAATCTTTTAGGCTAACTTTCACCGACGCTCAATACTTCTGAAAAAGTTTTATCAGTCGACTGAGTGATGAATTCAATGCGATTTCATTTATCATTGTTGTCGATAGATTGGAAACGTCTGTTGGGGATCGTCGAGCTGGAATCGATGAAGCGTCACTCCATTACGCGTGAGCATTATCCCCGCTTGATTGAGTACTTTGAATGGTAATCCTGACACTTGAGTTGTGTTGTGAGTGAACTAGTTACGTAATATTCCGAAGCAATCACTTGAAGCATTGCCTGCATTGCATTGGAAAATAACAAACAACGTCGAAAATGTTTACGTTATTTAAGTACCAAGCTGCGAAGTTGAAGGAAGTTTGTGGAAGTTTGTGAAATTGGCAGAACTCTCCCGGCTTGAGCTCGGCAGCTTCAAACTGAAATGGCTCGGGCAGATAATCTGCAAGTTTGTCACTGGCACCGAACTTAAGTAATGCGATCATTATTACTTTTCCAAAGAGATCTTGACGGCAAAGTTTTTTATCTGATAGTATCTCTATAATTCGCTTTCATATATCAAGATATTTCTATTAATATTGTTAGTTGAATCATAATGTGTAAACTTGCTGTTACATCCGTCCGCGGAACGAGAGCACTGTGAGTCTGTGACCTGTAATACAGGTTTCTTAACCCTTTTCAGGCACCAATCTCTCAAACCAGGTTAACATTCGAGTATATCTGTCACTATCCTGTAACATCCTCTGTAACATAACCTTTTGTATATCGCATTAACCTTATTAAGAGAAAAATAAATGATTTATTTATAATTATTATCAATTATCATATTTAATATTATTTCTAAATAAATTTTTTTTTTTTGGATTGATTAAAAAAACAGTCCCACCCAAGCCCTAAGCGGAACAAAAAATACCTTTAGACTTTCTTCTGAGATATTTTGTATTTTCAAGTTCTCTGCTCTACTTAGAGTCTAACTCTAACAATATTTGTGTGATATAGGTACAGATTATACAGATTGTAGTTATTGGTATGTAGAAGAATGTAAGTACCTACTCTCTTACTGTTATGGGTAGGAAAGGTGCTTAATTCGACATTTATATTGGTACAGTTTTATTATGTAAATAAAACGGTCATGGGGTTAATGTTCGATCGAATGTCCGATGACCAAAGCTTTTTATACTACGCCAAGAGGAGAATAAACAAAGGCGACATATCAAACGACTGCACTGCAATAATAGAGCAATAGACATTTTGAATGGTTTCCAAGTTCTCTGAAAGTGGCAGGAAAAGCACGTTTTGCCACTTATAAACTTTAAGAAACCCCAAGCGAAGAAATGTAAAACTGAACCGAACAAAAATAAACATTTACTTGTTTCCGTTCGCAAGAATTCTAAAAACATCTGGCTATTTATATTGCATTCTAAATAAATTACCTAACTTGTTTTAAGTTAACAAAAGAAACAAACTTGGAAAAATTATTATTACTTTTTGCTTGGGGGATGAAAATTTGGGTCGAAATAACAATACACCACAAACAAAAGCAGCGGAATGTGGTAAGGTTAAAGTTTCGGAAAATTATCGTTCGAACTCTTCTGAATCTAATTCAAATAACAGGGATAATGAAGTTTGACTACGACCACACGGTCCTATGAATAAGTTTAGTAAGGTCAAAAGTTTTCATCGCTTCGACCTCCACTGATGTAATTGAGTTGGTAGGAGATTCCGAACTTCAGCCATTGATTATCAACTTGGAAATAACCAGACAGACACACGCAGAACTTAATTACGGTTATATAAAGTTGGTAAATGTTAAAATAAAATAAATGTGGTATGAGACAAATCGTGGACTGAAAAATGAAAGAAAGTTAGGAGCTGGATCCAATCCACACGCGCTGACAGCCGGACGAAATAAAACACAATGAAACTAAAAGTTTATCTGATATATTAATAACTTCAGATAAACGAGAACGGTCTAACAGACTGGTGGTGGTAAAACAAACGTGACCACTTAAAGTTTGCCCCGAACTCAATTTGGAATTCTACCGTTGTAACAAGTTCCAAATCCACGGGCACTGGGGTAAAACAATAACTGTAAATTAAACTCCAAACTCATTAAAAGCTATGCTAGAGAATGTGGTTGTGAGTATGTTAGTTACGTAAGACAAGACAATAGAGATGTAGAGTCGAAGTGGTATATAGGACTTGATAATTATTATGATAAATGTTCAATGTTAATGACGCCGTTCTGACAGGAGATAATTTCATCGTTTTGAATAAACTAAAAACCGACTTCACGAAAATACACCTAGGTACGTACATCTCACAATTTATTCATAGGAAATATCCAACCAGAAAGCATAAACAAGTTCTATAGGTAGTAACGGGAGTTGTAAACTAAAATGGCATTTTGAAATCGATTGTACACATAAAACAATCAAGCTAACCGCTGCAAAGGTCGACCTGGTCGTTCACAGAAAAGGAAGCGATCAATCAACATTTAGTTGATACGACCACTCGACCGATGGCTCATACATTCAACTTGGCATATCGCCAACTCCACTTGTCCTGTGCGCTTATGAGCTAGTGTGGTGCTAGCGAATATAAACAACAATAACATGCGCAAATACTCAAAGGAAAGGAAAACTGTGCTATAAATACAGTCATAATAAAGAGAAGATTAACCTTCTATTCTGCAAATGCAAATGCAAACAACTTCCCTGAAATTCCATTGATTTTACCGAAGAGATGTGATGTCTGATGTGAAGAATTGATGATAATAATAAAGTTACCGTGGTATTGGTAGATGTGAGAATGGTAGGTAGAAGCATGGTTAATAAACGCTGCAAAAATACAATAGTAGGTATCTACAGAACACCGGAAAATTGGCACATAACATGAATAGCGTAATAATTTTAAGAATTTATGATTTGGCTTGAAGAATGACGACAATCATATTTTATGTGCTTACAAATTGGCAGAGCATAATATTTACAAAACAATGTAGAACATTGCCCTTGGGTGACAAATAGTGAAATGAAGTGTGTCATGTTTTGTAGGAAGCGGATGCAGAATTTACGTACAACTATAAACAATTGAAAAATTACTTTTTCAAGTACTCATCATAACATATTGCTAACAACAAGACGGAGGAGCTTGGGGAGGCCTATGTCCAGCAGTAAACTAGTATAAGCTGATTATGATGATAGTGGTCGATAACAAAGCTTATCAATTCAAGTTTAGTTTGAAATGTATCTTCTTAGTTCAATGGCTTTTCTCTACTAAACCCTGCCCCGCGCGCCTGTACTAAACGTGCCCTTAAGGTTGCTACTCTTCCATAATTCTTTGCTGTAGTGAAGCCAAAGTATTTGCCGTATCGATATCGCATCAATTTACTTCTAACATTGAATATCATTGCTGAGTTCTGAATCAATAACATACTTTTCAATAGATATATATTGGCTTCTACTATATCACCGCCTAAGCCTTGTATGCTCAATAATTTGTGACAGAATATCTAACATTACGTTCACGATCTAGCATTTACAGATTTTATGAAGATAATCTTATATTGTATGATTCGTGTTTCCTCTATTCTGAGGGTCGCGACCTCTTACGTTTCAACTCAATGCAGCAATGTGTCTTCAGCTTTATATATTCTTTGCAAGCAAATACTATATCAGCATAGATAATTTTAGCGTTATAAAATGTGATGTGTAACACTTATCTCAATAATACAAAGCACTTGTAGATTGGTGATACATATTGAATTTTGCAATTAATACTTGAATGTGTTTAATATTTTCTAAAAAAACACAATAGTGTCATCAATAAAGTGAAAGCTCTCATTGTTGTATGCATGTTTGTAGAATCACAATCGTGAGCGCAGTTTCACAATAATGATCACCCTCATCTTTCCGCCAAGAACATAAACACAATAGCGGAATCATTCTTTAATGGATTTAATAGGCGCACTGTAATGCCATGTTCATTGTTTCCAATAAAAAACACGAGGAATGGCATCCATTACGGTTGGCGTGCCGCCACGGTCGTCAGCCTCGCCTTGACCAATATCGAGGCGTGATTGGCCACGTCCGCTTGTCGCATATTGATTACAAGATTATCTCGTTATTTTCCATAATTTAAACTCACATGTGGAATGAATGTTGTGACGGATTGTAATTATTCATTATGATGACTTAACTTATTTAGATTTAGGTTAAGTTCTACACCTATTACTAAGTTGCTTAGCTACTTATTAGTTGTATGATTAACGTTCTCTCAATTTACAACTTGTTTCAATATTCCTCTCTTAAAATATTAATTGCGTCCTGCTCCCATTATATTTTAACAGATTAAGCTATTCCGCACACAATAGTTAGTGTGAATGAAGGCAGTTTGGTCGCATTTCGAAATTTTCTTCGTAATTAGTGTAATTATTTATTATAACCCTCTGTACTCTACATGATCCTTAAATAAGTTTCTTACCTTATCAGAAAGACCTACTGTAGGTATAGCGTAAACATAATTATGCGAGCGAACAGGACAAATACAAACGAAAATAACTCATTTTTATAAAACTTAATACTGTAAGCACAAGTTATTATTATTGCAATTCACAAATTTACATTCAACACGAACATTTCAGTATATTGGTATTATAATTTATCAGCAAGGTTAACCGCTGTTTCTTTTTACGTAGATTTTTTTATTATATTGCTTGATTTGCATTTTAAATTTTTCATTATGTAAGTAATCCGATTGATTGTATAAGTTATACAAATTTATATTCGTGAACTAAATTAATTACCTAGGTACCTTTGTAGACCAAATAATGATGCAATGCAATGCATTCAGTTAGGCTTATGTAAGGTTAATATAATATTTACAGTTCACAGTAAAAATTAGCGGCAGTAACAGTTGGAAAACGAAATTGAAATGGAATTCCAAAACACACTTAAAAATGACCTGAATCGCAATCACGACAGACAAGTAGTTATTATAAACGCTTGAACTGATAACATCAATTGATAACTTATCCACCACAATTTAAAGATAACGAGACCGCAGTTATCAACGTTAAACTTAATGAATCCAATGTAACTGATGTGATGACTTCATTTTGTAAGTAAGTATATAAAAACAAGTAAGCATTATATAATCAAAAGGAACGTCTGGAAAATAGCTGCATTAGTAATATCTTAATCCTTGGAAACAGTCTTTAGAACTGTTTCCACACATCTTGAGATAAGTAATTATGATAGGAAGCAATTTAATACCTACAAACAACATAGTAAACCACCTAAAGTGTAACAAACATAACACAACTGCAAATTTTTCTGCAATTTTGAATTGTTAACTATTTTTAAGGCGTCAATGACATCATAACTATTCACGGTCTATTGAACTACAATCATGTTGCAGATATTTCATCGAGCTTTTAGACATAATTTACTATGAAAACAAAAACGCATCGTCTGGTGAGCGATTTTGGCAAGTTGCCTAACAAAACAACAGCGCCACACGAGCATACAAAGATAATATTTTAACCGAAAAAGTGTTCTATCTAACATAAACTGAAGTTCTTGTCTACAGGCTGAAACCAAAAACCTGAAATAATGTGAGTGATAGATCACGACTATTGTGTTTGTTGTTTCTAATTTACTAAGTTCATACAAACGTTCAATTCCAGCTTTGTTTAGAAAACTGTCCTTTCCATTCATGAGGTTCTCAGAACAACAATATTTTCTTACTAATTTCCTACAATCACCGTGTCAACGGTTTGACGTCAAAGTGATACGATACTATTTATGTCCCTCGTTAATGTGTTTTTCCGTATTGTCATTCTCATTAGGTCCCTTTGGAATAGGTAAATAGTAGAAATAGTAGCGCACAATCGTTTAATAATTAGGGTAGGTAAGTTGGCGGTAGGTAGAGGTCATACGAATAGATTAAGCTTTTATAAACTTAGATATCTGTAGTGGACACTGTCAAAGCAAATATATACCAAGCTATTTTACACCAACCTAGATCTCCAAATCAAAGGCTAAGTCACGAACGTTTAGCAACGTTATCTCTTCAAGTATATGAGCAAAAGGCGAAAGGGTCATGTCCATGGCTGTTATGGATACGGAGCAAGAGCACAAGAGAATTAACTTTAAAACAATGAAACTAAAGTACAAACTGAACATGTATTTGTAGGATAGGTAGGATGTTTATATAACAAGGCCCGCGGGAAATTAATTCTCTACGTGGGCAGCATCGATCGAGGAGTTTATTCATGCAAACAAAGTATCTTCCGTTCCAATAAAAGGACCGGATTGAATTGTTTTTATTTTTTGGGATTGTTTCTTTGGTATGCAGACTTAGTTCTCGTAGAAAATATTAAATACAATAACATATAAAGTAGTGTATGTATAATAACATTTATAGTAGTGTAACTTAAGACGATTGATCATAGTTTTAGATGCAAATATTTCAGAAAGCCTTATTTGAAAATAAGACGCATGAATAAATATAATGATGCATAGTATGTATAATCGCAAGGTTACGAGTTACGAGAAATCATAAACAAAGATAAATTATAAATAAACACACCGCTCATAATTGCAAAATAAAACAAGATACACCAAATAAATATTACAATAATAATGATAACTATTTTAACAAATACCTTATCTAGATAATGGAACATTACGTTATGAACGTCCTTTATTGTAACCCAAGGGCTTCTGAATGTTAACGTTGTATAGCTTTGTGAAACAATTAAGTTGTTTGATTAGTAAGAGCCTGGAGGTTGGTAGGTAATCGAGTTTGCTTTTCATCTGGACGAAGGTATTTCATCAAATATTTGATTGGTTTAGAAGTAATTCTCGTAACCTTGCGATTGATGGGCAAGAAAGTAATGGGTTCTTCCTTCCGTCAGTATAATATGTACAACAACTTTATTTTCTTTTTTAGGCTCTTTGACAATAATTATCTATTATTTCAGTTTCTTTTCTGTTTTGTTCTCTTACCCTTTAGTATTTTCTTTGCTTTAACTTTATCAGTTCACATACCTGGAACAATAAAATAAATATCATTAACATTAATAACATAATTAGTGTCAGGGTTGAGTTAGCGGAGAAAGGAGTTTACATAACACACTTTTTCAGGGATAGACAAATATTTGTTTGGAATTTTGCCAAATAGCAGTACTTATTTCCTATTCTCATATTTTAGGATTACAGTATGTCAGCTGGGTGAAATGTGGTCATTTATACGAATGTTTTAAAATTATTGCTTGAAATTCTTTTGTGTCTAATTTAGTAGGTGTTATAATTTCAACTGAAGCTTATCATTTTCGTCCCGTATATATACAAACAGATTTCAGAGAAATTAGTAACACGACATGGCCGGTACATAGATAAAGATAGTTCGACGAAATATTTGATAAAATCACTGCTGACGATAAACAGTAACACATTTGCGTCTACCAACTACCTAATACACAAATACAAGTATAGCTGAAGCTCTCTGTGATGCTAATCCTTCGATAACATGAGCCGGGCAATGCTTATATTTTGATATAAAATACCTACTAATATACCTAATACATAAGTTTCGCGTACGTATCGCAAAAACATTTTAGTGTAGAACTTCCATAATACATAATCATATAAGTAATATTATTTTAATGTTCGTTTAGTTGAGCATATAGACATGATAATCTACGACGTAAAGATAAATATGTAACCGTTATTAATCTACATATTATTTTATCTCTGTCGGTGACACAACATATTAGCGAGCAACTTTCGCTAATTTGAATTTTAATAACTCCGATAAATCTTGTGTGACGTGGCCATTTAATAAAACGGCCACTCCTACCGTCAGCTTCTTGCATAGAATGAACAATAGTTAGCAGCCAGACCAGTAGCTAGCCTATAATATTAATAACTCAAGAGAACAACATCTCTAGAGATTTTGAATATAGATCTAGATCTGTATTAGGTTTTGTCTGCATTAAAGATCGGGTAACCCAAAGTCCTAAGCCGTAACTTGAAAATATGCGCTGGACTGAATAAAAAGAAGAAAACGCTAAAACACCCTTCTGCATAACTGAGTTCCCTCGCTGTTTTAATATAGGGGACTTTTTTATACAACCTAAAATAAGGCCCTAGAGTGCTTTATACCGATAGCAATTAGGATTATATTGCGAATGGTGCAAGCCCAAAGACATGGAATAGGTAGCATAGCACGCGATGCCATAGTTCAAACGGGTCAGTCCACCCAACGGACCATTGCGTTAATTAATGGCCTGTTAAACTGCAGTTGCCTATGTTATTTTAATGGCGGAGTTAGCTAGCCTTTAGAAAACGAACTTTTCATAGCAAGAACCTCTACAATCGAGAATGAAGTGAAAGGCTCTTCATATTAATAGAAATGAACCCAAAACAATACGAAAATAGTCAAAGCCATGACGTTGAAACTGAAGACAAAGGATCAAATGACGATAGTCATGAATGACATCAATTTTTTTCTAAACAACTATTCGTTTCGTACGGCTTTGAAAACATTTCGTACGTTGATAACTTCGAGAATGAAACGGTAAAAGATGTCAAAGACGCGATGTAAAATAAAGCAGTCAGTAAATTTATGAAAAGAAAGCTGTGTTAGAAAGATTCGATCCCCAGCAACATAAATGCGTTCACATGATTTCGTCATAGTGCAATCAGCGATCCATCATGAGCAATTGTGCGCGGGGGGTCTGCTGACAGCAATAGACTGGCCGACATGTTCCTTTAATAAGGATGGATTTATTTATAGTGCACACGACCATTATGGATAACAAGACCTAATTCAGCCAGAGCACGCGTAATGTAGGTACTGAAAATTCAAGCAATCAATAAATAACGCACCAAATATTAGTCATCCAAATCGAAGTAAAGTAAATTACCTACTTCACGGTCTCCGTGGAAGACCAGCAGCGGTATGCTATGACCTTTTTTTTTTTGTCTCGTCGAGGAAATTCATTCACGAATAAACTGGTCTGGGGGGGACCAGAATTATGTGGGACTCGACGCCCTGAAAAGGACGTAATACCCACTAAAACCTCTCCGGTGTCCCTCTCTCGCCATTTTCGCCGAACCACGGGAACATTTAATCATCCGCGGCCCGACTGGCGTCCCCTCTTCCTCCTATACATGGCCGGCGAGCCCACCGATCCACACACTCGCCGACCCCATTCTTCCGTCATCTTTCCTCCCCCCGAGGTATGCTATGACCTGCTAGCATGCACTCGATTTTGTCATTTTTTTTGTTGATTTAAGGTTTTTTAAATGTATCTTTTCTATCTCTATGTTCTAGCAAATAAAGGTATTTTTACTTTACTTTACTTATTAGGTAAGTAAGTAGGTACTTCCTACTGCAGGTAACAGTGTATGTACCCGATGATAAGCCTTTATCTCCTAAGCTAGTTTTATCACTGATAATGTTAATTAGATAAAGTTTACAATGGCACAAATAGGTGCACCTAATTTGTACGAGGCATTGCAAAATATTTATTTTATCCGCAATAACATTTCACGATTTTTATTGATTGAGTACATACCTACACTTATTAACTTCTGATCTTATCAACATATTAACACTAGTCAGTCATTGAGTCATTTTATACAACAACACTTCTCATTTTTTTTAAAACGGTAACCTTCCTACGTATTTGCCGTTTCTTACAATAAGGACGTACGTAAGTCGTTATTAAGCAAAACATGATGACAGGTAATACGAACTTAGGAACTCGGATCATTAAAGAAACACGTAGAAACCCAAGCTTCGTCAACACGCATCACAAAAACAAACAAGCCCAGCTGTCTTCGGATCAAATGTCGAAATTCGTGATAAAGGTCAAGTGGCATGGCTAGTAGAAACAAGAATAATCTTACTAAGGAGCTTGATAAGTAGAAACAGTTATTTGATCTGAGGAACTAGGTCTTGGCATTGTTTTTCACAAACACAAGCTACCTCACGAACACGGGTGGGTAGGTGGCCCAAAAAGTTCTTAGTCGGATAGATATGAAAAATAATGCCAAGAACGACAAAGTTTACTGAAATAAAAATAAAAATTACAAAGTTTGCTTTCCTTCTATTATTAGAAGCTGAAGAAAGAACATTAAAAGTTGGGTACTTACCTATTTCTTTGAAGAAGTTTTTCAACTTTGTGGGAGAGAGGGGCGAAGCGAAGCCAACTAACAGTAGATGATTTATTCCACCGCAACTTGTTCTGAGATTTGATTGTTGTCTATGTTTATTTTTATTACAACCCAAATAAGAAAATATATTATGTAAGGACTAGATATTTAAAAGAAAATACAGGTAGGTGAATACGTAGTTTATCATTATCAATTTATCACTCGTCTGGTGCCTGCAATTGTGCAATATTCAGGTTAGATATTTTTGGACAACATTTCTCGCGATTTTTTTAGTTAACTCCATTGCCTGGACGAGTTAATAATTTATTGAAAACATACCCATTATTGGCTTCGTTATTTATTATTCTGTTTATTATTCTATTATCGCAACATTCGCAACCCGTATTGCCTCTTACTGTTATCAACCTCATTTGTTACCTACACTAAACGAAAGTCAAACAAATGCAGATAAATTATAAAGGTTACATTTACATTACATCTAGAACATTTACAAATTAAATATTATCTCCACTACCAAGTACCAGACCAGCACAATACATGTAGTAGGTAAGTAAAGAACGAACATTACCTATTAAATTACTGATTGACTTTGTAGTTTGGTGAAAGGAGATAGGGCTAAAATGTCACAGGGGATTCATTTAAAAGAATACGTAGGACGGTAAGGTACCTTATTTTCGATTGCGGCATAAGAATGGACTCTTCCTCCTCAACCCGTTGATAGAGTAAGAGTCGGCAAAGGAAACCTACCAGAGAAATGACAGAAGCTTCCTTTTGTGTAACTTTAATAGGTACCTCAACTGCCAAATCGCCAATCTGCCTACCAAGCGTGGTTATTGTATAATAAATATATCACTTCTGCCCGCGGCTTCGCACGCGTATTTTCGCTATAATAAGTAGCCTATTATTTAAGTTAGGCTTTGCTATAGCTATATACGTACGCAAAATTTCATCTTGATCTGTTCAGAAGTTTTGGAGATCCTAGGTAACAAAAATTCAGATTTCACAAACTTTCGGCTTTATAATATTAGTATAAGTACCTATATATATATATATATGATTAATATATGATTATATAAAATCCCCCTTGTTTTGGGGGGCTAGGGCCGTTCTGCAGTGGACGTAGATTAGGTATGTGCGCTGAGGACGTAACGTTTACCGTTACAAATATACCTACAGCCAGATATTTCATACAACAGTAAAAGATTTCACACATTGTAGTTGCACATTCAGATAAAAGCAACAAAAAAAAACATCCCGATTGTTTACATTTTTTTTACCCAACAAAAAGCAGGTTCAAATTTTAAGCCCGGGCATTTATGCCTCTTTCCAAGAAATTAAGGGGATTTTTTTCTGCAACCAACAAAAAGTGATGCTTTCTGCCTGAACCGCTTTGTCAGGCGTAATTATAAGTAAGAATAACTTTGGGAATCTCTTTTGTTGAGCGAGGGGAGTTTTTGTTTGGGTAACGACCGGCAGGTGGTATATAAAATGGCGGATGGCTGAATAAATTGGAAAAAATGCAACAAAAACTCAGAGGCAAGGCCGGGCGATACTGCAATGTCAAATGAAGGTCGTAGAAAAAGTCATGTTTTACCAGTGTAAAACATGACTTTTTCTATGAGAAAAAAACAATATAAGTACTAAGCTGAGTTGGGTATTTTGTTTGCTTGCACGTCGTCACTTCTAGAAACTGAAGGTAAGTAATAACGTTATTAAATATTAAAGCTCCTATCGCGATAAATCTAATCTATCGCGTAGACTTTGAAATCTCTTAGTTCAAACTCCAAACTAGTATTCAC
Source organism: Eupithecia subfuscata (assembly GCA_963564075.1). Classification (NCBI taxonomy): domain Eukaryota; kingdom Metazoa; phylum Arthropoda; class Insecta; order Lepidoptera; family Geometridae; genus Eupithecia; species Eupithecia subfuscata. The sequence continues at coordinate 11,414,101 of OY751109.1, read as the reverse complement.
CCGATCTACTCTATTAATTTAATGAAGCCACAAAGCCAGCACGTTTTACAGACGGTTGTTGGTATATTCTGCACGGCACCTAAGTCCGCATGCGCTATAAAAGGAATGTTCAGTATTGTTATTATAAAAAGCTGACACCATATTTTTTTCCATCCAGGTAGCGCAACTAGGGGAGCGGCGGGTAAACCGGTCCGACAGAAAAAAATTATAAATGTAAAGGCGAGGGCATAAATCATGCGGGCGCACGATCCGGTCCGGTGCGTGAGTGCGTGGTCTCGTCTCGACTAATGAGCCTTCAATCAAGGTCGACTCACTGTCTTTAATTTATAGCTTGTGGTACAAATTTACATACGGGCAAGAACTCGCATTCATTAATGATTTAAATTATTCATACTCGGTTGTTGATTCCACTTTTTTATCTCGATCTACAAGGTATGACATTATAAAATACTAGCCAGTTTATTGCTTCTTTTTTACTTGTTGCGTTTTTTGTTACGATTATTATGAATTCTAGTTTGCTACAACAAAAGCGTTTTGTTTGATTAAACAGTGCCTAGATATAAATATTATTAAGTTTAGGTAAAAATAAAGATATCTGTTATATTATTATATTATGCTGAGATAACGTGTTCTTTTACTCGAACGCGGCACTTAATCATAGTACCTAATCAGCAGTCTGCAAAATCTATTGTGAGACTAAAAGCAAACATTTCTCATTAAGCGAGTAACGCGAACCGTCTATTGTTCTCGGGACATAACGGACCGTGTCGGATTCACGTCAACTCGACCGACGACCTCTGGAATGCCGATGGAAGGATACGAGGGTCCCGTGTCACTGAGCGTACTAATTCCAATGTCGAATTAACTAAATTCTTGGACAAAACTAGGTAAGGTATGCCCTTAACATCTATTCTAGGTCATTTGTTTTATATCAGCATCGGAAACTTTAACCCACGCTGTCAGTGTTGCGGGACCTGTAGAAAGTGGAACTATTGATTGCCTGGCACTCTCTCAGCTTACTTTTCTTTAAAAACGACGGGTGATGTGTCTTGGATGGAAACTAGGTACCTAACCTACGTACCTAGGCGAATTAACCGAAAGCGACGGCTTACTCAGCTTAAAATAATTAGTTTACCTATCATTTACTCGTGGCTGACCACTTAGGTACCTCCTCAACCTCAATCTCAACAGCCTGTGTTGGTCCACTGCTGGACGCAAGCCTCCCCCTGATAAACGCCTTATTGGCTTTTATCTCACTTAGTACATACCTACTTACTTACCTATATTAGTACAGGGATCAAGAGTAGCCTTATGGATCAACATGATTGCAGCAGTGCCCCGTTCCCCTATCTACTTGATGCTAATAAAATGCATAGGTACAAAGCTAAGCTATCAATTCATGCAAGCATTGTGTAATATTTAATCAAATGCAATGTAGGTGCCTACCTACTTAACAGCGAGAGCGCCAGAGTAGTAGAGCGCAGGGTCAACGGCCGTCGGACCTCGGACCAATTCGCGACATGAGATTGAATAATGAAGTTGATTGCGAGCGAGCACCGAGCACCAAGGCCGCGTCGCCATTATTGTATGATTGTTATTCTCTATTTCTCCTCAATGAGAATGATAATGATAACCTATAAAGTACTTACATTTAAATAATGTATTTTCATTGTATATTTTGGCGTTCATACTGTTCATAGATTGGTAGGTAACCCCCCTGACAGGTTCTAATTCTAACTACGCCGTTCTACTGTCGTTACACGTGCTACGTACGACCGACGACGACGGCAGCCATTTTGCACATGCAAGCGCCCTTCCTACATTCCGTTCATGGAACATTAACTTAGCCTGACCTCATTGCCCCGTCCTTCTCTAATTGAGTTTATGATCATTACAGAAATCTTTGCTTTGCAATGCCAGGAGTTTGAGGCATTTAATCAAGTTAACTGTAACTAGGTAGGTAGGTAAGTATGTACTTACCTAAGGTAGGTGGGCTACTTTGATCCAAGGTATAGTAAATTGATAATAAGTAAAAGTCAGATAATGAAATAAAGGCATGATATAAAATCATGAACTTTTTCTATTACAGAAGAAATAGAAGACACTTAAAAAATAAACGACACAAACTTATTAATTAGCTATCAAATGAGTCCTTTTTAGCTAACAATGTAGACAAAATCAATGATAATATTGTTGCAATTTCTATTTAATAAAAGAGCAAAAGAGAGTTCACCCTCATCATTTCCATAACGCGCCACAATAGGTACCTATGACTTCAAAAAACAATCAAATAAAGTTGTAGGGGCGAGATTCACTAGGTAGGTACTAGGTACTACATACTTAGATACTCAAAGAAAAATAAAAATACTGGGGCGAGATTGATAGATAGGCTATCAATGTCGCCTCGTGGAGCCCATCAATGTAGCCCCGGTTCACAATAGAACTCATTAAAATCAAAATGGCGACTGCAACTCAATAACGGCATAATATTTATATTCATAAAGAAACATATAATTACGTTGTGCATTAAGTAATTATTTCCAAATTTAAATACCTACCTCTAAACGGTTGGACACATGAAGTTTTACAGGTCAAAATTTCTTGTGTTTTTCACAGCTAAATACTTATTTTTTTTTCTTAAATATGCACCATTTTGCATGGACACTGGGAAATGATAGCCAGAATGTCATTCTTGCCAACACAAAAAAACAAAACAATATTGATTGCGTTTTGTTTTACGAAGAAAATTTAAAGAAACATAAATTTTGTGAAATCATCAAAGCTTCTCAAAGGAAAGAAGGTACTAATAATTAACGTTTTAGGTACCTAACCAGGATCCAGGTAGAAATACGCGTGCGAAACAGCGTGCTGAAACTAGTAAAAATACTACAAAAATGTTGGCGGTGCGGGGCGCGGGGCTCACATGAAATCTATCTCTTTCACTCGTCCACACCACGCCATCGCGCGTCTCGTTCGTTCGTTACGTTCAGTCAGTCTGGCCGCGGTCTTTGCAGGAGACGCGTGGCGTGTGTTTGCCGAAACCGCCGCCATTTTGGAAACGCGATGGTTCCTAAAAATCTCAAGCGGTCCAACTGTTCTGTGCCTCAGTGCAGCGTTAATAAAAAGTTCAGGCCAGATGCAGCTTTCTTTAGCCTACCGAAGAATCCCGAAAGGTAAGGAAACCAACTGACTAGGTACTTACCTAGCTTATTTAGCTCAGCTTGGGGCATCTAGCCCCAAGCTGTGTAGATTGTCCAGCATTATTACAAGGTGCCCTGCTGTCTGCATTAGTTTGTTGCCCTCTGAGACCAACCATTTTAAATTCTAGTAAATAGGTGAGCAAAGAAACCTACTTAGATTTGTGATAAAGTTCTTCAACATCCTAACCATTCTTACAATTAATCTGAAATTCGACGAAAAGCAATTCGAGTTTTAGTTTTTAATATCGTGGTTTCGTGGTTTATAAACATTTCATCTACCTATTCACGGTAGGTACCTAGAGTTTGTCTAGTCAATCTAGTGTATATGTAGGTACAGTATATAGCCAAAAGTGAATAACCAGAGTGCCTAATCTCGTTGTAGGTATCCAATTTACCTGTCTAGAAAGTTGCTTTATTGATCTTATTTGTGCAATATGCTTTATTTCTAGCTTTTTAGAGTACGTAGGAAACCTCTTAGATAAAATACCCTGTAGGTACAAATTTCAAAATATTCTAAAACTACTTTTAGATATTGCGTAAAAATAGGTAGAAGAGGAGAGGTTTATGAATAAGAGGTTAAATCTAGGGAACTATGCTTTATACCAAAACACACTTACTATTTAACGAAACTAGCTTCTGCACAGGGCCAGGGCTTCGAATTTTGCATGCCTATTATACATTCTTCCTTAACATTCTAACTTCCATCCATCCCAAAAACTTTTCAAAGTAGCATCCACCACCTTCGTTAGCTAAGGCTAATTAAATATAATATGTTTTAATTCTCGCTTATTTATTGCAGGGCGCAACTATGGCTAAAACAAATTGGTGTACTGAATCCCGATGGTCCAGTGTTTATATGCGAAGAACATTTCGAACCTGACCAAGTGAATAGAAGCACCGACAAAAGGAAACTGGTTTTGAACGCCGTTCCGAAATTAAAACTGCCAACCCAAATTACGGAAAAGACAATATCGAACAAACAGACGATACAAGATACAAAGAGCAACCAGCCCAACACAGTCATCATGATAGAATCTAAAGACTTAGAAACGCTTATAGAAAATCAAATAAAAGCATCGTTGAATAGAGCAAGTGGTATTAATTCAGGTCAATCAGCACTGACGTCCGACAAAATGGCCTCCGGGACCAACCTTTTACATAAAAGTACAAGGAATAGAGTACAAAGAATAAACATGCCGCCAGCTTCTCAAAAATCAATTTCTCAGGACTACAAGCAAACTAGCAGTGGAAGCATAACAGAAGCCAGTACTACTGGGACTTCATCGCATACCCCTAGTCACTGGCTAGGTGGTGTGATTAAAGGTGCCAGTGCTTATACGCTACAAATTCATGCAATACAAACACAAATTCATCAATTTAATACATCAACGGATAGGACAGCATATTTACAGTTATCTTTGAAGTTGTACCTTCGATTTCCAAAAGCATATAAACACTTGCAGAAAGCCCTTGGAGCACCAAAAGAATCAGACTTTAAAAGTCTTTTCAAGAATGTAGAATTATCAGCGAACATGCCTAGCTTGTTCTTTTCATACCTCGCGCATAAAGTAAAAACTTTCACAGAAAAACAAAAACAATGTTTTGTTTGCATTGCCGAGATAAAAATTAAGCCCCGTTTTTACTACGACATAAGGAAAGATCGGTTATTGGGGATACATGATTATGATGGCGCTATGAAACCAGAACCAGCCACAACGGCTGTTGTACTAATAGTGCAAGGAATGTATTATGATTGGAAACAGCCTATGGCTATTGCTTATTTGGCCGATGATACAATGTCCATTAAACCATGGGTAGTCAATAATGTACATTCACTATTAGATATCGGGTACAACGTCCAAGCTATCGTCTGTCAAAAGGACTCACACCATTTTGTCATCCGAAATAAAGAATATTTGAAAGTTAACAAAAAGAAGATATTCTGCACTTACGACATTATATCTTTATTGAAAAACTTCTATTACAACTTTACACAAAGTGATTATTACTTTGATGGCGGTATTGTTCAATGTCAGGATATAATCAAATTCTACGAATCAGACAGAAAAAAAGAATTGCCACTGAATCCGAAATTAAGTGACAAACACATGTACCCCGCAAATTTGCAGGAACTAAACATACAATCCGTTATGGAAGTCTGTTGTATGACCACAGCCGCAGCAATGTCTACCTACATTGATTTTGGCGTATTGGATGAAACTGCTTCTCATACTGTTCAGTTTATTGTCAAAATGAGTGAAATTTTCGACGGTTTTAATGCTGGACGGGTTAATGACAAAACAAGAACCAACATCGATTTTGCTGGCGATAAATCTCGAATTAGTAATTTGCTAGAACTGTTAGAGCTTATTGAATCGGCACATATGGTTGAACCAACAGGCAATCCTTCTTTAGTGAAACAGCACGACAATCTGCTAGAGAAGATAAGCATTTTCAAAAATTTTATTTTTATGATGTCAGATTTTTTCGACGATCTTCCAGTTGAGCGATTCACTGCTGCCGCTGCTGATACATTCTCCAAACAAGCTCAGGTGCACAGTAAAAGTATCACGGAACCGACCGCAAGAGATGTTAGCACAATGTTCAGACAAACTGCAATAATTCATTTGCTCAAAAACCCTTTCAAAGATTGTGAACCTAATGATATGCAGAAGGTATTGACGGAATTTCAAGTTTTAATCAAAGGCTTTAAGCCTATCTCACCCCCAGACGATGGTGAGCCACGAGACTTTGATGAAAGCGACTATTTCATTACCAGTTCTGAATATAATGCATTAGAACTGGAGAAAAAAGAAGGAATTATATTCATAGCTGGGTTTCTACTGAAAAAATGTCACAAATTTCATCGATGTCATCATCTAAACTTGTATATCTATACAACATCTAAAGATGTAGAATGCTTATCTATATGTGAAAGCATAATGGACGATGTCCGAAATGGTATTTGCACCGTCCCGAATGCTGATTTCATAGAATATGTTGAGTCTATGGAAATTGTATTTAGGACATTTATGAATAAAGAAATACTAGGTAGCAAGTATATTTTAGCAGGTTTATTGTCATGTTTGGAATCAGTTGATGCCCCGTTGCCGTGTAAGTGCTTTCCAGTTGACTACGTACAAAAATTGTACACCCGGTTCAGAATTTATCACACATTGAAATTTAATAACGAGCTTATTAAATCTAAAGCTTACAAACGCCTTGTTGTTAATAAAATATAATAAGAAACTTTTAATGTGAGAAACATAAAAGAAAATCATCTCATTATACTGATGGTCTGTAAGAAAGAGAGTACCTATGGTTCCTGATAAAATAAAGATATACTTATGTACTTGGTACAGATTGTTTCATTTAGATACTTGTTCCCGATCCCCTTTTTTCGTGTAGTTATTGAATTATTTGTGTGATCTGATCACTGATCAGTGTGATGTTGTTGTCAGCGTGGATAATTGTATGAAAAAATAAAATATCGTCAGTTTTTAAAAATGTATCATACATAAGCTACCAGATAGTTACCCTAATATGTAGCTACTTTTACAAAATCGTTATTAAAATGCTCTACACCTGTCATATCACAAACAGCTGCGGTTTTCAAGATGGCGCCCGCCGCCGCCGTAGGGGAAAGAGCCTCAATTCAAGTTACGGGGTGAAAGTAGGTGAACAATAATAAAATAACGTAACGCTGAGCACTGCAGATTCCATTTCGCTTTATGGGGTTTTATAATGGTTGGCATGTACTAAAGTCATTACAAAGTTACTACTGAACGGGTAAAGTATAGCAATTTGCAATGTAGGCGTGTACCTTAAGATCGTGGGCATGAAGATAGGACTTTGAGTAATAAGTTACAATGCCACATCAAATCAGGCTGAGAGGTAACGCTTGCTGATGCTAGTTTATAAATGCACGGAGCATGACCATTTATTAAATTTTGTAATATTACTAGCTGACCCTCCCGCGATTTCATTCGCGTGGACTTTAGTAATATAATAAAGTTCCCCAAGTAATGTTGGTTTCCATTTAAAAAGATGTTTATTTTCATTAAAAAAAATTAGATTTGCCAAAAGCTCAGGGAAATTTTAATCGAAATAGAGTGAAAAACATTTACAAAAAAGACGATAATTGATCAGTTATCGAGCGGGATGAAGAATGATTAAATTACTAAAATGGCTATTAAAAAATAGGGGTTGGTGATAAAAGGGTAAAAATTTAGGGTTGTGTGTATTTTTTAATGCCACATTATCTACTATATAAAAATAAGTCGGGTTTTCCTTCCTGACGCTATAACTCCAGAACGCACGAACCGATTTCCACGGTTTTGCATTCGTTGGAAAGGTCTCGGGCTCCGTGAGGTTTATAGCAAAGAAAATTCAAGGCGTGCGAAGCCGCGGGGCGCAGCTAGTAGAATAATAAAAACAAAAAATGTTGTCCAAAAATTTTAAAAAAATGTTAAGCGTGAACAACCCTCACTTATCACTTAGGAGTTTGAAAAATAGATAGTAGCAGATTCTCAGACCTACTGAATATGCATATAAATTTTGGTAAAAATCAGTAAAGCCGTTTCGGAGGAGTAAGGTAACTAACATTGTGACACGAGAATTTTATATAAGTATAAGATTTGAGAACAACAAGCCTAACTCCGCCGGTGGTGGTGGTAGAATGTAGAGTAGAGTAGCTGTAGCTATGGCCACAGCTACCTCCCTATATTCGGTTCGGTGGTTGTTGAAGTTTTTGTTTTTAGTCGTGTACTTCGACTGTTACGTAGTTGTTTTCTGCTATCGTTATCAGTTTTTCTTCAGTTTCCTCACATAAATGTCTCGGTTTACAAAAAATATCTTGGTTTCTAGAACCGAGTAGGTTTACTTTTGTTTTAATTGTGCGGTTTGCAAGGTTTGTTTGGACTCGCGCCGCACTCGCACGTCTCGCGTTCCCAGCCGGCCATTGTTCTTTACGTAACGTCGTCGTGTTTATTCTGTGTCGTGACGTGAGTGAATTGCTTTTACTTACGCAGGTGCTGAGATCTTTTTTTCTTTATTTCTCACCACAAAAGGCTTTGTCGCTGAGCGACCACATCGCCTAATTTAAACATATTTACAATATTAAGCAAATGAAAACTAAAAACTAATCTCTACAGAAATAATTTAGAACAAGGTTGTAAATATTACCGATCGATCTAACTTACATCGTTAGTGGGAAGGTATTTTTATATCAACTTCTAGAGTTCTATGTGAGCAAATGATAAGCAAGTAGAGTACGTGGGATCAGTTTCATCATCATCGGTCCACTGCTGGACATAGGCCTCCCCTAATGAGCGCCATAGCGCCCTGTCTTCAGTTTGCCGCATCCAGCGTCTGCATGCAGACGGCCGGAAGGCGTCCTAAACTACGTTTGCCGAGTCGCAGTCTCCACTCAACAACACGTTTACCCCAGCGGTAGTCGGTTTTTCGCGAGATATGGCCGGCCCATTGCTACTTCAGCTTGCTAATTCTTTGAGCGAATATCGAAAACTTGGGTTCCCTATATTCGATGCGAATCCTATCCTTCAGAGAGACTCCGAGCATAGCTCTTTCCATAGCTCGCTGAGCGTCTTTGAACTGATGGACCAGCCCTACCGTGAGTGTCCAGTGTCCACGCCTCACGATCAGTTTATTCATAAAAAGGTGGCTAATGTGTTTGTTTATACACACATTACCCTGCACTAAATCGTAGAGTAACCTAGTTAACCTAACCTACCTATAATAGGACTCTACCTAATACTATCTCTAACACATCTCTATACATTACTCTGCACGAGATCGTAGAGTAACCTAGCTAACCTAACCTACCCATAATAGGACTCTACCTAATACTATCTCTAACACATCTCTATACATTACTCTGCACGAGATCGTAGAGTAACCTAGCTAACCTAACCTACCCATAATAGGACTCTACCTAATACTATCTCTAACACATCTCTAAACATTACTCTGCACGAGATCGTAGAGTAACCTAGCTAACCTAACCCACCCATAATAGGACTCTACCTAATACTATCTCTGACACATCTCTAAACATTACTCTGCACGAGATCGTAGAGTAACCTAGCTAACCTAACCTACCTATAATAGGACTCTACCTAATACTATCTCTAACACATCTCTAAACATTACGCTGCACGAGATCGTAGAGTAACCTAGCTAACCTAACCTACCTATAATAGGACTCTACCTAATACTATCTCTAACACATCTCTAAACATTACGCTGCACGAGATCGTAGAGTAACCTAGCTAACCTAACCTACCCATAATAGGACTCTACCTAATACTATCTCTAACACATATCTAAACATTACTCTGCACGAGATCGTAGAGTAACCTAGCTAACCTAACCTACCCATAATAGGACTCTACCATACTATCTCTAACACATCTCTATACATTACTCTGCACGAGATCGTAGAGTAACCTAGTTAACCTAACCTACCTATAATAGGACTCTACCTACGTAATACTATCCTCTAATACACTTCTAAAACGACTACAAAATCTATCTGGTAAATTGATGCTTACATGTGTTAATTGCTTGCATGTTTAACTGTTCCAGAAGAAAACCTATAAAATTTAAACCTGTTATAATATTCTCATCGAAATATGCATAAAACAAAATAAGTAGTACAAGTAAAAGGAAAACTCAATAAAAAATCACCTCGCAAACCCAATAAAGTGAATAATATCGCTTCATTACTCGCTGACATCATAACAATCAGGTGAGGGGTAAAGTAGACTGCATTCCTGCACGAACCTCCCCCGTGCCCTAGACGTGTCACCCCCCGACCCCTCATCCTCTTCCCCCGAGGGAGGGGGAAGCAGTCGCGTGCTTCAACCAGTTTTGTCGGCATGCAAATTTAATGCTGTTATTCTTATTCAGACTTTACAAGGGCAGTGGGGGAGTGAAGTTTGATAAAGGGGCCATTATGTGTAATATTTCCTTAGCAGGTGTAATTTTAGAACTGTCTCGAAGTTATTTTTGGACTAGGTACGTACCTACTTAACGTGTTAACCTTTAGTTTAACCTTTAGCCTATTCAGTTTATTATTCTACAGATTGGTCACTGTCAAAAGATAATAAATTATAGGTGATGTCTGGCCTGACAGTTGATACTGGAAAACCCGCAAATTAAAAAATATGAATATGGCAGCACGAAATTAACCAAGTACCTACCTATACAGATAATTTCGCGTGTTTTAAAAAAACTATGAACCGACTTCAAATTTATATGGGACCAACTTCGGGGTATACCCTTTAAAAAAGTAATTATCAAAATCGGAGTACTCTGTAAAAAGTTATGCGTGGTCATACAAAAAATATATATATATATTTACGTACGCGTCGACTTGAGAACCTCCTCCGTTTTTCGTCGGTCGATAAATCGATTTCATACCTCCATCATGACTCATGATGATGAAGGTATGAAATCGATTGAGTATCCATCGTCATCATCATCGTAATCGTACAATAGTAAAACAAGATCCCCACATTCACCACATAACCAAATCGAGAGAGATTATGTATAGTATAGATGCAAATATTTCCAGTCCGGACATTCGATCGTCAGTCTCTAGGATACATTATCCGAGACAAGAACTATTACTACAGTAGGAATGTGTAAGTAGTTATTAATAGGTTAGATTAGTTTAATGGCTGAAAACGGGAAAAACAAAACGGAAAGCCCTAATAAATCTGTACACAAAGACGAGTCACTTTACAAACAAGTCACACAACACAACACATTTGATACATCCCAACAACAAAAGAGAATAGAACACTCAAGGTGAGGCTCAGACCTTCCAGGAACGAGCGCTTCAGTTTATATTTCAAGCTAAAAGCTTCTGCATGACCTGCTAAAGAATCATAAAACATTCATGAAAAGCTAAAGAACTAAAGAGGGTACCTATACGTACACAGCAGATTCGCTAGAAACGTTTTACGTGCTGTAATACATTAATTCCGGGTGCGTTTTACTGCAAATACGTATGTATAACTAGCAAGCACGTTAGTATACAGCGAGTATGCAAATATTTTATGTAAAGTTATGCAAACTGCATTGCGAAGCGGCACGCAGTATTTGCGACAGCACTCCTGGCCTGGCATGTAGATTACTTCGTTACTGGGCATGAAAGATAGAAGATAACGCTAAACTGGCGGTTATCTCCGTTTTAGTTCTTCCTGGCAATAAAGAAGCATCTTCTTGTTACAAGACAGATTGTGTGGCCGCTTGTTAATCGCGTTCGAGAAATCGTTCAGTCAATCAAAATCCTTTTCAGCATTATGTTGTTGATGTTTCAGCATTGAGGCGCGAAGCATACATTTTTATTTCTTTTTTGATGAGTTTGTGTGTTTTGCCATGTTTATATTATAATATAATGAATTGATCTCTTACAGGACTGGACTGTAAACTCCAGACTCCAGTGTAATGAATAACGACTTTCCACTTCTTAACCTATCTGGTAAGTATATGGTGGTAATAATAAATAAATAAATAATGCTGGACAATTCACACAGCATTATCTAGCCCCAAGCTAAGCAGAGCTTGTGTTATGGGCACTAGATAACTGATACATAGATAGATATTTTTTATTATACATAGAAAACATCCAGAACGCCCTGGACAAATGTCTGCAGATCGTGCAAACATTTGTCCCGAGGCGGGAATCGAACCCGCAACCTCCTGCGTCGCAGGCGGACCATCGCCCGCTGCGCCACAGAGGTCGTCAAATAAAAAATAGAAATAGGTAGGTATTTATGTTACCTATAGGTTTTGTTGCGAATGGGTACCTAAAGATCAGACAACTGTTTTTATCAAAGGAAATTGAGCTTAAATTCAAAAACATAATGAGTTTTTGTAGGTAACCCTTTCATACTCTGAGCAATTTTCCATATAAATTAGGGCAGCCAGGAGACACGTGAAATGGGGTTGGGACCTTTTGTGATTTATGGATCCCATTCACCCCTTTGAAAGGATAACATGAACATAATAAAGTAGATGACAACTAGGTCAAACACATCTCTCAATGTGTCATCCATACAGAAAGTATTTGTTCCAGAAATAGAAAATAAAGGCTACTCACAATGGAACTATTCTCTTTTATCTGCGTAATGGAGGAAGATTTTGTTTCCTCTATAAACAAGTTCTCTGGTCTCAAATGAATTACCTAGCAAGCTTATGAACATGAACCTAGCTTTCAAGCAATTTCCATCAGGTTTATTAATTGAGTCCACGCCGCAGCCTCATTTGGGGCGTGTGCGGCTGACAACACGATCTCGACACGCAAACATGGCGAAACCAATTAAAAGCAAATTGTTAGGTAAACAAGCTCGTACGGAAGCTTATCCAATATCCGAATTCCGTTAGCTGATACAAAGGACTGCCGGTGGCACGTCGCTTTGTGCACATGCCAAACACAAACGATAGACGATGTACTCCCCACACATGAACAAACACAAAACCTTGGAGTAATACCGTTAAATAATAGCTAAGGGCTCTATGGGTACATTTCAACGTGACAGGAAAGCCTAGAAGCCGCACAAAGTAAGCTGGAACTAACTAAAAACACCAAAACATTCTCAATTATGTAAAGCTCGATAACGGAGTTGTTTGCTAGTTGAACCTTGGTAAGTTCTGGATTGTTTCACATTGGGAAGTTTGTCTGGCGGCAGGTTACGTTACGGCACGACTGACCAAACTTGAGCGATCAACAAATACGAAAGTTTCAGCTCTAGGGATTATGTGTTTCCATCCAACAATTTGTTAAAGCCTAGGCCTACTATTACCTACCTCGCATACGAATATGATAGAATAGTTATCTAGATAATAACGAATTAAGCCTGGATGTAATTCGAATGGGGAACACAATTATGAAAACAGAATTTGAATTCAAACTAGGAGCATAGATAACAGAACACGTGGAATGAATATCAAATGTCATATAACCAGTGTTTGTAGACAGGCTGTTATTGCTATAGCTAACGTTACTATACGTAGGGTAGCTGTGAGAGAAGAGTACAAAATGTATCCAACGAGGGTCTCTCCCCAAACACCCAGCGACAGGGTGGCAAGCTGGGAAGGGAAAATCCGGTGACGTCACCAAATGTCATTCCCAACCGACACAAAATGAAAGCGCGTTTTATATATTTTATCATCGCGGATGGTTTTCAGTCGAAGGATAATATTTAACTGGACGGACTCCCGACTCCCACAAAAGAGCCTCTCAATTCCCAATTAAATTTTTCAACAAACATTTTTGTTTCAATGTTTCCAAGTAAAACAAAAGGGAGGAAAGAAAAGTTTCAAAGTTTCGGGGAAACAAATGATTCGTGAGCTTTTGCTTCGTTGTTTAAGTTGCCTCGGCTGATAAAAGGAAAATCAGTTTCTCGGTATATTTCAGTTTACGAAAAGGCTTTAAATCCAAAATGATGCTCATAACCTTGTCTTCTAAAGAAAGAGCAGATCATGTTTTTTTTAAATAAAAATTATGCAGGTCTAACAAGTTGACGAACGGTCTAGTCTAGTCATTAATACTGCTATGCTTAGCTGGCACCTGAATGCTTCCAACTATCCCGGAACTGACTTTAAAGCGGGATTCTATAGATATTACAACTGAATGTAGGTACATACTCCATACACTGTATTCAAATAGACTTGCTTGCTCTATTTACTTTTTACATGCCGTTTGTATTAATATATAATAAAGCGGCTAAGTATATAAAATGTTAAGTGAGTTTATGATGAGGTTCTGAATTAAATGAGATTGCACATAATTATTTATGGCATAATTACATAAAATACAATTATTTTATTACCACAACAGCACACAAGATAAAGATCGCAGATAGAGATAATAAAAAGAAAGAAAAGGTAGGTCACTCAACTAATGGAAATACAATGAGAGCACCGCAATTTAAAAGTACCGCATAAAAGATGGAAACAAAAGAATCCATTTTTAAGAAACAAGGATAAAGAAACGGAACCGATCCATACTAGATGTCACGAGGACTTAAGGAACGGTATTGAAAGGTAAATCATGTTGCAAATGGCTGCTATCCATCTTGATGCAGTCAACAGTCGAAGGATCATCCATTAACGTGAAAGTATGGGGAAAATGTACGCTTTATATTTATTACCACGCCTAGTACTATATCAACGGATGACTATTTTTGTACGAATCTACAACAGGCGGGTTTCATTAAATGTATAGCCAGAAACTTCTGATATGTTATTGATTCTGCAAACAATAGCATTGTGTGGCGAAAATGGAATAACACAAGCAAACACGACATTGTTTCCGGGAAATAAATTTTTAGTGCCTTTAGAATCTCCCGCTTTATTCATCGCTCCTTCTAAGGAGTTTACAGTCCTTGTGTTCTAGTAAAACGATCCTTTTAAGAAAAGATAAGCCTTTCTCAGATTCCAATAGTTTCGTATCGTGAAACCTTACTAAGAGAATATCTAGTAAAGTAACAAGCTTTTAGGTAGAAGCTGGCGATGAGCCAAACAAAATTGCATACCTACGGAACTTTGGCGTACCTACCTATTATTATACAAACATGAAACGGTCTAGTATTTCAGAAAGTAAAAAATAAAAGCAAATTGTTAAACTGTACACTATTTGAATGTATCATAAATTTCTATAAGATACATTCAAAATTCAAATAGTGTATAGTTATTGGGTTTAAGTAAGCATTGAAATGCAAAATACCGAATGGGGTGAACTTGGCAAGAGAGTTAATTAGAAAGGTAAATTGCTGCCTTAGATATAATTTCTATCTAAGGCAACCTTTGTAGATTAATGTAAACTTTTGAATGATGATGAGCAGAGCTACGTTCATTGACCGCTGAAATTATAAAAGTTTGATTGTAATTCTGAATTTTAACAGTTACTGTTTTGACGAACTCTAGAATAATATTATCATTTATATTGAATACTTACCAAACAACTTGTTATAAAAAAGTGTCACGTGTTTTTAATAAATCGCTCAATCGTATAACGAACAACTTATACCATTGAATAGGATAGTGTCCCCTTTGAAGGTGCAATTCCAATTCGAAGTGATTCAAAAATCGCGAACAGATTCCAATTTAAGCAGAAGCCTTGGCATACGACGTCTGGTAGAAATAGACGTGGTTAGTTTGCCTCGCACACCTGAATGGCCTGAATTCCTTCCTATAAAGGCAGAGATTCGATTGCACTCTGGGGAGCCTTTGTGTGTCTCGGACGAAGGTATGATACTAGCTCAATCAATAGCACGTAAACCTAGACCTAGCTGAAGAGAAATGTGTTCTCAATAACGAAATAAGGATTAGAGGAGAACAAAGGAATCTTAAGACGCGCAGTGGTTATTTATTTTAGTAAAACGTTTTCCGGACTTTCGAGTTATAAGGCAGATTCTTAGATACTAGTGCTCGCAAAACGATTCATAACCGGAGAAACGTAATCTCAAGTTAGAAGTTTGTGAGTGATGAGATGAATACAAAGAAATTGATACAAAAACTTTAATGACCAAATTTTATATAATTCTCCTACCTCAGCCTCATCTCAATCAATCATAGTGGGTTGTAAAAACGATGACTTAAAGTTATGATACTGAGTAATGAATGTCTGATGAATTTAGCGAATTTTCCACTTTCGAACTTCATAACGGCAACGGCAACAAATTGTCGTTTTCTGTTATCATCTTACTAGAAATTCTTTCCTATTATTTGAGAGCTCATCATTTATTTTTCTATTGCCTATTCTATAAGATATTTACAACTTGCTTTATAAGGGCATTTTCTAAAACTTACCTGTAGGTGGTGGAGGAGGTTCCGCCGGAGCGATCTGGCCGTTGCTCCTCACAGCTGCTGCCTTCTTCCTGCCGCCAGGAGTCGCCGGACTCTTCGTAGTCTCTCGCTCAACCCGCTGTAACAAAACAATACACTCTTAAAACCCAACCAGCAAACTCAGAACCCTGATACGTATCAGAGATACTACCGTGACGGCCCGCAAATTGGGGCAAGCGTTAGGCTCATTAAAAAGTAATTTAGGACATCGTCTAATCTCCAACGGTTCGGGACGCAAACGAGGAGCTTAATATCCTCAATTGCCGGACGAGACATCTGAATGGCCTTGTTTTGGAATAATAGACGTCTTAGGTAATGCGCGCACAGAGTTCTTTGAAACGGAATCATTCGGTCGTGAAGCGGCAATCCACTTATTTCGGATGGCGGGCGAACCCGGCTGAATAGCGCCGAGTCATGAGTCATGGCGATCGGAGCTTCGTGCTGAGTCACGCCAGACTCAGCAAGAGCTCGAATTCTGCCGCGTCAGCGTTGCAGGTTACATAACAGTTAGTGGGCGCCTGGCACACCTCTCGGTTATTGTGCTGACGCAGCGGATTGAACCAACTGCCCTCTAATGCACTAACATTGATTGATATCCGATAATGATAAGCTGAGCACTGCGCCCACTGCCAATAACAACATATTCAATTAATTCTAGAGGCCTTTCAATTATGGTTAAGAAATATTTTGCCGAGGGCTATTAAATTATAAGAGCGTTAACCTTAGACGATGAACGAGTAAGTATAGTTACTTGACGTGAGATGGAGATGATGGAATCACAAGATAATAATTATGTATCGAGAATACAACAATGAAATAATACTGTCTGCAACATCCAAGGAACAAAGAAGTCAAGACATTAAAAATTAATTAATGTTCAGATGGAATGTAACAGAGGTATCGCATTTCTTCGTCCTAACAAAACCGGAACTGTACCTAACGATAACGGTAAAAAGAAATAAGGTAAGGGGAAAACGTTACATTCTAACCGGAAAGCATCAATCCTCTTTGTTTGTTTTCATAAACATAAGCTCAGCTGACCGTGTGTCGTCATAACAACAATTTACGACGGAAGTATGCGAAACCTGAATTTCGATCACGTTAGGGCTCGTGAAAAATGTGGTAAAAGCGGTGGCAAAGGGGCAGCCACCCGGTGGGGCAGATGGGTGGTTTTGGCTTTGAAACGACTGGCTGGGGGGGCGCTGTTCAACTGTTTTTGTGTACAACCGAGCAACGATATAAATACCTACTTTAAAAACACATTTCAAAACTCACATCAAAGTTCAAAATAAAAAATCACAGTTTCAAAATAACGACTCTACCCAAATCATCTTACAGTATTATCTAGGTAGGTTAGATATTTACGGGCCTAAGGGATTGCCAGCTCACTGAGATATAGCGAGTTTCAAATATAACCTAAGCAAGACAATGAAACAACGACTAGAGTGATACAACTTCTGAATAGCATCAATCAAGAACAATAATTGAAACAATGAACACGCACTGTAGCTTTTGAAACCGAATAGAAAGTTTTTAAAACGTTAATTAAAACTTTGCATTCGCAAAGAGCGGGGGAAAGTTATGAGTCGTTTAGCTCAGTTTAATTTGACTTTGGTCGAGACGACAGACGCCATTTTATGTTGCGTCATTTCAAATGATTGTAAAGGTTTGATTTGGTCTTTCTGATCGGTCGAAGATAAAGTGTGGGTAGGTATATGTAATATTTGTACTATTTTAATAGACACAGACAGACGGTAAATACTAATTGCTTGCACCTGTTACTTGATACACAGATTCACTAAATTAACATCGTTGCACATAAAGTTACAAGATGTAAGCACAGATTACGTGGACGTAGGTAACTTTGCTTTTATCGTTTCAGCATCGATCAGATCCACCTACATTTTCAAGAGAAAATCTGTGAGAAAATCTGTCTACCAAAAGATCCATTAATCATTGACAACGATATCACAACAGCGATCAGATAAAAATAAACCTGATAGCTGATAGCAAATCTGAAAATACGCTGTCTTAGTGAAAGTGAATTGCAGTAGGTATGGAGAAAGTGCGGTTTGCACGGCATGTCATGACTGACCTACGCAATGCGACTCTAAACTAGGCCATGGCTGATGTTGCACAAGAAATGCACGCTTAGCATTCAACTACACTAAACGACTTACACACAGCACCTTAAAGCAGCTTAAAGTTTCCGTAATTTAATTAATTCGAGACACACTCGTTTGGTGTTCTTTGCATACATCACTGTACGGATATAAAGAAATTAATGAGAGGTTTTTGTAGAACGGTTTTTGGCGCGACTCCAAATCGTTCAGTTTTATTTTATAGATTCAGTTGCCGAGCTAACAGCTGGTGAAATACGGAGATAATTGGCGAAACGAGGCTTTGTTTACAATAGAATATGTTCAACATAACCATTTGTATTGGATAGCACTTCTGGGAAATGTAGTAGAGCGACTATGTCTTTGAGCAAAAACGTTTTAATGCCTCAACTAACTGGTAGATCGGAACGTTTACCAGTAATAGTATCGCATAAAAGCGAATGGCCTGTTTTATGTCATACTGCATTGCCTCCTTTTTTGTGCGCTATGGGGTTTTTGGTCTTCCTATTTGCATTTAGCTATTAAAATCTGCACGTTTATGTTTACCGAATAGATGACGTTGCATTTACGTTTGCAGAATTTCTATATCAGTACCTACATCAATTTAAAAGTAATACACCGTAATTATTCTCGGGTCAGTAGTAAACAATGCTGTAGGTCGTTAGTCTCTATCACGACCACAGTACACCGCTAGGTATGTACGTATGTAGTATGTACAGTATAGAGTATTCAATGCTCAGTGCTAGTTTGGTAGATATTGTGTGTCGCGCACGTAACTCTGACATTGTGTATCGAGCCTTTGTGGCCCACCCTTTGAAACGGGCGCACAATAAACAAGCTGGCATTGTAGACAGAGTGCACTGAACCAGCTCCGTGCTATATAACGGTATTACTCACTCTTATCTTAGTTCTGTTAGATGTATCTTTAGATACGAGACGCCCTCGCTTGTAAGATTGGATTTCTTTGATGCAAACATTGCAAACCTTTTTGTTAGTTATTCGGTAGCTGATTTTATTGATAAGGGAAAGAGGATGATATACTTACGATAATGTAGCTATAGATAGAGCCTGCATATTGTTCTAGTTAGAGAAGTGGTTATTCAATATGAAAAATATTACCTATATTTAGGGTACTTAACTTTTGTTTTGCCTTAATTGGTAGGTAAGGTACTCAAAAAGATTTTATTGAAGATGCTTTGTTAATATCCATCATTATACTTGCAAATAATTTTCCAAAAGCAAAATAAAGTATCATTTTCTTCAAAATAATGTTAAGGAAAATTGTAACACCAATTTCGTTCCATCACCAAAACATTGATGGTAAATATTTTCTGATGTCGGGGTAAGTCGCTGGAAACAAGACGTGGGAGTAATTTCGAGTCTCGCTCGACTACAGCCTTCAAGTAAGCTGCCACGTGGAAACACAGAATATTATTATCGTATGTCAAGTTTCATATTTCAGAAGCTTAAGATCGAGACTGAGACCTTTATTTTCATGCTCGAGTTTTAGATCGTATAATTTGATGGCTACACGTGGTGAAGAATTTAACTCTACCTAGTAGAAATATGCTTCTGCCTTTGGCTTCGCATGAGTGTGGTTTTGGCGTGAAAAGGGAACAACTATCCATCAAAACTTTAGCATTACCAAGACTAGATCAAATTACGCAAGAATGCGTAAGAATTCAAACTAAAACATATACTTAGTAAAAAAAATTACACACATAATTAAATAATGGTGTAGTCATCGTCAACCCTTAACATACGTTCATATCAAATGATGAAATGTCGATGTTAGCTAGCAGGTGATTGTCTCTACAAAGTAATGGGTTATTTATTTCCGAATTCACCTTCTGGATTCTCGCAACTCGCTCCATGATAACAGCCTCATAACCAACGAGAGATGAGCTCTCTTCCTCTTACCATCTTGATAATTCTCGTGTAAGGTAATATACGACGTTCAGAGACAGGGGGTCAAAATTGAATGGCCAATTTATGTAAGGTTAACGGTCGACTGGCTGAGCAAGGAGGCTGTGAGGCTTGTCGAGATAGCAACGACTTTATTGGACCCTCTATATATATATACATATATTTATACTTACATATAACCATGGTCCATACAAGCGCGGATCCAGGGGGGGGGTCATGGGGGTCATGACCCCCCCCCTTTGGCTGGGTCTAGGTAGGTACTTTGTATGGTGGCAAAGGGCTAACTAGGTAAGTATACTTAGAGCAAGGTGCAGGGTTCGTATTACGAAAACACTAACTACCTAGGTAGGCCCAAAAACACGAGTAAGTACTTTATTCTCTCAACCAACACAAGTCAAAGCCACTCCGTTAGATACGAGATTTAAATCCAATAATAATATTACCGTTTTGCACAAAAACAAAACGGATATTATGTGAGTGGAGAAACGGACAGCATGGTTTGAAGAACTGCATTTGAAATATGGATGTATATATATGTCTCTATGGTGGTTTTCTTGGGAATAATGCCTTAGTTCCTCCGTCAAAGTCTAGCAGCAAGTGTCTGTCATTGTGACTGTCAATGTCAACTCATAGTGTCATCAACACCAGCAAGTACCTTGCTCATGCTGTCCGTTTCTCCACTCACATAATATCCGTTTTGTTTTTGTGCAAAACGGTAATATTATATGTGTTTCGAAACGGACAGCATGGTTTGAAGACCTGTTTGTTATCTGCTGGTGAAAGACGGACAAACGCTATGTGAAAATAAAATGTATGACATGTAACTAAGTAGGTACTAACTCATGTAATACATAAATAACAAGGTCAAAGATCTTAGGACATAACTTCTAAGACTTTAAAGTTGTGTAAAACAAAATATTGAGTATTTATCAAATCTAATTGATCAGAAATCAACGATACTTAGCATCACACAAAGTGCCCCTGAAGCACATTTATGTACACTTGGATGTGGATAGTGGCAGCCGGCGACGCCGTTCTGCAGTTGTATTGTGCGCCGTCATGCAGGTCACTTCGTTGGGGCTTAGGTCTGGATAGTGGCAGCCGGTGACGCCGCAGTTCTGTCGCTGTACAGCAGATCGCTTCGTGGGGCCGGACAATGTTTAAAACTGTCATAAACTGGGTAAAAGGCAGTGATCTAAGTATGAAAATATTGTATGTATAGGTAATATAGGTATTTCATTATTTAAATGAGTAAAGTTCTGGTTTCTATTTGAAACTTTACTATGGACCATTTAGATTCATCAATTTATTAAATAGGATTATGGTATTCATAAAATCTTGCTGATTTAAAATGCAAGCTCTAAAATGCAAGGTCTAATATTTCAATGAATGGAATTCTGCTTAGTAGAATATTTTCAGTTTGAATGTGATAGTTTTAATTTTATCTAATTCAGGATTTATTTGTTGATCACATGCTTGGTAATGTGCTCATTTTTAGAATCAATAAATTTAATTGATCTTGCTATTATGAGGTCTGGGATTCACATAAACATACTTCATAAGTATATCTTTAATTAACTGTCCATACTAATTGCATTTAGTTCAAATAGGACTTTTAACATTATTACATTACAAATATAAAATAAAATATGTTATGGTAGGTATGGATAACTTATTTACAAGGGGTTATTTCGCTATAACCCTTGCTGTGTAATTATCGGTATTTCTATGTAATATAAAGATGGTAGTTAATGATATCTACATATAGCTTTTTAGTTCTCTGAACTGAACAACATAAGTACTTGAATCAGGTCCAGTTGCAGAAAACACCAAAACAGGTGTCTGCTTGGGTATGTTATTGTTTTCATGAAAAATACTTGGTTATGAATCCACTGACACCATAACTCCATGGTGTTCCCGCTAGACGATATATATCTAATTGCGGAGCACCACGTCATATCCGACGGTAGAGGGTAATGGTACCTTGGTTGGTGATAATGATGGACAATCTGATACAGGACAGTGGGTGACGTGCCTAGTCTTACCACTTGTCTACTTCACCGTACCGTCTAACCCCCCTTCCCCCCCCACACTTTTTTACCAAAAGTTCCAGTGTCTCCATCTGAGGGGGGACTTCACTGGGGAGAGAACATTAAAGGAGCTCAGACATAACCTCAATACAAGATTTAAAATGTATAAGCCAGAAGCATTATCATAGATTGTGTGCTATCCTCTCAGGCTCGAATATATTGGCAAAATGTCGGTCACTTTGTTGGGGCGTAAATCGCCTGGTATGTATGCCCCATTATCCGGATACAGTCTCCGAGGGCGACGTGTATATTCAGACAAGACTGATCACACTTCGACTGAAGGTGTTATAAAAGTCGACCTGACCTTGTTATAGCGAGGTATCGCTTTTAAGACCAAGTGCCAGCGGGGCCTATAGCCAGCTGTGGACTAATATAGGCTGATGATGATGAAGTGTCACCTAGGAAACCTCTTTTAAATACGGTCCCCGAGGCCAGAGGTATTTAAGTACCATTCGAGCCATTGAAGGCTTAACGAAAAATTGCATCCTTATCTCCTCCGCACTGGAGTTAACATTGTTAGTGTCCATCTGCTAGTTTAACCTATCAGGTTTAGCAACGGGGCACCAGAGTCGCCACCTCTGCGGGTCACACCGCAGAGTCCAGGCCATGAATGGGGTAATACTCACACTCATAAATTTATTAGCCGTAGGAGCAAAAGGCACACTTGGTTAATATGAGAAGAAATATAATAATGAGAAGTATTGTACTATTTTACTGTAATAGCCTTCATTTGATGTCTATAATGCCACGCCCCATGTTCCGGATACAGCTTCCGCAGCCGGGGGCAATAAGTACCGTTCCGATACTCTGTTTAGATTATTTGGCTGGCAGACGGCCATGCCGCTATACCTCCCCGAGAGGCATGCTGCCGTAGTAGTGTCCTGAATCGTCGTCAAGACAGCTCCAATAACATCATCGCCTAGCCCAAGTAAGCATGCGATGGCCCCTAATTTAGGATATAGCCTCCGAGGCCAGGGGCAATAAGTACCATACCGGTATTATGTTGATTATTTGACTGTTAGTTGGCCAAACTATAACATAACTCTCTCATGAACATCACCATTATTAGTTCCAGTTACATTGTTTCTGACGATAGGATAAAGTTTCCCTTATTTTATACTTAAAATAATAAGTTTCGTTTACCGGTATGAAATGGTATAGTCCCACATATTGGCTTGAGTGTCAGATATTTGATAGGGTCATTGCCCACCTGACTGGAACCTCTCGTTCAAATGAGTGCATCCGATGCATCTCGTCAAAAGTGGATCACATCCGAGTGAAACCAACTGTGAAGGTTTGGTTATCTATGAGGTTTCAAAGTATTTATTGTAAACCAAATAATTATGTAATGATCCTCTGCTACTTAATTAACAAAACTAAGAAAAAACTTTGAGCTCTTGTGACTCTTGTGACTTGAATATTGTAATAAAAATTTAATACTTATACCAGATTCTGATGGTGTGTTGGTGAGCACTAACCTTCACCTGAAGTGAGTTGCACTAACTCAAACAAAATAGCAGTAGGAATTTATCTTTAATTGAAAGGAATGCCATTGCCCTGCTGTTGGACATCCTAGGTTAATAATAGTAATCTGTATTTGTCTTGATCATTTTTAGTTTGTTGCAGAGAATTTAATTTTGATTATTTCAAACTTTGGATCTAAATGATTTTCAGAATAATACGGGGTCAATATTAGAACTAATTTTAGGTACTTACTATTAAATAAAGTTGTTCTATGAAAGCCATAGGAAACAACTGTGGAAATAACCTATGATTCTGGGAATGTGAAACTAGGTTCAATATGTGATGTTCATTCCAACTGGTGTCAACAGATCTTGGAAGTAAATCATGTTTTAGATAGGTACTTCAAAATGTCGGAGATCACCATGACAATGATCTAGAGCATAATATTCAGTTTCAATGCAATGAAAGTAACATATTATGAGAGACTACAAAGTATTTTTATGTTTGGCACCTTACTCCGAGTAAGTGTTAAACATACCTGCAGGTAACTTTATTTACAAGCTGTAATGTGAAAGGTCAATTTGCAGAACCTTTTAACTTAATAGTTATAAGGTAGGTAGGTATTGTTCTTTAAATAATTTAAGCAAAAGAAAGCTATAATTATATACCTACTTATGGCATTTTCATAATATTATATTTAAATTCCAATACAATATAGATTAGTTAGTCAAAAATCAGCTCTTGTTCTGATATATTCTCTGTACTCTGTCTGCCAGTAACAATGAAATATGTAGCAAAATT
Source organism: Eupithecia subfuscata (assembly GCA_963564075.1). Lineage (NCBI taxonomy): Eukaryota > Metazoa > Arthropoda > Insecta > Lepidoptera > Geometridae > Eupithecia > Eupithecia subfuscata. The sequence continues at coordinate 11,389,621 of OY751109.1, read as the reverse complement.
CTGATTCTTCAAAATAAAGTGGTGATTCTGCCCCTAACAGTACAAACCGAACCTGGGGACTTATTATTATGATTATTATTATTGTGCTAAGGTTTAATCTTCTCTGTGAAAAACCGGTAAAAAAAAAAAACAAAGCACATGGGCCTCAGGCAAGTGCACTTCAGGTGCTAGGTCGTTCATTTTGCAGGATTTTTCTGACAATCCTACAAGTGTTTAGTATGACAGCTTTTAGCATTAATGTGTCAACTTTTTATTTACCAAACCAGGTAGGTAGGTACTACCAGGTAGCCTACGAAGATTTCGATATGTTATTTATGTAGGCATTTGTATGTCTTGCCCTGCCAAACTTTGGTGTCAATGATGTTTTTATTTCAAACAATTATTTCATACCTATTACATGCACATAAATCTGTTTATAATAGTAGTCATGTTACTAAATCATCATCTTTTCATCAAAAGTATGTTTGTAACACTCAATTAGAGATTGCAAAATGATTTAACATGATCTAGGGTGCTAAAAGGTGCCACCGCACCTTCCGTCTATAGGTTATGTACTTCAACCTGGGTTATTATCGCAATAACTTGATAAGACAAACTGTACTAGAGGATCACACTCGTGCGTGTACCGGCCGGCCTGATGGTGCCGGCGACATGAATAAACAAAGTATTAGGTACCATCCGATGGGAACTTTCTGCCAGGCTCGTGATTGAGTTTTCCACGCTTACCTCATAGCCAGTGGTCGGGATTATAACTCGGAGAGATGGGCACGAATTTTGCACAAAGTAAATGCTTGTACTTCACCATAAACATCGTTTTTTCACCAAAAAAAACCATAAAAACACAAAATTTTCCGCATACACCGCTGAAAATTTCAAACGCTATGAGTTGACATTGACAGTCACAATGACAGACACTTGCTGCTAGACTTTGACGGAGGAACTAAGGCATTATTCCCAAGAAAACCACCATAGAGACATATATATACATCCATATTTCAAATGCAGTTCTTCAAACCATGCTGTCCGTTTCGAAACACATATAATTATTATTACACACAAATATTAAAATCGCGCGCGGTTTTAGCGACGACGTGCACGTCACGACGACGAAGACCGACCCGACCATTTTGGACGTTGGGATGTGTCTGTGAAGTTAGCAGAGCATCTTTCAGCCAAGCATAAACTGTGTCTATAGCAAGTTAGCAGAGCATTTTTCAGGAATCGAAATAAAAATAATTCATAAGCCCTCGCATAATACCTACAGATAAACAATTCCTGGTGGTTTTCACAAATAGTTTCGGTGTTTATACAACACGAGCTGACCCGCCGCGATTTCATTCGCGTAGAATTTAGTAGTAGTACTAATGTACTTACATCCGATTAATATAACCCGAGTACCACGCGTTTGAAGCCGCAGATAGAAGTTTAGGTAGGAACATAATAAACCAAGAATGTGAATTTCTAAAAACTGTTCTTAGTAGGTGCTTACGTCCTAAACTAAATTTTCATGCAAAATTTCAGCCTCGTAGCTTTTCTAGATAAGACCGTTCTAGATTTTCTTGATAAGTCACTGAGTGGCCTCACACATTGGGGTGCGAATTTCAAAAAACCCTGAAAAACGTGTCTGTTATTTTAAGTCATCTTTCTACGCTACAAATTTTGAAGGGCCAACAGTAACTGTTTCTGAAGTTTTTATAAAAATGACCTTTGACCCCCTTAGAATACGAATTTCCAAAAATCCGTTCTTAGCGGGTGCCTATGTCCTAAAAGGAACCTCCACGCAAAATTTCAGCTTCGTAGCTTTTGTAGTTTCAGAGATCTCTTGATGAGCCAATTTTCTCTTCTCTTCTATTTTATATAGATTTTACCTAATTTAAAGATATGATCAAGTACATTTCTGTTCGAGTCGTAGTCGTGACACAATATTCCTCAGACCAGCGAAAACCACTGTTAAAATAGACTTCATTGAGATTAAGACAAAAAAGGTTTGTTCGTATGTTTATGACATATTTTAATAACCGTACTCCTGAAATTTTTATTCAAAACGGTCTTAGTAGGTAAAGTATAAAAATCTGAGTAATTTTTCGTCGAAACTGTAATGTATCAAATACCAGTAAGTAGAGCAAGTTTTATCGGAGTTCCTACACCATGCGTCGGGTGTAAGACAAACACAGGTTTGCTCATCTATAGTTTCGATACTTTTCAGAATAATAACTTTTAAAATTGTCATGAAATCAGTCCATAAAAAAATGACGAAATCTGAGACATGTGCGTTAAATTTTTATTGACTCAAACACCTGTAAAGCAATTTTGATTAGAGTTATATTAGCGTGCATTGAGTTATAGTCAAACGAAGATTTGTTTTTATGATTTTGATACTTTTAAGAAGCAGAATTCCTGAAATTTTCATGTAAACATTTCTTAAAAGAAAAATGACAGAATCAAAGATATTCTCGTCGAAAGTGTAAAGATTCAAACACCAGTAGAGCAAGGTTTATTGGAGTTCCAATAGCATGCATAGGTTTAAGACAAACACAGGTTTGTTCTCGTGATTTGTATACTTTCAGATGCAGAACATTTCAGAATTTTCATGAAAACGGTCTTTGAAATCTGAGATTATTGCGTTGAATTTGTATTGATTCAAACACCTATAAAGCAATTTAGATTAGAAATCGACTAGCGTGCATTGAGTAGTAGAAAAACGAAGGATTGTCCTTATGATTTTGATAACCTGTATATAAAAATGACAGAATCGAAGATATTTTCGTCGGAAGTGTTTACTACACTACCCAAAGAATGTTAGCATACATTTTTTTGGTCTCGATTGAGGGCAGAGCTTGGCTCCCTTTTAAAGTGTTGAGAAAAACCCAACAGTATCCAAAAAAATTCGCGGCTCGCTCCGCTCGCCGCTAACCAGTATTTTCTGCTTGGTTTAGGCCAGGGCCCCCATTTTCAGGTCATCTTCCCCACCACCGCTAACTAATTACGAAAATCTAACAAGGTACATATAATTTTCGAGGCTCGCTTCGCTCGCCGGTAAAGTTTATGGTTACAATGCTCGGTGGCAACGCCCCCCCTCCCCACCAATGAATTTCTGGCTACGGCTTCCTATAGTTTTCATCACCAAACAGTTACTGGTCCGTGACAAACCAGAAAGTGGTCATGCACTTCCATGGCAGAAAACTGCATAGCTGGGCTAGCGCTTCTCCATCTCCATGTGTAATTTAGTAAAAATAATTTTGAATAAAACTCTAAATAATAAAAATCAAAGTGGTCACACGTGTCGATTTCCCACTTTAACACAAATCATTTGAAATATTTAACATGTTTCAGAGTCCTGTAAAGGAAATGATTTACGAATTTTAAATAAGTAGGAAAGTTTTGTTTTCGTCTGCAAAATTCATCCCACTGCTGGGCAAAGGTGTCCCCCACCCCCAAATCCTTCCACGTTTTCTTTTTAACTACATTAATCACTTTTTTCACGTTGGAGCCCGTCCTGACTAGATTTTGACTGTATGACCCCCCCCTGACTTGACGGCTGGATCCGCCCTTGGGTCCATATCAGTAGGTAGTCAGTTTAGTCTGTTAATAACTTAGATAACTAAGGAGTTTTATGATTGCTATATTGTTTGAGAATTAAGTTAGGTAAGAAAAGGTATTTTACTTAATACTTACTAGATATTTTGAGATGAATATCAGAGATACTGGCTTACTCGGAAAACTAAAATCGAAGTTTCAGATTCGTTTTGGTGCAAAATCAACTTTTGTCTCACTTGCTTAAGATTGCGTGTTCGTTTTTACGAGACCTGGCGCCTAATCGATTACGTTTGATCATCAACTAACACGGAATAATCATATTAAAAAGCAGAATTATGTAGAAATAACCTATTCCTTCTCCTACCTCAAATTTATTAACAATGTTCGTACATATACTTTTAAATTAAAAAAATTCAGATAATAGAAATTAATCATCAATAGGTACTAAAGGGTTATCTAATCTGTGCTAAAGGTACTAATATCCTATCTATGCAGTTGCCCAAATGCATGCATCGTTCTAAAACGATTGTTATGCAATGATGATATCAAATGATGCAATGATTGCTCAGCTGACCTTTGTGTTGCTGTGACTACAACACAATGGCGTAGGTCTTTTATAGTAGACCTGTTTATAGTTTGTGTGTTAATAACTAACGTAATCTATTCCGTTATATCTCCTTCTGAATTAATAATTAATATTATCTAATATTCATAAGACTTACCCAAAAATGTATAGGTAAACAAGATGTAAATTATATAAGATAGGAAGGAACCTACTCGTCAAGAGAATGGAGGAGGATCAGACTCAAGATACAAGAAAGCCATCGGGGCGTAGACCAGTCGGCCGCCCTAGGTACCTAAGTATCGCCAGCGATACAGATGAAACCGATCTCCGCGAAATCAACACTACCGGCTGACGAGAGACAGCTCAGAACCGACATGCCTGGAGAAGTCTTATGTCGGAGGCCAAGATTCACTTTGGGTCGCTGAGCCACTGAAGTAAGCATGAGGAGGTTCCTCAGGTATGTTGTTTTTGACCATTCCGTGTATAAAACCACTTACTTCTTCGATATAGGCGCCATTTACTATCTTTATCTATGACTCAATGATAAATGTATCACGATAAGATCCAATATATTGCCACACCTTTTTAATTATAATTATCTCATTTGCCATTAGTGGATCGACACCTGTGTTACCATTCTCGGCTTAATTTTATCGTATTCAGGATTGCTATCAACCTATTTATCTATAGGAATTTTATTGTTTGACATTGCTGTGTATTATTTTGATGTTGATAGCTTCTAGCGCATAAGATAATATAACCTACATAATGCTCGAATTAAATTAAGATATATGGAATTCCTTTCGATTAGTTAGGCACATCGTATTGTTGAACGAGCATGGCACATAATATATGAATGTCGTATAGGAATAGGTATGAACATAAAATATTATATACAATGTTTAAGGGTTAGATCTTTTTTATATTACGCTTTCAATATTTTTTATATTTACATTTACGATATTTATGATGTGCATTGAATTTGATCCTGTTCTGATTAATTTAGGGATGAATGTCGCCAAATAATAACAAAATGTCATAATTTTTTTATGCTTCTAAGACATTTTCCTAGGTCTAAAATGTCTAGGATGTCGGCTAAAGATAAGAAACAAAGCTAACAAAATGTCAAAGCGTATAACATGCAACTCCATTATTACTAAACTTTCTCTTGAAACAAGGCAGGACCCCAGGCCATTCGCCCATACATCCAACATAATCAGTAAACTAACTATGCAATAGTAGTACCTATAGGTATAGTATCGAAGCCAGTGCAGTGGCCAGTGCCGTGGCTGCTAGAACCAGTCCAACCGGTTACCAGTTCCTCCTATAAACCAGTACCGGTACCGGCATAGCTCGCAAACTAGATTAAGAACCCGATACGCTCTTAACTGGTTATGCGTTATGGCTTTCTGTTTATATTATGTGTCTATTAGATCGTTTTTGCCGTTCCCAAGCTCTAATAGATATGGAAACTAATTTGCTTCTATTAGCTAGCTTGTTCTTGGTTCAGTGAACCCGGAATTAATAAATTAAACTTGCTCCAGATCATAAACTCGCTTTTAATCGTCTGTATCATTTTGACCTATCTTCATCATTCTCTTTAGAGATTCGTCTCATCTATCTTATCTATTTAATCTTGAAACAAAGAACCAAAATAGGACATTTACAGGCTTCTCAAACTAGCGCCACCATCGACCGTTTTAAGATATGGATGCTCTAATTTTAGCTAACATAAATCTAAATAATTTAGAGAAGTTTACAAAACAATCTGACGTGTATACGACCGTAGGTACAGAAGAAAGATAAATAGTTTACGAGGAGTAAAAGCAAATACAACTGTCTCGGCTGGCTATAAATGGCTTTCGTACGCTTTCATCCACATATACATAGCATAAGTAAGTAGCTATAACATATAATTCAATGCATGATACGTACGTACGTAGTAAAACTTGGCAATGTCCCAGCTGCCAACTCTTTTACAAAATGTCTTGCAGTAGTAGTAAAGAATTCATAATTAATCTACGTATTTAAAAGTAGGTCGAAACGATAAAGATATTAATAGGTACTTTAACTGCCTTCAGAATGGCTCAGAGTTCATGAACAGAATTTAAAATTGCAACATAATTTAAAATTTGATGGCGAGGTTAAAATGTTAATGTAGTTTTGACCACATTTTAAAACAGCTAAGCTATTGATTTTAACTTTATAGGTTATCTCTGTATATAAACCCGCTTAAATATTTTTTTAGAAAAACAATCATGCTCCTTTAGACTTTATTAAACGAACTTACCGGAAGTTCAAAAGTTTGTGGTTAGGTACTTTTTGTTATTTAATTTTTTTTTGATACCTACGTATTTTTGAGATAAGGAAGGATGGACTGGAAACTGGAACGTGTTACAAATAATTATGATTTTTATTTTCCTCGTAGCAGAAGTAATAATAGTGCTAAACTTAGTATAATGAATAAAAATTTAAGAATAACCAACCAAATACCTAATTTACGGGAAGGTAGACTAGGTAAGTAAGGTACCTATCACCCTACCTACCATCTAATTAAATGAAGATAGATATTTAACGTAACAATAACAAACAATAGCTATTAGAGCCAAGCACAGAATCAATTACAATATACATCAGAACCATAACTGATACCAATTCTGTTCCTACTCAGTTCTCTTAGCAATCATCTAGCTAGAATTTCGTAATGGAATTGCCTGGGAAACGTCGCATGATAAACGTGTAATCGTAATCATAAACATAGATGGAACAAAGCTCCGTAGACGAGAGCGAGCAACACTAAAGTGCTTGTTTAATCTGTGGCCACGATTTCTATGCAAACTGGCTGCGTGTATAGCTAGGATATAGCCTCTGGCTGGCCTTTTGGTAGGGTGGAGGTAAAACCGGGCGTTGTCAGGTGAGATTTATTCACGCATAGTCCGTGGGCGTCAACGTGGGACAAACGACATCCTTGGTATTCTAACGTCTTATATCTACATCAGTCACGGCCCCATACTCGGATATTTATTGCCCTTTATAGACTGTTTCGTACACAAAAACCTGAATGCCAACACCTGTCACCTTAAGCCGATTACGTAACCATTTCCAACGTATTACGAATGACCTTTACGCATGAGGTGATATTCATTATTTAAATAAAGATTATTTATAAATAATTCTCCGTCCTTTATCCGCCGGAACAAAAGAACAATAACTTCTAACAAAGAAGTTAGAAAGGAACAAAAGCAAACATAGCGACTGAGTCAAAAGAGCTCGTTTCCGTACGATGTAATAATAATCACAATATGGCGGCTGGTGTGTGTTCATTACTTGTGTTGTGATGCGTAACCGACCATTGAGCTATTTGTGGATTCCTTGAATTCGGATTAACAAACCACAACCTATTAAGTCCGATGATCTATCAAAAACTCCTCTTAGATTAGTTATAGGTACCTGCTTATGGACAATCTTAGAGATAAGGATAATACAATACAGTGGGGAAAAGAATTATGTTAACGGGGTGTGGTTATCAAGCAACACTTTATTATGCACTAGGCATATGCACGCCTACGCCTCCGATTACTTATCGTATTTATTCAGAACGAGAATACTTACAGTTTTTAATGATATGACATGCAAATATTTACAATTGATATCAGATCAAGAATAAATAAATAAATAATGCTGGACAATTCACACAGCATTATCTAGCCCCAAGCTAAGCAGAGCTTGTGTTATGGGTACTAGATAACTGATATACATAATACAATACACTACATAGATAGATATTTTTTATTATACATAGAGAAACATCCAGAACCCCTGAACAAATATCTGCAGATCGTACAAATTCGATTTTTCTGTCATAAGAATGAAAACAGAAATTAAATAGGTTTTATATTTAAGAAATAATATCGATAGGCACTGAAATTCGAAACAAAGGCTTTGTTTACGAAACAAATTTAGATAGACGATTGGATTGAATTCAGCCAGTCGGACCAGAAAATTTAAATTCATAAGAAGCTGTTGGTACGGAGAATCAAAGAAATCCAATTAACATAATATTTGCAATAGCAACTGATTATAAAACAATAGATAACTACGGTACATTACTAGCGCATAAGTTATGTAGTAAACAAAAGGCGAATAAATAATATTACCAATTCATAAATAAATAATGATAAAAGCCGCAAGCTAATAGAACAATAAACAATGAGTCATGATAAGTACCGGTGGTGGCGTCGGCGTGGGGGCACGGTCCACTGCCACAAAGCACGGAATCACTTCACGAAGACAACCGTGGCTCAAGACTCAAATATCAGAAAATAACAGGTGACGTTAGTGCGGTGAAAGGTAAGATGCGTTCGGCAAACCGTTCCGAGTTAAGAGTAGCCAAGCGTTGTAGTGTAGTGCCGGCTCGGGAGAATGGCGCAAACTGCCGTAGAGGGAGGGGCACCCCGCGCCCTGCCCTCTCCCTCTCGCCTCCTCCGGCTACCGGGCCCAGCCACGTACAAACAAGCTTGCATAATTAATTATAATACCAACACACTTTACGGTGTATTCACTGCGTTTTCCGTTTAAGCAAGGTCATCTTTTTCGCCGTTCCGTGTTACGATATCTAATAGGTAAAATGTCTGAGTCATTGTTAGTTGACATGACTAATGTTTATTTATTTCCACTTCTAACGTGCCAAATGTGTGGTGGTTTACCGGTAGTTTTTCTAATTAGATAAAAAATTAAGGTACATACTGAGTAAACAAGACAACAAAAAATATTAGCTATGAGATTTGTGCTAAAGGTCGTTCGGAACGTAGCATACAAGAAACTACAATTAAAAAAATACTTAAATTAAGACAACAATGTAAGTAAAGAATTATGTAATTCCAAAAAGCTTTAGAAAACAAAACGAACAAAAGGTTGAGAGAAAGATCCATCAAAGAAGTTAATCCCAATGATAAATGAAGCGTGGATTTAAGAAACTAGAGTTGTTCAAGCTAAGCTACACAGTTACAGAGGGTAAATGCTTTTCAGTAGAATTAGTTCTATAGGTAGGTTCCAAGAAGACTTGGTGAGAATGAGAACGATGAAAGCCCGTCCTTCAGGGTAAACCTTCAAACGAAACAAGAACAAGCAGGTTAATACGGAGCCTTTTGACGGATTTGTGGGGCTCGGGTGGCAGGGGGCTCTCCCGAGCTCGCCAGACGAATCCAGGCAACCAGCCACCACCCGATCGATATCCGTATTCGCTGCACGCTACTGAAACTCACATTAACTAACTTTACTGACTGAGGTGGAAAGTCGGCCGATGTTGTTGCAAACTTTAGCGATTACAGTTCGACGGAGTAAACTCTCCCTCTTGTTGTTTCTAAATGAATCAACAACTCGTTACCAGGGTCCGTTATTAACAAAGGTATATTATAGAACCGTTTTGGTTAAAGTTTCGAGTGTTGGTTAAATGAGTTGGATAACTAAAACAATATTTTAATATAAATAACATTAGGTCGACGAGATTAGACACCGGAGAGGTTTTTAGTGGGTATTCAGGTTCGTATTGGTATTCGTTCTTCTCAGGGCATCGATATCCACATAACTCTGGTTCCCCAGACCAGTTTATTCGTAAACGAATTTCCTCGCCGACTAAAACAAAAGGTCGACGAGATCAAAGATGGTACCAAAATCTTTAATCTCGTCAACCTAATGTTGGTTTGTCTAATTACTATCAAAACTTTAAATGCAGAATTTTATGGAAGCAGAGCAGATAGCCGTATTGTATTACATAAAACATACTACGTGCTACGCGGTCATGTTATTAGTTCCAATTCCAAGAAACGAGCTATTGAGGTGAACAAGGAAAGGGGAGGGCAAGTCATTGTTACAAAATGTTGAAGGTATTGAAATTGAAGCTATTGTTTTTAAATATGATAACGAAAACAAAACAGACACAATAATGGCCGAAACTGAAGCTACAGAAGTTCAATAAACATTCAATTAACTTTGGGATTGTAAAGTGCTTATTCATGCTAATAAAATAAAGTAGGACACGGTACGGATACGGGTGAACGACGACGACGGTCCCACAGCGGACATGGCGATGATAGCGAAATAAATTGCAAATGGCGAGCATTAATCCTCGTTAAATTGTAAACGTGCCCTCGATCGATAATTCGATAAGTTGGTATAACTGTGTTAACTCTGCGGTGGGTAAGTAAATGTTATTGATCCATTCCCTACACGTGATCGATTTAATTACCTATTGAAACACTATACAGAATAGAGTTTACAAGTCGTTTAGATGTTTATCTTTTGAATCAATCATAACAAGTTTCATAATAAAAGCTAGGATAAACAAATAATTTCACTGGCAAGAGCACTCAACAAAGGAATGCGAATACAAACGCCCGAGGAGAGGGAGGGGCGGGGTGACGGTTCGCATAAACCGACAAAAACAAGTGTAACGAACGCTGAAGCCAATTCCATGGTAATGGGAAAAGTTTCAATCGGTTCAAGTTTCTGTGAGAACTAGTCGGTTTATACATGCATGCATGCATACTGCACAGATATGGCCTTGCGAGTCGAGCGAGCTTCGTGCTATTGCTATCTAAATTTGCATGCAATATCCCACCCCACCCATTGTCGAGATTCACCTATTGCGAAACGCTACTTCCGAGTTCGTGTTCATTCGAGGTGGTAAATTTGTTCTATGCACGATAAGCAGTCAGATTTCTATCTGACAATGTAAAAAAGATTCTCGAATGGAACTTAACATTTCTATATTCTATCTAAGTTCCATTCGAGAATCTGTTTTATGAAGCATCATTAATTCATTACGTCCTTCTCCAGGCACCATTATAATTTATTATTACAATTTACTCAATATAGTTAAGTATCCAATTTAAAATAATGCGCAATAGCAATAAACGAATTAACGGTAATTGCAATAAAAAACAAATGGACAGTTATCGTGTTACTATGACGACGGATTACGATACGAAGCGATTCTCTCGTAAACGTGCAATAAACAAGTAAACTTTTAACTATTTAACTTGCATAATTTATTAACATTGAGTTTGAATATAGTTACTTATTCTAATTGGCCAGAATACCTGCACAGCAGTTTTGGAACGAAGCCAGAATTAAGTGGTTTCTCCGAAATGTAACTGTAACCACTGTGGCTGCAAATCTATGATGGCTTCCTTGTGAATGTTTATTACGCGTAGTACCTTAGTATATTCAGACAGTAATTAATAAGGTACTGACAGTAAATCATCAGCTAAAACAAATAACTAAGAATCGGAACGTAACGTAGGGACTTGAGGACCTACCTACCTATAACCTATTACATACGAAGTACCTACGTAATTTGTGACTGTGTTTTGTTTGACTTCCGGCTAGCAAGATCAAGGTAAGTTCGTTTAATTTTGTACACAACAAGACCTTTAATGAACGGGCATCTAGAATATTCTAAATAGACCTACAAAATTACCAGATAAAAACCCATGTAAAATACTGGAAAAGAACCAGTTTATTTTATGGTAGCATTGACTTACTTATTAGTTGGAAAATAATAATGATAGCAATAAAGCTCACGGCTCCATTATAGTAAACGAGTTGTTGGATAGCGTAACTTGTTATCTGTCAATTATAATAAATTATTACAGCAATTTAATAGCGGCTTAAGTGTTCATTTCATATTCTGAAATACAGTATGAAAGTAGGTTAACCCTAGAGTTAGAATAATAGAACTGAGTGAGTTTTACAAAGAAGTAGTTAGAGAATAGACTGCTCATACTCATATATTATTATTAAATCTCTCTTTGATAAGGTTACCATGTCGCTCGTTGCCAACAAAGCTGACTCAAGGCACTAAATGTCAAGGCATTACGATTTTCAAATATTTTAAAACTATAGAGACAGTTTATACGAGACATGACATGATGAGTTGATGAGTCACTGGATTTTTCGTTTTCCAACTCTAATATAATTACAACAAACGTGGCAACAAAAAAAACTCTTGACTTGACCGTTCACTTAGGAAGTCCAATAGAAAAACATTTTAGTAATAGCAGTTTCACGTTCGCAGAGCACCTGCAAACAAATGTCATAGCATAGCAATCAAAAAGCACTCTAAAGCGCAGTTTGTAAAGTCCCATTTACTCCGGAACGTGAGACAGGAGAGGATCTAATGTTAGATAGTCCACTCACGTATAGAAAGAGACGAGCTATTACGGAGGGAAAGGATGATTTGTTTGAATGTACTTTACCCGTTGCATTTATAATGTAAGTCTTTCGTAGATTTCGCATGAATATTATGAGGAATTGTATAGGCAGAGGGCACATAGAGCGACGAACCAGACAAATTGCATAGAACCCCTTTGTTAAATCGAAGCACTGCGCTCGGGTTTAATCGCATTAGGGGGAGTGCTCAGTCGGATTAAAATTGGGGGAATCTGTACTGTACTAATTGAGCATAAATTCCACCTTTGAATGACAGAGTAAATTTCGAAAGCAATGTGGATTGTTTTGCACGAGTGTAATGTAAATTATTTATGTCACGAGCGCTTCAAACTTTCAATTGTGTATTTGTAACTGTTTCCATTTGACTTTTGCATGCGTGAGCTGTGAAGTAACATCCTGCTGGTTAAATACCTGTCCTTTACATTTATCTTTTGTTTTGATTTTAAACGCGATATTAAGACCAAAGAACTGACCTTCAAGTTGGGAGAGGTAGGAAGGTTCTTGGAAACCGGGGTGCTATTATGTTCCCTCTTTTTATGCAATGCTCAGAACAGAACCCGAATCCGGTTTGATTTAGAGGGAGCGCGTCGTCGTCGGATCGCGGCAAACATAGCCAGATCTCTGCCAGTGCTGAATTATAGGCGGCTGTATTGGCCGCATACCAGATGAGGATATCGGCCATCGGCCATTGCACGGTTGTACGTGACAGACATATACGTACAAGCATTAAATCTCTTCGCCCTTCCAAAAAATGTTTATGGGAATCGCAGACTTCCATTAAATTAATGACTTCGACTTCCTCTTTTATAAAGACTCAAGCAGAATGACAACGTGATATAATCTACTTAGAGAAGAAAAAAAAAAAATTTCTTTATCCCCTAATTTCTGGTCGAAAAGAATCCAATAGTTTTGACATAATTTAGTTTCTTATTGTGTATCAAGTAAGTTAAATGAAGATATTTTATTAGTCGTCCATTACCATTGAAATAATGTATAACTTTAATGAAATTTGCTACCAGTGGAAACTTTACCCATCAGTTAAGTACATGTAATTTTCATGTGATTGTACTAATATTTCAAAAATTCGAAAATAAAATAAATAAAATAAAATAAAAATATATAGGTACCTAGTAAAAGCTTAGTAGGTAGGAACCTATTTTATTTTCATTTCAGAACTTATCCAATTGAAGAAGCCTCTTATTAGTCTCGAAATAGATATCAAAACAACATCAAAAGCCGACGTTCAAGTCGATTAAATTAATTTGTTCTCGAAACAAATTTCGGTCCTCCCAGCGAAGTTATGGAAAATGTGTGGGGTAGTCAAAACACGACCAGTGTTATTCGAAACCGCTTTCTACTCGTAAACGTTAATTTATACTGAAAATACAGATGATTTGGAAGGACATAAGGTCCTTGAGGAGCTGGTTATTAAGTACCCCGAGGGTAGGACAGGCCACTGCGCAATAAACAAGGATCTTCTTTGTCTTCAATCTAATATCCATCCTTTGTAAATCAGTATCAGGTTATAAGATGACCTATTTCTTAAAAGTTAGAGGGCGTCTTAGAAATTGGGTTTGCTAGAAATCCTTTTCGTGTTGAAATAACTTATCCCAACCCAAATCCTATCGTCCTCTGAGAGTTTTATATTATAAGATAAGACATTATTAAGCATCTTTCGAAGAATTGAATGGTTTGGCTATACATGAATTCAGGGATTTTCTTTGAAGTGATATCAGGTATTCAGAAAATCTGGATTCAGCAAGGATACAAAGTTATAAGAGACCTCCGTGTATTTTGACCTTGACTTGACCTCGAATGCTCCTTCAGACCTTGTAACCGTTTTAACCTACTACGTCCCTGTGATACTCAACTTTACACGGCACTCAATGAAGACCTTGTGCAATCTGGAGTCTGGCGCTCTATTGCATAAAAATTAAACCAAGTATCAACCCCAACTCTCATCCCACAGCTTTGCGATAGCTTTGTTTCCAAATATAAGCAAATAACAAAAACTTTCGGTTGTTTATATCTTTAAATACATTTCGAGACAGTTTGTTTTGTTCTTTGTTCAAGCTCAGAATAACAAGTTGAAAAAGTAATATTTTCTCCATCGACAACTTATTTGTACGAATTCAGGGCTCTTTGATAGTAACAAGTGAAATGAAACATTTTCGTCTCAATGGAGGTTAGGTAATATTGAACTTAGCTTACTAAAGCCAACTAAGTATGAACCGACGCGACAAGGCGGTTCCTTTGAAAGCAAAGCTAAGCTATTTATGGACTCAAAGCAGTGGTAATTAACTGTGACTTGTAAGAGCTGAGTCTGATCTAAATTAGTTTTGTTTTACAGCCATATAGGAATAAAATGACTTCGAACTCTACCGAATCACTGATGAGATAAAACATTGGGTAGAACAGGTTATTTCATCTTAGAAACGAATGATATTGTTCCTAATAGTGTATGTCTTTGCACTACTTTAGCCTTTTTTATGGTTTTCATGTAGCATTAAGTCTTCATTCGACACAACGTTACTTAAGGTATTATGTAGCGTAGCGTCCTAAATAGACTGGCTTCACTTACGACTTTATTAAAATTTAACCATCTTAATATTATATTAGCATCAATTTTAATCAAGCCTCACTTCTCTTGAGTGGGTATAATCTTTCAGTAAACTTTGCTCAGTTGCTACGCTACAGAATCCTAATTAGACTTCGTAATTGAACTTCTCCACAAACAGAACAGTTAAGCTGGCATATTCCACAAGGGGCTGGCATTTTGACTAGCACTTATACCTACCAATATTCGAACTCGTACTATAATTGCAGTATAATCACAATATGTTAATGAATTAAAGTGAGTTTTTGACATTGATAGGTACAGCAAGAGTTTGGATGATCTCATTACATAGTTCAGATTTGAACGTAAACATTATACATTATCCAATGAAAGACATTACAATAGACTGTATTGTTATACACTTTAAAAGGCTTGATAAACTAACGTAAGCAAGCATCTTTCTTAAATCATTTTGTTTAAATTAGAGAGATGACCTACCTAACTATAAGTAGTTTTAAGTGACCGCTCACCTACCAGCGGGTTAACTGATTGATATGTTACCCAAACACCGCAAAATCCAAGCCACCTTTATCAAATTCCCAATTGTATGGTAAATTAAACACGACGTATCAAAATATAACAACTCAAAACTCGATCCCCAAGTGTTTTGCTTCGTAGAATCGCAACCCCCGATCCCTAGGATTAATTCGGTTGGCA
This sequence comes from Eupithecia subfuscata, assembly GCA_963564075.1. Lineage (NCBI taxonomy): Eukaryota > Metazoa > Arthropoda > Insecta > Lepidoptera > Geometridae > Eupithecia > Eupithecia subfuscata. The sequence continues at coordinate 11,374,013 of OY751109.1, read as the reverse complement.
CCGCAATAAATAACCGGTTAGTCATTAACGCCATAATTAGACGGGAAGGGATATTGTTGGAGCGTGCGTCACGGGCGCCGAGGGTTATGTATCAACTGTTAAAGGACGACTACAAAAAAACAATATCGATGATAAAACAAAATTTAAAAAAATGCGTGCCTCTACATAACGATTAGAGATAGATAGATAGATAGATAATTCTTTATTGCTAAAAAAAACGTACACATTAACAAACCTTATAAGCAGATTAAGATCATTATATAAGATAAAAGAAGCACATGATTGCAGTGTTAATTTTTATTGACGTTGCAAGCCGAGAGGTGGTCCCTTATTATAAGCAATGATAGAAAGATAGAAACAGTTTATTATACCACACAAAGACAGGAAACAATATAGAGAAAAAACTTAGAATAGAGGAAGTATAAGCCTTATCGCTGAGAGGCAGCATCCACATCCACAACATCCCCCAAACAGACATTGAGTTCTCCTGCTAAGTGTAGTCTTTTTGGAAGATCGATAGTATAACCAATTATGGATCTTCCAAAAGACTACACTTAGCAGGAGTACTCAATGTCTAAATCTCGGTTTGGAGGTGTATGTTCATAGTTTACACGTATTTACGTATAAAGTACTGTTTTAACAATTTAATACTTAGCACGTTGTGTGTTGAAAGAATTCCTGAAATTGAATAAATAAAGAAGTTTTGTTTGACAAACTTTACAAAAACTCGCAAAACTTCCATTTATAACTTTCTACAGATTATGAATAACATGATTGCATTAAACCGGCAGACCGTATAGACGGGGGGCTGATGACATTATACAAACAGCAGGAAAAAGCTGGATGAGCCAGGCACTCGACAGACAGTCGTGGATGAAGATGGAGGAGGCCTTTACCCAAGAAGGGATCCAACTCTCCCAAGAAGTGTAAATACTAATATTACCTACTAACTTAATCCTAAGCATAAAATACTAACCCCTAAAAAAATTTTGTACATAACTAGGAGTTTGGAATAAAAAGGCTTTATTATTATTATTAAACCGGTTACAGCGATTTTCATAAATTTAGCCAAAAACTCTTGATAAAAGAAGGCCAATATCCAAATCGGTTCATATTCATATCATACGTTTGGGAACTACAGACCGACCGACTCACAGACATTAGTCAGTAACTTAGAATTTTAGAATTAGACTGTTAAAAAAGATCAAACTGACAGATCGATCAAGATCTTTCATTTATCTAGACTAGACGTATAAAGCGTAGATATGGATGTCTGTGCTTAGTGGTTTGTAAAAAGAGGTTCAGATTGATCCTTATCCTGCTAATCAGGTTCAACGTGGACGCACAACCGCGTCGTGTCCCGCCCGTAGATACATGATCGCTGGTTTTTTTCCGAACTTGTCTGACAGTTTGGGCGATTGTGCACTACAAGGAATTTTACTGTCCGGCAGTCCGATTATTTACGGTCCGAAGTGGCATGAAAAAAACGGATGATTGGCTTGTGCACTTGTCCGTCTTTACTCGGATGATACGCCTCAGTTTAGCTCCGTCTTTTCAGTCTCTTTTTAGTTCTCCGTCAGTTAAACTACAACCGTTCCGGAATGGGGAAAAGTAAAATATCGGACGGTAAAATTACGTATAGTGCACAAACTAGAATATACATTATATGGCGTGCCATATCGGACCGTAAAAAATCGGACCGCCGGACAGTAAAATTCCTTGTAGTGCACAATCGCCCTTTCAGTTCAGTTTCAGTTCAGTTTCAGTTTATTTATTAATAACGTTTTGGGTTACAGGTCAGTTCTTAAATAAGTAAGTATAATTTACAATTACATTGTATACGTTTATACATAGGTATTGCAAAAAATAATATTAATAATAAATTGACTGTCTAATTAATATCAGTTTAAAAAATAAAAATAGAGAACTAAATTTAATTAAATAATTCATTAAATTTATAATGACATTGATCAATAAGCCTATTCCACAGCCTATTCTGTCGCGCGTCTTGAAAAGATAGCTAAGTAGATTTCAGATGCTTGAAGACCTAAGCGAAATTTTGTGTAGAAGATTTAGAAACTTACTTGGAGGTTGGAGCGAGATCTTCTCGGCATCACTCCGACGACTTCTCCTCTCATTATTGATTCAATAACTGTGAACAAAAGAGTACTAAGTAAATACACTTTATTATTAGCATTACCTAAGGTACAGGCGTTGACATAATGGCGTACCTAATAAGAGAAGGATTTTACCCAGCAGTGATTGTTCTTTCGTTATAATAGTTTAGTAATCCCTCCATGATGACAAGTAACGCCATCTATTATCAAACTCAAAAACTTCTTATAAAATTATTTCAAGTTTGATTCTAAGATATAAAATTCAAATACAAATTAACGGTTGTTTTTTTCACTGAACTTAATTACAAGGAAAAACTTACTGGGAGGTAGGTACCTATATTGTATTACGCAGAGCAGGTCTATTATTACATTATTAAACAAACTTACCGGAAGTTACAAACAATAACCATCCTCTTAAACTTATGAGCGTATGTGGCGCCCTCGTAAATTTACTTTAATTTATACTTTAATGTGTTTTTTTTTTGTAAGCAATGCTTTACGTTGTTCTTACCTCCATCACCAAGGAGCCTCATCTGCACTAGTGAGGGGTCTTCACTGTGCTCCTCCAGCACCGTGTCATCGGTGACAGTCAGTTCCTGTAAACAAAGAAATAGATCAAATATATCACACTAATATTATAAATGTGAAAGTTTGGATGGATGGATGGATGGATGTTTGTTACCTCTTCACGCCAAAACTACTGAATGGATCGGGCTGAAATTTTGCACACAGGTAATTCTAATCCTGGAATAAAACATAGGCTACTTTTTATCCCATAAATCAGTTCCCATGGGATAGAAAGAACCGTAAAACGTGTCCATAGAAAGGACGCGTGCGTAGCCGCGGGCAGAAGCTAGTATTAACATGAATAAAACAATCATGAGCTAAACATAAACACCTAAAAATATTTAATGAACATTCAAGTCAAAATGACCATTCAACTTCGATTTGTAAGTACAAGTACCCGTATTTTAGCCAACCTTAATTGTTAGGAGTATATTTTTTATACCTAATTAATCAATATAAGATCAATAAATAGTCTGGCGCCATACAATTTACTTTCACCATCGCAATTATTTCAATCATAAAGTAACAATGTTGCTCTATAAACACGTCAAAGACAAAGTCTTGCACGAACTTCAAGAACAAAGAGGGAACTTTGAACTTCCTTGAAGCAAGGGAAGGGGGATTACTTAGGACTTGTTCGTTGGACTTCAGTAATACGAACTTCTTGAAGTTTTCCACTCGCTAATTCGCTGTATAAATTTGCTTAACGTCTCTACTTTTTAACTAATTACCTACTCCAAGTTTCCGCTAGATAGATTGAGGCACTCAGAACTTTGACAGCAAAAATCATTATGACGATAACTTGTATGAAATTTTAAAAGTTCGTGATATACAAGATTACTCGACTCTCATAAAGTTACCAGTAATCCAACACAACATTAATATTGAACACGCCTCGCGGTTTCATCCGCGTAGTTCCCGTTCCCGTGGGAATTCCGGGATAAAATATAGCCTATGTCACTCCCTGAAAAGTAAGCTTCCTAACGGTGAAAGAATTTTTCAAATCGGTTAAGTAGTTTCGGAGCCTATTCAATACAAACAAACAATCAAATCTTTCCTCTTTATAAGATTAGTACCTATATTATGTAGAGTAGACTAACTATCGACAAAGGTTTGTTTCTCAAAAGTTAAATCTATCGCATTTTAGAAATTTGTATCGTTCCCAAATACAAAACTCTACTCTCAAAGCCAAGATGAAAGAAAAACAATAAAGTGTTTCAATATCGCAAAACAAACTTTGTTTCGAGTTAGCGAAGGGGTGAACGAGGGGGCGAGTTGTCTAGGTATTAGGGGGGTGGCATAAGTAAGTCAGATGTTAGTAGGTAAGTACATTATGTACGTTCCATATAACATTAAAATTCTCGGAAGTTCCGTCAGTTTCCAGAATTTAATAGGTTTGTCTTCGTAGTAGGTATAATCTTTCTCTATCCAAGAATACCTACATAAATTATTATGTTTATGGATTACTTTACTTGTTTCTGCTCGCGGCTTCTCACGCGTTGTTTCAATAAAAACGTTCAAGAGTTATTTCAATACCATGGGAACTGATTTATGGAATAAAATGTACTATTTTGATTCCAGGCTTAAAGCTACATCTATTCAAAATTTTAGCCAGTTCCGATCAGCCGTTACGGCGTGAAGAGGTAACAAACATCCATTCATCCATCAATACAATCCAAACTTCGTATTCATAATATTAGTGTGATTTCTCTAAAGACTAGAAGCTACTATCTGTCGAGATTCAAACCTAACAGAAAAGCCTCAGAATTATAGGAAAACTATAAAACTCGAAGTCTACACAAATCAATAGGGCCGTTACCGCTTTTAGGCCAGTGATTAATTAAAATCGAAGACAGGTGGAGTCTTGTAGTCGCATACCACTCAGGTATGGCCGTAACTGGTTTCCACGGGGAGATGACTGGCAACACTGGCAATGCCCTGCCCTTATAAATCCGACAGTGGATGCCATCGCGTTCAATAAACCAAACAGGTTCTCCAAGGAACTTCCCGCTTCGGAATTATCTTGTAGAATGTTTTTACAGTTATTTGCGCCGTAAGTTTTTAAGCCTCACCTGCTCCTTATGGAATAACGATTAAATTAGATGTAGAAAACAAATTAATTAAATTATTTCGAGCTAAGGGTCTTTTTATTAGAAGGGTGACTCCTTTATAGAACGATCAAAGGTACAAAGGGTTCGTAATGGTATCCGGCTGGCTATTAGACCACCCAGTCTGTTTAGGTTTGGGAAGAACACGGTAGTCTCCATTTTATATACATACATATAAGCATAACCTCATTTTATTGTACTAGCTTCTGCCCGCGGCTTCGCACGCGTTGTTTCTATCTAAATGTTTTGAGGTTATTTCTATCCCATGGGAACTGATTTCTAGGATAAAAAGTGCCTATGTTTGATTCCAGGGTTAGACTTACCTGTATGCAAAATTTCTGCCTGATCCGTTCAGTAGTTTTGGCGTGAAGAGGTAACAAACATCTATCCATCCATCCATCCAAACTTTCGCATTTATAATATTAGTGTGATGTGATTTTTCAGTGTACTGCCTAATATTTTCGGAGCTTTTATCATTAGCTTGAGCCGTGCCCGTGTGAGCACACTTTTCTATTATAGGTTCCTATTTACATACTTTCTGATATAATTAGTCGTTGTCTTTATTAGACGTCAATGTGTATGCTGCCTGCTTCTGTCTGTAGGAAACGGTGGAACATCAGCGAGAGTATTCGGTTTACCAGCACACGCAGCAATCATGCTGAGCTGTTTCCTAATTCATAATAACAATCATTAATAAATAATACTAAGTTTTAAGTGACTAGGTACTTATAATCTGTCTAAGTGTATGATCGTTGTTAAAAATAAATCTATTTTCTTTCTCTACTTTCTATATGAAGTCGCTACCCCGACCAAAATCAGCGCCACCACCTATTTTATTTTTTTATAAATAGAGGCATTAAAAAAAGCGTATGATAGGTATCACAAACTGGCCAATAGATTTTCGAAAATTCCTTCGTTTAATATAATGATAGGATAAAATAGGTGGTGGCGCTGCGCGCTGCTGATTTGGGTCGGGGTAGCGGCATAGGAATACTTACACCAGTATGCTCATTGATCCCAACAATGACAGCGGTATACCACTGCGTTGCACCGGCCACCCTGTACACCTGAGCCCTGCAGCCGCCCAGCACAGTCGGGGTATTCGTCAGTATTCTCTGACCGTCCTGCTGCGTTCGCCAGTCGGAGGCCTCAGCTGCCAGCGCGGCCAACGTAGCAGGCTCCAAATCTCCAACTAGCCGAGCTTCCCACTCCTGAAACAGAATGTAACTTAGATTGTTCAAGTTGGTCTAAGTTAAACTAGCTGTTCAAACTTGGTGGTGAGTTTTAACGGTTATGTAGAAGTTCAGTTCGTAAGATCTACTTTTAAATTGGTACTTAGCTGTTTATGCTTATGCGAGTTGCAGACCGAAAACTAAGCTAACGTAGTTAAGGCTAGCGTAGCTGACGCAGTTTTTCATACATGCAAACTAAGTTATGTTGTATGAAAAACTGCATCATGATAAACTAAGTTAGCTTAGCTTTAGGTCTGCAACGGACATCAAACATGTAGGTAGAACAGAGACTATGGTCTAAGTAAATACAGTCAAACGTTCTAGCTATTGGCACAGCAAACAGCAGTGCCAAACCAAACATCAATCAAGTTAATCTAAGCCCGAAGCCGGTAGGTACTAGCAGCGCTACCTTGCACAGATCGCCAGGAATAAATAAATCGAGATAACATAAAGTCTCGCAATCAAAGCAACGGAACAATCTGATCTCTAATCACACGTAAACATTATGGCCCACATTACACCGACAAATCAACATAGGTAGGTACCAACACCAACTCGCCCGTCGTGTTAAGTGCAGTAATAACTCAGTGTACGCACACGAGACACGCCACACATGTACACTGCAGTATTTATGTCAATGTTACAGTCTGCGCTCACATCGACGAACACACACACCTGTTTATCGTTGCATACGCGGCAATAGCTAAAGTTATAGTCGCTGGTTGTACAGCGACAGACGTATCCGGTGCGTTGAACCCACTCCCCCACCTCCCAGCCTACCCCCACACAAGTGCCCTATCCATTTACTCTTAACAGTTATATAAGTACGTTGCATAGCATACTATAAGAACGTTCAGGGTCACACATTTTATCGTAAGGTCGGTGATTGCGTTTAATAAAACAATATGAGCAAAGAAAAAGGAACAAAGAAGCATTTTACAAAACGTAGACAATCTACAAGAAGACAACCACAAAAGACCAAACCGACCAGGTAATTTTATTGTAAATAGAGTCAGAATCAGAAGCATTGAACTTTGTGTGGAATTATTTCTCATAGAAACAACATTTCCAGGAAGTAACATAAAAAGGATAAAAAACTGATCAGCCAGTCCCCTCAAACAAACCGAAACAAACAAAACAAATCTTCATGGCCAAACTCACGGGCGAGGCATAATCCGTCCAAATCCGTCTCTCGCAACGTTGTTATAACTATTTGTCAAGTCACGCACTGATGAGCATACAACCAGCCAAGGAGGATGGAGCTGGTCAACGGATTTGGAGTACTTGGGATTATTGGAGATTTGTATTTTGAAAGGGCCATTATCAATAAGATTGATAAAACTGCTTTGCTCACGATTACTCGATTAGCTCACGTTAATAAAAACAACGCTCAGGGTATTGATTGAAACCTATAAAGTTGAAACGAATGGATTTGCAGAAGCGGAAGAATCATTGGAATTTATGAAGGAATGTCTCGATATGAAGACAAAGTCATTTTTGAAGAATCGGCATAACGCCGTGATTTAAATCATTTCATTTTTAAATTTTCTTGACTCAGCTGACATATATCTTAGCTGCGCTTGAGTCAGCAGTGACTCAGCCCGGTTACGCAAGTCGACCATTACTGTTTATTTTGTACGCCGGTCGTTCATTTCCAAGCTTACGTCGTGATTAATATCAGGTCGTGACCCCAAGATGATACCTTGGCTTAAACTTCCTTTGTTTGCATTAATGCTAATTGTAAATAGTTGTTTCTGAGAAAGAGATGGGATTTAACGCAAATTTTATGTAGATAACGAAATGGATAACCAATCAACTATTTTGAAAGCTAAAATAAATGACCCTACAGTAATCTCAGAAACAGTTGGCTAAGTTCTTGCAAACAATAAAGACAACGTAGATTTTGAAGAGAAGATAATTAATATTCCTTAAATGCAAAAAGTTTCACTGGTAAATGCCGATAGGAACTGAAAATTGAGCTTTACAGCTGAGCATCTTATCTGCAGTCTGGCTTATGAAGTGATTAATAGCGATCGTGGCCCCAAGATAACTTAGCTTAACCTCTCTTTGTCTGCATTAATATACGTTATCAAAACACGGATTAACGGCTCGAAAGTACAAGTCGCGGCAATAAAGATTTATCGATAACAGTAAAACCTTTTACGATTAATCAGGCTCGTAAAGTTATGGCGATCGTTATTATGTACACATACAAACCTTTAGATGTAAGATTTCAATAGATTCAAAAGCTCCAATAAAAACTGAGTAACCAGTTTGAAAGGAATTCTCTTCAAAGGCAGCCCAGAACAACACTTAAGCTTAGTGGGCGCGTACACGGCAATACAGCTGAATTTTCAGTTTAATATAAATTTATGGTTACTGAGTGCGTACTTAGCTTTACTTTCATCTCGAACATACTAGATAAGGATTATTTGAAGGCTGAATAAAGCAAAGAAGATAAATTTTAAGAAGCAATAAAAATATTATCCATTGATATCATGATACAAGCTTGCGTGCTGAAATGCAGTGATAATAACGATAATAATAACAACTGCAGACTCAAGGTTTAGAAAGGTCGTCAGCAAAAGAATGATAAAGTTACATCACAAAATGCATTACGCAATATAAAATTGTTATCGGCAACCGACGACAGGAAATTGAATGAGAGTGCGGGATCGGCGAATGTATGCCAGAGGTAATGCCTTCCTGGTTCGCGCACCGGTTTGTTATATGAACAGAACATCCTACTTTATGTACATGTACATAATGCACAGTGGCTTGGAGTTGTAAACTTTATCTGGTGTTTAGATTAGATAGAACTATTGAATCGTAGTTGAATATAAGGAAGAGAATATATCAAAACAGATTATACCTATGCGGATTATACACATGGTGCATATTAACTAAGATAAAACAATAGACAACCTGAGTAACCGTATATTTTTTTATCAGAAATGTAAGAGTGCAATGTAAGTTTGCATAACAATGACGGGAAAGATATTTATCAACATAGTCACTTTCATAATCCGCATTCCGTTACAAAGAACCTCAAACATAATGATGCTAACAAGTGGCTGAAGCTGAACCAACAAAAAGCTTTAGTAAACAATGCACCCATGGCATGGCATCCATCAAGGGAAATGAATGTCTGCGCCCCTGACTAAATCACAAATGAGAAAACGCTAACACGTAAACCGGAGCCGGGAACATAAAATTCATCTTTTGTACGCTTTGTAGTTCAAACTGTACAAATGTACAATAGATATTGCTAGCATTACGGGAGGAGGCAAAACCCTCCGGCTTAGAGAGTAGAGACTAACAACAACATTGTTTAATAATAGTTTGGCAACATAAACCAATCTCAGTAAATGGAATCCAATTAAGATTTCAATTCGTTATTAACTAACAAACCAGTTATTCAAGATCGTATTTAGCCAGACTCAGATTGTTATTCATGCCACCGCCGGTAACATTCCAAGACTCCGGTTCGGATCTTTTATTAGCCTATTGTCTTCTACCATTGTTTTTCTTAACGGAGTAATATCAAATAAATTCCCCACATAATTAAGCGAAACATTTTCCTAACAAAGAAAACTTCCACATATTATTATCTTGTCCTTCATAAAATACCTAAAGAGCACGATCAAAGGAACATTGTCTGGTGTCTAACACACGCCTATATCAATGCTACCCGTTTACCCCCCTTTTGCCCCCAGTTTCTCCCGAATGGGGTGGGTATATAAGCGTGGTGGTGGTAGTGTAGGTAGGCAACATGGCGAACCGGACAGTAGAGTAAGCTAACTGAAACAAACTTTACTCGTTTAAATTTTGCGGGAAACTGTTTCAGAGTTGGGTTGCGTGCATACTGATGACGATAAAGTTGAGAAACTCGCAATGAACTTCCACGCCGGGTGGCTAATTGAGTTTTTAATTATAAAAACTTTGTGTGTAGGTATAGCTTGTCCTTGAGCGCGTGCACCACGAAGTTTGGTTCTATTTTTGGATTTTATAGACAAGCTTTTCTTCAGAAAAAACCTATCGTATGGAGAGATACCAAAAAAAATACGCAAAAAATACTACGTACCTACTGAATCAGCAACGACAATTTACCTGACACAAATAGCGCATACATTTCTCATAACTCTGTTTAGGCGTAAAACTATGCTTTATTGCAGTCGGAATAGCTACAATAAAAACCTGATATTGAGCGAAAATGTCTGTAATTTCCTTTGTCACTCACGACAGGTCTCAGTATTCTGGTTAAGTTTCCATTTCACAAACATTGCCTCGAAAAGCCTTTGTTGTACCTCCTATGACCCTTTTCATGGAAGCGCTCATTTAGTCCCTTTTTTGATTTATAATTAAACCGTGAATTATAAGTGATTGTTCTAATTGAACTTACAAAAACAAAAGACGTTGCCGTCAAATTAAACTTCACGTTTAATATTTAAAACGAAATGTCAAAGGAAAAGAAAAACTGGGGATAAGGAATTTGCCTCGTTGAGTACCTTCTTTACTTGTGAAAGGAAATTTCTAAATTAACGAACATTCCCTTTGTGTATTTTAGTGGAAACGACCATAAAACCAGTGCTTAAGACCTCGATGATAAAGGTCTCATTTAAAAGAAGGCCTTACATTTTATAACTTCAACTTAGTATGCAGACAAGGAGAACAATACAGTTTATAATCCAAAAGAACGCACAAAGCGTAAAAAACACAACGGCCTTCATTTCAGATACTCTGACAAAATTGCTGCAAATAGAGATTTGACTCGGTCGGGCGATCAATCATCGCTTTTTCACAAGCCCAGCGACCCGACCGAAAATAGCTGGGTACCCACCACCTGGCATATACCGATCTATACGTTTATAACGTGGGGAGGCACGGGAGGAAAATCAATAAAGCGGGAGGCATCAAAACACACCCCGCTGAAAGCCCCATCCTCCCCTAGCGCCCAGGGCTCGCTGCCTTCCGTCTCCCGGGGAAACCCTCCCCATGTTTGGCAGACACCGTCCTTGATCTCCCTACCGCTCGAAACTTTGGATAAACACACCACTCCTGCCGTCTCCCTGGTAATTGGGTCGGTTATGCGTTTTGCTTTAACATCCCCTTTCCTTAATAAGCCTTTGGACTACCACGAATCTTATTATACCGGAAACTCTGAATTCAAGTTTAGTTTTTCTTTTCTATAAATATTAAAATATTTAAAAATTATTACAGTGATTTTATGTTTCTTATGTACTCCTAATTTATTGCTTGAAAGACAATTACAATAAAAATATCTTTGAGTGGACCTGTATAATAATGCTATAGAATGATCATGTATGATTGCCGTCGTGTTAATTAATTCCACTCCCGCGAGGGAGGAATTACAAAATAAATAACGGTTTCCCTCAAAGGAAAAAATAACAGTGAATTAACATCGAAATGGATTTTAGCCTGCGATGTCCAGTTTTATGTAACTAATTAATTCTATGTTGGTATAACTACAGTTAACAGTTATCTAGTGCCCATAACACAAGCTCTGCTTAGCTTGGGGCTAGATAATGCTGTGTGAATTGTCCAGCATTATTTATTTATTATTTATTTAACTAATAATAACGTAGAATAAGTGTCGTGTTTTCGTAAAGCATTTCAAACATTCACAACAGTGGAGTTTTTCTCTAAATCTGGTCATTTGAAGTTAGGAATACCACTTCCCATAATTATGTTCTTTTGAGTAACTATGCCTAAAGATTTCTTAAAAAATATTTGTTTACTAGGCTTATGTTCCCTAATGGATGTTTTATTTTATTGTTTTAGCAAGGTAGACTATCTAGTTTCCAAATGAGGCTCTTTTGAATAAAATACACTGTGTACGAGAGAGAAGAAAAACACAGAAGCCTTTATTCACAAAACAATTGAGCTAACTGCAGACTGTTGCAAACCATTTACAGGTAGCTCAACTGATCCATTTCAATACCGAAGAAAAAACAAAATGATGTAGTTTTCATTTTTTTTTAATCGCCTTGGTTTTTGAGATAGCTAACATATGATTTTTTATTTTTATCGATAAATAGGTATGTCCCGTTTCCGCACATCTCCTTTGATCAAGGTTCGAAATCACATATTGTACCTATAGTTTACGTTTGGAACCTATTTGATGCGATTCACGTTAATAGTACTTTTACACGATTTAATAACAAATAACGTATTCTAGTAGGTATTATAAAATGTATGTGGTTCAAGTAGGTAGGTACCTAACCTACTCGTAGAAAGCGAGTGGGGAAATATGTTTTGTAAATAAAGATAAGCCGAGGTAGGTAGGTATGAGGTTATCAAAGAAACCTACCGCATAGCAACCTGATAAGGACCGATAATGGCAAATGGCAATTCCTAAAACAGTTGTGAATAACTACGTATTATGGACTACGTACCTAGGTATACCTACGCAAGAAGGTTTCACCAGCGTAGGTCTAATTTCGAGGTTTTAGTTTCTTGCGCAAATTCTTCGAATTCGATTTTTTTTTCGAATTCTGCGAACCTAAGGGATTTGGTCCAGCAGTGGACTAATATGTATAGGCTGATGATGATGATGATGATGATGATGAAGGGATTTGGTTGTCAAATTAGGTCTAGATCTCAGTATTCACGGGCTCCCCGTGGTAAAATACTACTCAAATTACATAAAATTCAACACTTTTTATTTGGTTCCTGGTTCTTGGTTCCTGAAATTACGATCGAGGAAAAAAACGATCATGAAAGTGCACTGTTTCGCATATTATAATTTAGTCGAGATCTCAGGAACCCTGCCGTCTATTGAAATGACTTACCTACCTATGTTTGGATTCATATTTATTATACTTATTATATTACTAATAATTTGGTTTCTTGTACCAGTTCATTCATAAGTTGCAAACGAATGTGCTGCGCTGGGTTCAGTCACGACTCTATAGAACGAAAAGCCTTCAGGCTTGTTGTCGAACGAGGGGACAAAAGACATGGACCTAAGAATTTGATATTCATTTTAATCATGGTACAAATAAACAAGGTATGCTACTCCGAGAAACAGCGGTCACGTGGGTTTTCCCAACGTACGTCGTTTTTAGCGTTTCAGCCACAGATTCTCTTTTCAGGAATTTAAAGAACCTTTTTTTACCGCTTTTCACACTTACAATTACGGATAGAGTAACCGCCCATTTTATTTCAAAGATGTATCCGATCAAAAACGCGAGTGATTCTCCGGCGTCAATAAAAGTTTGATAGTCACCAGAAAGTGAACGTAACCCCCCATTTTCGTGGCAATTGGACAGTGACGTAGGCTTGGGAAGATCTCGGAGTAGCATACCTTGTTTATTTGTACCAGGATTTTAATTTAACAGATCAAAAGAAATACAGCGTTAAGTAACATACCTAATACCACACAGGTACCTGATATCAGCGAAATGCCTTAAGAGGAAGAGGAGTATATTAAATGATCTTATTTCGGTAGTGGTATAAAACTAAAAATATTTTTCCCGAAATTCCGGGCATTTCCCGGGAATTCCCGGTTCCAACTTTGAAACTTCCAGGGATTCCCGGTTCCTCGAAAACGGCGCGATTCTGGAATCCCCAGTAGGTATAGGTACTTCTTTTAACATCAGGTATCTTATATTATGCCAGTGAAACTGTCAGTCCCGTCATAATCGGTCCAGCCATTTCGGAGATTAGCCACAACAATTTACATCAAACAAAGAAAATCTTTAAAAAAATGTATTTACATTTTGAACAGCTGTAACTTTACAGATGTAAGCCGGTTAACTACGAACCTTATTTGTGCTGGAAGAACACCAACGTTTTATTAGCAGCTATTTTTGCCAGACACGTCAATTTAATTTATTTGTATGGATGGATGTTGTATTATAAGTAGTTGTATAGATTAACTAGCTGCGCCCCGCGGCTTCGCTCGCGTGGAAATTTATGTTTCCCATTTTCTTAATTTTTTCTTTGCTATAAACCTCACGGAGCCCGAGATTGGAAAAAATTGGTCAAACGTTCGTTGGCCTTTCCAACGAATGCAAAACCGTGGAAATCGGTTCGTGCGTTCTGGAGTTATAGCGTCAGGAAGGAAAACCCGACTTATTTTTATATAGTAGAGATTTAGCACTGGTGAAAATTTTGTTAATAAAACGTTTAAATCGGTGCTTAACCGGGCGATTTAAAAAAATTGGTTTGACCAAAGATATAAATGGATATGAATACCTCAGAAGCTAAAAATAAGAACTCTTTCTGTAGTGAGACCACTCCGTGTCGTTGCCACGCGAAATGAGTTAACTCGCTCTCGATATAAATCATTGGGTTTGATCCTAAACTACCACATTCATCTTTCATTCAGGCGAAGGTCCGCCTGCGACGCAGAAGGTTGCGGGTTCGATTCCCGCCTTGGGACAAATGTTTGTATGATCTACAAATATTTGTTCTAGGTGTTCTGGTCGTTTCTATGTATAATAAAAAATATCTATCTATGTAATGTATTATATTATGTATATCAGTCATCTAGTACCCATAACACAAGCTTGATGATGTTGTGTGGATTGTCCAGCATTATTTATTTAATTCAGATAAATTCAATTCACATAAATGTGGGTCGGTATACCTACTACCTAACCTAATGTATGGTGCTGATTGCGTAGTCGGTACCTAACTATATACAGTGGTCTAAATTCGTTGAATCGATAGAACCGATGCGGCGCTGTACTACCAAATCCCGTGCAAAACCCTAACGTCGTCGCTCTCGATGATGTTTCAATACCATCAAGAAAGCAAACCAGAATCAATAGTTCAGATAGTTCACGCTACGTTACCTGGTAGGGCAGCAGAGGGGAATAGTCGAGAAACTGAAGCTGTTTGTCGTGAAGGAACTCGACAGGTTGCGACTCTGTTGGCAGCGTGAGATCCGCCGTCAGTGCCATGAATGTCTGCAAGAGAAATAGTAAGTCATTAATAACGGGATGTTTTCCTGCTGTAGGGGTTCCGAAGACCGATAATATACACGGTTAGGGATACACCAGCTCGGCAGTGCCAAGGTGTTCCTCATGCTTCAAATCGCACCCCAGTAGGCATCCGTTCAACTGTTTCCCGCTCTCTCCTATGTCCGTCTCACAGGAGAGATAGACGAGAAGACGCATGTAGACCATGGTTTATTTTATACAAGTTTCTGCCCGCGGCTTCGGACGCGTTGTTTCTGTGGAAACGTTTTTCTATCCCATGGGAACTGATTTATGGGATAAAAAGCCTATGCCTAAGCCTGTGTTTGATTCCAGGATTAGACTTACCTGTATGCAAAATTTCAGCCCGATCCGTTCAGTAGTTTAGGCGTGAAGAGGTAACAAATATCCATACATCCAAACTTACGCATTTATAATATTAGTATGATGTGATGTGATTACTAGCTCTTGCCTGCAGCTTCGCACGGGTATTTTCGGTATAATAAGTAGCCTAATCTAAGTTATGGTAGGTATGTTTTAAATGTACGCCAAATTTCATAAAGACCTGTTCAGTAGTTTTGGAGATTTTAGGTAACTAAAATTCACATTTCACAAACTTTCGGCTTTATAATATTAGTAGGATAGGATTACCTGCACAAACACTACACCTGTCATGATTTATTTTGAGTTTTCCATTAAACCAACTACCTACGCTCATCCTTTGTATTTGCTACGAAAAAAATGTTTACTCCCTTTGATTGAATATAGGTACCTAAAACTTGACTGCAATGCATAATTTTGTTGTTTATTTTCTTTTGTAAGTTTAGGTTATGTTATGATAGGACTGGCTGACATTTTTTGCGAAGTAAAAGTCCTCATTAAAGAAACATGACAGTTTAAGTTTAAAGAGAAATAGAGAATATTTTTAAAGATAAATAGAGAATATTGATCACAATAAGTGCTTGGTAAAAACCTAGGTAATAACTACCTACCTAGACATTCAAGTGTTTATTAGTGGTAACGTCAATTCTTTAATTAAAGAGGCTTCTAAACGGGCAATATTTTACTGCAATATGTGGCTGCAACACAGTGACCGGCAACATTGCAAGCAATATTAATAAGCAGTACCAGCCAGACTCGCAATATTGCATTTCTAGTTTATGCCCGCGGCATCGCACGCGTTGTTTCTATGTTTAATGTTTAAAGGTGATTTCTATCCCATGGGAACTGATTTATGGGATAAAAAGTCGCCTATGTTTGATTCCAGGGTTAGACTTACCTGTATCCAAAATTTCATCCCGATCCGTTCAGTAGTTTCGGCGTGAAGAGGTAACAAACATCCATCCATCCATCCAAACTTTCGCATTTATAATATTAGTGTGATGTGATTAGTGTGAAGTGTGATGTCCCGGCCATATGGCCAATGTTGTTTTGATAGGTTGCCGGACGATCGCTGAGCGATCGATATTACTGCAATATTGCCCAGCAAGTTCTATTGTTGTTTCAGTCGCTCTCTATTGTTATGATAAAGATAGTGTATCTACAGGACATGAAGTTTGCTGTAAGCGACGCCATGATTAATTGCTATATTCAGTTTTGTTGACAGTTGTCATGTTGTTTTGTGTTATGGTCAGCCATTGTTGCCCGATCGTGTAGCCCGTTTACGAGTCTGAATCAGTGATGATACTATTGCAGATACATCGCAACACATGGCCCAGCCATTGAATGCTCAGCCATAGCTGCAATGTGATGGCCCGCCACTGTGTTGCAGCCACATATTGAAGAAAAATATTGCCCGTGCAGAAGCCTCTTTAGACAAGGAAAATCACATCACCTTTGTACTTTTGGAAATAGAAAAACGACAGAAAACTTATTTATATTATTAACTAGCTTCTGCCACCGGCTTCTCACGCTTAATCTCGCTTAATCTCAAATAAGCCTTTATGTTATTGCAAGGTGTGCAAAATTTCTGCCTGATCCACTGAGTAGTTTTGGCGTTGTCTTCGGTCAAACATTTTTACAACAACGGCCAAAACTTCCGCCTTTATAATATTATAGGATTGAAAAGGACAACTATCTTGTTTTAGACTTAATGATCCTAATCTAAGTTTTCTAAGTTAGTTTTACATAAATATAGTTAGTAAGTTACTAGTTAAGTACTTAAGTCTGTAAAGTTAATATGAATATATATTTCATTAATTTATTGCGATTGTCTTTCCACTTTGAAACAAACTTTCAATTAGGTATATCGTTGCAGCTTACAGTGCAGGGATGGTTAACATTTTTAACAAGTAGCGCCATCTATCAGCGAGTAGCTGAACTGGAATATGACTAAAAAGATGTTTTAGGGAAAACGTACAAGAGTTAACTTTATATTTTTAGCATTCCAATAAAGTTTAAATAAACTTACCAGCGCAGGCCATTTCACTTCTTTTCCCGAGTTCACTCGCGGTCCCCAGATTAAATTTCGTTCCACTAAAAACACACGAAACGTCCTACGAGAATACACTGAAACCCACTCGCGTCTTTGCCAGTCGACACCATCGTATTCCACTAAAACCTGCAACAAAAGAAAACTACATAAATATTTTCTTCAAAATGTACCAACCATGCGAGAATAAATTCAAGTCTAGTAGCGCCATCTAGCGGCGAGTAGCAGAACTGATTCGTTCTCCGACAAGGCAAAACCAGCATATTGTACTGAATCGAAACCCACTCTAGATGGCGTTGCTAGTTCTAATCAATGCTCCACCGCAGTGCGGCCCCGCCCAAACAAGTGTGTGAAAAGGAAAATATTTCTGAAAGAGATGGCAACAATAACAAATCAACTTTCTTTCGGTTTAGTTTGGTTCTCGTCCGTCCGTCTCATAGTTTTTTAGTGGAAAGAGGCAACCACCATGCATTATTTATTTTATTTGCTCCTTTTCCAAAGTCTGGTTTGGTCCTTTTTGAACGAGGTCAATGCATTGTAGTAGCCTACCTACTACGGGGTGGTTGACCTTAGTCATTCAAGAATCATACCTACATAGGTATCAATTTTTTGTGATCTTCCTCGGTATAGGTAGGTGCAGTAGGTGCATACGAAGGTTTTTTGTACCTACCTATCGTAACTCATATCCAAATAATACGTAGGTACAAGGTGCCACAAAATAGGTAGGTAAGGTAGGTACCTATGCCTTTCGAATTGTTAATTAATTGAAGGTTAAACAAACTTACCTTAAGTGAAGTTTGACCATAATTAATTACACGAGTATAGCTATGGGTACCTATCCGAAGAGATTTTCGGATGCAGCGACCGACATAGGTAGCGTTGTTACGGTACCTAACTTAACTAATAAGTACCTATTTATTACGAATCTAAGCGGGTTAACTACGAACAGTACGAACCTAGTATGTGTTGGAAGAACACCGACGTGTCATCCAATAGTGAATCGATTCATAATGAAATCGTCAAACTACGGAAGTTTTTAAAGTAAAAAATTTACTACCTAGGTAAGTTAAGTCAGAGTCGATCAGTAAAGATTTCGGTTGGCTGGACGGACCAGCAGGGATATTTTGATTCGTCAGAAAGGCCGTCGGATTCGATATCGGAAGCTTTTTACGAAGAAAAAGTATCGAATCCAACGGCCTTTCCGACGAATTAATATACTTACCCCTGCATGGGTCCTATTTTAATTCTCCAAAATTCGCAATTGCGTTTTGTTTCGTTTTGTAATGCAAATTGGTACTCTAATTGGATGTATTAGAGTACCTACTCAATTGGCCGAAACGAAGCGTACTTATTTGGATAATTGTATTTTATATTTATTTAAGGGAAAACCAAAGGCTTCAAACTAACAGAATTACAAATTGATAAATACCAGAAAGCTTATTGAAGGTTTTCACGGATTCTTTTGGAAAGAATTGGCCCAAAATCTTTGGATTTCGATTTACCTATAAGTCTAACCTCAAACTGCCTTTTAAACACTTTTTTATAATTTCCTCATTTTGTATAAATAAGTAAATTATATTAAGTAGGTATAAAAAATATAAGTAGGTACTTACAATTAATGTAAAATAAATAAACTTTTGTAGTAATTAACACATTTTCTACAATTAGGTACCTAGGTAAGTAACTAAAAATAAATAATCATTTCGCACCTCCGCTAAATTAGTGTTACAACTTGAAAAACCTTAATTTTCAGGAGAGCGAAAACAAACTCACAGATTTGATAAATAGTCTATAACTATGTAGTTTTATTTAAATTATGTAACAAACTATATATATTTGGAAAGCTCAAAATAAACACTATCAAATAGCATATTCAGTTTATCTATTTTCCTGAAAGAAAGCCTGAAAATTTCTATTTGTAACACTATTTTAGATAGCTATTTGCATATTAATGAAATAAAATAACTGTTTTTAATTGTAATGATGTTTATTTTCATGAGAAATAATCACATTCTGGCTTGTTATTTCAGTGAAATATAGTTATTCCGTTCTGAACTTACAAAAAAAAAATACTATAACAAAAATATAATCAAAATCTGACCATAGAAAACTAAAAAACTATTCAAGTCATATTTTTTTTACGTATCATTGATCAGTGCCATTGAATACACGAAACGTTGGTCTTACGTTAAGTTTCAGCTTGTTATCACTTTTTAAATTAAACTACCACCTCGATGGCGTGTAGTGGCACCGTATGGGTGTAATAAATCTGTATTTTTTCCTGTGTAAGTGCTTTTAAAGCATTAATTGCTACATAGGAACTGAAACACGCCTCAAATTGACAATCACAGAAACATCCGGTTTAAGTACGGTTAGTCTCCTTGCAATTGATTAAACTTCCAACCTCCTTGCAATGAAAATTGTGTGTGGACATGTGGCACATGATTACTTAGCACCAATCTCATTAAATCGGCTTTCTTGCGTTCGCTTAGAGGCAGCTGACTTTTATAGGCAGGTTTTAGTTCGGGTAGAACGTTAGATAGTTTGTGCCAGTTTTTTGCTTTTGAAAATCGTTTATTTTCATACGAGTTTTTGTAAAAGAGACCACTAGGTGTTTCTTTCATGAATTTCACAACTTTAATATCTTTTTATTTTCATGTCACCCATGCTCAAACGCATAATCTGTGTAGTTTTTTCAAGGATGCGAAGACTGAATGAGCTTTCATTCACAGTCTTCGCATCCTTGAAAAAACTACAGAGTACGGATCTCCGGTTTTTTGTATTATTTGCGCATACAGGGAGGGCACGTTCTCATCCTGACTCCCTCTTTTTATGCATTTTTCAATAGGTAAGAGAGCGAACTGAATCGCCTTTATTCTGCGTGTGTCCAGTCACCAAAAATTTGTGAGTTTTTGAATTCAGTTTAGGGTAAGTAAATACGCAATACACATTGAGCGAGCTTCTAAATCCATAAGGCCACTGATGTTGTCTTAATCTTCGAAATCTTCAGGGATGGGAGGACATCGTTAAATTTCAAAATTAGGATCTTTAACAGAGTCATCTCATTATCCTCAATAAAAAAAGAGCTGGAGGAAGGAGGAGTCGGATGAAGATGAACTCTCAGTATCTGAGGATTCTGAAGAACACTTGGTAGAAGAACCATCAGTAGGTTGTTTGTAACTCTTGGACAGTCCGCTTGTATTGGTAATATGTAAATATAAAATATTTACCAAACCTTTGTTTATTTGATATTGAAGCTGACGTGCGACTGTAAGGTTTTCTTGAAATCGCTCACTTGAGGATGCAACAACAACGCAATTAAGTATGTAGGTTATCATTGTTTTTAAAATCAACTTAACACTTTATAAAAAAATTAATTAATCGGTGTCTTCTTACCTGGCGATTTGGATTCATTTTCGTATCAGATTTTAGATACATTTTAGTATCTTTCTTCACCCTAAATCCACATAAGTACCTAATTGCTTAAGAATACAATAATAATATACATAGTTTTTTAACAAAAAATTAAACACTTCGTTATAATGCACTATTACAAATTTAAATATTTTGCCGAAACAATTATTAGTTTTTGTCAAATAGTATTACAATATGAAATGGAACACTTGATCTTGTAATTCTATTAGCAAAAACATCTAAAGCATTGATACAATTTAAAATATAACACTTTATTGCCTAAAAAAGACCTATTAAGCCGCAAAATTTTTCAACTGAACCGTAATAAGTGTTCTTGTAACTCTTTAATAGAAAAAAATATGTAAAATAATATCATTATCATCACGTCCACCTTTCACAACATGAATTGTTACACTGATTGAGAACACGGAGGCGCCAAAATTATCCTAATGGTGTAGCGTTACAACTCCACCACGCGGAGATTATTGGAGTTACAATTATAACGAATTTTTGGAAGAAAGTCCTTAAAATTTCAAGCCGTTCTGTATATTTAACTAAAAATTCGACTTTTTCAAGTTGTAACACTAATTTAGCGGAGGTGCGATTTACCATTGACACAGCATCATCAAAATATGTATTTAGCCTCCTACTTTACCCACCTATATGGTGTGGTAGGTTCCTGTGGCTACCTCAAATCAGAGCAGGCATGTCGTACCTGCCTGCTTGTCCTAGTTACAACGAAGCCCTAAGTAAGTTGCAAAAAGCCATGCGATGCGATACGATACGACCTTGTTGTTACGTTACCTAGTAAGTAGGTCGTAGGTAGGTTAGGTATCTACTGCCCAACGCCCGCACCGCACCGCATGCCCAGGGCACGGTAATAATAGGATAATATTACCTTGCCCAGGGTGGGGATTATTACCCCCCATGAGATAAAGTCTATAAGGCGCCTATCAGAGGAGGCCTGCATCCAGCAGTGGACCAATACAGGCAGAAATCAAAAATATCACTTTATTTCCGTGGCAGTGTTTAGTTTTATAATTTAATCTTTTCTAAGTGTACATTTATAGTATTTATGAAAATAAAGAGTTTTTGATTTGATTTTGATTTGATTTGTTGAGGTAGGTACCTACCTACTACATATATCTTCCCTACTAGTTATGCTATTTCATAAATATACATTTAACCTTAACTAGTACTTAGGTAGATTAGATATCACTTTATTTCCTAGTTTTACATAAGTAATTTGATTATTTTGACGTATCCAAGAGTCCTGTAAGGTCTAAAGGAAATAAACTCTATGATATTTGATATTTGGAGGAAAGTAAGTATAATTATAGTAACTTCTAAATTTTCCCGGGAAATTATTTTTTCTGAATAGAAAAGAATAGGTAAGTACCTACATTACCTACCTATAATTTTTTCCAAACTACTAGAGTCCGTGTTTTAATTGAAATCAAAAATCATTCTCCAGAACATTTCCTGGTACCTAGCTACCTAACGGCTACAATAGACAATTATTATTACAATAGCAATACTTCCTTTCCTACAATACAATATAACCTGTGCTTATCGAAGTATCGACCTACCACAACCTGCCTACAGCAGCTACAAGGTGCCTTCTCTGTCCAAATTTTGCAATTGCAATGGGACCAGTGACCACTAAGCCAGCAGGGTTTTGGAACTACCAGAGCTCTGAGTTTGTATAGGATAGGATTTTTGTAGTTGTTGCACGGTACGGGCACTGTACTAAAACATCCCATATAAAATTTTTACGTCTCGATGACGTGACGAGACGTCTGGATTGGATAGGTACTAACTAGAACCTAACTCAACCTTATTTCTTCGAACGAGATGCTTCGTATAATTATGACTGAACTTCACTTGGTAAGTTCGTTTAATCATCAATTATACTTGCATCTTGTTCTCGAACTAAGTATCTTGAAAACAAGAATTATTAGCAACATATAAACGTCTTAGGGCTCCGATAGCGAGTTACCATCTGTTGTAGAAAGATAATCTACTGTAGGTACCCAGTTTCTATCACAATAAAGGTAACAAATTCAGTTCAAACTCATAAAAGCAATCTCTTGCGTTTTTCCAACTAAAGAAATATTGGTACCGAATTTGTTTGCACCAAAACCTAAGATAAGTAGCCTAAAAATGTCGCGAACCTTTTATTTCCACAATTTGCTAATTCGTAGAAAAAGGGACGGCAACATTTTTAGGCTATTTACAGCTATTTTACTATCAAAAGCATCGTAACTTGAAGAAAATTTTATGAATGTAAACGGGTTGACAACGAACCTTGTTTTGTTGGAAGAACACCATTTTATTTTTACTTCTTAAACGAGGGAGGAACGTTAATGTGAAACGTTGGTGTTCTTCTAACACAAACAAGGTTCGTAGCTAACCCGCATAATTTATTTTTAGGCTAGGTATTTAGGTTTTGTGTCAATAGATCATTACCTACCAACCAATATAAATGCTAGATTTTTTTATTCCCTGCAAAAAGGGTTAACAAACCCGCAGTACCTTTCATGTTGTTGATAGTTGTTTGCAACAGTCTGCAGTTAGCTCAATTGTTTCAATCGTAAATACTAGTTCTAATATAAATAATATAAAGGTTTATGAAATTCATAAACCTTTATTCACAAAGTAAATTACAATCAAATAATAGAAATAAATTAGAACTAGTATTTACAATTGAAAAAATTGAACTAACTGCAGACTGTTGCAAACAATAAATTGACAAGTTCTTTAAATTCATAATATGAATTAAAAGATCCTTTATTCGATAAAGTGTTAACTATTAAAGTAAGTAATAAGTATCTTGACTTGAAACATGTAAATTTAAGGCGAATATTAGGGGTGATAGTGGCGCCACTGCATATTTAATTTAATCATTAAGTTATACAAAGGAATTATCAAAAAATCGGACCGCTGGTAGACGATACCTATCACAAGCTTTTATTTAATGCATCTGTAATAGTTTTGTTTTGTGTTATTCAATCAAAAACCTTGTTTGGAGAGCTTGGTGGCCACCATAAGGAACTTAACTCTTGAAACCAGTATCTGCCTAAATAATACAGTACAAAACTATTAAAGATACATTTAAAAAAAGCTTATGATAGATATCGTCTACGCGCGGTCCGAGTTTTTGATAATTCCTTTGTATAACGATATGTAGTGGCGCCACTATTCACCCTACTATTCGCCTTAAGTTTTTTTTGTTCGGATTTGTTGAAATAATTTGCAGATATTAACTCAACGCTCGACCATAGGTAGAGAACATTATAAATTAAGATGCTTGTGTAGTGCACGTTTGCGATAGATCAAAGCTTGACCTACTTCTGTCATCCCCCACAAAGGCGTGTTTCAGTGCGGGAGGTAGAGTACCTAAAGATATGTTTGACTGAATCATGATTTACCAGTCATTTACTTACGCGAAGTTTACGCAATGTCTTCTATGAGAATTTGAGATAAATGCAATGCACATGCAATACGCACACTGTGGAGTTAAATTTTAGTAGATTCCTTTTTGCTGTGATTTCGCACAGCAAGTGCTTCTTTTGTTTTTGATATCAAAGACGGCTGATTGTGAGACGAGGACATAGCTAGTTGTACATGATAATTTTCCTTCATCATCATCAGCCTATATTAGTCCACTGCTGGACATAGGCCTCCCCTAATGAGCGCCATAGCGCCCTGTCTTCAGCTTGCCGCTTCCAGCATCTGCCTGCAGTCTTTCGCAGATCGTCAATTTTCCTTAGATCTTAGTGAAATCTAAAATCTCTTTTTACTTAGATAGATGTAATTTTCACGATTTTTAGGGTTCCGTACCTCAAAAGGAAAAAAGGAACGCTTATAATATCACTTTGTTGTCCGTCTGTCTGTCTGTCCGTATGTCAGGTCCATCCGTAGTTTCGGAGCCTATTCAATACAAACAAACAATCAAATCTTTCGTCTTTATAATATTAGCTGTGATATTAGTATAGACACAGATATTATAATACTACTTAAACGTATAGTTATCATCAGTATAACAGTATCTATACAAAACATTGTCCAAGCGAGCGAACACGGGTAAGAAAGATTCAAGTACGGAGATGACAGCTGATAGATATATGAGAGTGAAAGAGAAATACGCGTTGTGTCGACCCCACCTAGCGTTGGACAAGGACCGGAATAAGAGACAGACAATACACTGTCCATTAAAAATGGTGCAGAGGCGATCCATCGTTCTATCCATCGTTCCAGCATCCAGTTCTGCAGGAACTGTTGTTTACTGGATTGTGAATTGTGACTGGAATTGGATCCCGCAAAAAATATTGGTGGGTTGTTCACACACAGTAAGTAAGTACCTAGTTTGCATACTGTTTTTTGCGGTAGAGCAACGAGCGGTTATTAGATCTTCTAATAAAATTCCGCCTCTTCCCGTTCTCCACAGACCATTCTGCAAAAAATGGTATCTATGCAAACAGTGGGAAAACTTCCATTATACTATACATGTAATTAATGGATCCTGTTTTTTACTGGACAACTGATCCATTTTGTAGTAGCAAAACCGAATGTCAAATTCGAACGGGTCGGTTTTTTGCAGGATACTGTAAACAGGATACCTACTCGTGTGAATGCTAGTATTGAAACACGCACACTACTAAACAGGATCCTGCAAAAAAACTAGGATGTTGCCGTGGGAAAGGACTGCAACGTTATGTATGATGGATGACCAAATACATTTCAATTTATTATTCGCAGTTCGCACCAGAAGATATTGTTCTAATTCTCACGGACCTTAACATTCTCTAGATAGGACTATCTCTATCTACAGGGCCTAATCAAATCATTTTGGCCCTTAACAAGGTCGTCACGTAATCTTATCTATCACGCTTAGTAGGAACGTTCGGAGAGATAAGGGGCTTAAGAATTTACTTAAGACATGAACTCAAAAGAACTTCTCTACCCAGCTAATATAATTATAGGACCCAGACCCAGTTACTTCAACGATGGGAATCCACTGTTTCAGTTTATTCGCTCAATCGGCACATCTCCATTGCTGCGCCGCCATTATTATTAGAAGCGAGTAGGTAGGTAAGGTACCTACCCACCAAGGTTGTGACGAAACTAGGTCAAACGCAAGATCACAGCAACTTCACGACTCGACGATAAATGTTATTGGTTTCACTGTGAGATAGCGGAATTGATGCTGTCAGATTGTCTATACTAATATTATAAAGAGGAAAGGTTTGATTTTTTGTTTGTTTGTTTGTTTGTATGAATTGAATAGGCTCCGAAACTACTGGTGCGATTTGAAAAATTCTTTCACCGTTAGGAAGCTTACTTTTCAGGGAGTGACATAGGCTATATTTTATCCCGGAATTCCCACGGGAACGGGAACTACGCGGGTGAAACCGCGAGGCGATCGTCTAGTTTATTATAAATTTATAATGTACTAGACGATCGCCGTCGATTCCTAACGGTGAAAGAATTTTTCAAATCGGTCCAGTAGTTTCGGACCCTATTCAATACAAACAAACAATCAAATCTTTCCTCTTGGCCACTTCGTTAGCGTGGTAGGTAGGGTACCTTACCTACCTTATTAAAGGACACAATTCAGTGAACGGAAAAACATTTGCATAGAAAAAGCGAATAGGTACATCTGTGACTTCTTTCTTACACACGGTGCATTTATATATTATCCACAAAATTTACCTTTTTTTTATTTATAGAATAATTTAAAATTTATATTATCGTGTCTCTGATTAGGTTATTAGAGTTAGGTTTAGTTAAACAATAAGTTTTATTTTGTTTAATTTTTTCTTTGTATCTTCGTTTTCCTTATGTTATTGGGCGATATTATCGCTAAGCGATAAAGCCCTCAAATAAATAAAAAAAAAAAAAAAAAAACCTACCAGACCACTGTTGTGCTACTTTTTATAATAAGTTTATTTGATTATGTTTGTTACTTTAAAGGTTGATTAGTGCTATTGTTACACTAGTAGACAATTAATTGAGTGACTATTATCTGAACAAGACTGATTTTATAGATAAAAATATGTTTTATATTATGTATCTACTTATATATTTTTGTCTGCTGACCCATCTACTTCGGTGTTTCACTGTGTCATTTATTTGAATTTAAACAATAGAAAGGATGATGGGCACAAATGTATGGAACCTGGTACCGGCACCAATCGAAATGAGTGATATATCGTTGGAAAGCTCTTTTTCTGTAGAATAAGAATAACCGTGGCGCTAGTCTCGGTTTGTTGTCCGTTTTGAGTAATCCTACCCTGAAAGTTACTTATTCTCGAGTTTTTTGACACTTTCTACTAGAGTAGAAGGTATCATAAAAGGTGCCTAAAAAAATATATGTAATTTTTTTACATTTTAAGCATAAGTTATATTGTTTTTACAATTCATCATCATCGTCAGCCTATATTAGTCCACTGCTGGACATAGGCCTCCTCTAATGAGCGCCTTAGCGCCCTGTCTTCAGCTTGCCGCATCCAGCATCTGCCTACAATCTTTTGCAGGCCGTCCTCCCACCTAGCCTCAGGCCGGAGGGCGTCCTACACTACGTTTGCCGAGTCACGGTCTTAACTCAGAACACTTTTACCCTAGCGGTTCTGCGCG
Organism: Eupithecia subfuscata; assembly: GCA_963564075.1. Taxonomy (NCBI): domain Eukaryota; kingdom Metazoa; phylum Arthropoda; class Insecta; order Lepidoptera; family Geometridae; genus Eupithecia; species Eupithecia subfuscata. The sequence goes on along the minus strand of OY751109.1, from coordinate 11,346,560 downwards.
AGACATAGCCGGCTCAAATAATGCTAATTATATATCAAATAATTAGCAAATAATGCTAATTATTTGAGCTACATCGATATAACTATTACTGACTGTCGGATGTATTAGTTTAGTTACGAATCACCATATCCTTCAGAAAATCTGCGTTTTTCAATTATTAACTATTAATAATAATAATCTTGGTAAACGTGCGCGAAAGACGTTTGGCGCGAGAAGATATTTGTGCGAGTGGACATTTGTGCGAGTAGACACTTGCGCGATTAGACACTTGAACGAATGACACTTGGTCGAAGGACATTTGCACGGATGACCATTTGCGCGAGTAGACGCTGCGCTTGCGCGAAAAATCACAAAACTGCCAATAACTCTCGAAATAGTCGTTGCAGAGAGTTGCAGATCGCACCATTGTGTGTGATTTTGCCCTCTTTTTTCTGACACATCTCATCTTCCCCTGCTCCACCCCCTTACTTTCCCATAACGATACACATTTTAACGTAGATCTTCGTAGCACGTGCAACGATTTTACGATGGACCGTCGTAGCATACCAGACTTACACGCGCACCCAGTTTTCTACTATACACAAAAAATTATTTATGGCTACAAAACTAATACAACTAACGAGTTGCTTTTTTCAGTATGACAAAGGAAAGTTCTCGTTCCTTACTATCAATGTTTTCTGCCTACCCCTCTCCCTTCCTTCCCAGTAGACCAATGTGTTATTTTGTAGACCTTCGTAGTGCTAGCTACTATGCTACGGCGGACCGCCCGGCGGCCCATAGCCAGCGAGGTTTTTACGTATTCCTGTGTGTGTACATGAGACATTCAGAGCTGCCAGTAGTAATTAGTAAAAACAAGTCACCACTTTACTGAGTACCAGTACCGGCTACGCCACATGTGCTTCGTAAGTCTACGAAATATCATATTTATGTTCGGGGAAGTAAGGGGCAGGGGTAGCAAAAAGTTAGAACATTGATTGTAAAGAGCAAAAGCTTTACATTATCATTTCAAAAACCCCAACTCGTCAGGTGTATTAGTTTTGTAGCTATGAGCAGTTGAGTGTGGGGTAGAAAAGTGCTAGAAGGGTGGCGTTGAAGACTTTTACATGCTACGACGGCCCATCGTAGCACGTGCTACGAAGATCTAAAGAAAGGGGGAAGGTTAAGGGAACGTGGGATATATCAGAGGCAAGAGCCCCCTAACAATCTCCTACCTACGGTGAAATATGCGACGTCTACTTCGAGAGTTATTAGGAGTTTTGGAATTTTTGCGCAAGTGTCTACATGCACAAATGGTCACTCGTGCAAATGCCATTCACCCATGTGTCATGCGCGCAAGTATCTACTCGCGCTAATGTCTTTCGCGAAGTGTTTTTCGCGCAAATGTCTTGGTACCATTTGAAAACAGTGCTGGCTCAGTAAGGCCTTCGTGTTTAGCATGGTCACACCGCCGCCGATTCTGGGCTGTGAATGCGATAATAATATCCTCCTAGCGGAATTTTGATCACGGCGGCCAGTCTCATCGGAGACTAGCCAGATGCGCAAGAAATATCAAGTGTTTGTGCAAACACAGTGCACTCTCTATTCCCTGACTCTCATAATCGGCAGACCGACACGACCGGGGAGAGGTCAAGCGCGAGGCACGGGGGTGTAACACCGCCAACTTCCTGACTTCGGGCTGCTACTGAGAATTTTTCGCAAAAATTAAGCTGAATCTGATGGTAGAATTTTTATCTGATAAAAATTCAACATCTTCAGAAAAATATATTTCATGACGGACAACTGTAACGGGTTCGTCGTAGTAGATTTTTTTTGTCCACATGAAAATAGCTATCCGACGACGTATGACTCGTCTTGATTGGACAAAGTACCCAAACTGGCCCAAAATGCCCATCCTCCTTTGGAATATAAAGGTGTGGGTAGAAAGGGGAACTAAAATCAAATGTTTTGGGTCGAACGGAGCAAAATACCTATTGGGTAGAAAAATCTTGGGTAGAACGGGGAAGCACTCGAAATTAATTGCTGTTAAGTAGGTATTTCGTTTCTTTGCTGGAGAAAAACATTCTGTTTAATTTTCATATTTTAAAAAGGAAAGGAGATAGGTACCTACCTATGACAACCATGACAACAACGTCACAAATTCAATCACTATTTTGACAAAAATAGACAAAATTGCAAATACGGACTTTTTATCTAGGTATGTTTTGGTTTCTCGTTGGACGTGATGTGTAAATTATCAAACCCTTCTTTACCTAAATTCTAAATTGGGGGGGCGAACACCTAAAAAAAGTACCCACCTAAAAGTATTTCATTTTGATCTGTTCAGTAGTTTTAGAGATCATAATAAATAACAAAAACTTCATATTTCACAACCTTTTTCGTAGAACGTCAAATTCGAATCCCAAAATGTTATTTCCCGCCAAAGTCGCCGGGGCTTCGCGCCTGTGGTTCAGTAGGTCAATGAACTCGGCAGACGAGTACCTGTCGCGTCGCGAGGCATACTACTCGTGAGAAGCATTGCAAAATAGTTCTTAGCTTTTGTAAAAGGAGGCCTTTATTTAATTCTTACTAGGAATGAGTAGGTTATAAAATGAAATTTTAAATTAAGAAATGTAGGTAAGTACTAACTGTACTAAGTACCTACCTAGATAGGTATTTCCCCATAAAATTCAAAGGTTTTGGTTTTTAGGCAATTTAGGTAACTAGGTAGGTACCTATACCTACTCGATCGAGCAAGATATTCGCCACGCCGCCCCGCCGCGCGCCGCCCGCCATGTGCCCTCCCTAATTTAACATTTTAAAATTTTTAATTATAGACTAGGACTAGCTGACCTGGCGAACTTCGTCCCGCTCTCAGCTTTTAAACCTTCCCTGAACTTACACAAACATTTCAAGACCAAAATTAGCGAAATCGGTCCAGCCGTTCTCGAGTTTTAGCGAGACTAACGAACAGCAATTGATTTTTATATATAAGAAGAAGAAGAAGAAGATAAGAAGAAGAAGAAGGAGAAGATTGACCCATACAATACCTACATTAATGTGGATTGTCCTTTACTAAGTAGGTAAGTACCTATGTAAAAGATAAAGATAGGTAAGTAAGTACCTACATTTATTTAGCTTGGCTTGACAGGCAGCATGTATTTACTTACTCAATCTTCTAGCAAATAATACAGTTTAGTGGGTAGGTATAGGTACCTTGGGTAGGTTAGGTGGTAATTAACTTTTCTGGCCTATTTAATGCTGAATTAATCATGTATTTAATTTAATCAAAAGTACCTACTATAAAAAACAAAACAATCAGAAAAACAAAACAGGCAAGCGAAGACAGACAAAGGCTTGAGACAACGAGGGACCATTGAAGTTTTCACACTTTGTTTTTTTCTAGTTTTTCTCTTTGTACAAACACACGGTACAAGTGAGAGGAATTTGTTGGAAATAAAATATAAGTTGGATAACGGAAAGATATTTTTAAAGGAGTAATTCTTGTCATATTTGAGGATAAAAGAAAATTCAAAGCTTGATCATAGAATAGACAATGGGCTAGCTAAGATCAAATGAAAAACGAGTGTAAGAGGAAACATAACGTAAAGCAAACATAGCTAACAAAAGATCCAGCAAACCAAGCAAACATGGCGTGAGAATATCAGATAAAGAATTTAACGTTCATCATAAAATTACTTGATAACGGTGGCCTTGCTTGATGTAACATGCCTAATGAACTGGAACAGTACGATGTTTATATAACTCTGGAATATGATTCTATGGTACGTTTTTATTTCAATAAAGTAGGTAAAGGAAACATAAAACAAGAATAATGATTATGAATTAGATAGACAACGATAACTTAAGAAAAGGTGGATGTTTAAAGTTTAGATGAAAAATGAGAGATCAGGGTAAAGAAACATGTAATGCCAACCACAAATATGGGAATAGGCACGGACAATAAGCACGGACAATAAGCAAGACCAAAACATTGAGCAAACATAATGATAATGACGCATTCAAAGATGTTTAATCGAAACATGACCTTGTATGCAGTCACTGACCGACCTCTGCATACTTAATCCATATTCATTCAAGATAGGTCCGTTACGGTGAGCAAACAACTCATCGTCTACATAATTTACCAATGATCCTAATGAGTCCTGCCTGCCTGTCTTAGCCTAAGATAAAAGTCAAGGATTTCAAAGTCAAACTATTATTTCATTTAGATAAGAGAGAGACCCCAAACGGAGCTAATGTTACAGAGCAGTGTTGCCAGTTGTCATTGTCACATTATATCATCAAAAATATACATAGATCGAATGATAACTTTTTTTGAAACCATGCACTGCACCTAAAAGTAACTCAACGTTTATAGCAGACAGGATAGAATGAGAAGTCTGGAACGGTGTCATGAAATATTTACGACTATATCCCAGGGAATCCTTAGACCGGGGGCAGTAAAACCAGATTCCATTATAAGGCTAGCCCCCGATGCTGCTCTAAAAGGGGATGAAAGGGGGTTAAGTAGGGAGGTGGGTGGTTCTGCAGACGTGGTTTTACATTGCGAAGTTTGGAAATGTGTCAGTTTGTCGGGACTTTCAAAAGGACTGTCTCGCTTCTCTTGTCGGGGGTTTTACTCTTTGGTATAGGTATTAGAAGCGCTATCTCCAAATTGTTTTGCTCTAGCAATCTGGTATAGAAAGCGGCGTACCAATGTCTGAATTATGTTGCTGTCCGAATGTTGTATGGAGTTCAGATTTAAATTCTATTTGGCTGCCTTTTACCATATCGAGTCGATAAATCGCACTTCTAAAGTTATTCCACTTCGAAGGCCATTCAAACTGAATGCAACATTGATGAATGGGCAAATAGATGCATGCCTATTGCTACTACAGCGTTGTGCCTTGAAAACAAATCTATTCTGTCTGGCATTGCATGGCAGATGTGTGAGCGGTGATATCATCGAGCTAATGTATAAAGTACCTACCTAACCTACCCACTTAGCTTGACCTGCCTGAGTACTATCAATTCCTATTATAAATGCTAATGAGCAAACTGTTTCGATACAAACAAAGCAAATACATTGAACATGCAAAGCGCCGCATTGTATTGTAATTATCGCAAGATTTAACTCCATTTCTTTACTTCTATTTCAGGATTCTATAATTTTGTACTGGTTTAGTCTAGATTAAAGAAGTTCTTTTATTAGGCTAAATATGTGGCCTGGCTACAGAACAGACCGACCACAACCAGCTGGGTATCACAAAATAAATACAAATTATATAGTATTTTCAATTTCACATCAACGAACTGAAGGACTTGTTATCTGCCATAGTAGCATAAATTTCCATTTTATGCTGGTACCTTCTTTGCTGCTTTTGCCTTTGCTGGTAATTCTGCTAAGTAAAAAGTTCTGGTGTTTGATCTGTTTTTATCAAAACAGGGACAAGGGAGGTGGTTATAGTTTCTCACCCCACATTCCATCGCATCCTGAAGCAGTCAGCCCTTCCGATCCGAGACGACTTCCTTACTCGCGTAATGTTACCCCCGATAGCTATTTCCTCGTTTATGTTGCTATAACCGCAGATATACAGCTTCTTGTATAGCCTGAAGATTAAACTGGCTGCTTCAGAGTTTAAAAATGAAACGTTATAGATACCTAGGTATCTAATCTACAAACCCATCCTGATAAATTTTTAAGGACAAGTTAATTTAACTTTTATCTATTCTTCTTCTATCATATAACATAACATAACGATGAATTTTACTGATCAATTTCATAAAGCTTTAGCGTAAGTAGTACCTACACTTTCAAAAACACAACTGAAGACAACCCTGACTTGCTACCCAGACTACCCAACCCACCCACCAAGTAAAAACCACAGCAAATACGAACCGAAATATGCACTAGACTAGGTGCAAACAATCTTCAACCTCCATCTTTAACCTTTTAATAAAAAATTTATTACATTGAATACAATATACAATATTATTTGATTGAATACAATATCCGAGCAAAGTTCAGCTTAATTATCATAAAGCGGTCAATGAATGAGGGGAAATAATAAAGTGAATAAGTACTTAAACTATAAGATAATATCGGCCGTGTTTTAGACTTGGGGCCTGCTGCCTGGTGGATTAAATAATAACCTACAAGAAGAATCTGAGGATGAAACGTCATCAAGACCACAGCTTTTCAGGCTTTTCATGGCCATCGAAGTGACAATAAAAAAAAAAGGTATTTTTGAAAGTGCGAGGTGCTATGGTTATTCCGAAACCAACTGATGTGGTGATATGGATAATCTAAAACACAAATAAAGATTACCTATTATAATCAGACTACCTGTAAATAAAACAGTTTGTATAATGTAGGCAACTCTCACCGACTTGTCATAGAGCGGAACAACAGCTGTGCATGCGAACATTCCTTGCGGTCAATGTTCGACGTTCATATCCAAAGCGTCTATTACATATTCTGCGTGCGCCTCTATCGTTCGTAACTCGTACGTAACAAACGTGTCGTATTTCTTTCTACTTTTACTGGACAATTAGGTACCTGTAGGTAGCATACATAGTTTTTCAAATTCTGGTACCTAGTTAAGGTTCATTCCTCTTTGGTTTGGTTGGATTAGATACCTTACGTACTATACTATCATTGGATCAGTTAGAATTGCTTCTAAAATAAATCCCACATTTCCGGTCATAATCACAAAAAGAGTAAGTAACCTACCATACATACGCATGTTTACTCTACAATATACATCTAGTTCCAAGTCAGCTAATTTATCAACAGGAATTTAAATTTAAGCTGGCAGTTCCAGTCGTTTTTCTTGTGTTCCTCAATATTATTCATTGGTTTGGCAACTGCATGGTATGTTCAGTGCGACTGGAACGAGGAAGTGTGGAGTGGAATCTAGGCTAGCTAAGCCATCTAGCAGACATGTATTTATCTACCTAGCCGTATTTACCTGATACGGAAGGAGTAGCATTGTTAGTTGTTACGATTACTACGGTGTCATATGGTCCGTCATCAAGAATGCAAGCAGTGCAAACTGTTTTACTTCATGCATGAAACAAAGAATGACTTGCATTGTATTTAATGAATATTATAGGTAGAGTAGAGTAGGGAGAGTACGTACCTAGTCTTCTATCTATTATAATCAAAAGAGAATATTCTTCTTCCAACATGTTTTGCAAATTATCATCAAGAACTACATACATCAATTCACGACTTATACAGCAAACAAACCGGTATTTTTTTACAACATGCTCTGCTCTGTTTTTTACCTCGAATTCTTTTTACTTTTTATACACAAACAAGAGCCTAAAATAAAGTTCTCTTTCAACACGTTTTATCTTGTTTTATAGTTTGAATGTTTCTGGAGCTCATTGTGCAAGGTTTATCGAAATGGTTCTTTATTTACAACACTGTGGCTTTATCAGTCTCTCTCTGTATCAATTAGTCAGTCTATTTTGAATAATTTATATGCCATAATCTTGTGTTATAAAAGTCTTGATTACGAGCCATATAAATCTCTGTTCCCCATTGCCATCGGCTACTCGTGAATTCAAAACTTTGTCAAACTATAACCTAGTGCGACTATTGAGTAAACATGTTGATTGTAAACAAAAATGTTTACTCCTATAACAATGAAGTGAAAGTAAAAGCAATTAACTTTTAGATTGAAGTGAAACTAAGATGAATAGATCTTTTGATTTCAATTTATCCAACTTCGAGTCAATATATACGTAACGTACACGAGTAGTAGACTTTTACACAGACGGATTCATTCCAATTCTAATCATTTCATGCTAAACAAAATTTAAATAAACGTAACTTAATTTAACTGAACTGTCATTTCGCGGTAAATTACTCGGTCTAGCGAATATTAAAATACAGTGCCGCGGCGAGACGCTGGCATAGCAATTAGAAAGATTGAGAATTTGAGACACAAAAAGGTCGAGACTCGCTTGAGAGGCGTTAATTTTTCAGTCGTAGTCGTGGTGAATTAGAGTTGGATTGAATGGAATGGGGAGGTGGAGGACATTACAGGGACTACAGGGGGGGATCGATACGGGTTATGGGGTTCAAGCTTGGGGATATAATTTTCGGGAGCTGGAGTAGTACGTTTGATCGTAGAGTGAACTAAGGGCTAGCAAAACAAAGAAGCCTCTCTTTAATATTTTTATATTATTTTTCTAGATCCAACCGAGGGCTGGCAAAACATATGTTTAATAATTTCTAGATCATCACATCTCGCAGAAGAGTGTTTATAAACCAGCTATAACTAAAAATAAAAAGGTGGTCTTGTAAAAGTTTGAAATCACATATTATTAAATGATTATGGTGATATGATAATACAGTTGGTTTAGAAGCTTCAATAGAATGAAGTGGAAATGATAATAGGCAGATGTTAAAGTACATACCACATACATCATACACATACGTATGTAGTTTATTAATAAATAAAATAATTTCTATTTCTAAATCTTACACATTTTTCCTTTCATTGGTATGCAATGCACCATTAAACACTTAATATAATTTATTATTAAATATACTTATGCATTGATATTCGTAGCAAATAATTCAACTTTAACACTAAGTTACACAGTACTTGTACTTACAATGTACATTACCTACACACAATGTAGTTTTGAAATCACAAGCTCGAAATCACTAGCTCTGCATGTTTTTCTTTCAAATTTGTTTCCTCTGTACCTACAATTAAGATTAGTTATGTTGCTTTGAAATAATTATCTGTTTATATTCGTTGGAGAAACCACTGGCTCCTGAAACATAGTTTTTAAACTAGTTCAGGAGCCTATTGACTCATAAATGTGTATTAAGTACATTTGCTATTATGTCAATAAATAACCTTTTTACTTTTACTTACTTTTAGAAGAATTACCTTGACTGCTCCAAAGCCAGGGTTTGAAGATTTTGACTCTAAATTTTATTTTTTATTTCTACAGCGCGGCGCTCGATGAAAGTTATGGATAGAGGACACTTAGACAAAAAAAATGTGTTATACCATAATGTGCTATCCTAAAGCGTCAGGTTTCTGAGAATATTCAAATTTGAAAAAAAATATTAGTGCAATAGTTATTTCATCTCAGATATTTTCAAGTGTATAAGAAGTGTCCTCTGTCTATATTTTGTATACTTAATACAAAATTCATCTTGCGCCGTGATTTTGAAAAAAATAAAACAAAGTGGTGGCCGGTGTTAGGGTCATCCTCCATACAAAAATTTTGAAACCCATTTCTAAAAAGCCTAACCAATTTGAAATTTGTGGAAACAACATGTGTAAGCAACAACAATAGAACCTTACATGAAGTTACATGGAAATAATAGAATTGTAAGTAGTTATAGTTAATTACGTCAGTGAAATTTCATGAATAAAATACGTGCATGGAAGAATCAAAAAACACTGGTGGTAGAATTTATGTGCTCAATTCAAGCGGATGCCCTAACTACCATCTGAAAATTTCTAAATTTGTATGAATTGTAGTCTTGCTTCATGCTATGCAGCTAACAGTAACAGAAAAAGGCATTCTAAGATCTGGGAAGAACAAAATGCAACTACATACAGTAGGTAGGTAACTTAACTACTTACAAACAAAGCGGGCAACTTTCCAGACTCAATAAAATACCAAATACCTATCTCTGCGTGTTGTGTAATATACGTAATTCTTTTACGAACCTATCAAATGTGATTTTAATATCAATTTCTATTTTATAACTTAGGTAATGTTAAACGCAGGTGTCAGTGGCGTCAACAGCTTCAACAGCAGTCATATCAACTGTTAAAACTCAAAGATCAATCAAATTATGAGTAAGTCACTACATCAATGAAACAGAATGAGTTGTTACGAAAGAGATTGCGCCATCATCGCCCTGGCGGCGGCCTCAAATTTTTATACGTGCGTTGACTTTCTGCAACCGAACTTGAAAGTACTTATAACTTCGTAAATAATACATAGGTAGGTACATCATTTGATTCTGCTTTGAATAGTCAAGTGCTAATTGAATTGGTAAGTTTCGTGATGGAAATGGAATCTTATGGGTATATATGGGTATATGGATGGAGTCTCAGGTTTGCTTTCCTTAGAAATTTTAGAATCAGAAGAAAGAAATGTGCAGCGGTCAAAAAGTTAACTACCTCGAACGTGAGAATATGTAAGAACATCTGAACGTCTTGCTAATGTTATTAACAGCAAAATGAAAACAAAAAACTCAGCCATTTGGAATGTTTATGTTTCAAGGTCACGCTATCCGCTCATTTCAGTAATTGAATACTTACTAAAATCCCATCGTACGTTCGAGTTTCGGAAATTCAAAACCGTACTCATACCCATGTTCGTCACAAAACAGTAACTAAGCCCTCTCCCTAAGGGTTCGTCGCGTCCCAATTTCACTGTGACCTAGTTCCAAAAGGAGCTCGTTTGCCGTTGCTTTAAAATGGGGCTGCATGTAATCGCTGCGCCCCAGCCTGTAGAATTTTACTGAATGCTTGGGAGATTGAAGTTCTCAGTATGAGACCAAAAATTTTAAAGAACCAGAAGCAAGGAATGCCAAGTAAACCTTAGCCTATATAAACGTTTACTTTACATACCTTGATTATTCTAGCAACTTTGAAATTTATTTGCGTTTCTTGAAGACGTAAGAAAAATCTTTAATTGAAAGTGAAACATCTGGGATTCAAAACAGATAAAGAACTGCCAACTGTAACTCAATCTCAAATACACAAGAAATCTTCAAAGATTTGGTGGCACAGGTGGCAGGCAGCCCTCACACGTGGGGTCGATGACCTCTATTGACAGTCGAACAAGTGTCGCAACACAAGACAAGGCCGTTGTTATTTCGGCAAACCAACGGAGCTAGAAAGTAGCGAACGCTTAGAGGTCAGACAGTGACTAATTCACGAATAGGAGAACAAATCGTACAAATTAAACAATAGTAGTTTTGTGAGACATACAAAATGATATAAAAGAAACCATAAAAAATATTATTAGGTATGTGCATAGTGTAGATTATAATGATATAACTTTACTGAGGATGGTGAAGAGGAAACGGTAACTAATGAATAAGATAAAATAGTTGGGTTGGACTTAGAACTCTTGGAAGTATTTTACTGTAAATCAGAAATGCATTATGAAGAAAGTGGTTTATCTATGTTTTATAGCGGAAGGGAATTACGTAAAGGTCGTAAAGTCACAGAGTATGACTATGAATCAAGCCAAATGGCGAAAATACATAATAGATAGAGATACTTGCATAAACTTTTCTGTAGCAAAAGGTTAACGCTTGAATTTTCTTGAGCTTTATTGTAGGTACTTACTCGTAGGTATCTAGTTTCTCAGAATTCCTACTACCTACGAGCACGCCTACAACGATGACCAAAGAATTTAGAAGAAGGTTAGACACACTAAATATTGTAAATATACGGAGAGTTATGTAAATATCAATTATTCTACCGCTATTGTATTACTTTACTCGCTGATAGAATTTGTATCGTATGCTTCATTTGATTTTATTTTAACTTAAACAACAAGCTGTATGTCTCTAGATCCTTCTAGCGATTATAATGCAGTGGCTGCTACGTCCTATGTTCATTGTTTGTCATTAATTACGAATCCTATGCTTATGGAATATTTCTTGATATTTTCCGAGAATGTAGACCTGAGAAATCCCAACACCAGAACGTTAACTGCAGGCAGATCAGAATTATCATTTGCAAGGAAATAACTTGTGTAAATAAAATGTAGACCAGAGAAATCCCAACACCAGAACGTTAACTGCAGGCAGATCAGAATTATCATTTGCAAGGAAATAACTTGTGTAAATAAAATGTAGACCAGAGAAATCCAAGACCAGAACGTTAACTGCAGGCAGATCAGAGTTATCATTTGCAAGGAAATAACTTGTGTAACGGCCGAGTCAGGTCGCGAAAGTGTTTACGTTGAGTTCTAAGATTATTCAGCGTATGGAACTCAAGCTCATGCTGGACCGGTTGTGGTTGTCAAACGAGACTTGCATATTGCACAAGTGGCTTTGCTGCTTACAAAGATTATCGTGGTATTTTGTATTTATACGTTCCTAATCGTTGTTATTTGAAATTACTATTATATGGATCGATTCGGATGTCATCAATTTGTTTATTATGTACTTTACTTAGTTTGCTGTTTAAATTTAACATACCAGTAGTTAGTTACCCTACCCTGCCTGACTAACACTAACCTTTGGTCATTGTTCTCACTGGGCCTGGACTAGTATTAAGTAAATCAAGTTAGGCATTTATGTGAGAATCTATTATGAATGCTACTTCCCACATCGACTGACTTCAATCATGTGAGTACGACACACAGATTGATTTTGCACTGTTTTTTACAGCACGAACCATGACGTAGCCAGGCACGGCACCTATGAATGTAACAGTGCTTCTTCGGAAACTGTCTGTCTCTTGCTCTACTAACTACAGCAACCTCGGTACCAGCAACATAATAGTAAATTGGAAATAAAAATTGAGGTGACGACTAGCCTCGATGCAAACACACAGGTAGACCGAGTGCTTGTAGAGAACACAAATGTAGATTGAAAGAAGACAAGAGGCCAACTAATCTAAACCTAGCGTAGAATAATTATCATACAACAATGTATTTCTATAATTATTTAAGGAAGATACAATTATTTGCATTCATAGTTCGCCGAGTCGACGACTGAAGAGTTGAGATAACAACAGAAACTCCTTTATCAGCTAACTAACAATATAGACATAACCAGACGTTGATACTTGGTACTAAACATGCATTTTATCGCAACAAATAACATAATCTGAGTACTCGACTCTGTACAGTATGTAAGTACTCGTGGAAACAATGTTCTCAAAACAGCCACCAAATAACGATTCATTTTGAAGAAAGTAATGAAAATAGTATATCTACTCAAATATACGAAATGTAAAGCTTTTGGATTATTCAAATTTCAACAGGATGTCCACGATGTCCAGTGAGTTCAAGTTGTAAACAAAACTAGACTTTAGCTTTTGCATAGGTCTAGTTTGGATTTGTAAAATAGATAGGTCAGGTACACAAACAGTTACGTATGTCTCTTGAAACAACACACAGTCTGAAGTTCAGTCAATTTTAATTAGCAGAGGTTTTATTACGGAATAGCTAGCACTACCCGCCGTGTGTTGGACCGTTACGTAATTAGGTAAGATCAGGCACACGCAGACGGTGTCATGCTACTTCCTCGAAGGGGGTCGCACGGAATGGTTTTTAACCCTGTTGTATTGTCTGTCTGCTAAAGGTATCAAACAGGGAAACATGCGTGTTTTACTTACTGCGAGATAAATAAAGCAGAGAGAATATCGAATAATTCTGCAGCTAATCAAATATAAATTCTTCTTACCTTCTACCTACCTAATGCTTATTACGTAAAAATTACACAGTTGCATGCAGTTGCAGTTTTATTCGTAATGTAATGAGTCGATAGATGACAATATTACACAAGGCAATAAGAAGGAAAATGAATTGAAACATGACAAAGTTTCATAAGCTGTAGAGGTAAATCAGTTAAACAGTAAAATGGAGTAAATTATAATCTCAGACGATGTTGCGAAACCATCAGTAAAGAAACCTTTGAGGTGAACCTTCAAGATACCGCTCACCGACCAAGGCCACTGGTCACGGCTGGCCGTAGTACTAGATAAATGCACTTCGTGATTTAAAACCTATGATGTTGATGTTGTGTTGACTCACAAAATGATTATAAACCGAGCGAGATCATAAGGAAATAAATTATTAAACAGAAAATCAAGATACATAAACAGTATTCATAGCGACGACGACGTTTTGTATGGCAGAGCCGGCCAAATAATCACATATACCACAATGTAATAAAGTCAGTCATAAAAAAAAAATCTATCGTTTTTGAAGATTAATTCCATACCTCGTGACCAAGGGAAATGTTTAAATGCCACGCCGTTCATGGCATCATTGAAATCGGACGTGGTGATGCATTATTGCTACAAACACAAACGTTTAAAAAGCCTTCATATATTTACACAAAATGTAATATAATGTATAAGTATAGTTGATGAAAGTTAGGTACCTATCTCTATCTATGAAGCTACATCATTTGGACTCAGATTGAAGAACATTTGCAAACAACATCAGCCTGATCTGCATGAATCGATTGCACAACGTTCAGGAATGCACTTGACTATAATGAAAGTTTATTTCTGTACAAGTGAAATGCGTACTCGTAAACATAGCTGGTTGAATGCCGAAATACTTTCGTCAATGCTGTAACAGGTTATTTCAACGGGGCCAGCTCATATAACAGTTAATTTCTAGTGCCACGCTCCGTTAGCCCACGTCGCGTGCCTTCCTTCTTCACTCACGGATTCCTGTTGTTCACTGATGGTTTATGCTTTTCGAATAAATGCCTTTTCTGTCTTGAAACGTTGCATGAATGTCCAAATTAAGTAGAACAGAACCTACGGAATTTCAATATGAAACGATTTACAGTCTAATATTACTACTTCGACATTCCGAATTCGCTACTTGAAGAAGACCGCATTCATGTTTCGTTATTTCTGGTTCAGGACAATTACTACTTCGACATTCAGAATTCGATACTTGAAGAAGACCGCATTCATGCTTCGTTATTTCTGGTTCAGGACAATTACTACTTCGACATTCAGGATTCGCTACTTGAAGAAGACCGCATTCATGCTTCGTTATTTCTGGTTCAGGACAATTACTACTTCGACATTCAGTATTCGCTACTTGAAGAAGACCGCATTCATGCTTCGTTATTTCTGGTTCAGGACAATTACTACGTCGACATTCAGGATTCGCTACTTGAAGAAGACGACATTCGTGATTATTTTAATGCTTCGTTATTTCTGGTTTAGGACAAGACACCTAAGACAAATGCTTTTGTGTTTTTGTAGAAACTATCCATATAGTCAGAAACTAAATCTACTACAGACAATGTAATTTATCTAACCAGCCCAGACAAAACAAAAACATAACGCTTCACCAACAGGTTTTAGATCCTTGTGCCACACAAGGCGAGGCTATTTGTGCCCTAAACTTTATGTCCTCTAAAACAACTTAAAATACGATATGTTGCTGAGATAAACTCAGATCTGTGAGCTATTTGAGAAGCACCTACGCGTATTCGACTACATGTGAGAGAGAGAACAAGTGTCATCTTCTTCGGAATCAAAAACAAGAAAGTATAACCAACGAGACTTGAGATGAAATGAAATAGTATTTATTTGCATAAATATAGGTTAACATAACAATGTTGGTTTTAGAATAGGGTATCACTATATTTGACTTATTAGTCGTGTACTTAAATGTTTAATAGAATTTGGACATTTTGGTTAGATTAGAAAATTAACACACCGTAAAATTTGCTCTCACGATTTTTTAAAATATATAAATTTATAGAACACATGCATAAAACCGTCAAAAAATCTGAATATATATTCAAGGTTTCAAGTCTAGATCATAGAAAACCAACAAAGATAATCTAAGCCTTCATGAAATTCGTGATACCAGTACCTACTAAGAATGCAGAGCAAGTAAAACACGAGCGGATGGCAGCCCGTGCGTGACCGACGAAGACATGTCGCCGGCTTTGTGCCGCAGCAAATAAACCATTTGTATTGACAACTCGGCAAGTTGGTACTGCGATGCGGAAGACAAGCGAAGTACTCGCGTAAAGTATTTTTATTTGTTTATATTGTTCATAGTGTAGCAGTTGGTCTTTGTAGTACTTACTACTAGAGTTACCGCTTAGAACTTCATTTCCAATATGCAGTGGTAGGTATTGCATTTAACTTATATTTCTGTTACGTTATACCTATGTATTTTGTTTAACTTATATTTAGAAAATAATTTGTTGTGTATTTAATAGGATAAGAAAGCCCTTAAAAATAAATTAGAAAAAAAAACCTGGAATTAGTGAAAATTCATTTTCATCAATTCCGCCATTTTCCGTGCAAGTAAGTACCTGCAGCAACCTGGAATTAGTGAAAATTCATTTTCATCAATTCCGCCATTTTCCGTGCAAGTAAGTACCTGCAGGTATTATAATATCTGTGCCTGCAGTAAGAACGGACATTTCCTACTTTCGTCCGCTGACTAAGAGGTTAACCCTTGATTGCATTGCAACGTAGAAGGTATTAGGTATGCAGGTGATGAGATGAGATTGCATAATGAGACAAAAAAATTGTATGTCTGTCTACTTAGCACACTGAGTTATAATCCGAGACGAGCTAAAGGTGAATGGCAGATTGGCGTATTGCCCAAATCGCCCAAGTTTGCCTCAACGCATGACAGTCATATATCTCCTGGCATACCGAGCTATGTTTTATGTTAAAGCACCATACCTTCTTTCTACATGTAGGTTCTTACGTAAACTGACCGTTTGGTTATAATTGCACTACATAAGAAGGTGTATAAATGCAAAGATATGGACCAACCTGGCCAACCCACACACAAAGTATAGTAAAGTAACCAATGCAAAGGCCTTATGGCCTTAGTAAAGTGGAATATACTCTACGATACTGATTTAGATAAACTCTATCCAATGTTCTCAAAGAACAATTGCTTTTAATTTGCAGAACTTTTTTAATGAAAGTCTATTGTTAATGAGCAAGTAATCAGCCTGTATTGTTCTTAAGATGATAGATATGCAGCATCTGAGTAGGTATAAGAACAATAGGCGTGCTGACTGCATTTTAATCTTGCATTTTGTTTGAGAGACCTTGAGGCTAAAACTCGATTTTCTGAGGAGCAGTGCAAAAATGATCTTCACTGCCTACAAGTCTTTATGAAGGTAGGTATAGGTACCATGTAATATTCGTACGTAGTAGGTACTACATTATACATAGCAGGTGTCGTAAAGGGCACGTAAAACTATTTACGAAGGAATTCCTACCTCGAATACGCACGTAAAGATGAAGAGTTGAGTATTTGGGTCGAGTTTCAGCAGTTATTTCCAATCTTCCCGTGCAAGAATCCTATTGAACGAGTGGGACAGGGAGAGGTAAGTATTTCTAACGTACCAACGATCGTACGTTGATTATTTTTCCCCAGTTTCTGGGTTACCTCATACATAACACAGAATACCTATAGATATACCTAACCTAGGTGCTCTTTTCTAGGTGTTCGGCATTAGCCAATAAAATAGAACCTACCCATAGAAATCACATTATTTAGATTTCTATGAACCTACCTAATTTATGTTGTACCTACCTAGGTACTCTACCTAGGTAGTGTTGCTAGGTTAGTCAGCGACGACTGACTCTGGCTGGCAGGTACCTACCTAGGTTATAGTGGAGCACCTACGTGTACCTACCTAGCTCTATTTATTAGGTAAGTTAGGTACTTCTATTTCGTATTAAAGCCTAGTCATGTGGTAAAACAATTATTTATATTATGTATAGTAGGTAGGTCGATAAGGTACCTACGAAGGTCATTTTTGTCATCATCATGCAAGTGCTAACCGATTGTTTACGTGGAAAATTAACATACGTAGGTCCCTATATATTTTTATATGTATACTATACTGTAGCTTAGGTAGGTATACCTAAATAAACATGCGCATCAAAAGTATCAAAACAAACGCGATTTCAGCAGCAAACAATTAAATGAATAGGTACCTACTTAGGTATTTTATTTTACTTGGAATAAAAGTATTTTTAGGGTTTCGAAACCCTTATGGTCTCGCTTTGTCTGTCCTTTTTTCCCTCCTTAATAACTCAGCAACTACCGCAGCGATCAACTTGAAATTTATTTTAGTTTGAGATTGAGAAGGGTCATTCCCGTGGGCCCCCTAGTTTCAGCCACTATTTAACTATAAAATGAAAACTAGTATTTTTTAGGTAGATAAGTATTGGTTCTGAGGAGAATCACACACAAATTTTGAACACAATTTGAAGTAATAGTCTTTAATTATATTTTGGGTACCTATCAATTAAGTTTCGGGCTTTCAGTACAAAGCGATCCATAAATCTTTGGTACCTAATTTAAACATTTTCATCGTTATTTGTTTGCAATATGCAAACAAATAACGATCAAACTGGCTAATGGAAAGATCGCGACAACGTATGATCAAACGAGTTTATAAGTATTATATTTAGTGGATGGCACTGAGCACTCTGAGCAGCAGAGGCCGCGCAGGTTGGTCACAAAGGGCCGGCCGAGGTTACAGCCTTTTTAAGGACAGCAAGTGTATAAGTATGTTGTGTTTATACATAAATAATAAAATTATAGTGTGTAATGATGAGCGTATTTTTAATTTTTTGGTAGTAAACAAATCGTAAGTTCTACAATACCTACACCTACAGTCACACTAATATTATAAAAGCAAAAGTTTGCTTGTTACTCCTCCACGCTCAAACGACTGAACGGGTTTGTTTTGGATGAAATTTAGTTTGGCTTGCTTGTATCCTGGATAACACTAGGCCAATTTTGATCCCAGAAAAGTGCCGAGTTTCTGTGAGTTGATCATGTAGGTAATTAAAGCGCGCAGATAGTAGATGCTTTTGTGGTGTAATTATAAAATTGTACGCAGGTACTGTATGTAATGTTCTTTCTTATCACAGCTATTACCTTTTTGTGACAAAGACGTACCTATTTTACGTAAATATGCAAGCTTTAAATGCTTACCGAATACAGAACATAGTTCAGTTATATTTATAAGTCTCACCGTGACCTGTACGAATTGGAATACGAATGTAAAATGCCACTGTTTAATCGAAAATGTAATTAAAAATAACTCGTTCAAGGGCCTTAAAGGTTAATTAAAGAATACGTTGTCTTCTTAGTAATTTGCAGACCAGTTTATTTTATACAAGGCAGCTCGATTGCACTGCAAGTGCCTTTTCACTTCAAGTTTCAATGCAGTCAATGAACAAAATTGCTTTCCCACTAACTTTGATGCTGTTTCTTACGCTGCATATCGAAAAATATGTGCCGAGTGGTGCCGGCTTCGAAATTGCACCACCCCAACTCTTCCCGCGGGTGTCGTAAGAGGCGGGCGACTAGGGATGTCCACCGGGGGCGGGCAGCAGCGCCTCCTGCAGAACAATTCTACCACTGAACTGCAATCCCCAACCCGCATGCCCAAGCGTGGGGATTAAGGGAATTACCCCCCATGAGGTAAAAGCCAATAAGGCGCTTATCAGGGGAGATCTGCGTCCAGCAGCTAGGTGAGAGAGGTGAGGTGATATCGGAAGAAGCAAATACAAGTCTTTGAGAGGCAAAACCTCACATAATAATATCGAGTACCTACAACAGTTTTTGTAATCGACCAATACAATACAACCGTAACTCTTTGACTCGAGCATTGTGGAACATTTTATGCGCTAGATAATCGCGAGTAGTTAATTTAATGAACGACAGTTACATAACACGGAAAATTTCTAATGAAAACTACTCATACCTATACTTACGTATTCTTATG
The DNA here is from genome assembly GCA_963564075.1 of Eupithecia subfuscata. Lineage (NCBI taxonomy): Eukaryota > Metazoa > Arthropoda > Insecta > Lepidoptera > Geometridae > Eupithecia > Eupithecia subfuscata. The sequence continues at coordinate 11,327,083 of OY751109.1, read as the reverse complement.
CGAAATGCGACTACGACTTTCTCCAGCATCACAAAGCGCAAACAAACCAGTATAAAAGTAACATCTACCAAACAAAAATTTCAAGAGACAGCCTAGCTTTCCCCACGGTCGGCCGGCCCCGCTCGTTTGATAAGTGGCCTAAGGGCTCCCCCCGCGCCCGCCTGACCTACTTCCCGCCCTTCGCCCTCGCGATCTTTGTGCTGCACGCCACTTGCACAACAGATATCAGCTGGAAGATAGCGTCGAAACGCGAAGTTAGATTCACTATTTTAGTTCGGATTGCGAAACGTTGGGTTAGCATTAGTAATTTCATTTGCTTCACCTCTTCCTTCTAGTTAGGAATGGTATGAATGTTATAAAATGGAGATTTAAATACTCCTATATTTAAATCTCCGTTTTATAACATTCAAATGTCAAACCTCGGTTTAGAAGCGGCTTCGTATGCAATGCCAACAACAGAAAATGCATGCATCATTCAGTATATTTTCTTTCTGTGAAGGGCGAGGTACACTTGTAGTTGTATTATTTTAACTGCTACGTACCGTATACGTACGTAAACCTCCGTTACGTACGTGCACATTCTTCATATCAGTTAGGTAATCTACAATTCCAATTTTCACATTTCAGGTTGATCACATTTCACTTGGATCAAGTCTTTTGTCACTAACTTAAACTCACTCTGAGTGATCGTGTTGTACGACAGATCGACTTTTTGTATAAAGTAAACTGCATCTGCCCGGCACGACCAAGTTACACTTAACACTGCAATTTAATAGAACCTGTGTGACTTTTTTCAAACTAGGTCTAAAAGCCACCACAACAGATACCTACACCTGACCGGTCAGGTCAGTTATTGTAACATTTTATAAATAGGTGATTCACGCTCTCGTAACAGAAATCATGAATTGCCAACTACTATTATATTTCAGAGTTAATATTCCTGAGACCTTGTAAAGGTCGGCTTCGAACAAGTACTCAGCCCAGTTACATTACATTATCCATCATCTTCCGCATTCGCGTTCTTATACCGACGCTCGTCGTCTTTACTACAGATTCATTATGTTTTTTCTTTGCCTACGTTTTAATTAAATTGCTCAAAGCGTAAAATGGAAACCACAGAGCTGAGTAATGAAACGTACCTAGGATCAATAAAACATTAGCAAAGGTCAACCAAGTGCGACATTGAGATAATGAAACAAATAAAATTCTGATGTATTTGATAGGTATTGGTTGTAAAGAGGCCTCTTTGAGGCCTGAACTACAATTGATTTTGAAGAAAATAACAAGGAAGAACTTGTGACACTCTTTGTGTTGATAGACAATATATGAGAAAGAACCGATCCATTGTTTGTTTTGAATGAAAAATACAGACGAAAGTTTGATCACTGATCAATTTCCAATAGAATAGCATCGTTTATTCACAGAAAACATGTCAAATATTACAATGCTGTTGTTGTATCAGTGGGAGGTATCAATGCAATACCAATATAGTGGTAGTTTTGGACTGGTGTGTGAATTGAATATTAATAAACCTTCCTACTTAAATAATAATACTGATTAAGAATTAAATTAAAAATGGCTCGTCTGCTTAAAAGTAGAATATTCCTCCACGCTATAAAAACAATGAGTCAGTAACCATTTATTGAGTTTATTTTTAAACAATGTCATTGGCAAGTCCTTAAATTCCATTGGTAACATACCTATCACAATATCTCAATTGCCATGCAAAACGAATTTCTGGCGAAAAACGTAGAATGTTGATTTGGCATAAAAATTTTATTTTGTCCATATTCAATATTATGTATTCTAAATGAATGTGAGCAGGTTATGTACGAACCGTCAATCAAACTACAACAGTTTTAACCATCGATGTATGTAAAATTCGGATTGAATTTTACTATATCAATGGTTTTAATATTAAAAGTATTGAGAGTGAGACACACATAATATAAAAATTTGTTAGTGTCTTATTTTCGTTCTTTCTCAGTGCAATTTTTTTTATTCGTTTGGATTTATAAACTGCGTAGAAATCTAGGTGTACCTATATTAATACAGCTTGATCGTGATTGTAACCTTGGAAAAACTGATAGTCACGCCAAGGAGCAGAGAATTACAAAACCACAGCGATAAATGGTTTCAAGAAGTATTTTACTATTAACTTATCATTGGAATTGTCACAATGGTGACAGTAGAGCTAGTACTAGTTTTACTTTGCCTGTGACTCCACTACAGAGATAGGTAGATAATTTTGTGAAAGACATTGTTTCCATTGTCATAATGTCACTGGACGAATTCGTTCTAATCTTTGATAGAAATACAAAACAAAAAACATTTCAATTAGCTGCTAAGGGTTGGTAAGATGGTAGAACGGTTGGTGTTTTGAAGGCCATTTAGTTAATCACAATATAGAATAAATAGAGCAATTAGGCTCTGGTGGATAAACATGAATTAAACATTACAGGTACAATAATTTTATAAGCGCAGAATGCGCAGTTCTTTCTTGATTATCAAAGCAACGTCGCACAGAAGTAAGTTAGTAGCACCATAATCATAATCTATTTTATCAATCCGTTGTATTGATTGAATATTTATTGACAGTATTTTATACATCGTCATCTAAACAAACGTGTACATTGTCAGAGTTTTAAACGAGTAGGTAATCTAAACAAATACCATTATCGTGTGCAAGGAGTTGATGTTGGTCTGGCTTCACTCACTGGGAGAGCGAAAAGCTGCAGCAGCGTACAAAGATATGTCGTCTATTTATAACTGACTGGCTTGCAGCCGTGCGGACGCATCGCGAGTTCGCTTTTGTCGTACGTCTTGATTTTGAACGTTTTGTAAAACATTCCGCGCGTATGCGTCAGACTCAAGACTCTTACAGCGTGACTTGCACAATCAATCTGACAGACAGATCTCGTTGGTTGTAAGGAATTGTGTTTGTTGCTTATTGTATTGCTGCCAGACAGCGATGAGCGTCTATTTTGTCAACAGTCTCATATTGGTCAATGCGCGGTTGGAATCTTCAGAGATAAATTTAAACCACCATTGTTCTGAAAATTTAGTAATTAATTTAGGCCTTGAAATGGTTGAAATTGTTATGTTTAAAAAACAGCTGATCACAGCTGTACTGACTGATTGAAACATGATCTAATCAGTTATTTACAAAAAAATATTTGAGACAAAGGACCACACCTGTGTTGTTGAATCATATTAATTCAACAGAACAGGCAAAACAGACGTAATGACTAGGGGTTTAATCTTATAAAGATAATCTTCACTTGATAAGAAAGCAAGTGGACCAGTTCGGCACAGGAATAATGAAAATTGTGTATAAAACATGAAGCTTTTATAACCAGTACCGGTCTGGACCGGTGCGGTGCCTGCTTGCCGTAATCCAGTTTATAACTTGTCGAATGCATTCTTTGTTTCTTGAAACAATGTTCTTGAGTGCAACACAGATAAAATCTTTCTAAAATTCTCTGTTAACTCTTTACGATATTATGCAATGCACTGTCAATGATTTTCTTGAAAACATTATTGAACAGTGTCATCACATCAAACTGTTCAATAATGTTTTTAAGAAAATCATTGACAGTGCATTAGTGATGACTGTCAGTTTTTTAACTTAAGTACCTACCTAGTTTTAGTTTTAACTATTTGATTGAAATAAAAATATTAACTGTCCAATCACGAATCGTTTATTTAGTCTATAGTTCGAATGCCAACGACTTTTAAAATCACCCAGGAAAGGACAGCCAGGGTTAAGGAAATTGGTTATTGAAGTCATTGTGAACAAAATTGTAAACCATTAATCTCGGTCACTTTTAAGGATTGAGATAAGACATGGATTAAAATGAAAGGTTAAACCCGATGGGATAAATTGATTATTGAATCGGAATGCTTTGAAAGTCCGAAAGCGTTTTCGTGGCATCCTCAACATTTTTTCTTCGATGACTTGGGCCGAATCAGCCGGTGCGTGGCCGGTCGGTGCATCGAACGCGGTGAGAGCGAGGTCGACGAACTTTCCCGCCATGTGCATTATAAATGCTCGGTTTGTTTTCTTCCTAGCAGCAACATTGGTTAGATTCATAGATAATCAGTGCTCAAGCCACGACGACACGATACTCACAACACAAGTCAAGAAGCCAGGATAAAACAATGATGACATACCTAGGTACTATCTTCTAGCAATCATTTTGCATTTGCACGAAAATTACGAATTGAACAAAATTATGTGATCATTGAATTCCGTAACGTTAAAACATTTAGAAACTCTAGCACACCCAGAAACATCCCAAATAGAAAAAAGCTGAAGTAGGTAACGTAGGTAGTGTACCTACGTTGATCATTGCATTATGATGGAAAAGATGAGAAATGATGAAATTGGTCAGCTAAATCAAACAGGAACAGGTAGATCGGTCGGCAGGTGGATCATGATTGTATTGAGTGTACTGGCAGGCGTCCAGAAATAATCATACCTATGCGTTCTCAATCATTATGGGAGATACGTAGTAGGTACAACGTAGGTGTAGGCATGTAGAACGAAGTTACAACTCGAGTTTCACTGTGAAAACGAGAACTTAGGCGAGAAAGCATAAAGTTTATAAGGGTTCGAAAGAATTAGGGCAGATATTATTAAAAAGTTCACTAGGTTTTTTTCACGCCATTTGACGAAAATGCTCAATGTACAAAGTCATTACAATTCGAATATAGGCAGGGCATCCTTCCAGCCTACGCTACACCCTTCCCAATAAGTATTTTGGCTCTATCTTGGAAGTCCCAATATAATCTTTTCACTTGGCTCAGTCTCAAGTCTCTACATGTGAGTGTGAGATGCACACATTGCATTTCCTTCGATCTATTCTAATTTCCAAGGCAGGTGTATTAATTATTATGAGAAAATAAAACGGAAGGAAAACTACTTTGGTTTTTTCTAATGTACCTATTGTCTTTAACCAACTGCCTATCTAACTTTCCTTCCTAAAAACAGAAGATTGCGTAGCTTCAACATGGCATTAGCGATGACGTTTTCTGATGTGTCGGTAACTCGGGGTAGGTAGGTACCTACACGTTTAGGCAGGCAGGCAAGCAGGCATTTGTTTGCGGAAACAGTTGATTTGAGTTTTATTGTTGGTTAAATTGGTGTTTGAAGGTGCGAGTGTGTAGAACTGACGACGCGCGACGATACGACGGTTTTTTTCCAAGGTGGAACCTAGTACCAGGAGGATCGTTTTGCACGTAGAAGAGCGACTTGGTGTCGAAAAAGCTGTGCGCGCATGCCTACCTGGGTACCTAGTACGGCGCAGCACGCATCAAATGGGTGGGTGGGTTAGTACCCAGCTTTGTTTTGGGGGCTAATGGGAAGTCACCTGTTTTTGATATTGCAATTTGTTTTCTTCGTTTCGTAGATGGGTAGGTATAGGTATTGTAAGTTGGTACCTACCTACCTAGATATTCTCGCCGGTTTCTAACGGTAGGTAAGTACCTTATAGTTCCTGTACTAAAGTTCCAAGGTTGGTAATTGGGGTAGGTACCTAGGTACCTTTACCTACCAAGGTAGGCTACCTTAAGCATTGTATTCTAGAGATACCTACCTACCTATCGGATAATTACGATAAACCTACCTAGGTTTATCGTACCTACCTAGGTTTACCTAATTGACGGTTTTGACAAAAGTTTTCATACACTTTATGTCAAAGATACCTAACCGATGCAGTTGCTAATTGTCCGATTCCGATGTACCTACCTCTAAAGGTACTTATATTATATCGGTACTTAATTGTGTGATCTTACAAAGAAGACCACCCTCAATTGCATATGTAAATTTAAACTTGCTAGAACAAACCTCTATGGTCGTTAGATACCTAAGCACTTATGTGGCACCTGCCTACCCATTATTACAGCAAAAACATAATTTATGAATGAAACACTTATTATTATGAGGTAGGTTGGTACTAAGAACAGATGAAACTTTACCTGAAGCTCCTTATGCTTGTTATCTTTGAGCGATGCTGCCCTGATAACACCCGCTTTCCATCCCCATTCAGAAACTTTATTCACATTTATTTTTGTCACACCACTTACAGCGAGAAATCGTTTGCCAACTAAATCTTCACGGTATTTATGGGCCATAACGAACTAATACACAATCACATAATTCACTTCAAAAAAACTACACAGAACGTCAAGAAATATGCGCTCGAACACATAACACGTCCCCCTCTTACTTGGGCGAAGAGAAACTAAGTTTACGTGGGCAGTGTTGCCATCTGGCTGTTCTTTGGCTAGGCTGAACAGGCAGTCATGGAAGCTGCGAAGGCTAAATTCTAATAAATCTATGTGGGAGATGGGGATAGGGAACTGAGATTTGCAATCACAATTTTCTTAGTAAGAGTGTATTTTCCCCTTGCTTAACTAGGCCCTATAGGGCAAGCACGGGGATTGTTCTATAGGTAGAGTAGAGAAAAATTACGTCACTTCTTGTGTAATGAATGTGTTCAATGTGTAAGTTATTTGAAATTTATTTCATTTAACTTAAATAATGCACGCAATGTATGACGATGCCATGTCATTATTGTCTATTCTACCCAATATAACAATCCCCGTGCTTGGCCTACTGAGCAGCACAACTCACTCCCAGAAGTAGGAACCCGAGTGGGACTCTTAGTGATTGTCAGCATTTTTATGGGTAGATATTAATGGGGTTGATGCTTGAATGAGATAATAATGAGACTGCAATCATACTACCTAGTTCATTTTTTAATAATTCCCGTCTTTTGTCTGACCTCCTCTGTGACTATGCAATGTAAGGCTAGACGTAACGTTGCGGGTGTGAGTGGACTTTAGAACTTCAAGAGTACCTAGGTACTTTTTTTCCTATAATGTACCTTAGTTAAGTTTTCGAAAAGTACCTATAAGTATTTAATACCCTATTACGTAGTATTATTAGTAGGTAGTACCTACTAGTTACAGGTACAGGTACCTACCAGCAGAAGTGATTAACACTAGATATGGAGGCCTAAACAACAAAAAAGTCAGCCTCACCTACCACGCATCGACAAGCAAAATAGCAATGCACAACTCGACGATATTGAACATAGGTAAGTACCTTCACACTTTACATACCTAGTTAAGCAGTGTGCCAGTATTTAAGTGACTAGTGACTGGTTCTAAAACCATCGCATCACAGCAATATAAAATCATTCTCAATCGCTCGGTTGTTATGTAAAACACCCCTTTCATGTGGTAATTGTTTTTAGTTGGCAGCACCTTTCTGCTAGATTCGAGTGAATATATCTTACTAAACGCTAAAGCACGTACAACACAGGAACAATCCTTTCTAACAGTACCTTTTGCAATCGGTTGGTTAGTCAACTGAGAAATTCTAGGTACCTCATTTTTCGAACCTTTTGTTCTAAAGTTCATAGTATCCCTATTTAGTTTCATTTAGATTCATGTAGATGGCACTGTTGAACAATTTGTATTCCTGTTTCGGTTTCGTGTGGTAATGTAAGTAGGTATATAAATTGATGCAGCTTTAATGATTTATCGTGACATGGTTTGTTATAAATATTGATGCCATGGCAGGCCTCCGATGATGTAACGAATTTAGTGGAAATTTATCAAGTTTAAGTCGGTCGAATAACAATGTTAGTTCTACTACTCCATACTAGATGGCGCTATCACATGATGATAATGACAACGCAACAACTACGTCACTGTCAGAATAAAACGTGTTTGTCAAAGTCAAAAAACAACTGACGTTCGATTGTCGTTGGGAAAATTTCAACATGGCGACTTCGCTTTTTCGACAATCGGTTGTGTTTTGATCTTTCTCTCCTGTTGTGTTTATTTTGAGTGAACAATTATATGTGATTAAAAATTATGATATCTGCTATTATATCACGTTTGGTAATGTAAGTATAAAATATAGTAAGTAGTTTTTTACTTATTTGACAAAAATGGCTGGTGCTCTATTTTGATATGGGTGAATCGCAATTTTCTTTGTGTGTACAAATAAAACGAGATAGCTAGTCAGAAAATTCGTTTAATCGATGAATCAACGATATGGTTTTTTTCGATCTTTTGTGTTTAGTTTTAGATCTTAGCGAAACCCCACCACTATCCTTACTCGGACATCCTTCAAAAGTCCAAAGCAAGTCTACTTGGCTAACGGACAGCTTAAAAATAGTAATAATAAATAGTTTGTCTACAAAACCGTGTTCTTATCTAAGGAATTATGCAGACATAACAATTCCGCAGTAGGTCCATCTAACCAAATCAATTTTATGAGTAAGAAAAAAAAAATGTGGTTTCTGTACATTTTGATAATTTTGAATCTTGGCCTGATTATTGGGGTAGCAAGGATTACATTTAAGTATTTACATTAATTGGACCATGAATGGAAACATATCCCGAACCGCACTCACCGTGAAGAGCTCCCTCGTAAAGGGATGAAACATTTGTGTTCTTTCAACACAAATAAGGTGTAGTTAACCCGTTTACATCCATAATGAAAGGAAACATGTTAACATTTTATGTGCTTTTCTTGTTTAACCAGGCTTTTGTATGGTTAAAATATAAGTAAGTATTCTTATGCAGTTTCTGCCTGTGGCTCTGCATGCATTTTCCCTGCTTATAATGTAGCCTATATGTTCATCCAGGCCTCTATTTTTTCAACTACATCTATGAAATTTTAAGCCTAATCCACTCCGTCGTTTTAACGTGAAGAGGTAACAAACATCTAAACATCCAATCTGTCACATTTAAAATATTGGTGTGCTTACCTTTGTCACTTTTAGTCCAAATTCTAGTGCACACTTGTAATAAATCCTTTTCAATATTACTGAAAAATAACAGTATGATTTGATAAGTTTTTACACTTGCTTACCATTATTCACACTGAATAAACCAAAATAAATTCCAATAAAAATTACTAATTGAACTTACCAAATAGGTCAAGCAAGGCTTTGATGGATATTGTTTGATTTAATGCTTCTGTGAACTTTACCTTGAAACAACTGGCACTGTAAAGAGTTAACCTTAAATCTGGCGTTTTTGGTATCCCCAACCAAGGCGCAGTAAATGATAGCCCAACATAAGAAGTCAAGGTAAGGTAATATTATTGTTCCCTTGCTAAAAGAATGGTGGATGCAACAATGCTAATAATGTACTATTACCATCCATAAATACTGTACAACTGCCAAATATGGTAGTTTTTATCTGTCATTTTATTCCATTAAACATGGGTTACTGCTAACAGTCCTCCAACCAAACTTTTCAATAAGAATACTGATATTTGATTTCTTCCCTAAGGCCCTTTCAATCTTAAACTAAGGGATCACCTTAATGCTTAAATGAGTACATAGGTACATAAAAATGTAAGCTTTTGTCTGAACATTGCTTTAGTGGCATAATAATGCCACTAAAGCAATGTCCTCACACATTGAAATAATCCATCAATGTTATCACAAAGCTGGCATACACCCAACTATTTCAGTTTTAACATCAGCTGGCTTGCTGAAAATTTGGCAGCTCTGAAACAATTGTCTTATTCTCTTCACCTCCAGACGTCCATTCGCTTTTTAAGCGTCCAGGCGTGATCTTAACAGTAACTTGAAATTGGAATTCAACACCAATTAAACGTCAGTCCAAATTAAGTAGATCGTAACCGAATCTGGAGTGATCGTGAACAAAGCTTGGTCCCGCCTCTTGGAATTCGTCATCAGAGTATCCCGATGCACTGCCGGGTGCTATTTCCGTCGGAGCTCGGGCGTTCGCCTTTCGTGCTGCAGTGAAGACGTGGTTACCAGCGCTCGCGGCTGCGTGGACCGTTCTATGCAAGCCAAGTGAAGTGCGTTGACACCTAACTGTGCGGTGATTCATTATCGACGATCGGTCTTCGCAGTTTACGTACTGTTTGTTCCGAGTGCGCTGTGTTCTTGAGCACCTTGACAGAAACACTAGCATGAGCTTGTCTTACCTTTAAAGGTTTAACCTCGACTGAATTAAGCTCACCTTTACCCCGATCTTTGTCTGACATAGTTTTATTTATTTATTTTAATGTCGTCCCCAACGAAACTCGATATACGTATTACGATTTATTATGAGAATCAAGTAGTGGTTATTTATATTTGATGGTGTAGGTATGTAGTTTCCTAGGTTTCTTGAATAAATCTCCAATGAATTTTGTGTTTACTTTTCATCTTTAAAAATGATATTTTTAATTCATATTTCATATGCCTTTAGCTTTTACTCCCATTTTCACACTTCCTCAATAAAACTTTATGAAGCAAGCAGTACAGGACCGGTGGATGTAGGTTAGCCACCAAAATAACCATGGCATAATGACCGGATTGTATGACGCGCGAACAAAGTGTTCTCGCTTTGCCACCGTAAATTGACATGCATTATCTAGGAAATGGCGAATTTAAAAGTCTATCTACGGCGTATAAATGAACCATTGCTTTATCTATTTTTAAAGCATAACTGTGTTATAAATTACCTACTTCCGCCGTAACTTATTAACTAGGATATATCCATGTCTATTTATAAAAAGTTTCCTGGCGTTAAAGGCGTTATTTAGAGCATCTCCTCCCGCAAAGGTTCAAAATCTTCATTGAACTTTGACTATATAAATATAACCCATATTCCTTTGTCTATCAAAGGTTAACAAATGGAGCCATTGTTTACGAGAACTGTTCAGGCGTTCCATGTTCATTTGAAATTGTAATGAGACCAGAAACGCTTGACCGCTTTCAACAATAGAGAAGAAGCTAAATGCCATAAAATTATGATTGGATAACACACATTCTGCACACCATTACATTGGTTATTTTTTTATAACTGCAGTCACGTTACGCTCTACTAAACAATATGTTGGTTATGTTTATTTATGAATAAATAATAACAGTGGTAAAGTGACGCAAAACTACGATAACAACTGAGTTCGGTGCGTAGCGTACTTAGGCATAGCATAGTTTTAATTTTGTCGTTTTATATGCAACTGTAATGTAAATTCTCTCTCAAAATAAACCTCTCAATTGTAATGCTCTTTGTTCTTGTAACTTGAAACTCTTGCAAATAGTAGGGTGGATAGTGGCGCCACTACATATTTAATTTTATAATTACGTTATACAAAGGAATTATCAAAAAATCGGACCGCGCGTAGACGATATCTATCATAAGCTTTTTTTAAATGTATCTTTCATAGTTTTGTACTGTATTATTTAGGCAGATACTTGTTTCAAGAGTTTAGTTCCTATTGGTGGCCACCAAGCTCTCCAAACAAGGTTTTTGATTGAATAACACAAAACAAAACTATTACAGATACATTTAAAAAAAGCTTATGATAGATATCGTCTACGCGCGGTCCGATTTCTTGATAATTCCTTTGTATAACGTAATTATAAAATTAAATATGTAGTGGCGCCACTATCCACCCTACTATTCGCCTTAAGCGAAAAAACATCTGAATTTCAAGCACGAGCTCAGTATCATAAACCGTGCTCTGCTGATTGACCGTAGAATACTCGCATACTAGCAGTTCCATCGACCCTGGGTAGAGCAACTTAGGAAGTTAGGAACGTAGTGTACACACATAACCGACTCCATATTTGGTGCATCGTATTGAATAGAGAAAGGATCGGATAACAGGATGCGTTCCAATAAAACGTGTGTGGAATACGTGAGGTAATAGAAACCTGTTTTTAGAATAACTTGAGACAGCTTTCGGGAGAGGACGTGACTCTACGCCCTATTTATCGTAGAAATACTTCCGTAAGGATAAACCATTATTTGATATTTATTCCTAGAAATTCGATTTGTAGTAAAGTAGGTAGGTACCTAACCCACATAATGCAACATAAGAAATAGCCTTGCAAGTTGCAAGGTACTTGTGTAACTGAGATTTCTAATTTACAAAGAGGCGTTTAGATAATGCATCTAAAATTTACTCATACGGTACAAGTGCATTGATGAACAGTCGGTTCGCCAATAGTCATCAATTCGCACTAGCGAATGAACAAAGAACATCGCGTGAGCTTCACTGCCAGTTGGTACATTATGCATCAGAGGTTCTTGACCTACATGATGAGATGTTGTTCATAACTAGATCAAACCTGTTCCTCGTTTTATTGATCTGGACACAAAAAGCTTGTAAAATGTCTCGGGATTCATCAACATTTCTCCCAGCACAATAAAACTTGGCGCGGGAAATTGAATTTAGAAGCAAATATTTCTGTACAACTAGGGCAGCTTTCTGCAAATTTTTCCAATAATCTCGTATGACCTTTTACTGACCCGAAGGTCGAATTCAAACGTAGAGCTAGTAGGTTCCTGTATTTTCTGGGAAACCCAACATTAGTGTATCGATTTTATTACCAGGTAGGATCGTAGTGGTTGCATGCATTTGTTACAAATTACTGTAGTGTCCCATCATATTGGACTCTTTAATAGGTTTAGAGAAATTGTTTGCATTGATCGCTTCTATATTGTTGTGCATCGCCTGCAGTGAATCTGCATAATAAAACTATTGTGACGCAAAAGTTTTCTATCCGATTGAATAACTTGTAAATAGTTTAAATTTGGAAATCGTTTTAAATGATGTTTACAGTTGATTGAGTTTAATGCCTCATTTCACTCAGCTTGCATCATCACATCACATCACCTTCCGGGTATAATTCACTAGAATCTTTTCTAAGTGTACATTTATTGTATTTATGGACATAAAGAGTTTTTGATTTGATTTGAATAATCTAACTTCTAATGTAATAATTTGGCGTGTTTTAAAAATCTATGAACCGACTTCAAATTTATTTGGGACCAACTCTCCTATCCATTAAAAAAAGAATAATCAAAATCAGACTACTCTGTAAAAAGTTATGCGTGGTCATACATTACAATCAGTGAGTGAACAATCAATCATCCCCTGTTTTCCTACCCTTAGGGTTGGAATTTTTATTCCAAATTTAAAAGGGACCAACTTCGGGGTATACCTTTTTCAATAAAAAAAGAATTATCGAAATCAGACTACTCTATAAAAAGTTATGCGTGGTCATACATTATTAAATTATCTATCTATGTAGTGTATTGTATTAAGTATATCAGTTATCTAGTACCCATAACACAAGCTCTGCTTAGCTTGGGGCTAGATAATGCTGTGTGAATTGTCCAGATTTATTATTATTATTATACACAAAAAAATATACACGTCGACTTGAGAATCTCCTCCGTTTTTCGTCGGTTTAAGAGTGAACATCCTCTGTCAAGGAAAAAATATTTAGGTGTCTTATTGTAGCTGGTGAGTATCTGGCACAGCATCAGCCAGCGTCTCGGGGACGCTTCCGACTGGTATTAATATGGATCAGTTGAGCTACCTGTAGATTGTTGAAAAGTCTGCAGTTAGCTCAATTGTTTCAATTATAAATACGAGTGTAATTTTCTTTGTGAATAAAGGCTCTTATTGTGCTAGAAAGATACGAGGGGCGGCTGATAAGTCCGCGGCCTAAAATACTAAAAAAACGAAAAGTCAAGTTTTATATTTTTTATTTCTTAATATAATCTCCCTTAAGGGATATGCACTTCTCACATCTGGAGTATAATGCTTTTAAACTACCAAAAAAATATTCCTTGTGTTTGTCTTCAAAATGTGTATTTACGGCGGCTATCTTTTCATTGTCATCTGAAAATCTCCGGCCCCGTAAGTCCTTTTTCAAATTGGAAAAAAGGAAAAAGTCGCTAGGAGCCAGGTCTGGACTGTAGGGAGGATGGTCTATTTCAGAAAAGCCGATGTCTCGTAGGGCCTGCCCCGCAACGCGCGCCGTGTGAACAGGCGCGTTGTCCTGCAAAAAGAGCACTCCATGCGCTAACTTCCCGCGTCTCTTCTCAAGAATCTCCCTCTCTTTGCTGATCTGCAACTCTTCTGCTATCTGCCACAATTTAACTCTGCTGTCGGCCAGTACCAATTTTTCGACTTTTTTAACATTTTCTTCAGTCACTGCCGTTATTGGACGTCCCAGGCGGGGGTCGTCTTCGCAGCTTTCTCGTCCTTGTTGAAATAAACGTACCCATTTTTTAACGATCGTGTATGAAGGCCCAGAATCCTGAAGAACAGATGACATCTCTTCAAAAATGTCTTTCGACGTTTTTCCCTTTTTTACAAGGTACTTTATTACGGCACTAGATTCAAAATTGCGAGAATTCGTAGATTCGGCTGACATGATGTTGTTCGATGTTCCACAAAATATTGAGTTATGAATTTAAAAAATAAAATGAGGGTAGCTTTATATACCACTGAACCTCGCAATAAGTGATATCAGTAATAAGACGGTAGGTAATTTTTAAGTACTGTTACGGGGTGGGTCAGGAAAGTCTTTTTAAAAAAAGATAATTAAAACTGGAAATAGAATTTATTAGAATTAGGACAATTTTAACTAAGACAATGATGTTGCCGCGACAAAGACCAAACCCGAACTGCCGGTACATCCACGGAAATGCACGTGTAAGCAAGTACCTAGAGTGCTTGCGATGCACCTTTATTACCTTACATTTGTTGCGAAATAATATCGTAACATCCCCCCCGTTAAGATTTTTCATCACAGGGGTAGTGATGACAAATAGAGACTGAGCTGGGTTTAGCTTTTGTTTTGGTCTTGAAACAGAGACATTATAATGAAACAGAGCTAAATTAATACACTTATAAGACAGTTAGAAAGTTAAACTTAGGTAACTTAACTAGTAATTTATTCTAAAACTTAAGATTAAACAGATATTTTGTTACTCATATAGAACTTACATGGTATTTATCTTATTGATATAGGAACTAGAGACTACAAATTTTTTAGGATTCTCTACTTCATCGCTATCGGAATCCCGAACGTGGACAGTGTTACGAGTATGACGTCGGGATTCGATTTTATTTTTATTATTACATTGGTTATAAATCTGAATGCAACAACCCGAAGGGTTTTCTTTATATTTACACAAACTTTTACGACTTTTAAAAACTATGAATATTAACATTAATCCCATGACGATATAGCCACCTGACAAATAATGCACTCCATACTTATGGAAGTGCGTGGGGCTTTCAATCTCATTTAACTCCTTTTCAAATGAATCTAGGTAAACACTAGCATGGACTAGAGAATCTAGATTATCTACATTGCTAAGCTTAGATAAACGTAAATTAGAAAGAGTCTTATTTTTAACTGTTTTTTCACAGCAATCGTCCTGAATAATATTATAACTAGAAATGGTCACAGAGGAATTCGTAGTCACAGTTTCGGAAGGCGTGAATTGCATAGTCTTATAAAACGCTTTGCACTTCCTAGGTAGAGACAGAAAACCTGTTCCGAATAGCACTTCATTGTAACTCACTGGATCATTGTCACACGTGATATGGCACTGAGCGGGTGCGGATTGCACGTAGACCCAACGATTTCCACTGATTTTATAGATCACATCGACATCACCTTTGAATAGTTTTACTTCACACGATTTTGGAAGTTTTGTAACTGTCTCAGTCAATAGAGTTGTTTCGCACACAGAGTTAGCTACGACTGAAAGTATGCTTACGCCACTTAACTCACACACGTAACACTTATTCTTTATGAGTTTGCAATCGTTTATGGAGTCAAGTAGCGAGTAGAACATGCGATCAGCTGTTATTGTCACAAAGGATTTAGTAGGTACAATAAGTGCATAAGTATCGGGTTTCGTGATATCATAGGGTACTGGAAGTGGAATGACATGGAATAAATGGTATGTTTGAGGCAGGACGAGCGGGATTCGAACTATAATAACAATCTTATCTTTATAATAGTAACAAATAAGCTTTGAAATATCAACTAGCTCGTGAATACTTTGGAGCGACAAGGTCGTTGGGAGCTCGCAGTGCCTTGGCATATTATTTTTATGCTGATCAAGCTCATTGTACAGCTGTTGAGGACTTAGTACAGTCGGATGCAAAACATTTAACTTACTAAATAAAATTGCGTTATTTATATCCTCTATATCAAACGATAGAGAAATTATAATACCTTCTAAAGAATTAAGTAAAAGATTCAAATGAGATTTAATTTCTAACTTATCATTGCTATTTGCCATTTGGTCAAATGCTTTGTTGATAATTTCTAGATTTTGATTGAGACGTTTTTCATTTTCGCTGAGCTTTGAAATAGAACTGTTGAATGTAGAAATAGTAGACTTTATGATATGAATATTATCTCTCATTACATGAGCTAACTTCTTTTCGTCTGACTGTACTTGTTCGATTGCCTCCGAATACTTAATAGCGTCATCGTTGTCTAAAGTACCAAAAATGGTTTTAAGTACAGATCCGCCAGCATCTATTAATCCTCGTTTTACTCTTTTAGGTTGATTTCCATCGAGTAAATAAGAAACGGAAGCGAACTTTTTAACGTTATTTGTGTGTTGATTTTGTAAAGACGACAGGGAATTGAGACAATCAGCTTGGATTTTAGACGAAATGGAATTTTGGCACAACGATACGAGTCTTGTAATTAGGTCTTCTACGTAGGTCATATGAGGTTGAATCTTATGAATATCGATATAAGTTACTACATCCCAATAATCGTTATTGAACTTAACATTAAGAAGTTGATCGAAATAGAGACCAGGACTTTCAACTATGGTCGTTGTAAACTGCTGGCTGGATTCGATGGAAATTACGGTTATTCTGAAAAGAAAGAAATTTAAGATGAAGGGTTAGCTGCAGGTTTGATTTCATCATAATGATGACGTACTAGTCGTCTATTGATTTGCACCGACACGGTGTGATTACCGATTATTTTAAGTATCTTATAAGGACCTTTCCAAACGGGAGATAAGGCCTTATTTTGTTTATGATGGCACCGAACATACACCATATCACCAACGTTATATGTGATAGGTTTAGTATGGCGATCGTAATAAATTTTGGACCTTTCTTTCGAGGATTGGATGTTCTGAGCAGCTTTCTGTCTACTATAATATAGACGATGATTAAGGGCTCTTATGTAGTCCGTATAAGTGCCACTTTCCAAGACATCGATAGACTTAGGAATATAAGGTTTTAAACCGAATAATAGTTCGAAAGGGGTAAAGCCCGTTGTTGAGTGCACGTTGATGTTGTAAGACAGCATGGCTGTGTTAACATAAAGGTCCCAAGTATCTTGATTTTCGGCGATAAATGACCTTAAATACTCTTTAAGGGTAGAATGACTTCTTTCTAAAGCACCGCATGTTTGCGGATGATAAGCCGATGCAAACACGTGTTTAATGCCAAAAAGCTTTGCCAACTGTCTGAGCATGTCCGAACAGAAATTTGTACCCTGATCAGTGACGATCATTCGAGGAATACCTACATGCGAAATAAAATGGACGAGACGTTGTGCAGTTTCTTGAGCTGAGCACGACTGCATAGGATAGGCCTGAGAGTATTTGGTGAGGTCGTCCTGTAGAGTTAGTATGAACTTGTACTTATCAATCCTACTTTCTATCAGAGGCCCTACAACGTCGAGGTAGACTTTTTCCATCGGTCGAGTAGCAGTGGACGTAATAATCATTGGGGCCTTATTTGTTCCTCTTAGAGGTTTATTTATTTGGCAGGACTTACAACCCTTGACGTAGCTTTCAATGTCTGAACGCATATTTTTCCACCAGTATTGTGATTTTATTCTCTCCAACATTCGAGCAATACCGGGGTGACCCGCTGAAGGTGAGTCATGATTATCTCTAAGTATTTTCTTAACCTCGTCGGGTGTAGGAAAGTAAATATTATTATGATAGACATGTACCTTTATATTAGTGTTATGGAAGATAAAAGCGATTATATTGAAGATCTTAGTAAAGTTCAATTTATTGAAAGGGTTAGAAAAATCAGAGATTGCAAATTCTTTCTCTTCCGGATACCAAAATTTGATCATGTCCCTGTAATCACGGAGTATAGAAAATATGTCCTTGTATGTTATTTCGTCATAATGATGGACTGTGATAAACAGATGGGAAAAAATGTGCTTATCATTTGATGAATTTAAAACTGTTCCAAGTTCACGTTCTTTTTCACGAATGCACGGCTTATCTGTAGACAAATCTATGATTTCAGGACAATATGGAATAGAGTCGTCTAAATCGATAGATGTAGGGTAAGCTATCATTTTACACTTTGCTTTTAGTAACGACTCGTTGTGTTCTTCTATTACACCGTTATGAGAGTTAGGGGAGCTTCGGCTAAGTTGTAAATATTTTTCATATGTTTCAGGGCTAGAAGGTGATTGCGGGTTCATCGCGGATGAGGAAGCGTTCTGTGGAGACGTCTGCGGAACCGGCGGAGACGGAGGCAGTGATGGGAGACTGAGCGGCGGGGACGGAGGATTCAGCGGTGTGAATGGCAGGTCTACTGTCGGATATGGTAAATCTAGCGGTGAAAATGGAAAATCTGCTAATGGAGGCGAAGGATTCAGAGGTACATTTTGAGGAGGAGACGGGGGATTTTGTAGGTCATCATCGATTGCCAAAATAGGATTCCGAGAGAGCGAATCTGCATTACTATTAAGCTTACCTGTTTTATGTTTGATTTCGTAATCAAACTCTTCTAACTTAAGGCGCCAACGCACTAACTTAGAACCAGGGTCTTTGCAGTTAAATAACCACTGAAGAGGTTTGTGATCGGAAAGAATAAGAAACTTATGACCGAAAAGATAAGGTCGAAAAACTTTAGTACCAAAAATAATGGCTAGGCATTCTTTTTCGGTAGTTGAATAATTGCCTTCAGCCTTATTTAGTGTTCGAGAAGCGAACGAGATGGGTAGATCTTTCCCAACCTCCCCTTGTGACAGAATTGCAGAGATGGCATAATTTGAAGCGTCAGTAGTAAGTAAAAATGGCTTACTGAAGTCAGGAAATTGCAATATTGGGGCTGTTGTAATTTTCGTTTTTAAAAGATCGAATGCTTTTTGTTGTTCCGGAGTCCAAACAAAAGTTATATCCTTTTTTAGTAGGCTAGTTAGAGGTTTAGAAATGTGTGAAAAATTCTCGATAAATCGGCGATAGTAACCAACTAGGCCGAGAAATGATTTGATATCTTTTGGGGTTTTTGGAGTAGGAAACTTTGACACACATGCTATCTTCGATGGGTCAGGTTTTACACCTGCTTCTGAAATTATGTGGCCTAAATATTGAACTTCTCTCCGAAGGAATTCGCTCTTATCGGGCTGTAACTTGAGATTATGCTCACGTAGCCTTTTAAAGACAAGTTCAAGGCTTTGTACATGTTGATCTAGCTGTGGACTGTGTATTATGATGTCGTCCATGTACGTATAACAGTGAAGGCCTTGTAGACCTGTAAGTACAATGTTCATCAACCTCTGGAATGTGGAAGGGGCATTACGAAGCCCGAACGGCATTCTACAAAATTCAAAATGTCCTGTTCCATTCACTGAAAAAGCGGTTTTCTCTTTATCTTCGACACAAACTTGATGAAAACTTGAGGCGAGGTCTAAGGTAGAAAAATATTTACTATGCCCAAGCTGATCTAGAATCTCATTTATGTTTGGAATAGGATAAGCGTCACCAATTGTAATTTCATTGAGTTTCCGGTAGTCAATTACGATTCTCCACTTGGCCTTTCCCGACGCGTCAGTTTTTTTCGGCACAACCCAGATTGGAGCAGACCAAGGTGAAATAGAAGGACGAATTATTTTTTGATTTAACATATCTTGGACTTGTCGATTTACTTCCTCTTTGTGGCATTCGGGAAAGCGGTAACTTTTAACATTAATTCTGCCGCACAAAAGATAACCACAGTAAGTACAATTTTTTGCGGTATTGAGTTATATATATATTCAGAATCAGCACAAAAAGATCTATATTTCTGTATATTCAGAGTTTGCAAATGTGGCTCATAACATCCTGTTTGTGTAAGCCAAACTACAGTAAGTCATGTTTGGTGGTATGGAATTCTTAGTATATTAATAGTAAGTAAACATACGGTTAATTGTTTTTTTGAATTTTAATAATATCCTAATTATTTTTATAGTAAGTTATTTTGCCCTCATTAAGTTAGGTTACGTACATTTTATATTTCAAACTTTACAAAACATAATGTACAGTAAGAAAGACTTACTTTAAATATGTTTTGGCATCAGTTTTAAAATAATGTATTACCCCATATGTATATCACAGTAAGCGTTTTTACTATATTTATGCTTGGAATAACTTATAGTTTTTACTTAGTTTTACCTATAAAAAAACAAGTAACATTCTTACTTACTGTATTATTGCTAAGGATAGCGGGGCATAGCGGGGGCTGTGCGGGGTGAAGTGAGGTAAGTTTGTTCATGGAAATGACAGACGCAAGCCAGACACCACCAGAGACGTGCTTTCTATAAAAACCCCCTGTGAAGCCTTGGTTAGTTTACTGAACTGGTCATTTATACATTTTCTTTGATTTTCTTGAAATTGAGTTGAACATTGCCTCCGAAAACTTTCGGAACACGCACTGTTAAGAGATAGTTTTTCAGCCCGCAACTGCTTTTTTCTATTCTTCCTTTCTGCTAATGACTCCTCAATTACCCGTCTCTTTCGAGGTAAACCAGCTTTAGTCAATCCTTTTCCATCTTCAGTGACACTACTAGTCAGGTTTAATGGTTCAGTTAGGTTAAATCGTTCAGTCGGGTGTAATGGTGAAGTCGGGTTTATTAGTTCGTTTAAAATGCTCATACTATTTTCGTGACTGACCAAAGCCAAATTTGTTTCTAGAATGATTGTAGAACAAATTTTTGTATTTTGTAGGTTATCAGTTTCAACCTTTGTATGTTCGTCCTCATCTTCGCGATCTGTGGTCGTATTTTCAGGTCATCGGAATCTTCAAATAAAGCTAGTTGGTTTTGGATTCGCATGATTTCATCTTCATTTGACATTAATGACATACTCTTTCTTAAACATAATTTTCTTAAGGCGAATAGAAGGGTGGATAGTGGCGTCACTACATATTTAATTTTTTAATTACGTTATACAAAGGAATTATCAAAAAATCGGACCGCGCGTAGACGATATCTATCATAAGCTTTTTTTCAATGTATCTTTAATAGTTTTGTACTGTATTATTTAGGAAGATACTTGTTTCAAGGGTTTAGTTCCTATTGGTGGCCACCAAGCTCTCCAAACAAGGTTTTTGATTGAATAACACAAAATAAAACTATTACTCATAGGTACATTTAAAAAAAGCTTATGATAGATATCGTCTACGCGCGGTCCGATTTCTTGATAATTCCTTTGTATAACGTAATTATAAAATTAAATATGTAGTGGCGCCACTATCCACCCTACTATTCGCCTTAAGGTTTGATATATCATTTGACATTACGTAGCCTAACGAATTTCTGTATTCATTACCGAAGTTAAATATTTCTGGATGTTCATTAAAATTCACGTCTCTTTGGTAAATTGCGTTAACTATGTTTGCTTCTCCTTTTTCTATGTTAGTCAGCCTCAGCATTCGCTCCACCATCTGGCTCAACATCCCTGTTGCAGAAATGCTGTTTACGACCGTGTGAGAAGAGTAAAGCTGAGATTTTGGAGAAGCTTGTACCATTAATGCCGGAAAATAGAAAAAACTTCTGGCGAAATGTTCCAGTTTGCAACTCAGCGACAAACCTACTTGCTGAAGTTTTTTATAACTTTTAATCTCGATAAAATCTTAAATTAGATTAATAAAAGGTCACTCTCACTCACAATTCTAATAATTATGTATCTAACTATAAGTAACGGTGATAAAAGTGTCAAAAAAATACTTTGCATAATTTATATTGATGTTTTTGATGGTTATAGCAATGACCTTATGTTTGTTTTATTTAATGAATAATATTTTCTCATTTATACTATTTTTTATGTAAAAAGTAGTACAAATACAGATTATGGTGTTTCAATTAATATGTTGCAATAAATAACATGTGATTCCTGAAAATTGGCTGTGATTTATTTTCTGGAAATAATAAATAAATTGGTACATTAAGCGGAATCACTTCATCAGATGCTAAAAATCTTATTTTTAATTAGTAGTTCCATGCCATAACTGCGGTAAGTTATAGTGACAATCAAGTAGATTTTACTCAGCCATACGCAAACTAGACGGACTTAGTAATCATTGTTATAGTATGTTCTTCTGCCTAAATATTGTCACAGTAAGTCACCTTCTTGCTATATTTATGCTTAGGAATGAAAAATATATATTTATTATATTCCTAAAGATAAATAGTTTTTCGAGGTTTTCTATTTTATTAATATATTTATTGGCTAACTAAGTCATTCCACTTATAAAACAAACTACTTTGCATAATTGAAACTAACAAAAATAAAAATATGTCTAATATTTGAACCATGGTAGCAAAAACCGTATAAAAAACTTTAACCTCCGTTTTCTCGAAAGTGTACTCGGAGGACTTACTGTGGTTATCCGTCGTGGGGCAGAATTGGAGTATCTACTTTAGTTCGTATTTGGTGACGAATAGTGTTAGTGCAGGTTAGGTGATCTCCTTCAAGGAAAAATATATCGGAGTATTTTGAACAGAGGTCTCTTATTAGCGTTTCTTCTTCTTGGTTCATATGAGAACACCTTAGAGCTTTCTGTACTTTGCAATCCCGATCTGACTCTATGGTCATTACGAATGGAACTTTGGATGAGTCTAGAGTAGCGTTATTGCTTTCATTTTCGAGGTTTTGTTTCGGTTCTAGTATTTGTAAAACTGGTTCAATGGTTAGCACTAAATTTTTAATTTGAACTTCCTTTTCAGATGTGTTAAGAACAGAGACTAATATTTTATTAGCAGAATTAACGCGCACTAGGCACTTAGCAAAATAGACGTTCGGATACTGTGGTATAGTATTTTCTAAAATTAATCCTTCTTTTACTTGAGGGTTGGTAACGTAACATTCTATAAACATTTCACTTCTTGCGGGAACAGTGTAAGAAGTTTTAGTCATAATCATCTCTAGAAACCTATTTGGATTACCGGACACCTCTAGTCTGGACTAGACGTGTGCGCCGCGCCGACCCGCCGCCGCCGCCGGCAAATTTTCCACGCCGCCGCCGCCGATCGGCCAATCGGCGTGAAATCGGCGTGGAACGTTTTCTTTTAGACGCTTTGAAAACTCCCTTATTTTATTGATTATTACATTTATTACATTGTCTGACACCTGCTACCTACAACCAAGTTGTAGTCAAAGAAGAAACCGCGCCGCGATGTCAAAGGCAGGGTTGCCAACCGTAGAATTTTTTTCCTCGTACTAAGCAGCCAAAAATCTCGTACTTTGGCTTTCGAACCTCGTACATTCATCTAAAAGGTAATTATGGCATATTTAACTATTAAATTTAGGACGTTTTACACAGTTAAATAAACTATTGCAGGTTTCCTACTAAATACAACATCAATTTGCATATAAAAAAAAATTAACATTACTCACAAATGAACAAACAAAATTTGCTTATTAGGTTCGAAACTTTGCTACTTCTAGGTAGTCTTAGTCTCCAAATATTAAATCAGGAACATCCTCACTGTCATTGTTTTTCTTTATATTGCCGTATATTTTTTCCCTAGTCATACGGCTATACATACATCTCTTTCGTCGGTTCAAAATTGACGCAGTTTCCAGCACGTGTTGGACCTTTTGCACTCTCTGCAGCAAGAAGTGTGCCGTTTACAGTTTCCGCAGTTAGCCGGTTTCTTATGTCTGTTTTCATCAAATTGACTTTACTAAAAACCCGCTCGCAGTCAGCATTCGCATGGGGAAGGGACAGTGCAGATAAAGCAAATTGAGCGAGCTCAGAAAAGTCTTCAGTTTTCAACAAAGATGTGAAAGTGAAAGATGGGATAACGAACCATAGACAATGATCGCGCAAATGCGGCAGTGACATTGTTGATGCACGGACGAAGGAAATCACCCTTCCGTGGTTAGCATGACAAAACCTCGTACATAATTGTACGAGGTTGATTGTGTCCTCGTACCTCGTACGGAAGACCAGAAATCTCGTATTTGTACGAGGAACCTCGTACGTTTGGCAACCTTGGTCAAAGGGTGCCGCGATGTCAAAGGGCACCGCGAACCGAACGGTACCAAAAGTCGCCGCTGATTCAGACAGGTACAGGTGCCGCTATAGACTTGGACGGGGACACCGTAGGAAAATAAACTTTATCAAATATCAAGACAATTCCCTAGAAAGATTCAGACTAAACTTATATTGCATAAATTGCCTTTAATTATTTTCAAAACCTTACGAAGTTACCACAGAGGCACAAACACTGTAAGGGGTACGAAACGTCAGGGTTTTAAATATTTTTCAATTGCGAAACTGGCTTTCTAAATTCGGAAGCTCAATTTCGAAAGTTCGAAGTTAAGACAGAAAATGTAACTTATATTCTCCTGTCCCTTTACACATAGAGTTAGAATCTGAAAAGTGATTTACCTAATCCAAAACATACGAAAATACTTTGATTACGTACCACATTAAGTGTCACCGACGCGCTTGCACTGCGCGTATGCAACGAGCGCCCGTCCGAGTCGTATCGCTGAAGCCTGGCAGAGAACTGGTTAACCTACTTCTATAATTTTACGTTGTTGTAATTATCACAGATTATGATAATTACAATTGAAACAAATGAGCTAACTACAGACTGTTGCAAACAATCTACAGCAGGGCATGGGGATTGTTGTCTAGGGTAGAATAGAGAAAAATTACGTCACTTTGTCAACGAATGCGTCAATTGTTTGAAAGTCAATCCTTTTACTTCTATAATGTACGCAATGTATGACGATGCGATGTCGATAATGTTTATTCTACCCTAGATAATAATCTTCGTGCTTGGCCTAGAGGTACCTAGCTCAAATGATCCATATCAATACCAGTCGGAAGCGTCCCCAAGAGGCTGGCAGCATTGCCTCGCTGTGTGCCTATAGGTACTGATGCGCTGCGCCAGATACTCACCAGCTCTCGGGTCACGTTTCGCTTCGACTCAACGCTCAGATAATTTTTAAGAAACCCGAAGAACCAGGTCTCGAAAATTATACTAGTATTGATAATTGAAACAGTTGAGCTAACTGCAGACTGTTGCAAACAGTCTACAGGTACTCAACTGATCCATATCAATACCAGTCGGAAGCGTCCCCAAGACGCTGGCTGCATTGCCACGCTGTATGGCAATGCTGATGCGCTCTGCCAGATACTCACCAGCTCTCGGGTCACGCGTCGCTTCGACCAGACGCTCAGATAATTTTTTAAAAATTCCAAGAGCCTCGGTACTCCACGGACCTAGGGTCTCGACTCCAAGGGGAGCAAATGTGTAGGCTCTGTCGAGACCTGTATATTTACGCCTCTTGAGATCCTCGGCCAAATCTTCCCCCGCACCCGCCCTCACGGATGTCCTCGGAACATGGGAAGGCGCTAGTGTGTCGACGCACGAAGCGTCCCACACGATGGGCCTCCCCAACTCCCATGGGACTAGTGTCATACCGTCGGGCCTCTTACCATCGTCACGCAACAAACCGTTCCGTTTGAGAATAGCTGGTACGTTAGCGATAACAAAGACTCGCTGGATGTTGTCGCCGGCTGGCACGGCGAGATATCCGACCGGCGGCCCTAGTACACGATAATCCGTGATGATCAAGCTGTTTGACAGCAATATCGCACTGGCATTGGCATGGCATTGATGAGGCGCGCAACTACTTGCACCCAACCGAAGACTTGTTGCGATACGGAAAGTTACGGGATCCAATAAAGTACCAGTGTTATATGAATCAAATGCCTGCACCCAATGTTCTGACTCACATTTAATTAATTAAATGTATTACATATTACGTTAGTTGAGAATAAACCCCTAGAAAAGTTAGGGCATCCAGCGTTTTGCCGCTGAAAGAGCTCCTCAGGCGGTTACAAATGTAGCCAGCCGCTGAGAAAGCTCTCTCAGCTTCAACACTGGTCGCATTTCACTCTTTCATAGCACGCGTGCGTCACGCGACTGCGTAAGGTGCCTTATTTGCGTGGGTAAATCATCGAAAAAAAAATTAGAAAGTTCGAATTTGTGGCCACCAAATACGAACTTAAAAAATGGCCAAAAAAGGCTATGAACTTCGAATTTACGAAACTTCGATTTTTCGAAATGCACCTCCTAATGTACTCATAATATTATAATGTACTTATATTAGTTATCTAGTATAGTACCCATAACATAACACAAGCTCTGCTTAGCTTGGGGCTAGATAATGCTGTGTGAATTGTCCAGCATTATTTATTTATTACTTATACCTACGCGCCGATTTCACGCCGAAATCACGCCGCCGCCGCCGATTTCAGGCCGGCGCCCGCCGCCGATCATTTTAACGTCGGCGCACACGTCTAGTCTGGACTTGGAATAGAGCACATTGACATTGTATGCTTTCAAGAAACTAGTGCCAATTATACCATCATAAGGAAGATTTATATCATTTCCTATCACGTGAAAATAAAACGGTAAGATATCGTTTTCTTTCAGTTGAATAGACAGAATAAATTTACCTTTCGTTTTAGCATAGGAATCGACATCGTTTATGCCTTTGAATTTTATTATATGATCCTCTAGACTAGGTTTTGGTGAAAGACTCGATTCTCTTATGAGGCAGATGGAACTGCCGGAATCTACTAGAAGGCGAAGCGGGGTCTTGGAATGCGACGTGGAGACTTTTACATAAGGTAAGGAAACTTTTTCGTCGTGGATATCGTATACAACGGTTTCTTCGTAAGTACCTGAATTTGAACGATTCTTAACATTGCTTTTTATGATTTCAGATGCAGTGACCTTTTTAGAAGAGACAGCGGGACTACGAGATTTATTCGTCTTAGGAACAGTGGGTTTGGCGCGATTTTGTATCAAAGGACCGGAAGAAACAGTGGGACCTTGTGGAACAGAGGGCTTAGAACGCGATTCAGAGTTTTCGGACATAGAACACGACACAGAGCTTTTCGACTTAGGACACGACTCGGCGGACTTAGAACTATCTTTTACTACTTCTGCGTATGACTTGAAAGAAACAGAGAAGTCTTTAGAAACAGAGGGGCGATCGGAAACAGAGGCGTTAGCACTAGACTTACTTAGAATATTAGGACTACTTAGGACACGAAAATTATATACAGCCTTAGATTTATTTACTTTTTCATTAATTGTGCCTAATAACTTTCTGTCGGATAAACGCTGGCACGGAGGCGTTACCCGGCAATTTAGTTTAAATCTTGGTGACCTTCTAAATCGGCGACTGGTACAGGGGACTCGGGCGGTGACTCGACTTGAGGCTGGGTGTAATGCACCCCTCTACGGGAATTATTAATGCGTCTCTTAATACATTGGTGAATGTCATGCCCTACGCTCTTACAATATCTACAAACGACGGGTTGGCCAGACAGTTGTTGGCCGGACTGTTGTTGGCCGGACTGTTGTTGACCGGACATAGATGGCTGTTGGCCGGAATAGTGGCGGTTTTGAGTGGCTCGCGGTTGTTGGTGCGGGACAAGCGTTTGGTTGTTCTGTCTACTATAACATTGGTTTTCGGAGTGCCCCGCTTTTCCACAACGCTTACACAACGGGCGAGCTACCTTAGCCTCTGGTTTTGATAGGAAATTGTTGATCTTTTCCTCACTCATGGCCACATTAATCGCAGCATTTAAGGTCTTTATTTCCCTAGCACGTACAAGGGCACTGAGTTGCGGCTGGAGTCCTAGTATAAATGTATGAAGAGCTAAGTCTTCTGTCATTGCGACTCTACCTGACAAATCCTTTCTAAGAGTGTCAGAGGAGTGAATCTCTGAAAGTAAAGCTGCGACACAGCCCTCTATCCTAAGAGCGAATTGGGACACAGATTCCCCAGTTTGTTGCCTACACGTTTGCAATTCTAACAAAAGGTGGTTGTAATGTTTCCTTTCACCAAAGTTTTGTTTCAAAAAGTCCTTAAGCTCGTTAAAGTTCTCAAAAATTCTGTTCGAACATGCTATCTGGGCCTTGCCTTCTAATTTAGAAATAATAAATTTCAGTAACAGGTTCTTTTGAGTTTGAGATGCAAGACTCAAAGCATTTTGGCAGTTTGTTAGGAAAGCAGTTAACGTGTCTCGTTCTCCCTTATACGTCTTTATAAAATCACACAAGACTTTTATTGGGAATGTTTCGGAAGTACCAACGGGCTCAGTGGCCTTGATATCAGCGGGTTTATTAGCATCACTTTTTGACGTCATTGTGAAATAAATAAAATATTATTTACAATACCTACTTAAAGGAATAGGATAAAACACAGAGGAAACAGTGACAATAACAGAAAATAGTAGGTTCTACTCACAGTAAGACCGCAATTTGAAGAAAGTTCATCCTGCACGAACTCAGGAACGCAGCAAATACCCTTGATTCCTTCGAAGACACGGCGGCAGCGACGAAAATGCGGCACGCGGCGTGGTAGTGACGCCCTACCGTTTCAGCGGTAGCGACGGCGGCGGCGGCGGCGGTGGCGGCGAGATAGTGACGGCGGCTCTAGAACGGCAGCGGCGCGGCGCGGCGGCGAGACAGTGGCTGTAGTGAGGTTATGTCGGCGGCGGCGGTCGTGCTCGGGAATGGCGCTAAGTACCAGCGCTCTATTCTTCACGGCAAGAGTAACGGGATCGGGTCGGCGGAGAGGCTGTCGGACACCAGAACGTAGCACGTAGACCTCTCTAGACACAGAGGCTTGGATGGCTATATGCGGTAGAGACTACGGCACATCGGTCGGCGTAGCGACACTCGTTATTAATGGTCACAAAACAGATTTGACCCGTATGAGATATTTGGCTTAACGTTTATAGCCAACATCCCACTTCTGACACCACTGTTACGGGGTGGGTCAGGAAAGTCTTTTTAAAAAAAGATAATTAAAACTGGAAATAGAATTTATTAGAATTAGGACAATTTTAACTAAGACAATGATGTTGCCGCGACAAAGACCAAACCCGAACTGCCGGTACATCCACGGAAATGCACGTGTAAGCAAGTACCTAGAGTGCTTGCGATGCACCTTTATTACCTTACATTTGTTGCGAAATAATATCGTAACAGTACCTTAGGTCGCGAACTTATCAGCCACCCCTCGTACCTACGTTCACTATAGTTTCAAATAACCTACACTTTATACGCGTATGTATTGTGTATGTGCTCTGGATAATGTTCCTAAAGATTTTGTAACGACCTAATTATGCAATAATCATGAAATGCTATTTATAAACAATATGTTTTAACGCAATAGTTCTGCTTCGTGTAAGATATTTGGATCAGACATCATGTATGACTCAAGCCATACGTCTTGAAGTATTGGAGATTGAAGAGGCCTATTTTTAATAGTCAATTTATTGAAGCCTCTTACAGTACCGATTTAGAATATTGCGGAATGTTATTCTTGCTTCTAAGCTTTTCAAAAGTGCCTTCCGAATTTACTCTACCTCTTTCTTAGTCGTCTTTTGACATTTCTTCAAATTTCTTGTAATCCAACTGCGGTATATCCACCTGGTTTCGTGCCAATCTTTACTTTCGGCTTGCCACAGCCATTGGCATCTTTTCATTACTTAATTTCGGTCGTCTCGTTTTACATCTCATGGCAAGCTAATTCCTCTACCTACATTTCTATGACCCAAATAGCTGTTTAAAGCTTAAGTACTAAAATATTTTATTTCCTGCTATGGATTGAACGCAGATTTACGACTGCACCTAACAAGGAATGTTGTTTCTTGTTTCATACAATTTAACACCCACTACATGAAACTTGAAAGTCTGAATTCGCATGCGTAGGCTCTTCATTTTATGCCAAATGATATCATACACACTTTCTTAAACGATGAGCATGTATCTTTACTTTTTGCAACTATCTTTGGTACTTTTCATTAACTTATGTGAATGATCAAATCTGCAAAAATTGCGAAGTTTAATTTATTGAACTTTGCAAACATTCTACAAATTATTTTTAGCCACTACTAAGTAAACTACTAGAGAAGAGTCTGAAATAGTCTCAACACAATAGGTACACATAATAAGATAATAACGCAAGTGTAATAGGGTTCTCGTAATTTACAAACAGTTCGCTACAGCCGATTCTAAAATTAATAAAAAAAATTGAATAATAATTAAAAATATAATAAAATAAGAAGGTAAACTTGTTCCTGTACCTCTTAATAACTAAGTTCTAACTAGATAAACGTTTGCAATGAAATAAAACAATACCGATTGTTTCTCCTCTGTTATTCATATCAGTAGTACAAGTAGCGTGCATCTGCATTGCAATTGAATTTGTTTATTTTTGAATCTAGCCAGCGTAAGACGAGACCCGTGTCTGAAGACACGTCCTAGTGGCTATAAGTTTAGGGTGGCTCATTTGATTCTGGTAAGGTGGAGGACGCCTTGGCCACCTCCGTTTATTATTCCTTCGCAGAATTGTCCTGTCTTGCATTGCTTGCTTCCGTCTTGTTATTAATATCTTCACTTTTCATGATCAAAAGTAGTACATTTTACAAATACTTCAATTTAGATTTGTTGTATCCGTATTGGTAATTACTAATTAGGTAATTACCTACGTCTATCGCTAACTCGTTAAATTTTCACGCACACTTGCACTTTGCCGGTTGTGAACAACTGGGTGGCTGGCATCTAACCTCATGCAATGCCTGATTTATAATGCCCATCGTGGAAAATAGACCATTGTGTCTAATTATTGAGTTTTATTGCCCAGGGTCAAAATAATAGAATTTTGCTCTATACGACATGGGTCGCCCACACAACCTTCAACCAGTAATGTAGGTAACAAGTACAAACTCAATTCCCTCAAATACAGTGAGTGTTTGAGAGTGTAAATTTGAAGAGAAATCGATTGTTTTATCTATCGCTGATTAGTCACTGTCTAAAAATGCCCAAGCTAAATTGCGTGTTCAAGGGCATTTCGACATTGCCTTTCCATCCTAACCTAAGCAAAGTCTACTTCAATGTTTCACCTCAAGTTGATTTATCTTCCTACGTTCAAGACTGCAACACGCAGCCAGCCACCATACTACTCAGTTCAATTTAGTCAATACAACAGTAGCGTGCGTTCCGATTCTGTTCCACGCACTTGCTTGTGTTATGGAATAGCGCACTCGGACAAAAAAAACGACAGTGCATAAACAACAAGCCACCGATGTCGTGGCATGGTATCCATGGAGGCAGGTCGTGCGTGTTACCGTGACGACGGCTCTCGTGTGCCGACTCTGAGCCTCGGCTTGTCCAGTGTCCGACTCATTGTCAACAAGTTCGAAACGCAGAACACACGCGTCCCGTCAGAAGAACAAAAACAAATCGTCAGATACGATGACTTCCCTCTCGATCAAACGACAGGACCAGTCTTCTTTGACAATTTAGGATTCCTACATAGATGGATACCTAACGTCACGTTTTTGAACTTTGGCGTGGTGGCGGTGACGACGGGACTGTTCGCGCCGAAGATGCTTTCTTACCTGGTTGTGTATCCGTTTTGCAGATTGGTATTCGGGACCCTCTACCCGGCTTACGCCTCGTATAAAGCTGTGCGGACGAAGAATTTGAAAGAATATGTGAGTACTTTTGTGTTTTTCTTTCTCTAAGTATAATGATTTTGTAATGACCTCGCGATAATCGAAATCGTTAATAATTTCATGATATATTTCATAATTTACTAATCATTTTAATTGAAGTCCTAATTTATGAAGTAGATTTAAATTTTGAGAGTACCTATGCGGCGAGATGCCGCATACTCTGTAGGAAACGCTAATAAGCGCCCGTTTAAACTATTCGCAAATACACCTGACATGAATTGAAGAAGGCTGCCCTCAAGGCCACTTTTTTCTAGAATCCAATTGCTTCCAATTGCAACCTCACTACCAGTCTGGAGAGCGCATTAATTCCTACCCAGTGTGACCAGTATGTTTGTCTTTGAACCGTAGGATGCATTTAAAACGAAAAACAAGTTTTGAGGACTTCATGTGTCGTGTCCGTAGCTTTATAATTATTTTTCCTAATATAAGCAGGAAGAGATTCGTTTGCTAACGTAATTAAGTAACAAACTCCAAATAAAAACAATCATCTTATATGCCAGGAAGAACATAATTTACAATAGATTTGTCTATCCTTGGAGAAATCAAGGTAGCCATTGAATATCTTGAATGAAACTGATCACCGTGCGACTTCAAGTCTTGTCAAAAGCAAAAATTTTGATGAACTTTCTTATGTAACCCGGTGTTAGTCAGGCTAGGTGAGAACTTCATAACTCATCACAATAAAGCAAGCTTTGTCTAAACGGGAGCACTACTAGTCACAGTGAATGCTCTAGTAAAGTACAACAATGGCCTTGTCACGGATGCTCGCGTTGAAACGCTCGGGCTCCCGTGGCGTCCTTTACCTTGTTTTACCAGCTTCCTATGCTATGAGTAATACAACTCAGGCTTATATGGATGGCCTGGCCAGAGCTTTGACCATCAAACGTACCTTAATATAAGAACGTTCCAAAAGTCTCTTTGGAAAATTCTTATATGGTATGCTATGGTACTTACTCTATTGTTCGCCTTTGGACTTACAAGTTTTTACATTATGCCTGAGCTTTGACTACCATTAGTACATTAAAAAAATACTAACTATTAAAATTTCAGCTCTTCCGATGTTTCGTACTATGGTAAAGCATCAAATTTATTGCCCGCCTTTGTCTCAGTCAACAACGAACAGAAACTCAAGATTCTTTTCGGGGTATTCACAGGCTTTACGGAGTGTCCTTTATAGTTCTTAAATTGTGCATGAAAAAGGG
Organism: Eupithecia subfuscata; assembly: GCA_963564075.1. Lineage (NCBI taxonomy): Eukaryota > Metazoa > Arthropoda > Insecta > Lepidoptera > Geometridae > Eupithecia > Eupithecia subfuscata. The sequence goes on along the minus strand of OY751109.1, from coordinate 11,294,245 downwards.
ATTATCGTATCAGCTCTAATATGGCCAGGCGACGTGTCCTTGTAAGAAATTGGTGCTGTTGGCCAATGTTGGCGACCATGTAGAAGTTTTTTACACCATTCGGGCACCATAGGCCTTGAACGTGAACGTGTTTCACGGTTTATTATAACAAAGTCAAGTGCTAGGTTTACAATCAATTTAGTACACTTCCGTTTTCAATCTGCTTGTTATGCAGGCTAGGAATGTTCTCTAGGATGCGTTGCTTGCGTCCAGTATTCAATAATTAATAGTTGTTCTTCCCCGAACGAATGCAAACTCCTCCAATGTTCTTGTAACTAACATTTACTTTTAAATTCCAGGTAAAATGGATGATGTACTGGATAGTCTTCGCCCTATTCACATGCACAGAGACGTTCACAGACATGTTCCTGTCATGGTTTCCGTTCTATTATGAGGTGAAGATAGTGCTGGTCCTCTGGCTTCTATCACCGGCGACCAAGGGGTCCTCGATTCTGTACAGGAAGTTTGTGCATCCGGCGTTATGCAGGAGGGAGCAGGTACGATAGTCTGATAATCTGCTTAAATGTAATTTGAACATTATTAACAAGGAACATATCAGCTGTAAATCGGATTCTGTTAAAAATTTGCGCCAAATTTCAGTTTTGGAGATCTTTATAAACTTTTGGTACGATAATATTGGTACGATACAAATTGTGTAATTATTCATTGTAAGTTCTTCTATAATTTTTATGTAAGTGAGTTTAAAGATGAAATGAATACATCAGACTCGAATGAAACGGACAAAATTTTATTCAGTAGTAAAGCTTATTTAGCTCGTTAGCGTGGAGTTTAAAAATATAACTGACAATTATGTTCATTGTGAGTCAGATAAAGGGCAGTACAGTGAAACTGATTACCAAGTTAGTTAAATCATAAAAAAATTAGAACAGGAGGTCCTTTTTCTAAAGTCGGTTTATAAAAGTCTACCTGTCGCCTGGGGTTGGGTTTTGTTTTGGTCTGACATAATTGCAAGATTTAATCAAACTGATTAAACTGCTGAATGGCCAAATTTGAACAAATTTCTTAATACTGGGCGTACTCTTAACTCTACTAACTTTGGACTTTGCTCTCTTTGTCCAGCATTATTTATTTATCTTTCAACACTGACTAAATTTATATTTTCTTTTTCAGGAAATAGATGAATACATAGCTAAAGCCAAAGATCAGGGTTACCACACAGTGCTCAATTTGGGCACCAAGGGCGTGAATTATGCCACAACAGTCATTATGCAGACTGCCATAAAGGTTAGTATCGCACATCCACCGTATTTCCAGCTTTGTCTAAGCAGAGTAGAAATTGTGTGATAGTTGAAGACGACTTGTTTGAAGTAACGAATAATTAAGTATTTTTGATGCCCATGAAAAAAGTGGAATTTTTTTGTGAGCATCAAAAAGCGGCATGATTCTAAAGATTTAAAATTTTGGTGGGATGCAATTTTTTCATAAACTTACGTAATTTCCAAGTATGGGATGTTTTCACTTCACACGTTTCTCTCCGCTTAGTCAATACCAGGTTTTAAAATCGCATGCTTTTATAAATACAGTTATCTTAATAGTTGAGCGCCAAAAAGGCATTAAACAAGGTGTTTGGTGGGATTACTTTAACCCAAATTGAAACACAAACATTGTTCAAGTTTTGTTTTTATTTTCTTACCACTTAGTTTGTTGTCACAAGCAATTACTGTAGTAGTGGCATGTTTGATTACAATGCAGTGAACCTGTACAGTGCTAAAACCGCACGCTTGTACGTAATTCAATGTTTTTTTACGTGAACACTTACTCCTATACAATTTGAAATCAGAGAGAAACCATAAAAGGACAAGATAGCCTCTGAAGCCAATACCCGCTTCCCTTCAGGCGGCCGCACCACGCCGCACGCTTGTCTGCCACCTGCGTGGTATAAGAATAAAATCGCCAAGTGCGAGTCGTTTCGCACACGAATGCGGGTGGCAGACCGAAAGCTGAGCTGACTTAGTTTAGCTTAGCTCGCATAGGTAACCCAGTTATTCATACTACATAGCTTAGTTTGTCTAGTTTTCAGCCTGCACACGTGTATGAAAAACTGTGTCAGCTATGCAAGCTAAGTCAAGACTAAGTTAGCTTAGCTTTCGGTCTGCAACCCGCAGAAGGGGTCCGTACCGTACCAGCGTACAAATATCTAACATACTAGCGACATCTAGTTATAATTCAGGCAACTTTTTCAAAGAATAGTTAATGATTTTATCGGGTATTTATCGCGTACCCTTTGTTATTATTTCCCCTACTTTTTTTGGTTTCAAAGAACATCAAATTTGCACTTGTTTGGAGACCCCTTTAAATTTTAACTTTGTTATATTTTTAGTATTGGTTGCTAATATAGTTGAAGTGTTACTTATTTAAAGCAAAAATCACTTTATAAGGCCCCCTTTTGGGTATTTATTTTATTTATTTATTTATTTATGTGGAAAACAAACAGCTTTTAAAAACTTAAATGAGTAGAAACAGTGGTGGTACAATTTAAGCTTAAGAGTTTTCACTTATAGAAATTTAAGAACTTACTAAATTTAAGTAATCATAAAAAGTTTAAACAAGTAATCAAATGAGATGATTTGTAAGTAATTAAATGAGATGAATGAAATGATTTTTATAATTTGCTGTTATAGCGGCATGAGAAATACACATTCTATGTAAATTTCAACTTTCTACCTCTTACGGTTCATGAGATAGAGACCTCTGACAGGCGGACGGACGGACAGCGGAGGATTAGTAATAGGGTTCCGTTCTCACCCTTCGGGTACGGAACCTTAAAAACGTAGTAAAACATGATAGTTCATAAATGGAAGTATTGTAAGTTTTACTGCTCTGTATCCTTTATTTAATCGTAAACTAAATAGTTGATTACACTTTGGTTTCTATCTGGTTTCTCTTTGTCTAGAAAGCCATGTCATCAGGCATGTCACACCCACATTTTAATTTGAACCCATTTATGCGCTTTAAATATCATTTTAATTTTTTTATTAACACGCTTTTTTAATTTCTCCCAATCCGACCCCATTCCTTTCCCTCGTGCTTAGAATTTCAATCTGCCGAGCCCGGAGCGCGAAGGACCAAAGGAGATAATGGCGCGTGACGTCACCGATGGCGGTCCTATGGCTGTTTACGAGGATATGGAGTACCAGAGATTTGAGCAGGACAATATGCCTGTTATCGAAATCGTTGAACTAGACAACTCTGAGCAGCCGTTACTTGGGGAGGGTGATAATGACCCTGAGTATGAACCTGAGGGCTCGTCAGCTCGCTCTAGGGGAAATGTGGTCCGTAAGCGCAAAGTAGCGAAGCAAGAACGGTCTAGGAGCAAGTCCCGTGGGCGTAAGACGAGGAGTCAGTCGAAACAAGAAGGGGATTTAGAATTGGTTGCGCTGTGATTGGTAGGGAAAATAAACTGTTGATGCAGCAGAGGCCGGTTATATGAAAGCATGCTCAATCTGTCTTTGCTTGAGCAACGCTTTTCTATGGCTTAAAACTCGTTGTGCATAGATCTATGACTGTGCAAGCTTTCATAATACGGGTCTAGTAATGAAAAGAATTAAAAAATTTGAGGTTTCAATTGATGATAAATTTATCAACATTTGCAGTAAAAACTAGTTGAAGTTCTAGATCTCAATCTGTAGAAATCTAACATAATGATGTATTCGGCCAGTTCGTAAACGAAAAGCTGTTGATAATATATCAGATAGCAAGCATTTGATATAAGATTTAGGTAGATTTTAAAGTCCAAGAAATCTATAGAAAATCTGAAATCTTTTCTCGATATCTGTTGATCGCAATCCCTTTCTGCTGTTTGCTTCACATCTTAGTTTAGTTATTTGAAGCTATCTGCCAATGGGGGCTATCGCGTGTGAATTTTCCACTAGAGGAGCTTGTGTCGCGTGAGGTCCAATAACATTCACTTTTCACTGGTTTTGGCAGGCTTCGTGACATAAATATAATTTCTTTAATTTAACTGTTGAAAAGTGATCTTCTTCGTGAAATTATCGCAAATGGATTATTTGACGATGAATGTGAACGCTTTGAAAGCGGAATTAAGAAAAAAGGCGCAAAAATAAGCAGCCTCAAAAAGCAGCTGTTTACGAACTTATTTTTGAATACTTAATGACAAACTTATTTTTAATACCTACTGTTTAATACCTAAAAATTAATACCGAATTTTAAGGCTATAACTCTGGACCTTAGTCAACAGTGGCGCCAACTGGTGAGCAAAGAAACGATAGTCCCCATTTGTGTGGTTAGGATTTCGCTAGTTTTTTAATGTGTTGTAATGTAAACAATGTATTTTGATATGTTAGTCGTCACGATATATTTCTGACGGAGCGCCGGACGCGAAATATGCGAAGAATTCTAAAATATGACTCATTGTCGATCTCATTTTTCTCGCTCACTCTTTTTGTATACAAAAATATTGAAAAGGACATGAGACATGATTTTTTTTTGGTCATGTGGTGTTAATGCTAGCCATGTTTAGTTGGTAAAAAAAATATTGGTTCGAAACCTAATATATAAAAAAATCTAACTTTGTATTCAATTTCAAACTCATTCAACAATCTGCCACAAGCAACTCAAACCAAAGTTTTCATATTACATTTTGTCTAGTGTCATATTATATTATTCTTTACTATTAATTTTAGACTAATTATTTTAAAGCAGTCGAGGTTTTGTATTCTACTTTCTCTTTCTACTGTAAATATTTTCATATTCATTTAGGAACTTTTTAAAAAATAACATATCAATTGCTCTGTGCCAATTTTGCCCTTCCATTTTCTCATAATCAGTTTAGTTCCTGTGTGCACAATCTCAACGAATTTCCTAAATGTACAATTTACTTTATTTGTTTTACTAGCATGACGTAAAGTAGGTAAACCTTAGTAAAGCTAGGTTCACATTGCTGTGTCGTGGCGCGCCAGAGCGCAATCGGTTACGTTTATTACCTATGACTAGATTCACATTAGTAGGTCGTGTTGGGGTGCCTAACTAATACGCGCCACGACACACCCCGACACAGCAATGTGAACCTAGCTTAAGTTGTAATAGTTATAATGTGAGCTGTGTGTATGTTATTTAGATTTAAAATCGCGTGACTGAAGTAGTTTATACGTAACTTCTAAATAAATGTAGTGAAATTTTTGTACATCTTTGGTTTTACTTCACCCTAAAATGTGCAAGTAATATTGGAATGCATGGGCTTAGCTTAGTAACTACACAAGGCAGACTGACACGCTAAATCGTAAGTATTTTTCTGTTATATTTTGCACTTTCCACCCCGATTTTCAATTTAATTTCGGCATTTACCTACTGTTTCTTTGGTTGGCAGAGCCCCGACTTCAGTGAGTCGATAGCATCGTCTGGACGACTAGACCTCATTCTTGTATAGGACACCTCGTAGTTCCATATTCGCACGGTAGAGGCGCTGTACCAAATCCCATACAAAAATGAAACGTCTCGTTTCGTAGAGACTATGGACTCGCTGATTTCAAGTCTCAGATCGTTATAACATCATCAGTCTTGAAATTGCCATTACATTTTTCTTGATTTCGCTTAATCTGGTCTTAAAATTGGCATTATATTTTTTTGACTGTAATCTAACGTTTATTTGTGATTTAATGCCTCACAAGAAAGTCAAAATAAACTAACGCCAAATTCTATTCAAAAATCTGTCATCTCTATCACTGTCACCGCAAAAGTTTAAAGCCGGGTCATAAACCTTTTTTGATGTTTCAGGGTGGAGGCGGCCTGGTTCAGCAGATCCGCAAGAGCTATAGCTTGTCGGACTTGACTGAGTGCGCCCCTATTGATGAGATCGACAGGGGCCATGACGAAGCGGACGATGTGATGACTGAACCCAGACTGATTCGACGAGTGCCTAAAAGGTAATTTATAATAAACTAGACGATCGCCTCGCGGTTTCACCCGCGTAGTTAACGTTCCCGTGGGATTTCCGGGATAAATATGGCCTATGTCACGCCCTGAAAAGTAAGCTTCCTAACGGTGAAATAATTTTTCAAATCGGACCAGTAGTTTCGGAGCCCATTGAATACAAACAAACAAACAAGCAATCAAATATTTCCTGTTTTTAATATTATTAAAGATAAATGATGCTTTACAACACACACAGCATCATCTAGCCCCGAGATAAGCAGAGCTTGTGTTATAGATACTGATATAAGTTATAATTATAACTGATATACAATACATTACATAGATTGATATTTTTAACTATACATATAAAATACCCAGAACAAATATTTGCAAATGTTACAAACATTTGTCCCAAGGTGGGAATCGAACCCGCAACCTCTTGCGTCGCACGCGGACCTTCGCTCGCCGCGCCACATCGGTCGTCAAACACTATTTAGATTAAATTAAACAAGTTTTTTTGAAAGCCTGCGTACATAAAGAATGTGATTGAGAATGACGTCATCTCTCATGTTGTCCCGCTTAGATCGGATTCGAACTAAGCAGGACAGCATGGAATATGACGTCATTCTCAATCCCATTATAAAAGTACGTAAGTTACAGCCTGATGGTACACTCGATAACCTGACGAACAACATTACTATAAAGGTCACTACATGAGGGCGGCTCTGGGTCGCTATTTGTTTGGTGGAAACCGTTCACCTATGCCTTTCCCTCCATAACGATCGAAATAAAAAGGATGGCACCATTTTAGTGCCTTCAAATTAGTTTAGTTTAGTTTTGACGACATCTGAATTGATACCATTGCATCCTTTTTAGGGTTCCGTACCTCAAAACGACAAAAGGAACCCTTATAGGATCACTTTGTTGTCCGTCTCTCTGTCTGTCAACCCCCTTTTCTCGGGAACGCGTGGACGTATCTAGTTGAAATTAACGTCAAATACTCAAGTCCGTAACCTCTTGGAGGCGCGGTATAAATAAAACTTCTAAGTCAACGCACTCAGAAGTTACAGCCGTTTATGTCACACAAAACCTGGGTACTTCTCGTAGACCTAGAATCATGAAATTTGGTGAGCAGCAAGGTCTTTTAGCACAAATAAAGAGAAAAATCCGAAAACCATACATTTGTAAAATTATCACTAAAAAAATTACTCTTAATACTCGCCATGGACCAAAACCTACCTACTTACCTACCTCCCGTTAACTTAGAAGCATAAAATTTAGTAAGAAGCAATTTCTTTTAGCACAAATAAAGAGAAAAATCCAGAAACCGTAAATTTGTAGCTTATTCAAAAAAAAAGCTGATTCTCGCCATGGACCAAAACCTACAGGTTACCTACTTCGCGTTGACCTAGAATCATAATTTGGCAAGATACAAGGTCTTACGGAACCCTTAGTGCGCGAGTCTGACTCGCACTTGACGTTTTATTTACTTATATCGATGTTTTCTACGGAATTACAATTGTGGATGGTGTATAACCGCGTACTTAATGGGATTGAAAATGACGTCATCTCTCATCCTGTCCTGCTCAGCAGGACGGTTTTCTGATTCGAACTGAGCAGCGGAGTCATTTTCAATCCCATTCTTTAAGTACGCAGGTTGTACCATACATCCTGCCTGAGGGCAGACATAACTTTATCTGTTTCTCAGTGTGTAAACCGTGAATACGTTATGTTTGTTTATCTGTGTGTGAATAGTGAATCCGCGAGTTGCGTTATAAGCCGTCACGTGCCGTCACACACAGAAGCCGTGGCCGGGCCGGAGGCGAAGGCGTGCGAGTTGTCATCATCATCATCATCAGCCTATATTAGTCCACTGCTAGACATAGGCCTCCCGTAATGAGCGCCATAGCGCCCTGTCTTCAGCTTGCCGCATCCAGCATCTGCCTGCAGTCTGTTTCTCTATAACATTCTTTAAGTACGCAGGTATACCATACATCCTGCCTGTAGGCAGGTCATAATTTTATCTGTTTCTCAATAACCTATTATTTGCAGTGGTTACGTGACCCGTCGAAGCGCGTCTGAATCAGGCGCTAACAAATCTATGTACTTCCCCGAGGTGGATGTCGATGTAAGACAACGGCCCAGAAGCGATGAACCGGACTTTAGGTAAATCATTTTTAAAATTACATAACTAAGAATTACATCTGAAAGTGAGTAAGCAAATGTTCTACGTCATTAACTACCTATAGAGCATATAGTGGTCCAGTGCTGGACACAAGCATCCCCCTGACGCCATTTTTTAACGACGCAGAAAGAGGGGTGTTATAAGTTTGACGTGTCTGCCTGTGTATCTGTCTGTGGTATCGTAGCTCCCAAACGGATGAAGTGTCATAGATAATTTTAGCCATGTTTCATGAAAATCTGTTTAGCCAATAAACGTCGACGGGTTCTTTTAAATTTTAATTTTGTCTGGTAGATCCAGCTAAACCAAAAAACCGAATTCTGAGAGTAGAGGCACATTGTAACGAATCGTAGGGATTTTTTTAAAGAATTTTGATAGGATATGGAACCCCATATCTTCGAATATAGAAAACGCACACATCATAGTGGAAATAGTGTTCAATATGCTATGAAAGCCTTTGAAAAAAATTTCGTTCCGCTTTAGTGTCCCTTGGCCCTCAACCTGAACTGAAAATTTATCATTTCTGAACAATTAAAAAAAAATGAACCACCACGCTCGGGATGGTTACGCTGAATAGGGTATACTTCGTCCTCCCTAGTCAACAACTTAAAAAAGTTTAAAGTTTTCTATCACGTTGTAAAAACCCTTATCAAATATTTTTTTGTGATTAAGTAACTTGTATTTCACCTTTCCAGCCACATCAAATCATCAGAAGACATAAGCTCCGGCTACTCAAGCGCAGATAACTCTGTCTCGCTCACTCGCACGGCGTCGTTGGGTGCTCGCGCTCGCACACGCAACACTCGTACGCAAGTCACCACCATCAAACGTCCGCAGGCGGCCGAGGTCTGGTAACATTCTAAGTTTCAAATCGCATACAAATATTCCTTGCATCATTATTGGTGTCGATTCTGACGTCGCCAGAGCAAACTAATATGAGATCACTAAAAATGTTGCCGTCCCTTTCATAAACGCGAACTAAACGGGATTACATCATCTTTAGTTCTGTCAAATTAGTTTACTTTTGGCACTAATTCCTACAAAAAGAGGAGTTCTTTGAAAGAAGTTTCCTGAGCGTGGCGCTAGTAGTCGATAGCTTAGCTATAAAATTGTGTCGATTCTGTTGTTACATTCCATTCTCAGTCTAAATACTAGTCTAGAGTCTGTGCAAAAAGAGAACCGTGTCGTTGCGTTGCGATGAACTTACTGATGAAAACAGTTGGTGTCTACGATGTCTACAAAGTATCAAATACTTTTAGTCGTACTGCAAAAGACTGAGCAGTGTTGTAGAGTTGTCAACGTAACAAAAGTAGTAAATTTGCACACGCGCGACCTCTATTCCTCAGATGCTTCTCTTGTTGCACAGACTGTACGACCGGACATAGGCCTCCCCTAATGAGCGCCTCATTGGCTCTTCTCCCAAGAGGGAAATGCTATCTTCACGCTGGCCTGGTTTTGGAATCTAAACTAAACGAATTTATCAGCACTAAAAAAGTCTCCATTGATAATCAAAAAAGGACTGCAGACAAGTTTAGTGCTGGCAAATTGGTTTCCTGTAATGCAACAAAAGATACCTTTGTAGTTCCATTAAATCCCGCGTGACTTCTTTCGTAAAACATCTATGTATATATTTATATGGGATCATCAAGAGAGCTAATATCGATAATGAAAGCTACAAATGACGCAGCTTGAATAAGTTAAATTGATATAGAATCTTGTTATGGTATATTGGTTGAAAAAATCTCTAAAAAGTAAAAAAAAATCTCGTTTTAATCAATGTGTTTTACCGTAAAATAAGGTACTACTGAATTTTCTATAAAACTGATTTTAATAATTGTAATAATAGACTGATGTAGATGGATTTAGATAGATAACAAAATACTTAAAATAATAACCACAAATAGGAATTTGGATTAGTAGCATTGATTGTTTATGCCAGGCTTGTCAGCCTTAATCGTTAGTTTGTAATAATAATAATTAAATTCATCTGAAAATATTAATTGTTGTAATAGTTATAAGAGCCAAAATCTAGCAAAGTAACCTATTAGATAGAAATTGCAGTATGTATGACCGCTAAAAATTACATTATGTTGGTGTGTCAGGGTTGAAAAAATGGTGCTGGAAAAAATTATTAGGGAATTGTGCGCTATATTGTATTGGCTAAATAAGCCTCTGTTGTCTGTATCTTATTGTTAGAAGTTTAGTTTTATTAGAAGTAGTGGTGACACAATCTAGTTATTTTCATTTCTTGAACAATATTTTGCGTAAGAAAGCGATACAAACTCATTTTCGCATTTAATTTTTTTCATAAATCGTAAATTAAGTTTTGCATGATATGATTTTAGTTTTAGATTTTTTTGCTTTTACTTATCTAAGCCTGCCTATTATGCATTTATAAGCATTTATTTTCTTTGATGTAGATATAAGTGCTTTTTATTTTAAGGAGAGTGAAGTAATCATCGAGGAACTACGAGACGACGATATTGACTATGCGAATATGCCCTCCTTAGTTAACCTTCCTAATCAAATATTCGTGTCCCATACACAGCCTCCTTTCTTATACCAATATGTGGGAGACCAAGTCAGAATTATCCAAGTTTTAGGCGGTGACCCTTTAGTTGCTAAAGTTATAGAGAAAGAAACTATTGAGAAAACTATTATTCCTGATGATAATGATGAAGTGATTGATACGAAAGATTCCCCTGAACTAAAGACAGACGAAAAAAAAGAAACGTTAATTGTTGAATCTACCATTGAATGTGAAACTGTATCTGATAAAGTAAAATCTAACACAATGTCTGTTCTAGAGCCTGTTGAAGTAACAGAAAGTATCTCGGTTGAAAATGCTACCAGAGGTATTGATCCAAAAGAAACCATAATTGAATTGAATATTGTAGAGAAAACTCGTGAAATTTCTGATACAAAGGTTGAAAAAGAAGCGCAGCCAAGCCACGACACCAAACAAGATGTTATGATACAGCAAACTGACGATAAAGAAATAGTCAGTATAGATCCTTCATTAACTGACAATAATTTAGCCGAAAGTGGTGATGATGAAGCGTCTTTCGGCACCCCTGAAAACTCTCCTAAAACCAAGAGAAAACTTGCTAAAGGTAAATATGGTAAGGGTAAAGCTCCACCCCCACCTGTAAATACAAATTCCAATAAATCAATTGGCCAAAACGTCTGCGATACCACTTCACAAGAAAGTCTTGTCGATGTTGTTAATAGAATGCCCAATACAGCCATCCAAGAATCAGGAAAGTTTCACAAAAACAGAAATCTTCAAGTGAATCCTATCTCCGAAAATAAAAGACGACATAAGTCTAAATCGCCAGGAAAAATACCAAAAAGTAACACAACAGCTATTGGTAAATTATTACAGTTACCGGGCAAACTTGCATTTTGGAACAAAACTGATGATGCTAAACAATCTAAATCAGACGTCTCCGAGATATCAGATCACAGTAGAAGATCTTCTAATATAGATCAAGGAATCATTGATGAGTTCCAGAGCTGTCCCGATCTGAGTAAGATAATACCGCTTCAAATTCAAGAAGATCAGATCAGTTTCAAAGACGCTATAATAGACAACGATGATATAGCAAGAGATATAATTGATAAAAGCGATGCGTTGCAAAAACTTATTGAAGCGAAAATAGAGAGTCACCCTGAGTACAAAATAGTCTCTTTACATGCGGAGATCCCAACGACATCGAAAAGCACGGACGTGTAGATAATCCTTTAGTCCCGAATCTATTAAAAGTCAAATGGAACAAGCAGAACAGTATGTTTATTGTTTTACGTGTGGGCATGAACTTGACTACTATTTGCAAATTACAATAAAAGAAATGTCTATCAAATCTAACACACCCTGAAAACATTTAAACCTAATTATGAATCTCTTGACTGTATTATTTAGATTGTTTTATATATTTGTGCTGTATTTCGTGTTGCCTTTTAATTTGTGTTATTTTATAGTACGTGGCTACATAGCTATTAATATCGTAACATAATTTTTGTGCATTCAACATTGTCGCTTAGTTATGCATAATCAAGAAGTTTGCGTTGTTTGAAGAATAAGTACTTAAAGATAGCTTTTGAGCATGTTTATGTCCAAATGTTTAGGTTTTTCACTGGATGTAGCTATCCTCAAATGGGGTATTTTACTACTGATTATTCGGTATTTTTATTGTTGCCTTGTAAAGCTGGCTAAGTTTTAGAACCTAGTAGAAAATAATTGATTGAAATTGCACCAAATCAGCCATCAGCCAAATACCCTATTACGCGATAGTACATGCTCCTAATGCTTCTGCTTATTTTTCACTTAGTTTCAAATATACGTTTTTTTTACAGGCAATGCTGACGGCCTCTGCTACAAATACGTTGCCCCGCGCAAAAAAATCTAATAAGAGGAAAACTCAATAGATATACCTGCCTAGGTATAAAATTTAGTTTTGCTGCTTTTTGCTATCAAAAGATAACAACATTTTAGCAATTCTAGCTAACAGACTTGCTATAAAAAGGTTAATTAATACCAACATTAATTTATGCCTACTTAAATGACCGTTGGTAATAAAATAAGGTTATATACGTATTTAAAAAGAACTACTTAAAAAAAGTCGTGCGCGTAGTGTAGGGAATTCCCTGATCGTGGCGGTACTAGTCGGTATCTTAAAATGTTGGTTGTTTGTGGTATGGTATGGTATTGTTTATAGTTCTTTTTAATTTCCGTGGGATTTATCTCGTGAATCCTTCTCTCAGTCAACTCAAAATGTTCCAGATTACTCGAATCATATTGCTCAAAATTACCTACTGCAAAAATGAATAGGTACCGGGTAAAATGGGGTGTATAGACTCTAAAGGGTGAATAGAAATTGAAGAAATACTGGAGCAAAACAGCCATTCCCAGAGGTCATATGGACTGAAACAGAGGTATCCTTAGTCACAGACTAAGGAGAAAATACTTCCGCTGCTACCAGCCAGATTTACCCTGGAGTCTCTATTCACTGCGTTTTACGTACACGTAGTTTTTTGAATTGTTTGCAATATGCGGCATTAAATAGACTAGTTTTATATCATGGGGTACTTAGTTATTCTCATTATTAACCTTTCTTTCTGACTATTACTTGGTCAGCTTACGAATATCGAGGTATTTTTTGGATTATTAGGTAGGTACCTCAACTTGGGTGAATTTGTATATTTTTTCGCCAAAATTTGCCAAAAATTACTCTTGAATCTTGATGGATTAGAATTTTAGCAAGTTATAGTTTTTATCGATTGTACCTATAGTTGTTACCTATACCTAATGGAAGGAAACTAGTCGAAAATATTTGAGCTAGCTCATTAAAATAGAATAAGAGGCTTTGATGTATCAGGGTATGTTTATTTTGAGAAAATAAGCTGGAACGTACCTACACAGTACACGTGTTTTTATCATTTATGGCTTCCTTGAGCGCAACTGTCGACAAATTCTATGCGGGCGCCACTTTCGCACATAAATGCGTGGTGTTTGTTTGAAGGGACGCCCTCAGATTTAAAAATAAAGCGCTCAAATACGGAAAGCTATTGTGGGAAGGCTATTCAAAAAGCCGTATTGATCAGCATGTTTCGTTATCAAAAATTATGTTAAATACTAAAGTGAAGCTGTTTTTTGGTTTATTCTTATCATACCTAGATTATTATTTAATTTTAATGCGTACTTCTATGAGATTTACGAAACATTTGTTTTTTTTTCAATATTTTTATTGAGAAGGAGTGGATTGTATTATGTTTTCAATATATCTGTTAAGGGCATGCAAACAAGAATGCAATGCCTATCCCAATATTCCATAAAGAACTTAAATATTTAATGTAGAACCAAACAATCGTAAATGGCGAAGGCAGAAAATCTACCAATTGTGTTTACAGTCTGCAGTTAGCTCAATTGTAAATACTAGTTCTAATTTGTTTCTATTCTTTGATTGTAATTTTCTTTATTGGTTTGGTTTTTTGGCACACCTTTTGCTTTGTTAGGTTCTAACAAATTGCGGTTCATTTTATTCAGGCGTTACCCCGACTCGTATTAGCGTGCGACCTATTTTAAGGTTAAACAAATGAATTTTCAAAAGTGCATTGGTCAGTGCGAAAACAGAGTTTGGTGGCCAGAAAGAGCAACTACGCATCACTATACAAAATAAAACTGTTACAGAGGCATTAAAAAAGCTTATGATAGGTATCACAAACTGGCTAATGGAATTCGGAAAATTCTATTGTTTAACGTAATAACACAGATTAGATAACGTTACTTCGTAAGTAATAATACGATAACATACATAAGTGGCGGCGGTAGTGTGAGTTGGGGTGGCGCCTTAACCAACTATTTCTAGATGTATAAAATAAGACGTGTTAAATGTTCCTTATTTAATTAAAATGAATGACATAAGTACCTGTATTTTGTCTTCTACTTACATCATTTTTAAATAGCAGACAAAATACAGTATTAAGTAAGTATCTTCAGTATTAAAGGAAATACTTTTAGCAAATGTTGCACAAATGTCAATAACATTTCTTAAATATCATAACTTAACTAGGTTTTTAAAGATATTACATTTTTGTGCATAATCTTGCATATTACATTGTTCTAAATAATTAATGTTGCAATTAATATAGTTACCATGTTATTAAGTTACTTGCTGTACATAAAGGAATGACTGTCACAATGCATGTTTTGATTTAAAAATAAAAAATTACATAAATGATTCAGTTTTATTCTTTATGCTTAACTTCAAAGTTTCGAAAATAAACAATAAGTGATCATCTTTGTACTGTGTATCGGTTGAGAGCTGATTCCCAATCAAATCAAGCGTAGCAGGATCCCATAGCTTAATCCAGTATAATAAGGAAAACAGTTTGTGATAGCATTTATGACTAACAGCATCTGTTATTTCTATGCAGGGCAAATTTTGAACAATCCCAAAGAGTTTTGGCCCAATGGACTCATTGAAACTTTTGTTATAACGGGAAGCATATTTTTGGATGATATTTATTGTTTGTAAATCAATTGTCCTATCGAACAATACATCAGGTAGGTTTGAGCGCCACTTAATGAATGCATCGGTTTTATGAAAATGCTCCAAGTTTTCATTCAATGCAATTTGGCACAACAAGCCAAATATCCTCTGTTTGAAAGATATTGACATGTTTTTGTTGAAATAAGACCAGATAATTTTTCTGAACAGTGCATCCATTACTGACAATGTTTTCGTCCAACCATTGAGTTTTGAAAATATTGTGTTCAGGATTTTAATGACTTCAATATTCACTCTATCCTTGGTGTTCTCATTAAAAGTTTTCTCAATGTAATTCAAGACGGACAGGATATCTTCGTTGTTGTCTTTAATATTGATTTTGGGGTTCAGAAGAATAAACAAATTACAAATTGCCAAATTCTCAGCTATTAATTCAGGGTCAGTTTGGATCATATTTTCATTTCGCAAGGTCATACACCGAGGTTTCAATCTTGGATTTGTCAAAAATGGGAAAGTCTTGACAAAGTGCTGTGCGTACTGTTGACCGTATTTTTGGCAAAATATGCTTTCAATGTTACAATTTGGGTTCTTCTTGTTGTAATGCTGAACAAGGCTCCAAAGTAATGTCATTACTTTTAATAAATATTTTAAAAGATGGGAAGCATCTTCACTGATAACATTTTCAAAAAATTTCTCCAAATTTTTAGTAGGACACACTTCTACCCAGGTTTCGAATAAAAGAGGCATCAGAGTATCAGTATACTCTGTGAACATTCCAACTTCATCAACTGGCGTAGTTTCTTGTGCTTTCTTGGATGAAAAGCTTGCCAAATGACACACTGCTGTATAATTCGGATTAAACAGAGGATAGTAGTTCACCTTGTTTATGTCAAAATATTTTGTGTTGCTAATGACTTCTCTATCATCATCATTGACATGTTCGTACTGAATGAACTTGCTGAGGTAATCTTGAAGTCGGTTGAGTACTTTTACCCGCCAACGCACACTTGTAATTTGGCTTCCTAAATTGACAGTCAGTGTTCGCCCTGGTTTTGAATCCACACGTAATTTAGAAATCATGTTCAAGAAGTTGGGAATTATCTTGTGGAAGTCTTCTGCTACTTTATGTGGTGCAAATTCCAAGAGTATGTCAAGGAATAAAAGGGAATCCTCCTGGAGTCTGTAATCTATATTAGTCATGGCGCTTCTCAAGTAAGTAGACATAATGTCATAAAATGGGTCTATTTTCTCAATGCTAGCTTTTGATAGTATTTTGTACAAAACTTGCAGGCATTCGCGACGAATCTGAAAGAGAAAAATGTTACATTATTACTCTTGCCATCTTACCTCAATAACATGCTAGAAAAATGGTTGTAGTACCGATCAGCACTCATATGAGAAAGAGAGATAACTTATTTTATCAAAAAAAAAACACTTTAGTAGGTACAAGTCAATGGCAAGTACATAATACACTTGCGAGCTTTAAACTGGAATCGCTTCAAGGGTTGTTCAAGACTAATTTTTACAATTTCTTTGCAGTGAACTATGAGTTAAGTTATGTTTTCCCTTACGCAGGATTTATTGGCGACGATAAATTTTGATTTAATGCACGATAATGTCCGCTGCCACACCGCAGCAGTGACTAGACAGTACCGACAGACGTCTTCCATGTCGGCATTCCCACACTAGACTGGCCAGCCCTTATTCCTGACTTGAACCCAATCTGGCATTATGTGGGACGAGCTAAAACAGCGGATACGAGGGAGAAATCCGGAGAAATCAGCTCCGGCGCCGATAGAAGCCCATAGATGCAACTTCGACCTATTGCATTAATTCCCAAAATTTAGGTAGCCAATTTAATTAATTTTAAATCTTCTTGATATCACTTGAAAGGTAACAAAATTACCTTTCAAATGATATACCACAATCTATAGTTCATTGTACATAAATTGTAAAAAAATTGTTTTGATCAACTCGCGATGAAGCGATTCCATTTTAAAGCTCGCAAGTGTATATGTAGAAGTACATAATTTGAGGCAGATGACAACAACACAGAGAACAACTTATTTACTTTATGTCCACTGCTGTACATACCTCCAACTAATACATGGTTGTTATGATTGGTGAACGCTGAGAACACCATGGTAATGGTGTGTAACTTAGTGTTATTTTTCTAATTTTGTCTTTATGTTCTTCCCTCTTTCTGTTATTATTATTTTTTTTAATTTACATATTATAATGACGAAGTTTCTTCTTGATACTGTAAAGCTACTATATGATGATGAATAAACTTTAGACTATATAGTTGTAGGTATAGTCGGTGCCAAATAACGTGGCAATAAAGGACATTCACCTACTTTCATTACGTTAACTTAAACTCGAATAAAAGTGTCGCTAATTCTGTAGCTTATCATACAACCCTATCGAAACGTGCTATCGCTAAGAGTCTCATGGTACAATGCACGTCAATGACAAGACGGCCAAGGCAAAAGTATACAACCCAAAAATTACATGAATTTGAGGAAAAATACCCTATGAAACTATAAGTTATATTGACTTATTTTATTGGTATAAAATACAAAATGTATTTGAAAGCGGCGTTTTTTATTTAATTCATTAAAAACATTATTGTTAATAGTGCCAAATTACATTCACACGACCAAGAAAAAGACATTATTTTAGTCTATCATTAGATTTTAATTATTATGCAGCCAGCGTCTTGGGGACGCTTCCGACTGGTGTTGATATGGATCAGTTGAGCTATCTGTAGACTGTTTGCAACAGTCGGCAGTTAGCTCAATTGTTTCAATTGTAAATACTAGTATAATTTTCTTTGTGAATAAATGTCTGTTAATTTAAAAATACAAAATTGTACAAATCTCTGATTTTATCGTTAATAAGCTTCGATCGAACAATTATGTAACCCCGAAATATTGTGAGTTATGGTCGTTCTATTTTCTCGGCACTCGCGTCAGGTGTGCAAAACCTATGGCGCGAGCGGCAGAGCGGCAGAGCAATGCACGATCGCATCATCTCGGATTTTGTTTTCTCATTCCGCTTCGGAATTCGCTTGCGTTCAGTCGATTTGGGGTGATTTAAATTGAGTTTATTATTGTGGTTCTGATAAGGTGTTGTTTTTAGTTACTGTTGTTGGTTTTTGTTACTTTGTTGTTTTTTTGTTACTGTTCTTGTTGTTTTCAAAAGTCCTAGCTACCTAAGTACCTGCCTAACCTTCTCGCTATTTAATTTGTATGTATGCAAAAATTTTAATACAATATTTTTGATGTTGTTATATTTTTTTATGAATAAACCTGTATGATTGAAAAAACGTGTATATTTTAACTCTCCTCATAAAATTATTACGCTACTTATTTCGTTTACTCAAATAATTAATTATAGAATCCCATAAATTTTACATAATACCTAAACTTACAATTATCTCGATATCCAATATCAGAGGGGTGATGCCGTTAATAAGTTGTCCGAGAGTTAGCTCCAACAACTCGGGATGTGAATTTATAAGCTCTTTGAGTCCATCGAGAGCTTCTTTCTTGGTATGGATATTGAAATGCTTCAACCGCGATAAAAGTTCTGTCACATTCAGTTTTCTCGTAGATAACCATTCTGATTCAATGTGTTTCTTCAGCTGTTCCTTTATTACAATCTTCTTTACCTTGAAATTGGTTTTAGTAACATTGGTTCCTTTCGGTAGATCTTTCTTTCCTTTCAATTTAGTTTTCGATTTTTCAGATTTGAGGAATTTTTGATACCTCGTAGCGCCGGTCTTCGGCATCTCTAACGTAGATTCAATTGATTCACTGCAGTTTACAGAAAATACACGTTATGTTTAGGAATAAAACTGCGAGACTTGTAAGATGGCTGCGAGCGGGAGCAAGCAAAACCATGGCACGGGACGGGGCGCAACGCAAGCAATGCATGCAGGTAAAATCAATAAAAACAACCTAAAAATTATTTCTGTATTTCTTGTCCGACTGAAAAAATCTGAATGAATGAAAAAATCTGAATGAAATAGTCTGAATGACGTTCACAGAAGTGACAATTTGATTTGACAAAGATCCGAGTGAGTTGGTTTATCAAAGTCTACAAATGGATGTCACTGTCATGTCAACAGGTTATAGGATAGGTTACACCGTGCGAGCAGCTGATGTGACAGTAGACAGCTACTGCACCAGTGTACTGTCATAATTCGTCTGTATCACTGGTGCAATGTCGTCACAAAATACACGTTTATTCACAGTACAGTACATACCACAATAAAAGCGGTTACGAAAATACTTTGTATTGAAATACTTAGATTGAAAAAAAGAAGAAAAAAAGAAGTATTCGGGTCAGGAATTGGCTGCAAAAAAAAGGGGCAACGCATACAATATTTAAAGAGCTATATGATGTAGATCCCCGAGAATATAAAGCCAACACGAAACACTGCACCCGGCGCGCGGCGTGGGCCCGAGCGTACGAGCTACTGTCATTTCGCAAAATCGTGCGTTGACGACCGAGCGGCGTGCGAGTGGCGTGGTGGGGGAAGGCAAGTAGCGAGTAAAAACAAAAAATGTTGAAGTAACTCGGACGCGAGCAACTGTCCCACTCGCACATGACAGTAACTCGTATGATGCGGTCACACGGGCGTAGTAGCTGCACCTCAGTAACTGACTCGGTCAGCTCGCATGCCAGCTCGCTCGCTCACCTTTAAACCAATGAAAAAAATTGGTTGCCTGTAAAGTCGGTATACGGGCGAAAGTTTTACGTGACAACGACTTTGAGTTCCTTTCACTTTTTATGTCTGCATAACGTGAGCGGAGCGTAACGCGTAACGCAGTTTCTTGAAGTGTCACCCGGCAAACCAATTTATAAGACGTTGTCACGTCAAAAAGGAAACCGATAAAATCACATTCATTTCAAGTCATTGTGCATTCTCTTTCTACGGATTTAGTACATGGAGAAGCCCCATCATCCTTTAAATATAAACGGTCTCTATGGAATTGTACCCAAGACACCCTTGGAGAAACATAGTTGGGTACTTACATCTAAGGTCGGAGTAGTCCCTACTTTATTTATTAACAAATTCCAAAATAGGTATGTACGGGTAACGCTATAACTTAACTAAAACCAACATAGCATCATTTCACACGGTAGGCAAACGACCCGATTGAAACAATAGAAGTTTTATTATGGTTGTGTTCCAGTGAGTTAGTAGATAATTATTTTAGTTAGAGTTGTTAAGTAGGAAGGTAAGATTGAATTTATTTATGAAAAATTCTTTAGAACGTTAAAGAGTGTATCCATACATGCATCTTCTCATATAAAATGTTAAATTCCCTTTTCATTGTGAATAAAAGAAGGAGAAGTAATATAATTGTTGTTAGACATTGTCACATTTGTCATGTTACCGTCTTTCATTTTCACATTTGTCACGTTAGGTATAAGTAGGGGGAGGTGGGGTGCATTGATACAAGGGGCACATTGATACACTAGCCTTATCTAATAATTGAGTGTATGGATTTGAGTTTCGCTATCTCCAAAACTTTCGGAAAAACTTCCGAACGCATCCATTGTAATCGCACCGACCGTCTGCCAACGGGTGGCCTTGGACATGTGGAAACATGTTTTGAGCGTCATGAAGTAAATTCTGTCGCAATATGTGAAAGTGTTTCGACGCTCTTCGATAACATCTAACGAGGATCTTTATATACCAAAGGTAAGTTAAACTATCAATAATTATGATTTTTGTAAATTTTACTTTAAATCAAA
This sequence comes from Eupithecia subfuscata, assembly GCA_963564075.1. Taxonomy (NCBI): domain Eukaryota; kingdom Metazoa; phylum Arthropoda; class Insecta; order Lepidoptera; family Geometridae; genus Eupithecia; species Eupithecia subfuscata. The sequence goes on along the minus strand of OY751109.1, from coordinate 11,273,353 downwards.
AATAGTTTTCATATGATAATTCGAATTTCTAAAAATGTCGTTTGGGGCACTTTGATGCAATAAAGTGTGGGGCACATTGATGTGTATCATTGTGCCCCGTCTCTGTATTAATATAAAAATGTAAGGGATTTCCTTCTCATAAAATTTGAAAAAAATAAGATCGATGCTCCTCTATGTTGCTAAAGTCATTACTAAATACAATTTGACTGAGTATAACTTGTTATACTTGAGAAAAAAAAGTGCCAAGTCCTACATTTTTGTCTTTCCAGATGTCGAAGACAAAGCAAGTGTTGATTTTCGAGATGTTGGTTTACATCCGACTACACCAAATTTTACGTAAGACACAACTCGAACCTCATCTATGTAAAGTTTTTCTATTAATTTGAGTGCATATAATGTGCAATAAAAGAATAAAAAGATTTATATTGCTTTTTCAAATAATATTAAGTTTGATAGTTTGATTTATTGATTGTTTGAGTCCGACTGAAGGCTGATTATGATCTAATCACAATAAACAAGTAGAATCAATGTAAAAGTGTTTTAATTTGATAATCTTCATTGATTTTTGACCCTGTATGAAAGTGCCCCACGTGGTGTATCAAAGTACCCCGCTAGTGGGGCAGATTGAGACAAAAGCCATTTTTTACTAAACATCATTTATTTCTTTTCTTTGATGACTTAAACCATTTTAAACTATGACATTATAATATTTAATTGTTTAGCTATACGTTTAATGCAAAATTTATGAAAATATTATGTTTATCCACATTTTATGGAACTTTAAATTTTTGTGTATCAATCTGCCCCACTTCCCCCTAGGTGCTGCAGTATGGATCCCCTTTACCAGTATCAACCTTAGCTTTAAGTGTCCTTCCACATCATCAGTTTTCACTGGAGAAGCCGTGGCCATCTTTGAAGCCATTCTCTTTGTAAAATCACACAACCTAAATAATTCAATAATTTTCACTGATTCCAGAAGTTGCCTACAGTCAAACCTATCGAATCCCTTTAGACATATATCTCGCTTCCCTATAATCATGCAAATTAAAAATTCTCTTTATGATTGATCATCAAAACGGCATCAATATCATCCTTGCCTGGATTCCTGGTCATTCAGGGATTCCAGGTAATGAGGCAGCTGATAGCCATGCAAAATCTGCAATTCAATTAGGTTCACTTGAACATTTCAAAACCTTCTCGCATGATCTCTGTCTCCTTCCTAAAAGGCTGCTTGAGAAATCCTGGACAGACAATTGGAACTCATCAAAGCAAATGAAAGGCAAACATTACCTATGCTGATATACAGCCAGAGATACCCTCAGTACCCTGGTTCTCCAAATTCCAAAAGGCAAATAAATTTACTACCTCTACTTTATGTAGGTTAAGACTGGGTCACTGCTGTCCAGTTTTTTTGGCTAAACTTAGGATTAGGGATCATTCTATGTGTGAGTGTGGTTTAGAAGAAGGAACCATTGACCACATATTTATCAATTGCTCTAAATTAAATTTTTCCCTTTATGATGTACTCCCCCCTGATATTCCTCGTCCTACTTCCCTCAAATGTTTACTATGCCTCATATTCCCCCCCCCTCCTATAATTTTTTTTTAATGTAAAATTGTAAATTCCAATAAGATTAAACTGTAATGTAAATATTAGCCTTATTTCCTAATTTGTACAGTTCCTATTATTAACCCCTTTTTGTTTGTGCAAGCTTCCCACTAACTTTGTGTTGTTTTTTTAGGTCCAAATCAATGGTTAAATAAGAGTTATTTGTTTGTCTTTTTTTTAAATAGAAAATTCTACCGTTATTTAAAACTCTACAAGAGTTTATGACTCTTTTGACACGGACACTGGCAGAATTGTGGCAGCACAGCCACAGCGAGCCATCAAAATAAGAAGTTGAAGTTGTAGTTAAGTTTAGGTATAAGTAGGTTAGGTAGGTACGTAACTACGTACCGTACCGTCTAATAATCTAAAACACGTGTTCGATTTTGTGTGTGGTAGCACGGTATTAAAGGATAATATTACCGTGATTATAATTATTAAGTACCTTTACAGGGTACTTTAGAATAATTTATATAAGGTGTTGTACATGTACACAGCCCATCATCCCACAGACATATTCCAAATTGCTTGCTGTTGCTGCTGACTCGTCGCATTACTATCAGAGAAGGTGTAATCACTAATCACCTCTAATTACAATTCCAACCAAACCAAGTTCTATTTTCATAGGGAACGTAAGTAGGTAATTGTTCTGTCTGTGAACGTCCAACATACATAAAAATGAAAATAAAGAAACAACACCATAAAAAAACGTATCAACATAAACTAAACCGCAAGAGGATGCATCTCAAGCAAAAGAATACAGGCAATGTGAAAATGTAAGTTTGTTTACAGTTTTTCAACCAAATTCAATACCTACCTGATTCATAACCCACGGAACTCAAATTCTTAAGGTAAGTATCTCCTTCTGTTACAGTAAAATAATTAACGACGCATGGAATCACAACAAGTCATCACATAGAAACCTGAAGAATATGGGTTTAGTCAATGACCCAAACAAAGCTATCCCTATTCCCAACTTCAAAGAGATAAAACTGAAACAAGCTAGGAAAATTGTGAATGATGATGAATCTGAGGAAGAAGAAGAAGTACAAAGGCTGCCTGCTCCAAAAAAAGAAATTGCAGAAATATTGGAAATGGAAGCAAGGGCACCTCGGCAAAGAAAGTTCATGTAAGTTTTGACTATTCTACCACTGGCATTCACTGTCCACCTGTTCTCTGGCTTTTGTATTGCGGACACTCGAAGATAGACCATGAAGATTATAAGTGAATCTTTCTAATCTTTATAATATTTGCAGGCTACCTAAAGGTCAAGTTGAATTTATTACATATCTACTCGACAAATATGGTCACGATTACAAGTCTATGGAGAGGGATAAGAAGAATTACTACCAAGAAACATGGAAACAGCTAAGACAGAAGATCAAAACATTTATGGGGATACCTAAACAGTATGGAGAGTACCTGGCATCGAAAGGATTACTAGATGTAGACCTAGATGAGGACGAATTAAAAAAACAGGCTAAAGCATTGGCTATGGACTAGGCCTCATTTGATAGGGTATCAATAGTTTCATTAAAAGAAGTGACACATGGACTGGCCTTTATTGATAAATTAATGCCCTGATAGAATATAGCTAGAAGATCTCATCTAGGGATGATGTTTAAGTAAATATAGTTATTTCATAAAACGAAATACATAATTTACTGTGTTTTGCAATCATTTGGTACATCTTTCACAGCTTTCACATTTTTTAATTGTTCATACCAATCCTTATCCATTTCCAGAAGTTGTTGGGGTTTCTTGTACTGCAAAAATAAAAATACTAAAATACTGTTTAAAATTAGCCAGGGTCATCCCTCTGTTGGGTAAATCCCTCTGATCTATCCATGCATCATGATCTTGTGTCAGGATTGGACTCACGGAGTAAATACAGAGAGGAGGTGTTGTAATAGATTTACCTAAGAAACAATGCATGACACTTTGCGGGATGAGGGGGTGTTAGATCCAGCCCACTTTTTTGTTTTCCATCTACCGGTAAAAAGCACAACTGCTTGCGTCAATCTGTGTCGATGCTACTACGTAGTTTAACTACCTCACACTAGATGTCACTACGTATAGGATGTAACAGGGACTTACTCAGAATTTTGGTAGGTACCATTTTTTTTGTAGATAAGTAATACTTGCCTAAATAAAATGTCGCATGACGCGAATGAGCTTCATACTTGACATAAGACTTTTGAATTTTGATATGGTCAAGTAATAATAATTTCAGAGTCTGCCTCTGAAATTAGTATTACAAATAATAAATAAAATAAATCAAACTAAATTTTATTTACATAAAATAATTGGATTCTAATTACGACTGTCTTTTTGTTAAATTCATGGTTGTTGTTCATAGATGACGATAGATGGTGGCATGTTTAAAAATGATTATAAAAACTGCAAAAATAATATTTAGCCGACTAAAAAGTCTTAAGAAATGTGAGTGGACCAAATTTCGGTACGTATGATTATTAAATTATATTAATACTGCCCTCCTTACCTATTTATTTTTAGTTCCCATGACACGAAGTGTCGCCATCTATTGTCAAGTAGAATAAGTATATTTGGAGATGCCGACATGAAGAGAGATTTTTATAGAACTATTCTTATAAATAACTTGCACATGAAATGTGATGCCATTCATAGCATCAGACAGAATGTCTATCTGAGTAGTTTTTACAAGATAAAACAACACTTTCATCCTTTTCTACTTAGTGACATGTAAATAACATGAATATGCCACTGCATCTCCTCTCTGTATTTGCTCCGTGGTTGGACCACACAATGAAGGTTAAACATCCTACTTCCTATCCTACTAATATCATAAACATGAAAGTTTGTAAGTATGGATGGATGGTTTGTTACTTTTTCACGTAAAAACTACTGAACGGATTGGGCTGAAATTTAGCATTAGGTAATTGTAATCCTGGAATCAAACATAGGCTACTTTTTATCCCATAAATCAGTTCCCGTGGGATAGAAATCACCTTTAAACGTTTCCATAAAAACAATGCGTGTGAAGCCGCGGGGCGCAGCTAGTAATTACATAAGTAATAAATGAAGAATGTTACCCACCTGAATTATCAAAGTATTATACTGATGAGAACAATTTAAATTCATTTGATCAAATGGTATGTTCAGTCTCACAAGCTCGGGTACTTGCAGTTTTTTAAAATATTTTTTGTTTGAGGTGCGAACAATGATACATTTCTCGTTATTGTTTGCATTTATGGAGTATGTTTCTATTGGATATGGCAGGTTTCTGATACGCCATTCTAAGTTCACTCTAGTATTTCGTCTGGTTACCATTGGCTGAAAACAGTTACCATAGAAACTAATTATTCAATAGGCAAAATCAGACAAATGCATAAAATCAATAGATTTACTTTTTTATAATCATCTCAGCTGACGGGCTTCTATTGCTGGATATAAGCCTCCATAGAGATCATCACCATTACAATACCGTTCCCGCACCTGGTCCTGCGATTATGATGTGATTTACTTATGTGTGATTCAAACATTGGAATGTAATCAACCGTAATCTAACTTACTTGATCATTGGATTCTATAATATCTGTTATGATGTCACTATTAAAAGCAAAATCATTCTTGGGAATAGCATCAGGTATTTGGTCTCCCACTTCTACTTCCCAATTGCCTTCACCTCCGAGCTTCCCTTTGACTTTCCAGGCTCGGCGACACAATACCTGGGTGTCTACGTTGTACTCTTCTACCATCTCCCGGCCATCGTCGAATTTATAGTGGATCTTCTTTAGTTTATCTTCCTTCAAGCATGTTTTTTCAGCATCTACTAAAGATCTATACCAGATAGTATTTCTATGCATTTTCGGACTCGTTGTAGATCGAAGAGTAAAACTTTCTTTTGCTTTCTTTGGAAAAATCTCGTTGTCCTCGACTGCTTCGACCAAACAAACCCTTTTCAATTCATACTGTTGCTATGGCAACTGCTTATTTATATTTATATACCTTTTTGGTGCGTGAAACGAAAACCTTCATTGCGAGCCTACAAGAAATTGTCTATGATTGCGAGCATTGATCTATGTAAAATTCTGTAGTTAGGGCACAATACATAAATATACAGTAATCCGACTCCATACTAGACCGCCCGAATCGACGCACGCACATATAGGCGTCATTTACACGGCCGCTAAGGTAGTCTCGGCATGCACATCTATCCAGTGTCACGCCGCGCGCCGCGCGCCGCCGAGACTGGTCGCTGCGCTGAACGAGTTTGTTGTGCCGCGACCCCCGCGCTGTCCGCTCCCGTTTCGGTACCTCAACGTTGCAAGTGCGCGAAATAATAAATTAAATAATGGCGGCATCACGACCACGAGTATACTGCATTGTTTACGGGTGTAAACTCAACGTTCGTTAAACCAACGCTGTAATTTTTTCGACTTCCTGCTAATGCTGAAAGGTAAAATAAATATAGTCTTTACCACGTTTTAGGGTTCCGTACCTGAAGTATAGGTAATGCCAATGTTACTAACAAATATTTATGTAGTACCTACCTCCATATCGTCGCCGTAGAGCGAAAAGTCACTAACTCGCTATTTGGCCCAAATCGAGTTAGATGTGCCATCAAAATCCCCGATTTTTTCTGCATTTTTCAGTCTGACAACCGTATCCCTAGCTATCACGGTTTTCATTTTAGGTTGTGCAAAAAATTCACTAACTCTACATTTGGCTTACAGCATTTTAGTCGAAAACCAACTAAGTAGGCTTAGATACTTTTTTCCTACTTGAAAGAATTGCAAAATATAAACCTAAGTCGGGTTGGTTACTTTCTTTTCTAAAATAATAACTTGTTGCTAGGACCCAGTCTAGTCGAGAAATAACTAAATATACTTGATTAGTTATGTGGTAGCAGGTTTGATACACAACTTGAAAGCGAAAACTAACTAAGTCGACTTAGTGTCTTCTAGATCGCTATTTGCGATAATTGTACTTCATAATTTTAAAGCAAGAAATCATTTAACATGTTAAGTTAGTTTTCGCCCCAAAATTTTGACTACAAAGTTTGGTTTTGAATGATTGCTAAAGTGTTTTGTTGATTTATTAAAGCCAAACTTTCGTACGTCTGTGTTAGGATAGACAATTAATCGTGCAATTTAGTTACTTTTACGCTCTTGATTTCGCTTACTCGGTGGCTAGTGACTTATATAAGGCCCTAGCCACCTGTCCAAAACGTCTTCGCTGGTTCATCAACATCGTTAGTCTACTGCTGGACATAGGCCTTTCCTTAATGAGCGCCATAGCACCGTGTCTTCAGTTTGCCGCGTCCGACATCTGACTGCAGTCTTTGGCAGGCCGTCTCCACCTGGGTGTAGGGCGTCCTACACTATGTTTGCCGAGTCCCGGTCTCCTCTCAAGAACACGGTTGTTGGTTTTTGCGAGACATGGCCGGCACGCTACCACTTTAGCATGCTTATTCTAAGAGCTATGTCGATAACTTTGATTCTCTGTCGGATGTATTCGTTACGAGTCCTATCCCTTAGAACAGCTCCGAGCATTACTATTTTCATAGCTCGTTGAGCGACTTTGATATGGTGGATCAGCCCTAAGGTGAGTGTCCACGTCTCAGCTCCGTAGGTCATGACGGGTAAGACGCACTGATTGAAAACATTCGTTTTCAAGCATTGCAGTATGGATGAATCTTTTTTTCTTTATATAATTCAAAGGAAATTTTTCAACATGACCATGTCACTCCCGTAAAGAATGGATGACTCGGCGAGGACTCAGCGTAGTTCGCTGTGTGGTGACGGCTTAGAATTTGCACCACCCCAACTCTTCCCGCGGGTGTCGTAAGAGGCGACTAAGGGATATCCACCGGGGGCGGGCAGCAGCGCCCCTGCAGAACAATTCTACCACCGAACTGCGATCCCCAACCCGCATGCCCAGAATGGGGATTATGGACATAACCCTCCATGTGATAAAAACCAATAAGGCGCTTATCAGGGGGAGGCCTGCGTCCAGTAGTGAACCACTACAGGCTGTTGTTGCCTTCTCAAGTAGTCCAGCAGTTTAAATAATATAAAGGAATGTTTCCTTTCAGTAAAACTTGAATATTTCGGGTAACTGCCCTCCGTCCAGGTAATGTTCGTTTGTACCACACTGAAATGTATTTCAGAGGCCAAGAAAAAAAAAACCCGTTGATATGCGTTCGTCGTCTGAACTGGACCATTCCCCGTTATCTTCATTCATTGTACGAGTACTCTCTACTTTACAGCTACACACAAATATGTTGCAGAAAAGCTGCTGGTGCCCGATGCCACTATAAGGCCGTATTGTGAAAGCTTACTCAGTCATCGGTCTATGTTTGAGAAGCGATTATGCCATGGAAAAGCGATAATCATGATCAAGAATTACGACATTCACAATGTTAAGACTCACTGGACCAGAATGCTATCATTAATCATTTTAATAGGATTTCAATATTTAAAATCTTTACAATACGTCTAAAACATTAATTTACTTATAACTTGTTGTGAATGCGTTTTTTTTTTGTATTTTTCAAGGAAGTATGACAACTGCATTTGATTATTTATCATTTTCTTATTGATTACCTGATTCGAGAAATAGAAATTATATAAAATTAAGCAGATAAGAGCGTTAGAAAAATTACTTAAACACTAAATAAACTTATCCAAACACGGGTGAAAAGTCAGTTGGTGACTTTTAACAAATCATTGTCTCACAAAGTTAGTACAAGATTTGAAGGCGAAAAGTAACTAAGTCAGTTTTTTTTTCATTTTCCCTGAAAATATCAGTCATTCATTGACTGTAGTGAATTGACCTTAAGAGCTTTTATATTTCCTAACATATGACACCATGAAATTAGAAATATCCCATACCGAAAAAAAGTTATGATTTTATTTTGTTTTTCAAAACTTTAAACCTTCATAACTCAAAACACCAAATGACCTACTTAGTGACTTTTCGCTCTACGGCGACGATATTATTATTTCTGAAATTCACTTATTTTTTCCTACCTACTTATTTTGCGGTCTAAATGTATTCTACATCTTCTGTATATATAAAAATGAAACCCGTTTTCCTTGGTCACGGTATCACGCGTGAATGGCTGGACCGATTTCGCTAATTCTTTTTTTGTTGTGTTTGTTATTGTCAGGAGAAGGTTCTTATGAAAGAAAAAATTAATAAAGTTGGAAACATGAATTTCCACGGGGGCGAAGCCGCGGGGCGCAGCTAGTTAAATATAAAAAGACCTAATTTTGGTACGGAACCCTAAATGTGCCAAGTCGACACGCAATTGGCCTTCGCATTCTTGTTTGTCTCTTCGGAGGTGGGTGATTGTCAAATGATAGGTAGGTAGGTACTATCATTAAAAATGTATGGGAAATTCTGCTATGTATTTAATGTAATAATGTATGTAGGTATATATTCGCTTTTAGGGCGCTTTTCCTGTCATGCGTTTTTGCGCCCGCGTGCGGTTCTCGACCGCGAGCATTTAGCACAGATTTCGTTTGCCGCTGCTAGAGATGGGAGTTATTCATATACATAGATAGGTATTTTTTCTATGTATTCTAAATTAACATAATATGTTTCATTCCTGAACTCAAACCACACACATTCAATAAAAATATACACACCGCTGTATTACTTTTTGTAGGTACCAACCCTAGCGCTCCGCTCAACTGTAGGTATAAAGTTCAAAGAGACGGCTGAGTCATTGTACTGTATACATTTATCTACTGTGGTTAGGGCGAATAGTAGGGGCGGTAGTGGCGCCACTACATATTTAATTTAATCATTACGTTATACAAAGGAATTATCAAAAAATCGGACCGCGCGTAGACGATATCTATCATCATAAGCTTTTTTTAAATGTATCTTTAATAGTTTTGTACTGTATTATTTAGGCAGATACATGTTTCAAGAGTTTAGTTCCTATTGATGGCCACCAAGCTCTGCAAACCAGGTTTTTGATTGAATAACACAAAACAAAACTATTACAGACATAGAGTAAAAACTCGCTGCTGTCTCAGCAGAGGGATAGTGTCATTCAACAATTTGACAATTTGTGTAACCAAAAACCGATCCATGTGTGTTTTGACAGCTCGTAAATACAGTGCCCTCACTCACACATTCGTATGATTGAATGTTGCAAGTGAATAGCATTTTCCCTAAAAAATTGGGTAACTGAAGCAAAGTTCCCATTAAGAAAATACTTCATTGTTTTTATCACCTACCTTTTTATTTTTGATATTACATTATTTCAATTTATTGAAGGTGTCAATAGTTTATTGTCAAATAGAAAAAATCTAAAAAAATCTATGAAAATCCATTTCCAACGTCTTGTTTTTTTTTTTAATTTTAGCCTGTACCTATGGTTACTATCATTCTACCTAGGTCAAACGACAAAAAGGTTTTTACTCCAAGTCCGCAAAATAAGATCGGCTCCGATCATTTTCGGAACAATAATTTAAAATAGACGGTCAAGTGCTTGTTCGGCCACGTGCAGTGTAAGTAGTTGCACGGTTCATGGCCTATCTAAACCAACTTATTTACCTGTTTTACACATACCTATCAAAGTACATTTTTTAAGTTGATTAGGATGACTAATAGGTACTCAACTAGTAAAGCATACTAAAGCTGTGTAGTTTTCCTTTTAAAATCACTCCACCTACTACTAGAATTTTTTTCACAAATTATAATGCCCAACTTAGACAAAATTACAGTATTCTAGTACTAATAGTCTCTGGACTACGCTGCGGACGGATCGACGAACGTAGTGAACTATAAGGGTTCCTTGTTGACTACGGAACCCTAAAAAAGAACATGTGCACGTGCAAGTATTGCTAAAGTTATGGTGATGGGATGGATTGCTATTTTAAATTTCAGTTTATTGCAATTGCTCCCCTTGGAGCCGAGAGAGGTCTAGGTCCGTGCGGTATCGAGGTTTTCCGGAATTTATATATCTGAGCGTCGTCTGGTCAAAGCGGCGGCGCGGGACCCGAGAGCTGGTGAGTATTTGGCGCAGCGCACCAGCATTGCCATACAGCGGGGCAATGCAACCAGCGTAACGGGGACGCGACGACTGGTATTGATATCGATAAGTTGAGCTGCCTCTAGATTGTTTGCTACAGGCTGCAGTTAGCTCAATTGTAAATACTAGTTCTAATTGTTTCCATTCATTGATTGTAATTTTCTTTGTAAAATAGTAATTTGAGTTTACATCTTGAATCTACTCAGAATATCGTCGAGTGACTGAAAATTCTAAAACTGTGATATTCCGCGTAGTTTCATTCCTAAGTCCTAACTTGAGGGAATTCCACCCTCTCCTCTACTATTTTTATATAGGTACCTAGGTAAGTAATAAGTAACAAAACCTGGGAAATTTTTTCCCAGTGCATAGCAACATTTTCACGAAAATGGTGGACGAAATTTTTAAATTTATTTATGAGTTTTGATGACTGTTTTAGGCTAAATTACAAACGGAATATTAGTACTTACCGGTGGAATGAGATATTTGCGGTATTATTTGCCGGTTACTGGTTTTTAAACATCCTTGCACCGCACAACACATCATTCTTATATTTTTATGTGAGAGCTGCTTTCCGTCTCATTTGAAGTATTGTACTAACGGCTCAAAATGAAAATTGCGACGGTCCGTCGCAATTTTTTAGACTTACCTCGTTTGTGTCAACTATCATTCTAAGTCTTCTTCTTCTAAGATTACAGATACATTAAAAAAAAGCTTATTCGTCTACGCGCGGTCCGATTTTTTGATAATTCCTTTGTATAACGTAATGCTAATGATTAAATTAAATATGTAGTGGCGCCACTATCGCCCCTACTCTTCGCCTTAAGGTACGTTCTCCCAGCGCAGCGCGCTATCTCTATCTCAGCAAATGGCCTGTGTTTGTGTTGTGTTATTTATTATATTAAATTACATACAACTAAACGCAAAGCAGCGTACAGCGTACCATGGTACAAATAAACAAGGTATGCATGCTACTCCGAGATCTTCCCAAGCCTACGTCACTGACCAACTGCCCTAAAAATGGGAGGTTGGTTACGTTCATTTGCCGGTGACTATCAAACTTTTAATGACGCGCGCCGCCGCGCCGCCCGTCGTCGCCGCGTCGCGCCGCCGCCGGCCGGCCGGTGAATCACTCGCGTTTTTGATCGGATAAATCTTTAAAATAAAATGGGCGGGTACTCTATCCGTAACTGTAAGTGTGAAGGGCGGTTAAATAAGGTTCTTTAAATTCCCGAAAAGAGAATCTGTGGTTGAAAAATGTTCCTGCGATTAGATAAATTTCATTTCAAGGGAAAAATTGATTTATCCATGTGCAGAGCTCATTTTAGCGTTGCTCAAACTATTAAAAGTTTGAAAAATTTCATGGAAAACCTAAAACCTAGATCTAGATCTCGAATTTCCCAAAACTAAACAGTTTGAGAACAACCGTAGCGGATATGACTTACGCTTGGGAAAACCCACGTGACCGCTGTTTCTCGGAGTAGCATACCTTGTTTAATTGTACCATGCTTGCAGCAAAGTTTAGTCTTTTTAAATCCGCAGCAGCGGCAGCAAAATCATAAATTTGTGGCCAAAAACTAGATTAGTTGTGGTCAACTACTCAAAGAAACAACCCTTTTTTGTCTGTCTTTTGCCAAGTCTGATATGGATGTCAAGATGAGATTGGAATGTCCATCACTGTCACTGTCATGGCCGTCACGTCATTGTTGGCTTGTCATTTTGGTTTTTCGTTTGTTTGTAGGTTATGTTGTTGTAGGGAAAACTGAAATGTTTTGTAATCAATTTTGCGTAAATCTTGCTGGTTCATCTAAGGAAGGCTTGCATTATTGGTTACAGGTATAACCGAAACTGAACAGAAAATTAAAAACTAAAATTATAAAATGCCTCCAAAGGCCATTCCGGATAGGTAAGTTTAAAGCTTCTCAGCGATCCTATAGTACAGATCACAGTATTACTTTTTGTTATGCCTAAATTTTAATAACGACCAATCGATTTTAATTGAAAAGTTCCTACTCTGAAAAATCGATCTTACGAAAAACATAGTAATGAACCATGGCAATCCAAAATCACCTACCCGCTACTAGAATGATTTCTAAACACAAAATAAGGTTCATAATTAACCCTTACTTGCTCACATTTATAATGAATTTCTAACGTTGGATTGTTTAAGATGGATTCCTTACAAAGCCTGTGGAGAAGTGATTGAAGGCACGAGAATTATTTGCTTCAAAGTCCCACTGGAATTGGTAAGTCATAGTTAAATTGTTGTTCATTATTGTACTTATTCGCTTGGTTGATTTGCTGTTACTCGAGACACCGCCCCGTCCCCGATTCATAAGTGCTCTGAGTCGGGGACCGGGCGGTGTCTGGAAGTGCTCTTACGGTTCTCGATAAGTATCAATAAAAACTGATTTTGTCTCTGGTGTCGATAAAATTCGGTAGGCAAATGGTTGCATTTTTAATACCGATACATATTTCAAAATCAGATTTAGAGCTAACATAGATCCCAAGACTTGTTATAATTGATATCTGCATGCAGATGTTGGGCAAAAGCTTGTTTTTCCGTTGTTTGCCAACGAATTACTGAGTTATTGAAATAGTTTTCTGCAGTTGGGAAAGTGGTGTAAAATAAATACTGCAAGATGTTCGCACATAAGTACTTTCAAGTATTCAGTATTTTTATTGCAAAACAAAAATGTTATCTACATAGTTTTATAAGTATTCATGTTCCTGGGTGGTATGTGCTGCAGGTTGGTAGAAAACTGCAGAATTCATAACTGATTCAGTCTACATAGTTTACTGTACAGCGCAATCTATTGAGAGAAACAAACAATTTTAGTTTTATTGAGCATACGGTGACATGTTAGTTTAGCGACACTACAGTAGATGGCGCAACTCAACATAATATGATAAGCATAACCTAATATTATTAGGTTGGGGAAAAAGTCTTTTCGCATTATAGTATGAACTTGTAATAAAATCTCTTTGGCTAAACTATTTGTATCTGGCTGGTTTTGGTATCATTAAAAGTTTAAATTTTAAAGACGATAATTTCAAATTCAAATTAGGTAAATGGTTGATTTTTATTTGTTTTTCTTACTGTTAAGATGAGTGAATCTAATGAAGAAATACGATACTTTTTAAAATTTTACTACAAAAAAGGTAAAAATGCAACGCAAGCCGCGAAAAAAATTTGCGATGTTTATGGACCTAGTGCAGTGTCTGTGAGAGTAGCTCAAATTTTGCTTTAAGCGTTTTCAATCCGGAAATTTTGAAGTCAAAGATGCACGTCGCCCTGTTACGGATAAAATGGATGCCATTTTTGAAATAGTGGAGCAAGATCGGCATATCAGTAGTTACGACGTAGCTGAAGAACTGGGAATTGACCACAAAACAGTTTTGGCGCATTTGAAAAAAACTGGGTACACAAAAAAGCTCGATATTTGGGTACCTCCCTCACGAGCTCACTGAAAGTAACCTAATGAACCGTGTACGCATTTGTGATTCTTTATTACGACGTAAAGAAACCGAACCATTTTTGAAGAAGCTGATAACTGGTGATGAAAAGTGGATCACGTACGACAAGAACGTGCGAAAAAGGTCGTGGTCAAAGGCCGGTCAGGCTTCACAGACTGTTGCGAAACCCGGGTTAACTCGCAACAAGGTGATGCTGTGTGTGTGGTGGGATTGGAAGGGCAATATTCATTATGAGCTGTTACCACCAGGCAGGACCATCGATTCTGAACTCTACCGCGAACAACTGATGAGATTAAAGCAAGATGTTGAGAGAAAGCGGCCGGAATTAATCAACAGAAGGGGTGTGATTTTTCATCATGATAACGCTAGACCTCACACATCTTTAGCTACTCAGCAAAAATTAAGAGAGTTTGGCTGGGAGGTGTTAATGCATCCGCCGTATAGTCCTGACCTTGCACCTTCAGATTTCCACCTGTTTCGGTCTCTTCAGAATTCTTTAGGCAGTGTCAGGTTAACATCACGAGAGGACTGCCAAAACCACTTAAGTAACTACCACTGGCAAAAAGTTATCGAACATAATGGTACCTACATACTTTAGTTAAATGTAAATAAACTATGTATATTAAAAAATGTTTTGAATTTTCTTAAAAAATGCGAAGAAACTTTTTCCCCAACCTATTATTTTATTCCTCTGAAAAACCAAAAGCTTCCCATAAAGCTTCCCGAAAAACCCAAACTAAGTACTTAGGTATAATTATTGAAATGAAACCATAAAAAATTCACTAAGTGGTTGAAGTTTTATTAGTGCTTAGATTTACAAATTTTACAAAGGTAGGTACCTATGCGGCGCCGCGCCGTGCCGTATTTGTTTTTTTTTTATATTTGGTATCAAATTGCTTTAGGCGTAATGAAAATTGCATAAAGCCTACTACCATTCGTTGCTATTGTCGCTAGCTTCCTAAATTAGTCTAACGAACTCTAAAGCAACCATTTGGCTGCGATACATACGAAAAAAATTGCGTAGGTTAAAGTTTTCAAGTTAGGTAAAGGAAATAACCGCTGGAGGATTTCTTGAGTAGACACTGTGACTCGGCAAACGTAATGGAGGACGCCCTCCGGCCAGGTGGGATGCGAAAGTCAGACAAGCTGAAGACAGGGCGCTATGACGCTCATAAGGGGAGGCCTATGTCGAGCTGTGAACTATTAAAGGCTGAAAAGTAATCATGATGATGATGATGAAAGAAAATACTCATCAGACTCAT
Source organism: Eupithecia subfuscata (assembly GCA_963564075.1). Classification (NCBI taxonomy): domain Eukaryota; kingdom Metazoa; phylum Arthropoda; class Insecta; order Lepidoptera; family Geometridae; genus Eupithecia; species Eupithecia subfuscata. The sequence goes on along the minus strand of OY751109.1, from coordinate 11,257,977 downwards.
TCATCTACCATCTTCGCTACTTACCTTTTGCACCTGCATTAGCACAATGAAATGCATTATTGGTTCACAAGGTACAATACGTGTTTGTCTAACTGTGTACGCTTGGGCGTTCGCTTGGCACCACAGTTAGATGGCAAACAACTTATAGGACACTTGACTATCTGTGTTAATTTGTTCTGCATTGCCATTGCCTATAAAACTTTGGCTTGTTTTGTACCAGAAAGGCATCAAGGTATACCTGTGCAGCAAGTATAACCATGGTAACAGCGATAGTATCAAATGAAGAACCAATTTAAGTAGGTACCAAATATCTAGACTGTACGTAACTCACGTAGGTCTATTATTGTAAATGTTATATTACTTTAATATTTTTTTAATTTAAATTCTTTTCCAAAATATTTTTTAGTAATGATTATTATGACATAAATAGATTTTGTTTTATAATTAAGCTGTCTTGATTTATGCGCATGGTGCGGCCGCCTATAAATTGAGAGCACTAGAACTGAACTTTGTCATTGTTATTTATTTCTTTTTGTGTTATCTCTAGTTGGTAGTCCTGATAAATAAATAAATACTCCAGTCAACGCATGACTAGGTACCTACCTCATCCCGAGGATCTACATTATGACAATAGGTAAGAAGTAAAGACAAATAAAAAATCCTCATATCTGTTCTTTTAGAGAACCCAACCCAGTAGATCTATTCTGTCATTGGTGTTAATCAGAAAATATATTTTCCCGACCGATTGTCGAATTCGTACGTATCAAAATTTAGTCGCTCAGTTGTATGAACATCTCAAAAACACATAAGAAGCCGTGGCGTCTTATCGCTATGTGTAGGATTAAAGCATGACTCGTATATGGACGCAGCTAGGTTGAGCAAAAGGGGGTTGAAAAGAACGGAAAAGTTTTTATTCAATGAGTCAAGTTTCCCTAAGCCCTGCCAAACATAATTTATTGCACTAAAGTATCGCGCATTTTACCAACAAAAGGGTGTCATGTTCAATATGCAAAAAGAATAAAATTTATAACACCAACTTTACCACATTGAGTTTGTGTTCACATTTGGTAAAGTAAGTGTTCACATTATAATAAAACTAATGAAAATTTTAAAGATATATTATTTAGCTAGATGATAAACAGTAACAGAATGAATTTTTTGAAAAGGGACAATTTATTACGAATTAATTCCCAATAAACCGTAATTGGTTGGCAGCGAAATAACTAATGTCGGAGTCTACTATCCAGCTAATATTTCCACTATTCTGTAATCTGTGGTCCACTATTGGTGCCTTAAAACAAGAGCATTTCTCGAAACCCTGGCGTTTGCCCCATCCTGGCAGCGGCCATGTTCAAAAGATTAGTACTGCGTATAAACCGGAGTCCATATTTGTGGAAACTGCTTGTTACTTGTTAGCTTTCGTTATTGTTTCAGTCAACATTAAAACCAGTCTGGCTTTATCGACTTGTGTAATGTCGGTAACTAGAAATGACGAGAATTAGAAATTCATATAAGTGCAGGCATTTTACCGGATGTATGGATACCTTTTTTCTGGAAATTTGAGAAGTATCGCTGTTTCCATAATTATCCAACGTTAGATTCTTTCGTCGTGGGAAAAAATACTTGTAGAAATAATTTTTATCGTTTTTGTGCATGAATGTGGTAAGATAAACCACATTGTAGTAGGAATTTACGGCGTGAAATTGCGAAGATCTGACCCTCTAATGACTACGTCACAAAATATTCTAAACATGTGGGTCACTGTGGCCTTCACGCCAAACAATCCTCAGAGTACGATCTAGGCACGCCAAGCGAGATCCAAATGCCTACAGCCCCTTAAACCATCTTACTATAGGGAAACTCGAAAAACATTCACCTGGAATGTAGTAATCAAACTTGCAAACAACATAAATTTACAAAAATACGATTTCCTTCAAGATCATCGTCAACCCTGTCGACATTGCAGGGTATAAGTCTCTCTATGTTTATGACATTCGTCTCGGTCCTGTGCTAATCTGGGCCAGGTGTAGCATAGGCCACGCATAATTGCCTTAGCTAACAAAAAAATATGGCCAGTTTCATTCAGGACAATGTAAGGATACCAACGATACCACATACATACATCCCAAATCTGTTCAGCCATTCAAATTCTTTCATATTCAATTTTCAATTCCAAATTCAAAAGCTACAGTTGAATTAAGAAATTCGCATACATGAACCCTGATACCCAGGCACCCAGCTTTTTTGGCAGTCGTGTAAAATGTAGGCGACACCGTACTGCAAAATTTACAAAAACTTATCCCGGGATGTGAGTGATCCAATTAATCTCTTATCACCTGTCTGGGCAACGAGGGTTATTTTTGATTTTTAAACTATCAAAATACCTGTTTAAGATCTCACTCAATTATTTCGATTCGGGATACCATGGTACCAGTAACAGATGCCAACTCGCCGACCGACGACGTACGGTATTGCGGTAAGGAACGTCTTTTGATGCCACCCTCAGATTTAAATTAAGCGTGAGGACGAGTCCGCTTTGTGTGAGATATTTACTACTAGAAGTTTAAGTTTATTTAGATGCAGGATAAACTTTGTCGTAAAATCCAGTTCACGATAACGGATTATAGCGGCAGCTTCTAAAATATGGTTCAACGTGACCTTAATCCGTTTAGTCCTTATTTGCTTTGCGCTTTGTCACAACATTTTGTTTCAACGAACCGAATTCCTAATCCTGGTTATGATAAAACAGCGGGAGCCTCTATGAATAGTGGAATCTTTTTATCTTAACATCTTTAAAAAAAACTTACACGGTTTCCGTGGCGCTTTGATTCGGTTCCTTTATTCAACGGGACTTGAGCCATAAATTAAAATTGTTTTGTTCCCTTTGAATTATAGCGGTGTGTAGTAATATCAATCGGTAGTGTAATTGGATATCATTCTACAATTATTGTTTCTTTACTATGATTCACTGTTGATATTCGGTTTCTGATAATATGAGTGCCTAGTATCTTTATAGAATCTCGGAATTCTATTGTGGGAAGTTCGTGACATACCGTTGGCTTTAAAGGCTTTAAATGTTCTCTATGGTGATTTTTTTAAGGTCCTTATTGTAATTATGATGAATGACGACAGCTACAAGGGCTTTGCTTTTCATCGAGTCGGCAGATGTGACTTTTGTCCTTGCAGCCGCCGTCATTTCGGTGTTACTAATTGCTCAATGTTTTATAAACGAAATGCTATCTGTGTGGTTTCGGCCATCACTTATATCATACATAAGTGATACTCTGGCCAATAAAGTGTTTTTTATAGGGACAGTTATGTTTTGACTTTCATCGGCGAAAGCGATTGAACAGATGCCAGTTGTAAACTTTTTATCAATCACACGTGTATTTCATCGACTACAGTCACAATATTTTCTTTGCGCATATTATGTACGAATTGTACTTACATCACTCACTGTGTCGACACATCGATTCAAAGGCTGCTTATGTTTGAGAATGTTGTTCTAAAAAACTTAAATTATACCGCGATTCTGTGATGTTCTATAAATTCATTCGAGTAATATTATACGAAAGAAAGTCGGACCTCCCGAATCCAGTATCAAACAATTATATTGAGAAGTTTGGTTTCTCTCGTGGAGGTGTTAACCGGTAATAGGTTAGTGGTTTTAATGCGATTGATCGGTATCGCGGCTTTAATCGATTTCATAACGCATCGGTATGCGGCGGAGAAACTAAATCGGTGCTAGTATCGATTCCTCTGCTTTTATGTGTGGTCCTTGGGACGTGTGAAAGATAATATAGGTCCTGCGTTGAAAGTTCAACCACGGTAAAAGCATCGACTAGTCGCGCCTCCACGTCAAATCATACTTAACCATAGGCTTCGTTCCCCACTATTATGACAGGTTGCTTTAATAAGACATGATTATTACGTATCAGTATCGCTATCAAATTTCAATTTTGGTCCTTTTATTACTTCCATTGAAGTAATATGTTACCCGGATTACGAGGGTTAATTTGTTTTGTTCCAATTGTTTCCTTTATGCTTTATCGATGGGTCGCTGGTCACAGTTATCCTTTCAGACGTAAAATGTACTTTCATCACGGTTGGCCGACTTTATTGCGTTGTGATTGATCTAAAACGATTCATTTACAAATTTTATGAGCACTTCAGTATCGGCGTGGAAATCAGGAACGGTGTTGCATTTCTCTGGCTATCGGGCGGAATAAAAAAGTCATAAACTGATGACTGGCTTGGGAACACGGGGTGGTAATGTAGGCCGATGGTGACGTGCATTTCATCACGCCGACAACGGCGAGCCTGCACTTATCGTTTATTACCATGTAATACAGCGTTACATGCTCGTAAAATTAAACTAAAAACTAGTTCGGATAGACGTATTTAGAACTGAGTTTGAATATTCATCAGCGTGGAAAAGATCCTGTAATTAATAAAGAATCCGATCGAGCGTCAATAATGTGAAGCCGACTTATTCTTTTCCAGATTGATCGACGTCTTAACGGTATCTACCTATCCTTTGAAATATAACAAAGTTCACGTCTCTCCCCCAAACGCCTATTGTGATGTTATGTGAGGTTGGTGTAACAATCAATATTGGACACTACGGCTTTATTTATGTTCCCCAGCACCGGGTGTCTAGTTTGACGTAAATCACGATCATCACAGGGCGCGCTGGACAAAGGAGCTTTCTAATTTTGCTTTATTCCTTTTGTCCGTTGATCTCGCTAAGTCTCGTACCGGTGCGGTTAGACATTGTGCGCAAAATTACACCTCAATTATGTAAAGGAATTAAAAAAAGACCCAACCTTGGCTATTGTGCGGATCGAAGGGAGGGCAATAATTTATTCGACGTCTGGTTTCCGCGTGGCGTCAAGCGGGGAATATTCGGGGGTTGATTCAGGAAGTCGTTTATTTTATAGTTGCACACAAACAATACTGTCACTGCTATGAAGGCTTAATTTCGCAATATTGCTGGAATAATCTTTGAATAATAGAGGTTCTGACATATTTATTTGATGATAAAGAATTTCGTTTCTTAGTACCTAGTAGTCAGTCATTCTGGCTTTAAGTTTAATCGTAGGTGATGATTGACTCTTGATTACTGACATTTTAATAACTTAGAAAATGTATTTACTTCTTTAATACAATGTAACAAACAAGACACAATTGTAAATTCACGGCTCTCGAAATGTTTAATTCTCTATCAAAGCAAGATCAGTCTTCTGCAGGATATCCATAAGGTAGAATTAGCATCAATGAAAACATTATGTGGGCATGGGTATGTGAAGCGAACGACATTAAGTTTTAAAGGTTGGTGGATCCATTAGCGAATGTCTTGATCGGTAATTGGTAATTAGTACCAAAGTGCTAAAATAGAATTGCTGAGATTTCGATTAGCGCCGCATCGATTCCGTATTACGGCCATTAACACTGCCCACCGTTCAGATGTTGGTTTTAGAATCGTTTACGAACACTTTGTTTTTGTACACAATGCATTTTGGGCGTGCTTATTTCTTGTACCAACACCACCTACCACGATCATCGTCACATGATTGCGTCAAACAAATTGTACTGTGCGCTAAAAAGATCTTCAGCGTCATTTGCTAAATGTCACTCTGCTTGGGCTTGTAGTTGTTTTTGAAGAAGACTGTACTTACTTGATACTTGTGCTGTCATCGTCTCATTCCGTAAATTATGGTGTTTTTTCTTCGTGGAATCATTACGCTGATGTCACCGACGGTTTCTGGCCACGATTATCGTGATGGTTACGCCCCGTCTGCGATTACCATGCTAACTTATGAGCTCATTATTTAGTTGGTTTAAATTTTTTGATTGTCTGGTTAGTTTTAAGTAGGGGGTGACATTTAGCGGTGGGAGATTGAGATACGATTATTGGGTTAGTTGATTAAATGAGCGGCGCCAATTTGATTTTGATTATCGTTATTAATTTACTGCGAGAATATATTTTGCTGTGTAGCTTGGCCTGTTACTTCAATCTAGATTTTGCTGGTTTTAATATCAATCTGACTTGTTACTAAAGAGCATAAAGCTGAAATTCCGTCAATGATCCACCAAAGACCGCCCTGGTGTATGCCATGTTTTTTTAAATGACAATGTAGGTACTGTATGCTATTATGGAAGGACAGGTCGAGGGGTAGGATCCTCGCTAATCAATGCAGTTGATTGCCAATTTGGACTGCGATGTATTCCCGATTGCTGAATTGCATAGTGTATTCAATTCACCGGTGTTATGTAGGGGAGTACGATTGGAAAATTGTTTTTAAGACTTGCAGTCAGACTTACAGTCATTAAAAACGGAAAATTTTGTGAACAGCCTACGCAATTTGAGATATGTCCATAACCACAGAACTACTTTTGTCAGTTTATTAAATGGCTTATAGAGTACATAACTCATACGCAGGTAATTCGGAGCAAGCTTCTTCTAGTTCCAATTATAACAGTTGTCAAACAAACTAGAATAAGAATTTATTGCGTGCTATAATTAAATTACAAACTGCTAACAGTGCATGCATTCCCCATTACGGGTGACACAGTTTTCTTTATTGATTTATTTCACACTACAATATGGACGTGCTCAGAATTTATTGCACCTAATTTGCTTGAGAAAGTACTGCGCTTTCGTTGTGATTAAAGCGGCACTATTCTTTAAGTGGGAATTCAAGGACCACCACGTGTAGAATTGAAAGACCACCGAAACGCGAGTAACGGTTGATGCGCACCTACTGATTATGTTATCGTCTTAGGAGAAGCTTAAAATGGTCGCTAGGCTTTCTCCTGTTTTGCTCCTATTTAAAGATTTAATTGAAGGATCATTAATAATCATTATTAAAAGCTAAATATCGTTTAGCTAGTTTCTACTGATTTTTTAAACTTATCGAGACAAAGCTTTTTATAATCAAACATGAACCCTTAGCGGCGGTGCGGTTAAAACAAGAACAAAGAAGGAATGAATAGGAAAGCTATAGGTGTATGTATTATAAATAATATCTTTCCATTGGGCTCTTGATTCCCTTATAGACCTCTTGATTGGGCATATAGTGTGTTTATTAGTTGGTTGTAGTTTATTAGTCACCGATGCGTTCATACGCCTCAAATACGCGACTGCAATGCGAATGACAGGCGGTGGGTGGCGGGTTACGAGACGCTCAATCAGTGACGGGCAGGCAGGCGCACGCGCCGGAATCACCCCGCAAATTATCATTGGCAATATTTGTCGCGGTTACAGATTGGACTAGTATTCTGTGCTACGTCGGTGGCAGCGTCATCAATATCATCGTTGTCTTACATAGGTACTTACTTCCTTTCTTGGTGTTATATGGGTTTTAAATTTACTGACGTGTCCGTCCGAATTATGAAAGCTTGTACAGTTATTGATCTTTGCTTGTCACTACGTCACTCAAACATAAATCTATGACTGAGGAAGATTTCATAATACGGGCCTCAAGTGTTATCTACGGTCATAAGAGAATAACAAGTATTCTGATCCTGGTCGTCAGGATGCGAATATTTAATACAGGAATAATACAGGAATATTTGAGCCAAAATTTAGAAGCAAAGTCACCATTTCACCAATAGGCATGCAGCGATAAACTCAGTTTAAATAAAAAGATGTAAAGTGACTCGGCTGTTAGATTATTGAACCAACTAGAGCTGATCTGCAGACCACCGGAGGGTTCGATTCAGAGAACTCACGTCTGATTTGAAAGATTTTATGCCTAGCGCCGCGGTATCGCGAATAAAACATCCTTTACTTTATTTTTCAATATATAGAAGCATAAATGCTTTCATTCTTGAGAAACTGTTTGCTACCAATAAAATTTCTAACCATTGTAAACGGATCTCATCGCACGGGTTGCGCACTTAGTCCCATCATCATAAATAGAAGATTTTCAAATTGCTTTTATTGTATTGTCAATTTCAAAGACTTCTAATTTAAAAACTAAGTTTTCAATCAAGGGACATGCACCCCTTCGGCTCCCATGATTTCACCCGTATCAATTACGCAGATCGAACGATAAGAATCCGATAAATTATCGTTCAATATGATAACATCTACGGCATAGGGCGCGTCGCCCATGTTGAAATTTTAGTTCAAAAGATGATTTACAGAAATGCTGTGAAGAATATCTGTTCATCCATTAAAAATTGTACGTATTGTTAAAAATTGTACGTGTCATCATCATTGTCAGCCCTTGTCGACCCACTGCTGGGCATTGGCATCTCTAGATTTATGCCATTCGCCGCGGTCCTGTGCTAATCTGGGCAAGGTGTAGCCTACGGTATTGCCTTTATCACCCACCCATCGCGCCGGTGGACTACCTCTATTCCTAGAACTGTCTCGCGGCAATCACTCAATCAGACTTCGTTTCCTTATTGAACAGAAATTAGGAGATAAATACCTGGACAGTGCAGTCTAAATATAACGGAACAGAATAACCCACGCCTGTTTGAAATAGAACTCCTATTCGTCGAAAGACAAACAGGCTAATGAAGCCTCATTCTATCTAACCCACCTGTTTGAAGGCCACTGCCACGTGGTGCAGTGTTTGTTAAGGCTCCAGACCACACGCGAGCAGATCATTGGCCCATCGCTCACCAGCTCCCTCTATGTAATAACGCCATCATTACCTCTAATGACGTGTTAACCTTGCTTTATGGGAATGCCAAACATGACGTTCACATTTCGGTCATTTACATTTGTTTGTCTATGGGTTTGTTTGTTCGACTCTAGAACACAGGGCGGCGTCTCGGTCAGCCACCGGTGTGTTTAAAGGCATAAGTGCAACTCGGTTTCGGGTTATGCTTTTATATTGGTATTGGATCGTGTTGTGCTTTTTGTGATAGTTCAAATAACGGTCACCATGCCGATATTTTATGAACTTTGTTGACACCTACGGCTGGATAGAGAATTCGATACATCTGTAAGTCTATACCCCCGAAATCATGTAGGTATTTGTAAATTATACCAAAACCTCGATTGCCGTAAACAATCTATTCTAATCTTAAATTCTAAATTAAGATAACTCCCCACGCTCTCGTAATATTGACCCACTGATATGTAGTAGTTTTTATTAGCCCAATAAATTTTAAAGACAAAACGAGGACTTAATAGTACCGTTACTCGAGTCAGGTGCGCGGGTATCAAGTCGTACTTCATTCACGGAGATATCAACAAAGCTTTTGAATGAAGCGCAATTACTGTGAAATGTTTGCCTTTTGCTTTTAGAACCGTAACAGGCTAGATTAAGCCGCGTTGACACCATCAGAGTTTGCACGGACCGAGTGGATTCGGATACCTACTCGGACGCAAGATTTACTGTGGCAACGCCTAATCCGAGCGCACTCTGACGACGGCGTCCGATCTAAGTAGACTCGGACCGCGTTCTGTACTGTGGCAACCCCTAATCCGAGCGCACTCTGACGACGGCGTCCGATCTAAGTAGATTCGGACCGCGTTCTACGTTACTAGCTCATAAACGAGTAGGAAAACAAAATGGAGTCTAGTAACAACAAGCTGACAGTAATATGAAGCTACTCCTACGAGTCCACTCGGTCCGAGCCTTGTCCGAATAGACTCTGATCGTGTCACCGCGGCATTAATCCGAATTCACACCTGAATCTAACCGTTCGCCGACTATCTCTACCGGCTTAAAAGGCATTAGCGCGTGCTTCTATCTCATTCACGTCCATTACCAAATATTCTTGCGGTAGTTAGCTCAGACAAAAATGTGACTGGTTAAGAACACCCACGGCTTTCTACCATCCGGATGGTGTTAATACGTTCCTGTTGATTTTGTGCCCCGACAAGATTTATCTCAATGCCAACGGAAGCAATAATGCTCCCTATCTCTGGACAAAACGGACTTTTACAAATTCAAAATTGTATGGGCTTGCACGAGCCGAGCCTAATTCACACTATGTATTTAGCTGAACTTCGTGAAACACAACAAAGATGTAATCATGCCGGTGGTAATGCATTTTTTTGAGCCTAAAGACGTCCGCTGCAGACGTTAATCAAATTATCAATACACATTTCCGTGTTATTATTTAAAACTGGTTTAGGCACTTACATATTCATAAGTTCTATTCTAAGCAGAAATATGAAATAGAATACGCAGCTCTTATTAATGCCGAGAAAAGTGGTGTCGTATAACGTCTGGCGCCAATGTGTTGTATATCATAACTAGCCTTAAAAATTACATATGCGTGCATATTAAGATGTCGGCGGTTTTCGTTAAACAGTACAGTCACGTTCCCTATAATATAAAGAGTCAGAGGTAAAAAATCTATAAAGGACTGATAATAGTCAGTGGTCACGAAGGTGCCCCGTATTGTGCAAGGCGCCAGCAGTTGATACCCGCTGTGATAGCTCGCACCTTCCAGTGTAAGAAGACACTCATTTCGCTCCACAACTTTGATAATTATTTTCAAGTCCGTTGTTTTTTCGGAGGTCTAGTAATCTTGGTTTCGTTTGCCCCAGGACGTTTGAGTTCACCGATTGAATTCACACTATGGCTCCCCCTGTCCCCTAGTCATTATAAATCAAATGCAGGTATGGTTCCGTCTGGGCCAGTCGTGTGGAATGCTGCAAACCCTAGCGGGGGAATTTGCACAGTGGTTGCACGACCTCTGTTTCTGGCGATATCATAATTAACGAGAGCTATAAAGTATGTAGACGTGCTCTTACAAATTACGTTGAGGGGGAATCTTATGCGGGCTCTATCAAGAAAACTTTGAGTATTGCTTAAAAGTGATATGTTTCGTAGATAGCAGATTTGTAATTTTAGTGGATAGCTAATGTTCTTAGGACTTCGTTAGCTTTGGTTTCTCTTATTTAAGAGGATTTAACGTCTATAAATAGTTTGGAGATACACTCTCTCTCTCTACAAATTTTATTGGCGGTTCCAACAATACATTTGAACAATAATTATGAAATATCACCTTACTAATGCTGTTTGACCAATAAATAAAGGTTTATTCTAATAAAGATTTTATTTTCTTACAAATGTGCATCACTGATTTTCTATAGTTTGTTTCCATAAACAAGTTTGATATCAAAGCAATAAAAAATTGGGTCATAATCTCAAACACGGACTCGGAAATCTATAAATTATAAGATTAAGGAATTCTTTAGTGTTTATTGTGAGTTCCCTCGACCGCGTTTTCATTCATACCGAGCTTCATTTCAAAGTCGTAAGTAATTCTTTTCTTCGCGTTGTTCAATATTTGTTTAACCTCGATTCGTCTCTATAGTAAATGTGTCACGTTCGTAATAGATCGTGGAAGCGTCTCGACAATGAACTTGCCAGTCAGGCGAGGCGGCGCGGGCGCTGCCATGCCATAGCACTCTCGCCTTCCCATCCCATACAGTCGCGAGTTCACTAGTAACAAGTACAGCCGAACCCTCTTCACGTGTGACGGGGTCTTCCATTTGTTTGTCCGCAGCTGCGGTGCCGACAACATATTTATTGTGCTCATTAACCTTCAAGAACGCTATTTAATTGTCTGACGTTTTTTATTCACTTCACCTCTGACCCGTCCACGACTTATTGCCTCCCGGCCGCGCTTTGAAAGCGAGAACTGGATGTTATTTATTATCTCGAGACGGGGATGCGTCGCTTCTAGCTTTGTGGCGCTTGAGCGACCTCTATGATTTATGCTGTTATAACTACGTGATTAGTGTCATTTGAATAGTCTCACACTTTTTCTCATCTTGTTTTACCTCTGAATGGAAATGGTATCGCGATCGATGTTCGCTTTCAAAACACTCTATTTTGACCAAATGATTAATGTTCATCAATTTAAAAGATTATATCTTTCCAATCCCATTCATGAAACGGTTTTTGTGTTACATGCGCGTTTTACATGGTAAAAAGGTTTTTTTCATGACAATCTGGAGTCAAGCAAGTTATTGGTGCGGTAATACAGACGGTGTATGTTCTAGCGACGATATTGTCAAATGGGCGTCGATTTCTCACACAGTGTGAGCCGGTACTCGCGGGGGTCTAATATCTAAAGCTAATGATCAAAACACACGGCTCACAGGAATTCGTGTATACAAATGTGTTTATTGAATAATAAACCTGTTGCGCAATTTAAAATGTTACAAGTTGAGGATTATGACGACTCTCGTGTGTATTTTATTGCGTTTGAGCTGTCGCATTCTGCCGTGGTCGTGCGGTCGTTCTTAGATGTTTTATTCATACTTACTATAGGACGGGTAGTTTTGTAAGTGCCGCCAAGGTGTTGATGAAGTTTGTTTCTTGTCGTAAACTAATTTGTTGCCCGTCGTACCGTGCAATTGTATCAATGTACGACGTTGCGTCACTACCATGTTATTTTATTACACGAGCCTGCATCACGGAGTACAATAAAGGAATTACTATTCTGTATCACAATGAAATGCTGCTACTATTCTTCCGGGGCTTTCTATCTGGGCTTGTTATTCACTCCAGCTTTGACGTCTTCATACGCGCTATCGGCAACAGTAAATTGTGGTATCATGTCGGTACCGTCGTCGGTATGGAACCGTTTATTGATTGGTATCGTAGTTTGTCCGCTGTTCGCTTTGAATAAAATTCGAATTATAATTAATCACAAGCGCGTCGCGTGGGAGAGCGTCGTCGTACGGCCGGCGATCTATCATATTTTGTGATAACGCCAGTAGGACGCATCTCTTATTGAGACGATCGGGTTGAGCTCAGCTATGCGACACGACAATGGACCACAACGGTATCGTGCCATTTCGATTCAAATATTCTATTACTATCATTTTAACGAGCCTTAACATTTTCAGTTAATGGTCCGAGAAGCATTCGATTTTCCACTTCATATAAGGTTTTGTTGGGGCTTTTAAACAGGCGTCAGTGTCGGTGACAACAATAAAATCGCATCATAAAGTTCCGACCGCACCCTTTGAAAGTTCCTGTGCAATCTCACCGCTCAATTTTATCTCCAATGCGAAATAAATAGTATTTACGGTTAGGCGGGCTGAACGGGGCGCCCGAGCCCTAAGGACCGGGGACTTCGATGCTCTCGTCAATTGAATTTGTCTGCAGCTTCACGCGGATTAATAGCGCACTAAACTACGTTCAATACTTTGTTATTGATTTCATAAAAGCTCTGATCCATTGTGAGGTAACGCTTAATGCCCACATTGGTTATGTTTGGTGCTGCTGCATTATGTATGTCATTTAATACACGGCGTTATATTGCAGTTTGAGATTTTATGGACTTTTTACGGTTTGCTTCAATCATTTTAAGCTTCCGGTGATTCAAAGTTCTAAGTCTATTAACTATTCTCGTGTACTTCCCACATAGTTTCCATATAGCGAATTCCCAAGCCGTTGCTCAATCTGTTTGTTTATTATTACTATCCTCTTTCATCGCACTCCCTCTCTATCTGTTCCCACGTTCCTGTCACTTAATCACGTCGTCTCTGCGCTCGCGCCTAATATCGCACTGTAATGTGTTTATTAAGCGTCCCTTTAATGGTGCACCATTTAACATACAATGTGCAGTGGTCCGTTTTGCGTGTATGCCTATCGTGGATGCGACATCTTGCTCCAATAATGATCTCTCAGCACGACATTCCCGATCATTTTGCACCTCGGAACTATCTTTGGCTTAAATGTCGCTTGTACAAGTAACAAGCTTTTATGAAACAACGGTCTTTAGTTTCTGCAGTTTCAATGGCACTTACAACCTGCGAACGATAATTAAGTTTGCTCGATGATCTGTGTTATTAACGCGTTCGTATTAAGTGCGTACATTATAGCGGTTGTAAATGAAATTGCTATTTCTTACGGCTTGGGTGTTGTTTTAAGTTTAGACAACGCTAGTAGGTACTTTACAGTTAGTGAAATGTATAAACCTATTGATATTAGTAGTAGTGACTAGTAAGTACTAGTTCGTATGTATTAATAATGTGACAGTGTAATTAAACATGCATATTCCGAATTTCCGACTAAGGCCATCTAGATATGATTTTGAAACAGAAAAAAACGTGTAGGCGTCTCCACTAGATATTGTTTCGTCTGTGAGCCAAATTGCAGCTTGCTTTCTTTGCCTTTCGTCACCGCTACCACGGCATGCATAATGCGTTTAATTATTGCCACGGTTGTTTGATGACTGGGTTTATTCATGAGGATGAGTAGTTACATACTTTGGCACTAATTCTCATTCATGCCAACCGAGTTTTTACACGTGTCTCATGGTCGGAACTCGGTTCTTTATCTTCTGTGTGAAGAAAGTTTTGACAAGTCAGTTGTCACAGTTTTTCCTTACAGGCTGACGAGCTTCGCATCTGTTTTATTATTACCCGCCGAATATGGCAAAGGTCTTGACGTTTGTTAGGTCTTATAACATATCGTTCAATTTGGCTCCTTCCCATCTCGCAACTATTTTTATAATGAGTGATACAGTCAGCTCGAATTACTTAATGTCATACCTAAACATAACAGACTTTCATATTCATCACCATCACACACACTTGCATTAGGCTGTGTTATTTTGCATGTTTTCAAACATAATCTTCTTTCTTGCTACATATTTCAATAATAAAATTAAATAACTAAAAAAAAATAAAAAAAAAAATTTATTCAAAAATTTCTTATAAGACTGCTTAACATAAGAATATCTAATAATAACTTAAATTCTATAGATTACGTGTGCCTGAACTAGGTAAAACCTGTATCTCAGGCAAAATTGCTTACAATGAATACATAGGTATAAATAATTACATAGATAAAGTAAAACAAAGCGTCAGTGCAGATTTTCAAAATAACTTATGCTAATAACACTAAACTAGTCTACATTAGAGATACCTACCTATAATACGACTAAATACGGATGCTAAAAAACAAAAATGTTGTATAAAGAAATACCTATTACCTATTATGTTTACTGTATCGGCACTTTTAGGCGCCGCCATAGTCTATCGAGTTTAAATACCTATTTTCTGCGATTGTTTTTGCCGGACACTCAGCAGAACCTGTAATGTGCTTACTGGGCTTCTTGAAATGTAGGCAAGTAGCACATTTGGGTTCTTCCGTCTTTTTAACACATTCCTTAATTGAGTGACCTTGACCTCCACAGTGGCTGCAGATGTGGGTCGTCTCTCGGCAGAACTTGGCAGCGTGTCCATATTGCTGGCACTTGAAGCACCGCGTTACCAAAGTGAAATCCCTCACAGGACACGAGGACCAATTTACAAAAACCCTCTCCTTTGTTATTAGGGCCCTACGAATAGCTGCTGGTACTTCGATCACAAAGTTGCAGGTCTCAGCGTCCTTCTTGCCAGACTTATGGCTCAAACGTATTGAGGAAAGGAATTTTTCCAGCGTGAAATCCAGCAGTAGTTCGGCTACATTTTGTTTGTAGAGGCAAGTAAATACATCCTTTTCCTGCATTGACGAGGGTACTCCAATAACTACGACTCTGGGTTTGCGTTTGAGAGGCTCGTCTACCAGCAGGCCAGAGTTTGTAAGCTGCATCGACTGCTTGAGCTTCTCAATGTCACCCCTCGTTTCCGTGCTTATAATCACCCCTCCGTTTCTTGTCTTGCGTAGGCCTCTGACTTGCAGCTTCATCTCTTCGGGGCAGATGATTTTTTGGACAAGGGCTTTGGTCTCTTCGCTCGACTTAGGCTTGTCATATGGGAAAATAGCCACAGAGCTGACACTAACGGGCTTGATGTAAGTGCTACCCTTTTTTACCATGTCGGCAAAGGAATTTCCGGAGGGAGGTTTAGAGGTCTCATCAATGCTAGTTTTTAGGTCTTGGAGTCGCTGGGAGAGATTTATATTTTCCTTCAGAGCTTGAGTTTCGATGTTCATTGCGACAGCCCGTGTTTTCACCGATTGGTAATGCACTGCCATCTGCGATGTTCCATGTCCTATTTTGCGGCACAAACTATTAATTTTGAGCTTTTGCTCCGAGTTCAACTTGCCATTTTCTGCGATTGAGCACACTTCATTGAGGTACTGCTCGATTGTCGACATCCAGTTCTGGATCTCTGGTGTAGAGACCAGTTCCAGGGTCTCTCCTTGGGGCGGATGCGCTGGGCGAGGCTTGGGCTCCGGGGCGGCCGAGGGCGTGACGGGCGTCCGAGGCGGGCTGCGAGCTGCATTTAAAGCTTCAATGTAGGGAGTGAGTGTATCCATAATGTAAATTATAATTACACTTTAAAATTTAAAAAACCATTTTAAAAAATTCACTATACTTGCACGTATGCATGCATGTCACAGTTAATGTTGTTGCTAGTGATCGAGGTCACGAGTCAGCAAGTGATTATTGAATTGTAGTAGGTAGGTAAATTATTATTATGAGCACGTCTGCTCTGACCAACGGCAAAACAAGTATGAACTATACATAAACAAAACTGTACATGAATAATATGGACGCTTGACTCTATTTGGCCCGTGTTTATGTCAACACGAATACTCTAATCGCCGACATAAGTTGTGGATCGAAAGTGTTTGATAAATCCACTGCTGTCATCATTACCGAATGTGATATACGCACCTCATTAGCTTCCCTTAAATAAGATATCAAAACGGTGATTAACTGGCCTATGCGGTGATTATTTTATTGCATTCCTGTTTTAATAAACAGACGTACCTACTGGAGTTAACAGAACCGCTGGTTCAAATCAAACGTTTCTGATGGGTGAGGATCTTATTTTAATTCTCCATTCCGCAACTTATTTACAATTTTCATTTTTCAATTTCTTTTGGAATTTGGTTTCGTCATTTTCTGCCTTGTGCATGAATTATGTATGAATTTTTAATTTTTATGAAGCTCCTGGCTTCGTTTTTCTTAGATGTGTGTACTATACTGGACCTTTACTGAAGATATAGTTTAAATTCTTTGTCGATTTAAGAAACCAGCTGATTATCTCAGTCTGTGCTGTTAATGTTTCCATTCAAAACAGTTTTGTCGGCATCGGCAACCTCTGTATTATGAACATTAACGGTTTTACTATTAAAATACCATAAACCGACATGCGAAATACCACTATATTACAGGAGAAGTCGTGTTCTACTGTGCAGTATAAATGTGGAATAACTATCAACTCTCGTTTTATTGAAACTTAACGAGATGATCTTTATTTTATACACTTTTCATTAAATAAATCAGCTTTCGACACACCATTTTATGAAATTGGTCTTATATGAAATGGAACCTAATTGTCGCGCTGGGACCTGTTTTCTATTTTCTGAATATTATTTTCAATGTATTTTTCGCTTACGTAACATAACATGAATGTTATCTAATTAGTGTCCTATGCACGATCCTAGACGTAAGGCATTGGAGAACTCTGTAATGTTAGGTCTGGTTCAATAAACGAATTGAATTAATATTAAATTTCCCCTTGTTATTTCAATCGCGCAGTTTCACAATGTTACCAAATATTATCACGTCTACCTTGCGACCGCATTTCGAAGCTTTTCCAGTTTTTTAATAAAGCTTTTTTTGACACCAAAATTGATAGGTTTTCGCTGTTGTAGTCGTTAGTGTCACCGGTTCGCTTTCGGCGATGCAAATTGAGATGTTTGTCCTATAATATACGAGGTTATAAAGCGATATTCTTCGTGAATTATTCATGTAAGGTGCATTGTTTTCAATCCACTAATAAGTTTGGCCGCGTAGCGATGTTATAGGTTTTTGATAGTGCTGAGGCAGATTTGAACTATACACTATCCAAACTCTCTGTAGAATGTTTGTAAACAAACCGCCCATACTTAGCCTGAGATTCACTCTGTTGCCGCGTCTTTTTATACGCAATTTACATTACTTGTCGATTTGAGATCCTTCAATAAATATTTCTAACAATTATATCCGAAACTCGACGCCCAGCAAATAAGTTAGATATTTATGTCGTAGTTTGTTTACCAACATTCTAAATCGAGTTTAGCTACCTAACTTAGGGTTCTATGTAACTTCGGGATCTATTATGATGCTAATTTGTGTGGTGAATGCGTGATCATACCGTCGTCGTCCACTTTAAACTAATTGTATAAATGTACTGTCCGATTCGCGATGAGGCAGAGAGTGGTAGAGGCCTATTTTGTTATTTGCTTTAGGTGACTTTCGTGTCACTGCAGCCATGATAGGCCTATTGTGATCGCCACTTTGTGTCAGCCCGGAAGCTATGGCGTTCATAATTCGCCACTAGCCCATGCACCTGCTGGGAACTGTATGATTTTTTCGGAGTGATGTTTCATAGGTCTGTTAGAAGCCTAGCTATAAGTAGTTATAAACAAAATGAAGACGAGATTTCTAGTACGGTTGCGTGGAATGTGGACATAAACCTACTTCTCTTCAAGCAGAACAAGGTTGAAATACTTCCGTACACTGATTAAAACCGAACGTCCTTAAACTATTTTATTATCTTTATAATTTATAGACTTCTTTTATTACTCGACAACTCAAACCGTTAAACTTTTCACGAGTTCACGAATATTATTGAATTTTTATGAATATGCATTTTCTGTCAGCTAATTTTTAACTTAGTGTTGATTGAACATAGCTCCATTATTAATTAATTAACGATAAACGCAGTATTAATTTATTGGTATTGTTTTCTCATTTTATTACTCGTGTTAAATATGTGAATATTTAATGGTCAGGAAATGGATTTAGAAACATAAATAATAGATAGCGCTGGTTATTTAGCGGCTGACTTGTTATTGCTTAATAATTTAAATTAGACTAATGAATTACCTATGTCTTTACTATCGTTCATATTGTTAATTTGCGTATATGGTAGAAATTCATAGTAGATTTTTTTTAGATCTCTATGTCTAAACATAAAATTTGAGATAGAGTTCATCTTTGATTTCATCATGTTGCGAACGTGTTTGGTTGTCAAACTAGACCTAGGTCTAGATCTAGATCTCAGTACTCACGGGATCCCCGTAAAATCTAATTACTTACACAAAATTTAATTTTTTTTCTTTCTCGTGAATGTGAAAACACGATTGAGAAATAAACTTATGAAAAAAAAAACATGAAAGTGCACTATTTAGCGCACAATTTAGTCGAGATCTCAGGATAGGCCGTTGCCTATTGAAATGACTCTTATTTGATTCGTAGGTTATTATATTACTAATTATTTGGTTGCTTGATCCAGTTTCACAACTTTCATAAGTTGTTTAGTTTTAACGTTTTTGTTATTATAGTGCGTAAGCCTCGCACTCTGGATAATTTCTAATTTCTAAGAAATCAAATAATATCGCAAAAAATTTCGACTTCGACGGGACTTGAACCCGCGTACGTACCCTCAGTACGGGAATGTGATAAGGTGATAACCAACTACACCACGAAGTCAAGTGACGTGGGAGTCGAAAATCTTTGCGACTTTCTACGGACTCAAGCGCCGTTGTTTAGTTTTTTTGTAAATAAGCAAAACCTTGATTTTTGCGCTGACGCCGCCGTTCCAAAACGTTAAGCTCTGTCCCGCTCCTATGAATGCAAAATCCTATGCCTATCCTTGTAACAGAATGGCGCGTTGCGCCCTCTTAAGATTTGTAAGATAGAAGGCGACCTGCAATATAATAACTTCACTGAATATAATTTTATTATGTTAAATAGTTAAACATCTTCCAACTACTACAACTCACGATTAATTATTAGGGGTCAAGTAATCAAGGAAAATTATTTTATACCTTATCTGTTTAGAACCTATCTCGAATGCAACCTCGGTGGTTCTTTGATTTGATATAATATTATTAAGATTACTAGCAATTACACATTAATAATTACAGGGTTTATTACCTATTATTTTAATGGAGAACTAGCTATAAACTTACAAATTGAAAGGACGGCAGGTATTGCACAGTGGAAAACTAGCGCCTACATTAATTAGCAAATTGTTTAAAATCGCTTAAAAAAAATTGGTTGTCTGTAAAGTCGGTATACTGACGATAGTTGAACGTGACAACGCAGACGCATCGCTCACTCAAGTAGGAGAGAGACGGATGTCGAGCGCTCTCGCTTGCACTTCAAGCCTTACATGGAACGCCTCAGAGCGAGGTAACGCCGCATGACGTCATGTTGAGGTAACGCCGCATGACGTCATGTTTTTTCGTTCGTGCAGCCGGCTCTATCGAATTATAAGACGTTGTCACGTCAAAAATTCCACTAATAGTAATTAGAAAAAAACAAGCTATGTAGCTCGTAGGAATAGTTCACATCTCATAGCCGCTATGAGATTGGACGTCTCGACGTTACATAACGAATTTATTTGAGGGCTCCATATCAACAGTACAGTCGGCGCGATAAATGAAGAACGGTTTCGGTGTAGCCGTATCCGGTGTGTATCCCAAACATTGCAATACAAAATAGACTTTAATTACATATTAAGTCTCCCAACGTCTTCTTGTTACGCGAGCTCTCTGTACCTACATTATTGAACAAAAATATTTTATTTTTCATGCTTGAAGCTTAGGGTAAGCTTTAAGTCTGAAGCTGAATCAAAGTGGTAGGCACCTTTTTATACACAACAGTTTTCTGTGAATCGTCCACACTAATATTATAAATTCGAAAGTAACTAATAAAACACAGGTTTCTTTAAACACGGGATACAACAGCAGATAAGAGAATAATAGCACCCTACACGAGGCGTGGTTTTTGTTCTGCAAAAACCACGGACCACGGACAGATTCTAATTTTAGTACAAACCTAATGTCATTCTCGATGACAGCTGCCTATCATAAACCCTACAGTGACAGTCCTATACTTTGACACTGACTTAATATTGTGTTTACATTCCAACAAACGCTGTCTATTGACTATGTGTTTGTCTGTCTGTTACTTTTTCACGACTCAATGAAATTTGGCAGAGAGGTCAATGGTATCCAGAGGACGGACATACGCTACTTAAAAAGCGCGTGCGAAGCCGCAGCTTACTGGCAGCTAGTAAATCCTATAAAAACAATAATTTTCCCATAATTCGTAAGCATACCTTATAAAACACTTCCCTATGATATCAGAAAAGTCAAATCAAAGGACTGTTTTAAAAAGCTGATACGTGAGCATTTCTTAAAGAATCTGTACCTACCCGATTTCTAGTTATGTAACTTAACCATCTTTTCAGCTATTTGTGATTTTTGTGGCTACCTTCCTATATTAAAACATTGAGTACCTACCTATTGTAATGTATTTTATTTTTATTTATATTTAAATATGATATTATATGTATTATATATAGTGTTAATTTATTGTTATATAAGTGTAGTTTTTCTCTGAAATTAGACTTGTATCTAGGTTACTTTAATTATATAGCACGCCTTTTGATTTGTTACTACCATGTGTGGTTGGCAGGTAGATAATGCCATCGGCATTAAGCCCACCTTTTGTATACTTGGATAAATGTGCGCAATAAAGGATTTAAATAAATAAATACCAATGAAGTGGTCGGGACGAGTGTTTGCGAAGACAACTGGTGCTTAGGAGGCCTAGCTGTAATGAAGGGGAGGGTCGATCCGCCTAGATGCTGATGTGACGATACACCCTGACACGCTGTGTTTACCTTTCATCTTGAACATGACTAGCCTATACTTCCATGATTTAGTCCTGTAGGTTAACTGTGGCATGGTAAAGTGGAAAAGCTATTAACGCAGTCACTGCCCACACTCGGCGGCGGTGCGACCCCCAGGGGTGAGGGGATATACGAGTAAGTAGGTAATTCTATTTGAACCTACCCTCATTTCCGGGTTTCAGTTTCCAGATAATTCATTGTTGGTATTAGTGGTCCAGGAATTGATTTTACATCTGCCAGCAATCCGCATGTATGGTACTCTAGAAACTTCTTCTGTTTTTTCTTATCTAATTGAGGTGACTTTTTCACTGAAAATTACACGTTGATAGACAAAAACTCAACGATGCTAAGCTACATCTGCCCGTGTAACTTGTCCCTTCTTCTTTCTTCTTTCACTTCTAACATTATAAACATAATCTCGATATTGATTATGTTTATGACTTTATGCAAACGTTGCTTATGTAATATGATTGAGTCTCCATCCACTCATGAACCTACTCTACTCTTATAAAAATCCTACTAATACTAAAGACGAAAGTATGTTAAATGTGAGGTGCAGGTGTGTGTTTGTCACAAGACATCGCCAAAACTACTGAACAAAATACATAGGCCATTTTACCGGAATGGATTAATATAGGCTACTTTTTATTCCGTAAATCGGGTGCGAAACCTTGGTCAGAAGCTAGTGTAATCATAATTCGTAATTCGCTCCTAAACCTACAATAGTGTTTGCGCTTACGCAATAAATTACAATTCACTTTCTCATTGAATCTGACATGTTCAAGTACACTCCAATTAATTAGTCAATTGAAATCTCTGGCTGCTTCAGGCATTATCGAATCATCAATATGCTCAAGTGATATTTTTGTGGTTACATTTTATTGGTCTGATAGACGCCAATGTAAGTACGTAAGAGGTCGGTATTGCATACCTTGGTATTTCTACGTAAAGCGTGATAAAATACTGCTTGGATATTTTTAGTAACTTTTTGTGCTTCCAATTGGGTAGGAGTTAATAAAAAAATAAATAAATAATGCTGGACAATTCACACAGCATTATTTAGCCCCAAGCTAAGCAGAGCTTGTGTTTTGTTATGGGTACAAGATAACTAATATACTTAATACAATACGTAGTGTATTGTACACAACGTAGATGTATATTTTTTATTATACCTACATAGAAAACAAATAATATCGCAAATATTTTCGACTTCGACGAGACTTGAACCCGTATTTGATTTCTTAGAAATTACCCTGAGTGTGGGGTCACGCACTATATTCACAAAAAAAACCTTACATCCAGAACACCCGGAACAAATATCTGCAGATCGTACAATATTTGTCTCGAGGCGGGAATCGAACCCGCAGCCTCCTGCGTCGCAAATGGCCCTTCGCCCGCCGCGCCACACAGGTGGTCGTAGGAAGTAGGAAGTTTACATAGTTTTGAAAAGAGTATATTCGTTTCCTATTTTTTTTTTAAATTCCGAAAACTTTATGGAATAAGAAGTATGTTGATTATTTAAGACAATACGATTTTTTCATAAATTGAAAGATACGCCGGTCAGGATTACACCGTTTTCAATCATATTTGACTTGTAGGTAGGTATTTAAATACCGCTACGCTTGTCATGACCAATTTGCATAAGAAGCCTGAATCACCGAACTTTTTTACTGTTTATAAGTTTTGATCAACCTTGATTGCGATTTCCATTGTTACATGAACGTAAATCACGATGGCCTATTTTTGGAGAAATATAACTTAAATTTCTCTTGGGTAATTCAGGAGTGAAACTACTTCAGTTTACTTAATCCTAGAGCTTTTTAGTTTTGAAACTTGATAGGTAATTTCGATTGTTTATTTCGAATAGGAGATAGGTTGATGGTGCTTATTAATTTTGTTATGTAGCTCGAAGGCGAAAAGCTCTAACTATAATTTTGTTACGCACACGATAGCTCGTTTTTCGAATCGGCAGACTTAAAATGGTAAACGATAATGTAAGATTACGCGCTGGCGGCGGTTACAGCGACAGTAAAATATTTCAACCAACAGTTTCCAAGAATGCCTACAAAGATGTGTCACTTGTAACGAACACGTGATATTTTATTCTGCCATGCAGAACACCCCGCAATCGATGTCTTTATGCATGTTCGGTATCCTTACATTCAAAAGGATTATTTCTATCTTCATAATCTTTATCATAGTTTTATCTCGGCATTTATTAAAACTGCTTTACAAGTATAAAAGGGCAGAGACGTATGCAAAACAAACATGACCACGACCACCAAGACCTTTCCAATTTCAAGTTAGCCTCATTTTTCAATTTGAACGCAGTTTCTTTCATTGTCCAAGTGAGATCGCGCTTAGGTATCACTTGTCTAAGCGTCCGCCATCAGATTACCTATGTTGGAGCTTCGCCGGTGCGGCGCCGGCCTAGCTTTTCTCACGAATTTCGCGGCGCGGAGCTTCGCGTGGGCGGCCTATCCGCGCCGCCATCACTCGTCTCACAAACCTAATTCACCACATCATCGCTATCACAATAACATAAAGCTCAAATTCTGCTCAAGTCTAGAATTCGTACGGACTGACGGCCCTTTGTTGCCTAGTGCGTCTAATTAGTCAGACTGTTTAGTACCACACTCGCCGCGGGCCTACAGCGCAATAAGCGCCGTGAAATCGAGTTATTTATCGATATGTAATGCATGCCGAGATTTTGCGCAATACCTATCTTATGAAACATCATTGCAAATTAAAAATGTTAGGTCTCGCGTGGCGTGCTCGAATTTATATTTGTGCGCAAAGGCGCCGTCGATACGCCTACTACAATGCAATAACATTGTCCTTTACATTAAGTCTGGGTTGCTCCGCGGAGACGTCGTATTTCAGAGTCGTGCACAGATTCATCTGGCTCGCTTATTCTTAAGAATATTCACAAGTGACATTAAAACTCCTCGTATGACGGTTTTGTCCATTATCATTGTCAACGGATATCAAAGGGTATATTTTGTCGGATTTATTGCAGTCGGCCGCGGTGTCCTCTGCGTTGAATAGCTCGCGTCGTGTGATATATTTTCCATAACTATTGTTGTATGTCGTCGAAATCTCGTCTTGTGTAAGCAGACTCGTATGTTGTTTGCTATGACTTATTGTATTGGTATTGGCTGGGTATTGGAAGTGCCTTTTTGGTAAGGATATTGGGTGGGATCGATTTCATCTCTTAAAAGCTCCAATTGTATTGTACATCATTAATGCCACGCGAGTTCTTTTCACGAGAAATATTTTGAAACAGATACATAATGTGAAATACTGCGACATGGTGGCGCCGACGGTGAAATTAATCTGAATCGTGTATCTGTTATTTTGAATAACTGTTGTTTATTGAATTCTGTGTATAAATTACGATATATTCAAGTATCCTTAATTTGCTGTGCTATTCTTTGAATTGATGGTGTAATAATAATCCGCAACGGATTAGTGGTTTTATTGCTAAGTTATTGAATGTGTGGTGCAACTGGGTTTGACTGTGGGTTTATAACTAAGAAGTTATTATTATTGTCCTCTGTGCCGCGAACACGATACCCAGGTCAGATATTGTTGACAGTTGAACGGCTTCTTGTGAATAGATATTGCGCATTGAGATGTGATTGTGCCTATCGCACGATGATCATTTGTTGGTAAATTGTACTGGGGATCACCTGCTGCAACTTAGGGCTTGTTTTATTACCACTACGACGACGTAACAGAGACATCGAGCAGGGTTATCAATTTTCTGGCACTATTTTATGTTTGAACGTGTAAAGAAAATGTTACACCACTTTATTTTACCTAGATTCTAACGTTACTTTCGTTACTATAATACTTCATTGATTCCAACACTAGAAGTACACAGCACGATCTGGGGGCCTATTCGGAAACGGAAAATCGAAGTTTCGTTGTCGTTGTCGTGCAAAACCAACTCTTATGTCGCTTATCTAAGATTAGCGTTGTTTGCACGAAAACGATTCAGAAACTTCGATTTCGTTTTTAAAACTACTGGCCCTGATTCTTGAATTCATGCTACTTGGTGAACGGGCCTTTATTAGTTTATGCAAGAGCAATCTAGTCAAACATTAATTACGTGGTGGTAATTAGTGTTTCACGCTTACAACACCGTGAATTCGCCGCCTAAAATTGAGTGGGTTCTGTGCTACCGAATTGTCGCGATGGTGATTTATCTTCAATGATTTTATCGCTCAATCAACGTCGGCGCTTGCACCGATCGGATTCTGTGTTACCAGCATTTCTGTCGTGTGGCTAAACCAAGCAAGTGCAATGCAAGTGTCAGAATGCAGATTTGAACTTCTATTCCATATCGTGTCGTCCCATGTGGTTCTATCGCATATCGTGCGCGTAAATATTGTATTGTTCCCACAGAAATACTTCGCGACCCTCGTAAATTAATCCTGGAATACTTAAGTGCTTTTGTCATGTTTTGTAACTGGGTTTTCAGAGGCTTTAGTGCTCTACCATACTTTTGGCAACATCTCTCGTTGTAAAATATTCTAAAAATCCCGTTACATTCGCAAGGGTTAGTTGGCAACACTGGCGGCGCCGCTGATTGGATTTCTTCATAATTACATCTTTTGACACGTACGCGCCAAGTTTCGTACTCCGCGCCGGGGCACGAGATCGTGGGATCACCGTGTAATCAGCTTTCTTGACCGTCTTGTTTTCATCTGCTGACATAGAGGTGAGACCATCAGACTGAGTAGAGCTTTTATGTAATAAAAACTTTGCATTCCGACAATTGGCTGGTAGCACTGTTTTCGGGTTACAATTATCTAAAGCGGTATAATATAGGTAGAATTTACCGCCATCCAGGATTCGGAATATTGCTCCGCTATATTTTCGCGGTCTTATTTCAAGTCAGATGCAGCTGCAAGTATTACAACTGAGTTGAAAAGGGAGAAATTATTACCCTACTAAAAAAATGCGGATATTTCACTCAGCATCATCTAGCCCCAAGCTAAGCAGAGTTTGCGCCCGCTGCGCCGCCGCTGCCGCCCCACTAAGTAAGGTGGATACTTGCCATACAATTCCCATACAAAGACATAGTTCCCGTATCACATCTCTTCTTGCACAATTACAAAAAGCTTCCGATCAAATCCTTCAGAAGCTCATTTCAACGTTCGTTACGCATTGCGTGGATAATGACAGGGTCAGCACGGGCCGTAGAGGGCGGGCTGTTTTCGCGGGTTCTCGTTTACACGTCGCCGTCTTGTCAAGTGATGATATGCATTTCGGTGGGATAACTGTAATCGAGATAATATGCGGAGAGGTTTATACACCTTAAGTTTTGACGTGACAACGTCTTATAATTCGATAGAGCCGGCTGCACGCACGAAAAAACATGACGTCATGCGGCGTTACCTCGGTCTGAGGCGTTCCATGTAAGGCTTGAAGTGCAAGCGAGAGCGCTCGACATCCGTCTCTCTCCTACTTGAGTGAGCGATGCGTCTGCGTGGACAGCTGCTATACTATAGTACATTTACATGTTTTGATCGAGTATCAAATGCTACCATTCCATCAGTATTTTCTTAAGACGTTGTCACGTTCAACTATCGTCAGTAAACCGACTTTACAGACAACCAATTTTTTTTTTTGCATAATTTTTTCGTCTTCCCGTCGCTTCGCTACCCTCAATGCGGTTGGGCGGGACCTTTATTTATGGACCTTTATTTATTAGTCTTAATCTGCACGATGTGTCTCCATCGGGATCGGTCTACTGCAAAGAGGATAGCGTCGCTCATGCTAGATTCCAGGCATTCCAACATTGAGCGGATGATGTAGAATTGTAGAGTCATAAAAGTACCTGGAACCTTGTAGATAATTGTAAACCAATTGGATAAAGAACAAACATGTTTTAATATAAATCAATTTACTAATAGATTGTGTCGTAATCAGTTATGATTTATTAGACCTTTGTTTCATACTTTTGACTAAGTATTACGGAAGCAGGTAGGTATTTGTTTTAAAAAACAAACAGGTACAAATCAAACTAATCAAAGCTTGTTTTCCGGTGGAATTAAAAGCTTCAGCATTATCATTATTCTCGATTACGGTTGTAGGTTTGTATTGGACATTCACTTTGATATTTCCTTACTCATAATTATTATCAATCACCGCCCAATAAATAACATTAGTTTATTCCTTGATCATACTGGTTACGGTTTGTTTACCTATACTGGAGGGTAACTTTCATTTCGAAATTGCGTTTCATTTCGTTCGATCGGTACGTACTCTAATCAAATGAAAACGAAAATTTCGTACGAAGTTGAGCAGATTTTTCATTTTGAAATGATGAAAGTAAGTATATTTTTCATTCTATTTGACAATGAACTTACGTAAGTGCGTGAATGGTTCACATGTACAAAATGTATAAAAAATCAGTCATAAAATTCGTCCGAAAACGGCCCGTAAGTAAGCAAGAGCCTTTGAGTTTTGCGCCCATACTTCGTAATTGCGGATGAAATAAGTTTTAATATTTTAAAATACCCTTTTTTAAAACAAGCTTTTGTGTATTCAAGATTTCAGCTCAATCGGTTGAAGATATCTGTTTCAAAATTGAGTTGCAAGGTTCCACCCGTACAAACTTGATCATATTGCAAGTTAAGGCGGTACCCTACCTCGTTATTGTGTGAAGAGGATAGGCATAGGATTTCGCGTTCACAGGAGCGGGACAGAGCAAAGCGGCGTAAGCCCAAAAATCAAGTTTTTAGTAGTTATTTGCTCCCCACAAACATTAGAATAGTTAATTGAAAAAAAGGCAACATATAAAATGTTCTTTATACTTAGTTCAATTACTATGCTTAATCTCAAGATCGTATCATCTGTATTTATTGAGAAATTAGGGTTTTAGTAAAAAATTAGAGGTAACTTTGCGATTTTTTTCTATCAAGAAAATTTTATGGCATCGTGTTTTCGAAACATATGATCGATAGAATAAGTCCTGAACTTTACCATATATAAATTTCAAAGTTAAATATTCAGAAGTTTGGAAGATATGGAGGTCCGACGGAGTTGAAAATAAGCAATTTGAGGTACTATACCCCCTTAAATTAAAGCTTGTAAATAACTATGATAAGCTTCCAGTATCGTTATATTTGTGACGTCAGCGTGGTTAATTGTATATAAAAACCACGGAAATGGAAGTTAGAGTGGAAGGACAATGCAACAAAATTACTAAGGGCACCGGTGTCGCCAAACTCACACAAATAAACCAGTAATCATATAATGCATTACAAAGAAACAATTCGTTTGATTGGTAGTTTAAGTTTAGTCAAAACTAGCCAACGTCACTGATTTGGAAATAAACCTTGACTTCTACAGATAAGATTTATTTTACTTTAGCATCAGAACGTATTTACGGTCTATAGTAACCAAACATTCGATTGACAAGTTAATTCCGCTACTTGACCATAGATGGCGGTATTTTCAGTGGTCGCAATTATAAACTTAATTTCCTCAGACTTAAGATTGACATTCGCGTGATAGGTCGACCATCGACTGCTACTCGATTAGAGCTGTACCAGGTAGCACATTGAAGTACATTATCGATATCGATAGATACCCGATTTTTTGTTCAATTCGCAAAAAAATGAACTTGTTGATAGTTTATTTACTTACTTGGCACACAAAGGGCTGTATATTTTAAACCATTTATAAATAGACACAGACAGGCAGGTAAAAATAAATGTATGTTGCTTATGCCCCTGAAATAAAAAATTGGTTGCCTGTAAAGTCGGTATACGGGCGAAAGTTTTACGTGACAACGACTTTGAGTGGTAAAATAATTTTAATGTGAATATTCATTCGTGCCTTTCACTTTTTATGTCTGTCTCTCTCGCTCTTAGGCGGGCTAACCATGCCCGAGTGGAAGGGACGCGTGCCTCTCACTCGCTCTCATTGTGAGCGCATAACGTGAGCGGAGCGTAACGCAGTTTCTTGAAGTGTCACCCGGCAAACCAATTTATAAGACGTTGTCACGTCAAAACGTATTTATTAGGAAACTGGTGTTTGGAAAGTTTTATGTTTAATTTTAGTAAATGGTGTATGTGAACATTTATATATTTAAACTTAACGATTTTCAGTGATACAAGCGCTGTATGTTTCGTAATTGTATATCTATATGATTTTCAGTGATACAAGCGCTGTATACGCTGTATGTTTCGTAATTGTATATCTATATCTTTTATTTGATATTTTGAAATCGACTTCCAAAAAGTGTTCAGAGCATATCGTGCTTGATTTGGTTGGCATCCAATTAACTCTACCCGTTGCATCTATCCATTTCTCTTTGACGTTTGTATCTTTGGGAAACCTACAAATATTTAAAATAAAGGTTAGAGGACCTAATGATGTCAATTTAGTGACTTGTAATCTAAATACTAAATAAATAATTTATTTACATAATAATACTAATCACTTATTTAACATTAACATTAAAATTAGAAATTATAATTGAATTTCTTGTATCGATATCAATCGACAAAATCAACATCCGACTTGACTACATCACTAATTGAGTAGCGAAGAATAGAATCAATCCAAAATCAACTTTATCTTAATTGCATAAGGTTGATTTTGACTAACCCTTCTATTAAATTATTGACAAATTGAAATAAAATAAGATTT
Source organism: Eupithecia subfuscata (assembly GCA_963564075.1). Lineage (NCBI taxonomy): Eukaryota > Metazoa > Arthropoda > Insecta > Lepidoptera > Geometridae > Eupithecia > Eupithecia subfuscata. Next base: position 11,227,721 of record OY751109.1, on the reverse strand, counting down.
TATTACAAAACAATAAAAACCGTTCTCCCCGATGGTACGAGACACCTCCATTTTGAAGATTTTTTCTCCTACTATCATTTTTACACTCTAAAATCGAACAATACGGCATGATTACGGAAAAAATGAATTGGTTGCGAGACTAGCTACTCCACGCGATGTTAGAACCCGACTGGGGTCGAGTAAGCATACCAGCGCGTACTTGTAGCACGCGTGCCACGCCCACTTACCATTTCCCCTTACTTTAATTCCGTGATAAAAACAAAAGAGAATCGCACTAGCTCTCAGTACCTTACCTATACTGTTTCTGTTGTAGTAATGTACTGTTACTTACTGTTTTTTAAGGTTTGACCTTATCTGTTACTCCTGTAATTTCGCAACGACCTAAAAGCGATATCATGCATGGTGGTCACGTCAACATTACACAGTATCTTAACATGCGATAGCGAGAATTCGACGCTGCCGATCTCAAAGAGAAATAAATAATTCGACTAAATTGTAACGACTTCATACCCATATTTGCATACTGCACGGAATGTAAAATGATGAATGTTTATAGCAACAACAAAAGCTGTGTCATTGGTGTAAGGCGTGTGGTGCTGGGCTTAGAATTTACACCACCCCAACTGTTCCCGCGGGTATCGTAAGAGGCGACGAAGGGATTTTCAACCGGGGGGCGGGCAGCAGCGTCTCCCGCAGAACTATTCTACCACCAAACTCCGATTCCCACCCTGCAAGCCCAGCGTGGGTATTATGTGCATTACTCCCCTTGAGATAAAAGCCAATAAGGCGCTTATCAGGAGGAGGCCTGCGTCCAGCAGTAGACCAATATAGGCTGTTGAGGTTGAGGATTTAGGATTCTGAATGTAAACTTAAGTGAAAGTCCTATCTTTACTTAAATACACTCGCGGGTTAGCTATCTCGGATCAGCCACCCAACTCGTGCTTGTGAATTCAGGTGGTCGCAATTTAGCAGCATAAATGCAACCGACACCACATCCGATTAATCGGACGTGCAATCCGATTTTTAACTTTTTAACAGTCAATTTCTTTGCTTGTTTATACTCACGCCCTGCGGTATCTTTAATCGGTGTGCTTCTTCTTATATTGATTCTTTTAAGTTATGAGCTTTCGTTTTAAGTGAGTGTGTATTATGAAGACCCGGAATAATGATAACCTGTTTTTGAAGAAGTTATTCGTTTACTTTATTTGCAGCATGTACTGAGTACTTTCGATAGCTTTTGAAGAATTAAGGACACTTATATGAAAATTAAAGAAGAATGGAAGGTAAGGGAGGCCTTTGCCTTACAGTGGAGTCATACGACCTCTGTGGCGCAGCGGGCGAAGGTCTGCCTGCGACGCAGGAGGTTGCGGGTTCGATTCCCGCCTCGGGACAAATGTTTGTACGATTTGCAGATATTTGTTCAGGGAGTTCTGGTCGTTTTCTATGTATAATAAAAAATATCTATCTATGTACTCGTATATTATTATGTATATCAGTTATCTAGTACCCATAACACAAGCTCTGCTTACCTTGGGGCTAGATAATGCTGTGTTAATTGTCCAGCGTTATTTATATTTATTTATATTTATACAGGCTCTTAATAATAATAATATAATATGAAAAGTAAGAAATGCCGTTAAATAATGGAAAAAAATTATGATATTCTAAAACCATGTTAATATTGTGGAAAAACCCTTTCTCCCAATCACTTGTCTGGCAGTGCTCAAACTACAAAAAATTTAATGCTGCAATAAACACCCGTATGCCTATTTAAGTTATTGAATATCTTGATTGTATCTGAATTGGTAAAGCATAATCATGCGGTTAATGTTGACAAGCCCGCATTCGTAAGAACAAGAAGTGGTAACATATCATTTAGCTTGACACCGAACTTAATTTTTTGGTCGTTAATCAATTACGTCGTGTAAAGGTTACGTCTCAATTTGTACACTTGTTCTTATAGGTACCGATTTATTGAAAGCGATGTGCCTCATAAATTGAGCCTATGACTCCGTTCATGACTTTTTTCAACTCTCGTGGTATCTCTATTTTGCCAGGCTCTTGTATACTCACGTTATTTTCCGACGTAAAAATCTACGATAATTCGCCGCGTGTAGGCACGGTCGTCAGTGTTGTATGGAAGACTAGTTTATGCCCGCGGCTTCGCACGCGTTATATCTATAAACGTTGAAAGGTGATTTCCATCCATGGGAACTGATTTATGGGATAAAAAGTAGCCTGTTTGATTCCAGGATTTGAATTACCTGAATGCAAAATTTCAGCCTGATCCGTTCAGTAGTTTTGGCGTGAAGAGGTAACAAACATCCATCCATCCATCCATCCAAACTTTCGAATTATAATATTAGTGAGACTGATTGTTGACGGCGCCGTGAATACACACGGCGAATTAACCGTAGATTTTTACGGCAAAAAATGTGTTAGAACAAAGATTTTTTTTCGGCCTTATATAATGTAGCTTACAAAACTTTGCAAACCCTATTCTACACTGTAAGCAGACTTGCAGAATATGTAAGTCTAATACTATGCCGGTATTTTTGTACACGGCCGGATATTATCTTGCCGCACATAGTATTTTACTATCATAAACTTCTCCAATGAGCTCTATATCGCACACAGCTAGAGAAAACAATAACAAACAAATATTCTAATGATACAATGTTGTTGTTTATTTAAATATAGGGTCACATATTTAGGGTGACGGAAACAACTAAACCAGTTCACGACAGTTCAAAAACAGATGTTACTACGACGTTGCTAATGACAATGACATACATTTTGTGACCATTCTTGAGGTCATGGAATTCAATGGGACAACTCCACCCTTTTCGAATCTACTGCTACAGTGTCGTCGTTCAGTTCAAAGTACAAGTTGCGTAGGCATTGATAAATCAGCTACATCACTTCTGTAGTGCACTAACGATATTTTTTTATCCAGTTTCAGCTCGTATAGGGATTGCCGATATCCGGAGTCGATCACCTTGTATAAACTGATCACGGTGACGAGGTGAAATGAGTGAACTATCTATTCCGTTCTACCACAAAGTTTCATAACAATTTACTGAACAATTCAAATGGAACCATTACAAGGCGACAAAAATATAATATCAAAAGAACACCTCGAGAACAATAGCAGACTGTCAATTATGCCATCATTACCATCCGGATAAACGACGCAATGCATCAGATGCTAGTCATAAACAACACCATGTCAAACTTCACGGGTAACCGGCGCAACATTGACAGTGAAAATTTAATCTTAAAGGCTAATGAATAAAACATTTTATCAAACAAAACTAAGATGATGAACTTGCGTATTTGAAATGTCGAAACAGTTACCCTATAAATGATTAATGGAATGTGGCGCCCGCCGTCTTAATTTCTGTTACAATGTGCTATGAGTTTTATTCAAATGCGAACTGGTTAATATTCCACTCTGATAATGATATTTTAATTGGTTTTTATATCGAACCGAGTTCATCTCTAAGAATTTAGAACTTTTGTCATCTGTGAGCGATATTACGTTCTGAAATCATATATTAAGGTATAAACTACGGTATGATGTAATAAGTAGCTATACCCGTCCGACGCAAAGATGATAGAGGGTATCCTAGGCCTGAAATATATTGTTGCTTGGTCTGCCCTATTGCGCAAATTGTCTTAACTTCCTCAGTGCATCATTCAGGGAAAGTGACATTACTATTGTGATTTTGTGTTTGTGGATCACGATAACACGCTCTTCCTTGTAATGCTATAAATTCCCTTCGATATCGGAAAGATTTGTTCCCTTGAAGTTACAATTGAAATCGAACACTAAAACAAATAGTTGTCTGATTTGCTCACACTGTTCTATTTGCGTAATCCCTACTTTATTGTTTGTCTATTTATCTTTAGTATTCAAATCGACAAATTCAATCAACTCTATTTACTGTAAAGCAGTACTTAGCTTCCTTGATTTGATAAATTTCCTGTCACTGTTTACCGGTAGGTCTACATCATTATTTAACATATTACGATCGCTATCGCTCGGTAAGCTTTATTATTGCTATTCAGTTTGAATCCTTATTGTATCGATGTGTAGGTTGATATTATGGAAGGCATCATAAGTGGTGTGTTTGCGATTATTTGATCCTCGCATTTGTCAAATATGATCGAGGCGTGCGAAGGTGTTGTTCGTTTTGTCGACACGCGATGGACCGATAACTCGAATGGTTGCCACTTGTAATTTGATGGGAGGTCTCTGGGTGAAGCATTTGATTCTTTTTGTTGTCTGATTTGTAATACCAGAGTATTATATGGATATCATTCGCTTTGGGTCGGATTATCTTATGATTTTGCCACAAGGGTTTTCTTAAATAATGTTTTTGTTGGGTTTCGGCATTCGTCATTTAAACGTGCTATGGGCATTTTATTCTTCGAAATATACAGAATGTATTAATTCTTTTCTGATTAAAATACGTTGTTACATATATGTTATAAAGTATATAGGTATATATATATAAACTAGTTTCTGCCAGCGGCTTCGCATGCGTATTTTCGGTATAAATAAATAGTCTATTATCTAAGTTCGGCTTTGCTCTAAACGTACGCCATATTTCATCTTGATCTTTTCAGTAGCTTTGGAGATATTAGGTAACAAACATTCAGTTTTCACAAACTTTCGGCTTTATAATATTAGTAGGATGAGTAGGATCATCTGATTACGTGTTAAAATTCTTCCATTTCACTTTTGATCTCAGTGTTAATATATCATCAATATCAATCGCTGCAGGTGGTATTATTCTCTGTTTGCAAATGTAATACGAATGTTACATACACGTGGTATGTCGTAAAAATGACAATTTTTCATTTATTACGGGAGACACGTGAGTATTCTTGTTTTATGTGAACCGTGTCGTCAGTCAATGAGAATTCGCGATTTATTGAGTTCACTGTGGATTATTTTATTAACGACCATCGTGTTGATTTGTAAAATATATCTTGTTTATGGCCATCGGAGACACAGATACCGTCCTTAATATATTATAATTATAAATAACATTCAGTTGTGCTGAAACGCTTGACTAATCAAGGTTTATTACAGCGGTCAACTGCAACCTTCAAATGCAGTGCTATTTTATTTCGCCGATGTTCCATCACGGTAAATAGTGCATGTTAATTAGTTATTTATTTACTTAGGGCTATAATTATTTTTGTTTTTGCATTTTTGATAGCACGACAGAATCTCTACGATGATAAAAGGTGCCATTACGAATTGCTTAAATGTATTTTAATTTGGACTTCGCAAACATTCCAGTTGCATTTATATCCTTCAAGAATATTGACCTTCGTCGGTTAACAAAACAAAAGTAACTCTTGAGATACGAGCAATATTTTAATATGACCCTCTGGCTATATCTTTAAAATAGGTTTCTTTGAAAGCTTTTGTTGTGTTGACGTTATTCGATAGTATCAGTAATGTCGGTGCGTATCTTTGCGTGCAATTTCAACTTGTGATTGAGAGTTACGATTGCCATTAATATCGTAATGGACTCGATTTATGATCGAGGATCATCACATTGATTTTATTGCTCTTCTCTCGCCGTATTTAATTGTAGATAATATATTTCGTACGGTGTTTTATAGTGGTATGCCAATTCGTTATCTTTTTTGCTATGCATGCACTCTTTCTTTTTCATGTTTTATTTCTGCGTTATTTATTTTACTTTACACAAACTTCTGTTACAAGTTTAATTATCATCTCACAATACAGGTTTAACATAGATCTAAGGTATGTGATTATAATAACTATATTTTAAGAAAAACTTATTGTGATGAGGAAATTAACAAATTTATTTATTGAATTATCTATCTTTTTTGAAATGTTAGTTTTTGTATGCGTAAACGTAATGATACAATAGGATGTTGAGTAGTTTTTCAACGAAATCCTGAAACTTGCTAATGAAGAGATAAAACGTTATTATATTACCCACATGATTGCTTCTCTGTAGGCATTTCAATGAAAGACATTCTGGCTTGTTGTTTGTTGTCGATAAAACTTTATCGTAAAATATAAATCAATTTAACCATAATCAAGTAGCCGTATGCAATATTTATGCACGCTTCCCAGTATAACCACAGGAATTTCTTTTAAATCGTTGTCAGATTTATGAATGCCACCTGCGATTCCCAATTGAAAATTAACCCCATTTAGACACACCTCCTGTCGTTCAAATATTTTTTCTTCAACTTTTTATCCTGTCAACGCCGTCTGTAAATTATGACCACTCTAGCAACCTATTATTATATGATCTGACATTTTATTTAAGGCAATTTTAGGCGAAATTGAAAATTTACTAATTTAGCCTGCGGTGAAATTGGAATGGGTTTTCAAATTTATGTCGAAATACTTCAGAAATTTAAAATTCTAATGCATTGTTTATATTGCTTCCAGAGATTGTTTTTAATTTGTTAAATCGGTCGTTTGGTTTGGAAACAAATTTAATTTGAGCATTTACATACTAATTTGTGATAGTGAGTCTGGTCCATTCGAGGTAAAGTGAGTCCCGTCTTGCCACATTGGGCAAAGTTCATCGACACCGGTCAGGTAGGGCCAGTGGATGATTGATCTCGGTTCTTATCACTACACTGTGTCGCCTACGTTCGGCTTTGTCAAAGGCGTCTACTACTAAACCAATCCACCATGTTGTATTTTTACATTTTTACCTTCCATAATATGTTTTGTTTTATTAAAACCTAAATTATGATGATGTACAGCCGATTTCGAGACCGCTCTACTAGGCAAGCATTTCAAAGGCATGACATCCTTAATAATGTTGTGATTTTTTCTGTTTGTTTCAGAGAGTTCAAAAGAATGTTCGAGAAATTAAAAAAAAGTAAGTAACATTTTCTACTAGTGCAAAATAAAAGATAAAAACACTCTACTTCGAGGTCTGTGAATTATTCATAGTTGAAGATATTCAGTAATCTATTTCAGACTAGTTTTTGATGTCGCGTTTTTCTAAATCAAAAAGTATTTACTTGGGAAAAGATATTGTATTTAAATTAGAATTTCATACTTCAATAACATTGTAACTGATACGAGAAAATGTGCAAATATGGTCATTAAATATTTGACGCTTACTTATTTTTACATAATTTTAATGACCTCAAGTCATTAAAATCCAATATAATATAATAATATTCATACAATCGTAAAATTACATGTCTATACGGTGGAGCGCGAAATTTACAACTAGCCTAAATCATTTAGCATTATTTTAGTGACTTGACCTTGTTATCTGGTTTGTAAATTTTGTATTATACTTGCCATAAAATTCGTAGATTTTGGTCCCTTGAGCTTCACCTAGTAAAACTTGGCAAAGTATATAATTCCTTTACATTTCTATTAATGTGAAGATGAACAGGTCCATACCGTAAGTTAAGACAGTTTCGGTTAAAAGCATTTTTACTTTTATACCTTTAACGGGTTCTGTGTTTTCTGTAATTGGACATATTTTAAGTTTCCTCCTACGTATCAATCAGACAAAAATCCGCTATGTACTTGTCTTTAGCAAGATTTGTTGCTTTATTTTTAAACTTTTATTATGGTCTAATCCATCCGACGCCTTAAATAAGAGATCTTCCTCGTTTAGTAAATAATTATCTACAATATCAAGTTTTATAGATGACGTCTTGTTTATCATAGGTTTTGTCTTTTGCAGATGGGACATTCCTACGGTTTTGGCAGATATTCCGAGACTGGGCGCAGTTATCGACCTAACAAACACTGCTCGGTACTACAATCCACTGGTAAGATCTTCTAAGAGGCTTTGGAACATAGGCTTTGGAATGTTTCTCTTTATTCGACATTGTTGTAAAAATATTTACACATAAAAAGAAGTTAAGTTATGCGCACTTTCACACACAAACCAAAAACGTGTTCATACACATTCCTGCAAAGATTGTTACTAATAAATAGAAATAATGAGCACTGCCGTCGCTAATATAAGACAACATGTTTTAGTTCAGAGTTACGACTTTTACTTGTTCTTACCCGTTGCAGCCTTCGGGACGTTCTTACCGCCCTGTAAGAATTCCGGGAAGCAATAAAATTATGTTCAGTTTTAGTATTGAAAGTCACATTTTCCACTACGAGGCTTTGTTCGTACATACGTGTGATTGCCTTGCATTCATCTTCTAGCATAATCCGATCGTAAAACGACGTTTTCATGGAGCTGCGGAGGCTGTGGTCAAAGCGATTGGATTATTATGTATAATACTCGGAATAAATACGCATTGTTTAAAAAAGAGGTTCATTGTTTTGTTTTGACTGATGTCTTCTGTCTTCGTTATATGCAGTTTTTCTGTTGTATATTGGCGTTGTGTACACTTTATTTCCTTTGAGCAAAGTTTCGAGATTTGATGACTTACAACATTCTTTAACCATCCGCTATATCTCATTGAATTTTTCTTTTTTTAAAACTTTTTCTATTCACTTTCGTTTTGTACCATACCTACTATTCCTTTAAACGGGCATTTTAGCCTTGTTTTTCAATACCTCGTCGGCCTTCACGAGCACAGAGTTCAGTCTCCTTTTATACCAATTCTCAGATAGGCCGTATAAATACATATTGTCAGGTGTGAACGTCATGTTATAAGTATTAAATTGCAGAAATAATTGGTGCTATGATGCAATTTCCTCCACTTTTCTTTTTCCAATAGGGGTCTCTTTAATTTGTTTCTTATTTTTCATTAACCATTTCTTAATTAAGTAGGATTACAAGTACTTATCTTTGTTTGCATCAGTTAACTTTAGATGTCATTTTTCTATAATATACGTAGATTGTTTGTTTGTTATGTAGTCGCTAAGCGACAAAGTCCTTTCAGTTAATAAAACACATTAAATTAATTTAAATTTTTAATTTATTAGGTAAACCGACAGCAGTACATTTTACGTAAAACAGTATAAAAATCTTATGCTAAAATTAGACCAAATAAAGAATTAAATAGAAGAAGTAAAAATGTTTAACAGAAAGGTGAGTGAAGCTGATAAATAAAAAAAAGTATTAACATGAAAACAAATAGGTAGTACAAAATATACAGTAAAGTTAAAAATTCATTTCAGTGGCTTCGCGACGTCTGTTTCAGTGTTGTATGTTAAGATTCGGCTCTCCCTCAATCGTCTAATAATAATAATAATGTCATTGCACCTCTATTTCCTACCGCCATATTATTTAAACGCTGTCTTACAGCATTTTCCTTTTCGTCTCCGGGAGTTCACACATTTCTTGCTTTTACTGGAATTTGCTAATCCACCTGATGTGTGCCCCTGTCCGTTATACGTACATAAGTCTAGTGTAAAATATTGTTCATCCTTACCAGTATAGAAAAGGTAGCCATGTGTAGTGTAGAGTTACAATACATACTTAGAGAGCATGAAATAACAGTTCGGTATTTCTATGTCTTCATTGAGTCGAATAATTACTATCCGCTCGCTTGTAGAGCCATTCGGAGTCATAGTTGTGAATTTTCTGAGAAAGTCTTTGCATATTATTTTATTCTCATTTGTCAACAGTTCGTTACTACGCATTATTTGAAACGCTTATAAGTGCCGTTTGCATTCGAAAGTGAAAATGTTTGCTGTCTTGTTTGGTTCATTTTAATGGCGTTTTTTTTATTTAACTTTATCTCTGATTAACGATTGACAAACGCATTCAAGGTTGCAACAAGTTGTCACCTAAATGTTGAAATTCCACCTGCCGTAACAGAAGTGTTGACATGTACTTCCACTTTAATTTAATCGCTATTCAATTGCAGTTGTCAACTCGATTCGGCCCCACTCAATCATTGGTCAAATCTGCTATCGCTTCCATTTCGACGCCTCCGACCATATCAATGATGATTGTCGTCGGAATCGTAGCTCGTGCTCGGTTTTCATATACAAATACATTAACACATTTAGTATCAAAAGCTTCAAGCGGTTCTACTTTCTTTATAATATAACTTTTTGTAGGCGCACATTAAGATTTTCGTTTCGTTTCGTGCGGTGCTGCGTGCACGAATAAGTTTGTTGAATTAATAAGTACGACTCTATCATGGACTACTTTCTTTATAATCTGTGTACATGACATTCTCGAGACTGGTTTTAATTAAGAGATAATTTAATTTGGATTAACCGAGTACTTCTTTGATTGCGTCTTTACAGTCAGTCGTATTTATCGGTCATACGTGTAATACTCGTTTTATATGGTTATTATTGTAAGCTTTGCATATTGGAATCGAAATGTGTATAACTTTTCGTAATCCGTGAAATTATGAAGCCATTGTTTTAATGTTTTTCTGATTTTGAGAGGTCATCCAATAATTGCACTCACTGACCGTTACTTGGAGATAGTGGTACTTAAGTGTGAAGGTTTTATACCTACTTAAAATTGCAATTCGAAATGCTTATATGAATAAAACCTTTTCTCTCTTTGTTGTAGGACTTCTTGAAGGCCAATATTTTGCACAGGAAAATTTTAATGCCGGGACGTGTGGTACCACCGGAGCGCTCGGTCCAAGAGTAAGTACATTGTGATTGTGAATGCTTGTTTTACTCGAGATCATATCGCCCTTTAACAGGCCGCTCGCCCAGGTTGAGGGTTCATCGGGCCGCAAGCGCCATAATACTGGACATTCGTTCTTTACTTGTATTCTATTTTTTGCTGCTCAAAACTCATGCTTGTAGGTATCCATATTTTGTAGGTGAAATGCATAATCTGTGAAATTAAATCTCTTTATCACCGTCACAAGCAGCGACTGTACATCAGTCTATATTGCCTTAGAGAATAGGCATTAACAGCTTTACACCCCTTATACGGCGATCAATAAATCAGAAACCTCACAGCTATCTATCAAGTGGCCGATCGTTTTGCATTCGCGGTCGATTTTAATTTGAAGCGTCGAATCGGCGCCGCTCGTCGGCCGAATATGGGTAATGTTATAAATCTACGGCGCTTGTGTGGGAGGTGGCGCGCTTTGCCCCGACGACCACTGCTCGTGACACAGAATATAAACTGTTTGTGTAATAGAAGTGACAAATAACTGAACAATCCGATGAACTTGCTTGTATAAGCATTCACGACGGCCGTGTATATTCTACAACTGCGATCACAAGTGCTGAATTTATGGTAGTGAAAAAGACAGTTACGGATTTATTGGACGGAAAACATAGATGATGTATAGTTTTCTATTCAGTAGAATTTCCTATTTGTCTTCAATAGTTACTTGAAACACCAGATATATTAAGTCAAAAACTCTTATTAAATCCTAACACAGACTCAGATTCTAAACAAAAGTGTAGTAAACCTTGAATGCTTTAAGTGAATTGCCAATTAACGTTCCAATACAATCATTAAGTACACTGGTATAGGTGCACCTATTAATTTGCATCAATTCGAAGTCTCGTCAACAAGAGAACATAAACACGCAGTAAATCGGCTGCGCGCGCATGTATAGCAACGTGTGCGCCCACGCACTCCCTTTCGGAATTCTAAAGGCATACCTTCCTCTCATACGAACCCGTGTCAGCTCGCATGCAAGATGCTACACTTGAACCCTGCACCATACTTTTATTATGCTATAAATTTTGATACAATACTATCATAATCATAATATAAAATAAATAATTAATCGATTACCTATTAAATATATACATTATTAGTTTTATTGCTTTTCCTGTTATTCTCCCGCGTCTCAATAATTATACAAATAAGACGTTTTAATTGTACATAGGTGTTTTTGTTGCAATTACATTCGATATCTTTATTGACTTATTAATTTTTCTAACACTTATGATTATCGACGTTACGATTTATTTTACATTAAAACATAATAGAGATAATCGTTATGATAACAATTATCTCTATTATTAGCTTGGCCATTTGTTTCTCCTCTCCATCTTTACTGTCGGGAATATAAATAACCATCGAAAGCCTGAGATAGCCGCCCTGTTATCACAATGAAGGACCTCGCATCTGTTTGTCAGTTAGCTTAAGACAAATGCGCCACCCGTGTAGCTTCTCTCAAGTATGTTGCCCTTCGACAGGTCTATATGTTCCAGGGATCGCTTATTTATGTCGAGTTATGCGGCAATTAGGACCGTTAACGGTGGTCCTTAAAACCAAGATTAATTATTTTTGTAAACGTTAATGGAGATTGAAGTAATATGTTGACTTCTGTAGGTTTTGAGGGAATGTGAAGTTCTTAAATTTCAAGCATTCTAAGGACAATTTTCGCAGTAAAAACAATATCACACTCATCAAGTTCTCATTCTGCGTTGAGCTGTGAACTTTTGTGACTACGAATAATTTCAAGTTTTTATTCCGATAGTTATCTGGAAAATCTAAAAGCACTAACTGGAATTTCAAGCGCTTTATCCGGCGCCAGTAATGATGCTCGCGTGCCTCACCCCATCCATTTATCACGGCTGTATTTTTACTTGTTTGTCCGTGTCGTCTGTCGACAATCATGTCCTCATTACAACCCAACCAGTTGTAACCATCACCCCGTCTATAAATTCTGACCACTGACCACCGGCGGTGTCGTCCATCCGATTAATAGACTTTTATTGTACCACTTTGAGTATTCCTATTGTTCGCACCATAACGTTTACTTGACCGGTTACGACATCGCCTCCTATCTGTTTTTATTCCATCACCCATGAATAACAGTCGCCAAACTAATGTCAATAAAATTAAAGACTAAATACAAACAAATTATTACCAGAGTCATCACTTAGTCCAATATTGAATCGCTGGATTCTGTGCCATGCAAACACGCCAAATCCGCTTTTGGACTTTTTTGCTATTGTTTTTTGTTTGTGATTGTATTAGCGGACGATTGAGACTTATAACGAGACAATTTGACATTGTGTTTAGTCATTTCTTATTTTTAGAAGGTGCTATCACTCTAGTATTGGAAAAACCGGACTTGCTTTTAGACTTTGTATCGACACGAAATGCTTATAGACATGTCAATATCGTCAACAAACTTTGCATTTGCTTTGTTGACAAAATATTAATAGATTTTTGATGACATCATTTTTTTGGTAGGTCCTCGTGAACAAATCTGAATTCAGGACAGATCTTCTAACGGTAATCCTTTGGCTCTACAAAGCACGTAATTAACGTAAGTTACGAGGTGTGAACCTGTTTGTCACACACAGTAAAGGTGTTGAAAGTAAATTCTCACTTTGTTGACTGTTTGTCTTTTAAAAGGCCAGTGTAAATCAGAGTAAGATAGTAGACTTCCGACTGTGATAACAAACACATAAATATGGCGACCGCCAGCCATTGTCTAAATTTACTGCCGTCGACACCTATCCTTGGCACAGAGAAAGCATCTCCCTAATGTCCTGGCCGTAATAAACTCCATCATGAAGCATTTCATTCCATACTAGATCGATCTAAATACTAAAGTCATTCACAACCGGATATTTACAATCATTTGAGTTTTGAAAATCCCTTTGTGAATGACTTTAGTGTTAATAACCATGATGGATTTAAAAGATAAATCTAAATACTGTTGTCAACGAACCTATTATTAAGCAGTACATTTTACTAAATTACGTTTACAAGCAAGGTGGTTATTTTCAACATAAATTTTATCCGCGTACCGGTTATGTTAATCCTTACTAATGAATGTGATAAGATCTGTCACCGCTATCATGTTGCACCAATTATGGCCGCGCGCAAATAAGTGATCATTTCTTTCTGTACCCACATTCCGCCTTATTATGATATTCATGACCGTTGTCTTATAAATAGCATTATCGTATGTTGAAACTGACTGTCTATTTTCTATAATGTCCGTAATGATGCTAATAACACGACTATTACCAGTTGTTACAGCGTTTCGTTCGGTTTAATCGGCGGCGATCTGAATATCGGCATGTTATAGATTTGTTTTATTACGGAGTAGGACGATAATCGTTTGTTTTTGGACCACACAGGCTTGCGTAATTGAGACATCCGTTTCTTTTGGCATTATTAATACGTTGTGGTTTTAATTTAACTCTCTATCTTTGGTAGATGTAGTAATAATATGATTTAAGGTTGCATCTATCTATTGTCGGTTAACTTAATACACGTTTTGGGAGAGTGGGTACCGGTTTTTGATGATTGGAACATGTTCTTGTTTCTCATGCAATTATTTTATGGTGGTATGCGTTTTCATATCAATCTAGATCTTGAGACACTTCTACTCGAATATCTCTCGCGGTTTTTCTTGCTCTTGCAAAACGTTCAGAATTTGACACCAGTACTTATAATCAACACTTTGAGAGCGACCATTGCCCAGACCTAAGAAAAAATATCAACATGGAAATTACCCAATCATTACCCAATGTTCCATCATTACAGAGCAAGATGGTCTTACCCAAAGATGACATAATTAAAGATGACATTCCGCAAACAACTTCCATAATAGGAAAGATGAAAAATATTTTGCATATTTATCGTTGGCGCCTTAGCATTCTCTCAATAAAGGAAGCAAAGGCGCCAATGACACATAAACAGAACCTGGATTACTCAAAACTTTGCACATTAATAGTAGCATAAATAAGTGAGTAACGTTTTAATTATTGCTACCGTATAGTTTAGTCATGCATTATTATATCCTAGGTGGATGTCCTCATCTGTAATGTTTTCTGTGAAATTGTTGGATCGTTTTTCTCTATTACATTGTTTAGGACCGTGCCAACTTAAATTGCGATGACGATTGCCTTTGTTAAAAACTCGCAATGCTGACGCATTATGATACCTGATGTGCAAAGTAGCACTGGAACCTTTATCACCGACGACCAGGTCGTTTCCATACAGTCGAATTTGATCAATTGTGGATCAGTCAATTCGGAAGTCGATAACAATAGACAGGATCAAACGATTTTGTAATCTTGTTTACGAAAGCATCGCTCAATAGGGTATTACACCCATTTTCGAAAAGTCTCAATTAGATTCTATAGTGGTAATGAACTACTAAAAACTTTACACCTTTACTTAATAGTCACTTATTACTTATTAGCTAAATTACCATAGACGGTTAAGAAAAAAATACTTCTTAAAAATCAGTTTTAGTTTAATTTATGGTATCGTCAATAGCGTTAATACATCAGCGGAACAATAATATTTGTTTAAATGTATATTGCGGTTACAGCTTCTTATGTTATCAATTAGCTAATTTTAAATCACAATATTATTGGCGGCAAGGATAAACCACAAAGGAAGCATGATTCTAGGAATCTGTATATTAATAACAATATTAAGGTTTTAATACACTAACGAGGTCAGGGTCGGCCGCGAAAATGGTGAAAGGGCGGTCTCGTTTTGTTCTACCGGCAAAGGTGAAATGCCGCCGAATACTGGAAGCTCTATGTGGCTTTTGCTCAGCTGTGAAAGAAAATAAGCTACCATAGCTTAAAATAATGGACGATCAAGCG
Organism: Eupithecia subfuscata; assembly: GCA_963564075.1. NCBI lineage: Eukaryota > Metazoa > Arthropoda > Insecta > Lepidoptera > Geometridae > Eupithecia > Eupithecia subfuscata. The sequence continues at coordinate 11,212,246 of OY751109.1, read as the reverse complement.
CAGAACAGTGAGCTAGTTGTGTTTCTGACCGACCGAATTTAGCAGTAGTAGTCCGCAGTTATTAAAAATCTACGACATCACATCACACTAATATTATAAATGCGAAAGTTTGGATGGATGGGTGGATGGATGGATGGATGTTTGTTAACTCTTCACGCCAATGGATTAGGATTAAATTTTGCATACAGGTAAGTCTAACCCTGGAATCAAACATAGGCTACTTTTTATCCCATAAATCAGTGCCCATGGGATAGAAATCACCTTTAATTGTTAAACATAGAAACAACGCGTTCGAAGCCGCGGGCATAAACTAGTAATAGATAAAAACAGCCATTACTTATCATACTATTTGTTAACAATTTCAGAATTGTAATTAGGTACAGATATTTTTATTCATAAATAGTTTCACAATAGGGTGTAACCAATAAAATGTTAAAGTTAGCCGTTTGATAGTGTGTTCGGACCCTTATTCCATCTGATTCACTCCATAATTGGGATAGTTTTGATGACTAGGTGTGCGTTACGGGACACATTATATATACCGAGGTACTGTAATAGTTTAATTGTAGTAATAGTGTGACTCAGGGAACTACGCGATTATGACTACTGTTTTCATGGTGGTAATTAATTCGTCTGGATTTAATGTTTGTCTGGAAACTCTGACTGTTTGTGCAGAATACGGATGAGTAATGCAATATGATATTTTGGTAAACTAAATTAAATGTAATTACTAAACAGACGTACTTTATGTAACCTACATACATTTCTGTAAATGGTTTAAATGGTTATTCAGTATTAAATAATAAATAATGCTGGACAATCCACCCACACAGCATCATTTTGCCCTACGCTAAGCAGAGCTTGTGTTATGAGTAGGTACCCATAGGTACCCACTAAATGATTGATATACATAATACAATACATTACATAGATAGATAGTTTTATTATATTTAGCGAAATAATAAATGCACATAGTCAGAGCGGGCAAATGCTTATACATAATAATAAGTAATAATAATTAATAAATAATGCAGGCAATCCAAACGATATCATCTAGCCCCAAATAATTAAAAAATAATTAATTGTATATGAAATTCACGAGCATAATCAAGTAAAAGCTTTTTATCATAAAAGCTTTTTGAAACATATTTTAGCATAACGCAGTAAGTAACTGTAAGTACTGAATAAACACCGCATAAGCATGTAGCCTCTGGAAGCTCAAAGCGTAAAACAGAAAGCTAAGCATGAGTCTCTATACGACCATCATTTCTGGGCAGTTGGCTGCCTCGCGAGACGTGAAACTCCTTTATGTATATTTGGACGTCTTGTACAATTGTGAAAACGTAGGAATTGTTGGCGGCAAACAGTACAATGGCTTCTGAGAAATTCCATAGTTTTTGTCGCATACTCATTTAGCTGTAGTTACATTTGCATGTTGTATCTTTTTGTGTGGTTGACGTTGCTGTTCGGGGAAATATTATTGGCTACTTGATTGTTTACATAATTTATTTGTGACTATAGTTTTTAGATATTCTTTGAATTCAGAGGAATTAGTCTGAACATAATATGTTATTATCAAACCAGAGAGTATAGTGTCTCTTATGCTAACGTAACTTATGTGTAACTCTAACATCAAAGTTGCTGAGAGCACTTTACTGTTGATAAAGTAGAATCGGGAGAGCTATTAATTAATTAATCTACTATATCCATATCTCTCACAGTTGTGTAAATATGATTTACATGTCTGTGTAGCTTCTAGCTACATTTATATCCAGAAAACATTTCAAGGTTACTCCTGAGACCCAAAGCTTTTCTGAATACAAAATATCTTTTATTCCTTTGAATAAGACTCCGTAATACATTCAGTGTCGTCGTGAATTGACGGATGTAATTGCCTTTTGAATTTGAAAGATATCTCAAAGGAATTCTGTTTCTATAGTAAGTTATACAAATTCTTCAAAAATATTTTTGCAAAGAGATCGTTACAAGTAAGTTGCTCGTAAGTAAGTAAAAAAGCTGTAGAGCTTTGAATTTTGATCCGACTACTCTCAAACTTCTAGTAAAATCCAATTACTGGGTGAATTGTCCAGCATTCTTTATTTATTTCTTAGAGTAGATACATTTTTGATCAAGTGACACCTGCTCTATGAGAGTGTATTTCGGCACAGTTGCGATAGGAGATTCTAGTTTTGATAATGATGATGAAACAAAGATGAATTCGATAATAAATAACCCATTCGTTCGCCAACAAATTACATCCCGCGCCTTAGCACCTTGTCATCATATTGATGAAAGTGTGAACATGATGCAAGCTTTGATAAGTATAATCAAAAACTCCATGGGCCAAACGAGCTTCCAAGTTCAGAAATAAAATAATTTATTTTAAAACGTGTTATATAGTGCCTACAGCGGTTAAAAGCTGTTATTATTGCTGTTTTTGAGGCAGTTATAAAGTTAAAATTTATGGTATGTGTATCAAAGTAGCAATCGGGATTTGGTGCGAATTACACAATATAATAAAACTGATATTTTTATGAGAAACACAATGTTAATTATATTGGAACAGTTGACCCTTATAAGGTGAACGATATTGAATTGAAAAGGTGAGGCTAAAACAATTTGAAATCATTAGTTTTTATGGCGGTCCCGCACTTTATGCCATTTAAAGTTATACGGTTTACGATTATTATTTTATAGGTTTTACCACGATTATTTTCATAATTAGGTATCCTAACAAATAGTATAGTTTTGTGAACATGCAAGCTGTTTTAAAAAATTACTGTCTTTGTTTATATTTTACTTAAAAAAAGGGCAAAAACGTTTTTTATTAAGAACCTACTGGAAAGCATTTCTTATTAGGTCTAGATCTAACAAAAGTTATCATTCTTACAATGTTGCTGGAGTTTATCTAGGATTCAAATTATACCTTTGACAATTAATTCAAGCGTCCAACATTCCCACAATTACAATACATCAGATAACTAGAAAGGGGCAATCATGTAATTCAAATATAGACAAGTTTCTTCCTTCGGGCTACCTATCGATATCGATATCCCTACTTTACTTGTCGATGGTATTATCTATCTCTTCTCTGTCAGAGTAGGCCTGGGAAAATAATTTGAAATATCATCAAAATTTTGCAATTTATTCGGTAGCACCAAATGCTATGGATTTTTTAACCAAAAACAGCATAGGCGAAAAGTTGGTGATCTTGAAAAAAAAAACACTGTGTTGTCGATAAGTAATTTATTTATTTATTTTTGCTTGCATGCACATTCATTCTTAGGCCTAAGTGAATGGTTAGTTATAGACTTATCACTAGCTAGTTACATGCACCCTGGATTAATTATTGTCAAATCATAAAAAACGCATGTATTTGAATTTAAATTAGAATTTGACCTTGTAGTACTCGAGACACGTATTTCGATGCCTCATTTAGTATCAAACACGCTTTTGCCGTTTGATGCTTTGAGGTAATATAGAGTATCAGCTATCCATAGAGAACTCAAACTCAAAAAACTCAAAAAATATACCCCGCCTCGCAAAGTAAAAACGTCAATGTTCTGCTAGTTAAATGCTTACATTATGCAAAAACAGAAGTGTTAAATAAGTCTTGCTGGATGGACAGTAATTGGTGCATAAGTGGCGCTACCTACAAGCGAAATAGTTCATTAAGCCATCTTTCAGTTCAACCAATGACAGTAAATGTGCAACAAACGGTTTCTTCCCTGAAGGCATACTGCTACTCTTCAAACTGTTCACACGCCGTTAAGCTGTGTCGAACGAGACGTGCTTACGTACTGCGACTGTGCATAAAATTAGATGGTTAGTTAGGAACACATAGGGATATAAATTTACTCGGTTAAGTAACTACGTCAAACTTAACTTGTTTCTCGAAAAACAGAAGTTTTGGGTAAACCTTTTATTTAGGTGGACGCATCATAGCTTAATGTAATGACTCTTATAAACAAGGTAACAAGGTGTGTGAAATCGTAAAACATTTGATGGTTTGTATGAACCTTCAAACAGGATAATAATATCTTCATTTAATACGATCAATAAAATGTAATATTAATGATCCAACTATAAGTAGGTACGTAGATTATGATAAAACCATAAATCTTTCAATCATTATCCTTTTCTGATTTTATATGCCTAAATTATGTCTAAGTTTTACACGTGCCGCTAAGCTGTACCCAAGTAATATCTGTGGTTAATTATATTATTCAAGAAACCTAGATTAAAATGTTCCTTCACAATACCGGATGCATGTCTTGTATTTTGTCCGCGTTTGACCTCTGGCCCTTTGTTTTTTCCGTGCATGTAGATCACCCTTAGCATGGGAACCTCCTTTCGCCTTATCTCGCGTTGTATCAGAATGTCGCCTATTATCTCTCTCTTGGGCACTTTGGCGCTTGTTGTACCGACACATGTCCACAGCGAAAGTATAGTGTCGACATTCAAAAAAATTACTTCGACTTAACTTTAAGCAAGCCAACTATTACTCGTACGCAAGATTATGTCCAAAGTTTGAAGATTTAGAGTTCGGTTTCTTTTGCTAAGACAATTCCAAGTGACATGGACCAGGTTAAAGTACGGACACGTAACGACACCACAGTTCTACCATGATGGATGCCCTTGCGTCGCGTATGTGAGGTCTCGTGAAAGCATGTTCCTACAGTCCTGGGGAATCTGTCGGCTTCATTATAAAACTGTGCTATGTGAAGAAATCAGTTTTTCCATTGTCACTTGTATCTATAGAAACAGTCATCAATGAGTCCGGGCGTATTTATAAAATAATCACTTATTTTAAACGGAAATGTATAGTATTTCAATTTCGCGATTAATTTGATATCATTAAGGTTTTCATCTTCTTCTTGGGTCTTACCAAAAATCGTATTAAAGGGCTAACCTCTCAAGAGACCACCTATGCATCGGAAGCAATCACTTAGTGCATGATTAAGTGCATTTTAACCAGGAACAAGATTGGGTTATTTCCAAAAAATAAATGTCATTATCAATTTGCGATAAAATTATTAAACTTTTTTATATGCTTTTTATGAGCACATGTCGCAATGGTCTTGTAAATTAAGCATTTTATAGCCGACAAAGTTTTAAAACTTACGGAATTTTTCATTAAAAACCACTTTCCGCCTAAAGTTTTGATATCAGCTCTCAACGCGTGCCATTATCATTAAGTAAATTATTATTTCTGGTTTTATAGTTTAATCAGTTCCTGTTTACCGCGTGATTTAATGCAATTTATGATATCACTACGATTTACAAGCACTCTTATACTTTCAATTCAAGTGTGAGTTATGTCGTCCGTTTCGCGGTTTCCTCCTGCCTTTGAATATTGTTAGGGCAATAATAATTGCAGCGATACCTCCTTGTAGTTACATAAATTTACCAGTAAGAGGGACCGCCGTACCGTGCCACATGAAAAATATACGGATTATAGCTCGGGAGCGATCCACTGTACAGATAAGACTAGATATAAATTATCCGACAAACGCAAGACGCCACTAATATTAAATAAGAAAGCATGTAATTCACGTTTGGTTCGATCTGCCTCACGTGTAATAAAATACATTTTTTTGACAGATTTTAAATAATGACGTCCGCGTTGCCCAGGAAATGCTTAGAAAGTTCGGTTTCAATTTGTTTCTTTAAATGGTTCAGTGGTCAACTGGTCATGTTCAACATCTAGTTAATAATGGTGTGGTATGTTCGTATTTTACTAGTAATATATGCGTTCAGGTCATTCAGACAAAGGTAATACTGAATCGCGGCGGTGCAGGTTAAATTTATCCTTCAAATTATTCAATGTTTTTTAGACTTGGTTCTAACTTTAAACACAGTTCTGCGTAGAAATACTCAGTACAATTCAAGTATGCAACAGTTCAAACAGCTTCAAAACTTCTATGAAGCCGTACCGTGTACCCCATTAACCTGTGCAAATGTAACTTAGGATGTGCGGCGCCACTGGACAAACAAATTAATTAATACGCAGTCACAATCCGACATATTTCATGGAACACTTGTCGAGGTTCCTGGTTTTGTTTTGATCAGATATGACGTACCTACTCAGGTAACGATTTAGTGAACAAGTGGTACAAATGATCGAGAGAGAATACGCGGAATTTGGCCCTTTGTTCACATACGTTTCTTTTCGTCGTGAAAATCTACGGTTAATTCGCCATGTGAAGGCGCGTTCGACAGTGTTGTATACGTGTACGTGTGTACGAGAGCTCTAATACTCCTGCTAATGGACTTGAAGAGGACCATAGATAGATATATAGAAAATACTTTATTTTACCACGCAAGGAAACAGTACAAACAGAAATGCTTAGACTAGAGGAAGAATAAAGGGCGGCCTTATTAGCTATCTCAATTATTAAATAGATCCAAGTTCATATCTTAAATAGGTACTCGTATCTTGATACGGGTTAGCGGAACCCAGATACTACCTAGCTTAACTTTTAAACTTAAACCGACTGGTTAGATATCCGGCACAATTCAATTTGAAGTTTCACGGACAATTATAAATTTACTTCGCGTCTTTAAATTTCATGCATTTTATTTTAATTGTTGCATGTATTTGTTTTCACACCTATTACGCTACGGGTTTTTACACATTTTTTACGGTATTGTGTAAACTCAGAATCCGTATCCTGGTCACTGGTCAGAATCGTAACGAATTTTAGATACGTCATCATTTATTTATGAGTTTGATTACATTCCTTTAAACGGATGTACCTACTCATCTGATAGAGCTATGATGTATTTGTCGCGTCGCCGCCGATGTCGGTGTCCCCCGGGGCTGCCGTAATAACTGAATTTACGACGCTCAAACGGCTGGATTTAGCATGACAAGCGCTAATCGTAACAACCCCTCCATTAACTTATCTTCATAGGCGTTTATGAAGAAAACTTTGATAAAAACATGAAATGTAATGAATAAAGATAAAGACCACCCTCAGAAGTTATTTAAGAAAACATCCCAATAATGTGCTTGGGGATTGGCGGCACCCTCTTGGCAAATATTAAAAGGCATTGAAAACAAACATATTTCACCAAATAGGCTGGGTTCGGCAGAAATGCCTTGTAACCGCACGCCCACGGTTCGTGCGGTTTAGGTGTAAAAAAATCGATTAAAGTATGGCGACACGCTGCGATCGATACATGATAATATTTCATCTGCAACTTGACGGTTCGACGGGTGCCGTAGATTCCTATATTTTTTGAAATTCAATTAAATGTTTTATAGCGGAATAACTGTTGCTGCGTATCAGTTTACATCGTTTTTATAGTGTAAGAAGTAAAATAAAACGAAATGGGTATGTTTAGCAGCTTGTCTGTGAAGTGCGCCAAGCGGATCTAATGTTAAGCCTCTTAAAGCGCTTCTTATTGTGTACATCTTTATTTTTCACAGGGTATATTTACACTTTTAAATTATTAAATGGCTTTTTTAGGGTTCCGTTCCTCAAAAGGAAAAACCCGTATAGGATCACTTTGTTGTCCGTCTGTCTGTCTATCAACCGCCTTTTCTCAGGAACGCGTGGAGGTATGGAGTTGAAATTTACATCAAATACTCAACTCCAACACAAACGAAAAATCGGAAAACTGTGAATTTGTAGATTATTCTCAAAAAAAAGTTTGATTCTCGCTATGGACCAAAACCTATAGGGTACTTCCCGTTGACCTAGAATCATAAAATTTGTCAAGAAGCAAGGACTTATAATTATATAGAAATCTCAGTGCGCGAGTCAACTCGCACTTGACGTTTTATTTACTTTTATTCACACTTATATCCATCAGCACACACACACATCCACAGCTGAACGCCTCCTCCAAATACTTTACGGCACAACTCCCTGATTTGCCATAATCACACACCACGTTTGGCAGGCGCTGATAGGGGTGTAAAAATTAACAGAAATAAGCTGCAGCCGCCGAAGGGCCGACTAAGAAACCGACCAGAGGAAAGCCTCTGGTCGGTTTCTTCGTCGGCCTTTACGACACCCACGTGGATGTTATATCATATAGGATATACATAATGTTTGAGAAGTCGGTTCTTACGCCGCGCCGCGACGATCACGGCTATTTTCACTTATATCTCGTAAAATCCTTATACGTACAGGCAGCAGCGTCAGAATTAAGTAACCCCCCCTGCATAACACATGCAGCTTTAAATCCAAACCTGTTAATCGTAGGAGTTTTAAAAGTAGAAAATAAATAATTTTTTATTTAGGTAACATACAAACAGAACGAATAGATTTAAAAAAAAAAGATCAGATTCCAACCTGCGTTGTGTTATTCAGGGGTTACTTAATTCTCTTGACTCCAAGATAATAATTTTAGTCTATAGGTACAACATGTGCAATTTTGTTCATAATTGTATGATTCTTTCCAGGTTCATGAATACGCTTGACGACTTCTTGGAAAAAAAATCTGGTGAGTAATATTTGAGTGTAAATTATGTCTAATTAGCTTTTGGGTTTGCTTGTTGATTTTGTGGTTTTCCAAAAATATTCAGGCGAGAATTTGTGACTCGTTCTGCTTATCTGTTAGCGCCATAAGTAAACCTTTGTGTTTGATAAATGAGTGAAAATTATCCACCATAAAATTATTTGATTGGTAGTTAAGCTAACTTCAGTTTTTTTTCCTTCTTTCCCCGATAACATTCCACTCTCATTCTAATGGGACTGTGAAACCACTCTTGCGGTCTCTTCTTTAGAGGCCGCCCATGAAGACTGACTGCTTGTGACCGCAAGCGAGATCCGTCCACACTCGATATGTCTAAACAACCAGTGTCTACAATTGGGTGTGCTGTTTGTAAACTTTTACCTTACTAACTGTTTTACCATCTACGGTTTTGTGGGCTTTCCACGTATTAACTGCTCATCATCTGTGGTCAAAGTTTGTTCTCAGAACACTGTAAACTCGGATGTAGGTTAAATTCACGAGACGCAAAGTTTTGCGTGGGTGAACGCTGTGAAGAGGCTAGGTGTTAATGCACGTTGCCTAATTGTATTGCTTTACGAGATACCCATAAAGGTCTTTATAGTCACTAATCGTTCATCTATTGTGAGAGAGTTCTGATAAATATGGCCATGTGACGGCGGATCGAGGCTGTAAAATCTACAATTGAACTCTGATGCAATTCATTCGAGTATTCGTGGTTTGTTTGCATGTGTTGCACGGAAGATATTGAAACTGCTATACTGCAACCATATGCTATTCTAAATTCCTGATGGTTATTCGTATGATAAAGCACAGCAATTATAACTGTAGCGTTCATATACGTTACACTATTTGTAATTTGAGTCTAAACAAAAAGCTACGCGATTATGAATATAAAATCCAATTCAATATTCACTGATCATGTTGTGATGCTAATTCGACAGATTCAATAAACATAACTATCTGGTTACCAAAACTTGACTAAAACGATTATTTATCTACCGAATTAGTGATTCTCGTTTATATCTATTAGTGTAATAAACTGCACGGTAATTACTATTGCCTACAATAAAATAAATAGTTTTTAAACTGGTAGATCAATCCGGATTTGTTGGATGGCATTCTTCGAGCGGCGCTTACAGCCGGAATAACATCTCACTAATTCTACGATCTTACTCAATCTACTTAGTGACACCGATAACTGGCTATGCCCAATGAAAGAGTCGGCTGATAGGTATGCCCACAATTAATTGGAACTGTCCACGTAATCAAATTTGTTTGGAAAGTGTGTTTTGTTGTGGCACGGTTATGGTTCCGTCAAAATAATACACTCTAGTTCGTTTCTATTTTATGACCTTTTTAAACAGAATTTGATTTGCGACGGTCTATAATTACCCGCAAGATCAAACATTAGAATTGGAAATACGGCTGTGAAAGTCCCTTTTCACAAATGAGGACTGTTTTCCTTTGTCTGGTCATCAAATTGTGAAGGATATACCAAAAGATCAATTTTGTTTCTTATGATAGAGCACTGAAATTATAGCTGTCGACTAGTTTTGAGATAAACTGGGTTGTATATCATTATTTGCCCACGGAACCCTAATAAAAACTAAAATACTTTTTGTAACCGAGACAAACAAGCGCAGTCGTAATGAACCCAATGAACATTATATTGAGTTCGGCACCGTGAGAGTCGAACGATAACCACGATTTGTGTCAATGTAATTAAAAGTGTGGCTGCGGCTGCCGATTATCTGACTCAGACTGCACCTACTAGTTTTGACTGCTATAATCTACTAATAAACCATTTTAAGAAGACCTCTTTCGTTCCTCTTGAAACACGCTGCCTCAACTCTCCCAACACGCGCTGAGCTCGACTATTTCGTTCGAAACTTTTCGGGTGTCTACGAATTCTGAACGCGTATTCTCATTAAAATCTATGTCGATTAATTGAAATCGTATGTTGTGTCGAACGTCAGTGATAAGGAATTCTAAAAGCTTAGGCGAATTGAGTTGCAATGGATTATCTTTGAGCCTTTGAATTACATTTTGATTTCTCGGAAACTCGTAAGACATAATGATTGCAATGTGTGTTTGCAATTATGTGTTTTGGTAAACTGAAACTGAACCAGACCCTGTAAACTTGTAACTCTGAAAACCCGCTAGCAGCAATAAATTAACCCCTCGATTATATGAATATAATTCATGTCAAAACTAAACGCAAAACTACTTATCAGAAAGACATCATTCCAATGTAAGCGATATAAAATCAGATTAGCAAATAAGGCGCCAGATGAACAAACGAGGAACACGCATCGGTAGCGGTAATGCGACGATATTCATATATCACTTGTATCGCGGCGGGAATCGCGGCCGCGTCCTGATTTACACGATATCGCGCCAGATATTGCATGTTCGGGGATAGGGATGCACTGGGACTTGTTTATTTTATTTGGTATTCGGGAGCACTTGAGTCTTGACTTCTGAGATTTTACGTGACCGGAAATATTATAAGTCATCCGAATAAATATCAAGCTTCAAATCTAAATAACAAGTGTAAAATTTTCTGTCGTCTGAATCTGACCTGTGTACAAAGACAATAAGGACGAAACGGACAATATTGTATGTCAAGTAAAATATACAAATTTAATCAAATGCCTAGGCCTAGAAAACATAGAGATTCTTCCTTAAGTTTGTAAGTAGGTACACCCCTATACAGTGACATGCATGGGAATGCCGCGGCTACCGCGCGCACGGGGGTGGTCGTAATGTTATCTTGCAGATTTGCGTGTTCGTGTCACGATCTCAATTTCAAGACGCTTACGTATTTAGGCTGTTTGCACAAATTAGGTTGGTGGCTTTGTTTGTGTTGTGATTTTTTGTTGGCGTTCTGCTGGGGTGTCTCTTAGGACTCTACTTTTATTTTGTGTACTTACTCGTTAATTTTATTTATACATAACCAAACGGGATATACTGGTAACAAAACAACTCTCTAAATTATCATATCGGTAATTTTTAAAGAACCTACCTAAATCATTAAATTATCGCATCATTTTATTGTTTATCTGTTACCATCTCTACATATCTCGAATGTGCATTGTAACGCGGAAATCAATTTACAAAACTTATCACCATTATAAATGTTTGACACAAACTTATTTGACGTTTCTCGCGGTACACGTCAAATCATGCGCATGCCATCGATTGATAGATGAATCATTTTACCGTTGCACAGATGACTTGCCATTTAGTTTTTTACAATAATAAATAACCTACGGAATTTCTTGAACACTGTTCGTGATTTTGTTGTCAGTTTTAATAAAATCTGTCGTTAATGCATTATAAACTATCCATCAATAATGTAGAATTATTTTCACGCTCTTGATCAATTTATGTAAACTGTAAAAACTTATTATACAGACAGTTTACCTACATCTCTCTAAGTATGTTAATGTAAGAACTTATCAAATGACTTGTTATCGTAAATTGTTTGCTTTTCAATTTAATATTTATGAAGTTATATAACAACTGTTAAAGTTACTGTTATCGTTTAAAATGGTATCCAATTTAGTGTAACAGAATACTATGAAATCGTCTTTAGTTCTTGTGTTAATGTTTACGTAATTGTAGAGATGTGTCAATAAATTAATGCATTTAGAGGTTTCCCAAAAACCAATCGGCTTAATACTATGAATTGAAAAGAAAGTATCTACTCGTCTGACAATTTATTCCGCGAAGGAAACATAATTGTAATGAAATGCTTATAGGTACTTACATCAAATCTTAGGAAGAGTAAGTACATTTAGATGAGAGCGAAACAAAAGATTCAAATAAAAGAGTATGTTTACAGAATTAAAGATTTACACTTTCTTATAAGTTTGACTCATACGTTAAAGAAGTGATATACGAACGACAGATCTTAGCTCCTAGCTATCTTAAAAATTATTGAACTAGCGTCATGGAGGAATGAGCTCGCCAGAAACTTTGGAAGTTTGTTGATATAGGAGCTGGATATATTGCTCACGTTTCAAAGAATTCTCTTACTTTTAACCAAGAAAGTCGTAACTCGTAAAAAGTTTACATAGCAAGGAACAGTCGCAAATGTTGCTAGAGAATATGTTTTGTCCAGTTCCATGATAACGCAGTTTGCAGTTTGTTTGGCGTGTAACTTCTGTTGTATCTAAATTATTGTTTCGACTTCTTTTATCTTCGTTTAGTTTCTGATTGTTCTCATCTTTAACGTGTCGATGAACTGTGAAAGCGGTTGTTTGAGTTCGGTTAGTCATTGTTTTTGGCTCTTACTGACTGGTGCAATTTATTCGGTTCTATTTGCAGATTATATTTGCAGTATTGTCTGTGCGTTTGGTTTTTGTCTACGAGTTTACTGTTGACGTGATCTTTTCTGTTATTATTTGAGTATTCTCATTGTTAATCGCACGTATTTTTGACAAAAACAGTGTGAGAAATGTTTGCCTTCTAGCTTCTTGGTATAAAATATAATGTACCTTTGCGAGGATTCTTTTGGTGCACTACTTCTCCATACTATCTTGTCATAAAATGTGACAATGTTAGCTCAAAGAACATCATCAGCTACTGATAATGCTGATACTTTGATGCCAGCCTCCGCTGTCGTTTGAAATGTCAATCAAGCAACTATTATTAAAGTGGTCTCCGATTCACATGCAAATCTCTTCTGACAGCACAATGAATCAATGCGTGTTACCACTTGTAAGTTACTTAGCATAGAAAGCGGAACTTGTGTATAAAAAGTAGGTACCTATATGGAAAATAAACAAGAAATAACTGCATCGGTGCATGGCCCTAACAAACAGACAAAAGGTATCAAAAAAGGGCGTTACGTAATAACAAAAGGGATGTGCGTAGCCGAATATCGACATTGCGTAATCGTAGGATCCACCACAGACTATGAAACATCTAGAATGGGCGCCAGGAAATAGCAAACATGTGCCACAACAACCACAAAGAGTAAAATAATATTTGACACTGTTTAGCGAGGCACAATAAACGCTAAAACGTTTTTGTATACTAAAGTAGTTTGATGCCTTTTCATGTGTATTTTGCAGAACTCTGTAAACGTGAAATTTTCTTGACGTCAATAGATGCTAACATAGCTCTATGTTTAGTTAGTTCATTTCTTGCCACTCACTCTCGAAGTAATTTACAACACATAAGTTTCGTTTAAGAAAATCCCTCGTGAATTTAACTTCAAAGCGAGTGTTCCCATAAAACACATTATACGACCTGGCATTATTATCTTGACAAAACACAAGTAGGAAGGAGAATAGACGTCGTATCGATATGCGAAAAACGATAACTCGTGAACGCCAGTAATATGCATTAGTTTCACTTCACTTTCTCCCTATTAACAGGTCTATGTCAGAATGTGCACTACATGCATCGGTCGTATAGATCGGTGGCGGATCGATTCTTGACAATCGATTGTGCACGAGTCGGGTCGATGCTCATTCGACACTCACCTACGCGAGCTTCTCAACATTACACCGATGCATGTGAAATAGGATGCAGGTTACATGACACCTTAAAATAAATAAATAAATATTTAAATGACGATGCTCTTAGAATTTTTTTTTAGCGAATTCTCTCAGCACCGCTTCCTGACAACGATACCAAGGCATCTTTGCCTATGTACCTATCACCTTGGTTTTCAGACACCAAGTAACGAAAAATATTTGATGTACTCATGGATATCAATAGCTGTAGCATGGAAAAAAATATGAACTAAACAGAGGTAGAAGAGAGCCTGAAATTTTACTCTTCAGGCAGTCCTAGGTACCGGCTTTCCTCTAACTAAAAGTTTTACTTCATACCATGTTGATTTTGCTTTTTATTTGTATTTTGTATGCATTCAGGCGTTTCTGATGCGTCGCCGTTTGACTGACAACCCGTTTTCTATCTAAGTCTGTCCAGCACCGTAATCGGCTTATTAGGATTTACCACACGCATTCATGTGACTGCGGTTTACTAGCGATAGATGCTAACCTAGGTTCTCCTTTGTCGGTCTCAGATGAGTTTACAGAATTGTATTGAGGAAAATTATATGGATGACAGTTTAGTTGAAGAGATCCTACACAAATATTTTACCTTCTCTTGGACAGTGTGTACAGAGCCTATCTTTTCACAAACACCAATGCTATATGAGTGAAAATTAAAATATTCTCTATATGAAATGTTACCACATATTTAGCTGATAAGGCTCCGCGTGGGCAGCAGCTGTGATCAGATGACTGATTAGCTATTTAGGCATATTAATTGTACCGATGGGACCGCATTCTTGCCATGGTATTTTTATTACACGGCACTTATTACGTTCAAATTGAATTAATTTAAGTTCAATTACCTATTTATTAAAATAATTGGAGAACGCCTATGCACGAAACATCTTAGGGAAGATTAACCCAGATCTGATTATTACTTACTAACTTCTGCCCGCGGCTTCGCACGCGTTGTTTCTATAGAAAAGTTCAAAGGTAATTTCTATCCCATGGGAACTGATTTATGGGATAAAAAGTAGCTTAAGTTTGATTCCAAGCTTAGAGCTACACCGATGCAAAATTTCAGCTCAATCTGTTCAGTAGTTTTGGCGTGAAGACGTAACAAATATCCATCCATCTTTCCATTCATCCATCCAAACTTTCGCATTTATAATATTAGTGTGATAGTGTGATTTGATTAGTCATAACTCTATAAGTAACCTTACGTCCTATATTTAGGTAGGTGCGTTAATTGTAACTCAAGAAATGTAATATTCGGTACTAACCCATATGGGTTTCCTCATCCATCAGCACACATGTCCACCGCTGAACCTTCCTCAAAAGAGGAAAGGTTTTGCCATAATCACTACGCTTGGCAGGTGGATTGGTGAGAAGGACTCCTGTCCTCCCTGCCAGGGGGAGGACAGGAGGTTCCCTTAGTAGACTCTTATGACATTCACGGGCTGAGTGGAAGTCATAAGAAGAGTCGATTCTTACGTCGTCACGGCCACATTATAACATGTCTAATTTACTATGCCTCAGTAAAACCTCGCCATAAAACAAACAAAAGCATCCCAGGAACTGCAGCAATATATTCAACGTTACCTCTATAATTGCAACGTGTTTGTTTCTGTAATTGAAACGCAGCCTCTCTCGTTTATCAAGCGGCTGATGGATTGTGATGCGTTGTTTTTTTTTGTTCCGCCCCGACTTGGCAAGGATTTGCATGTGTAATGCAACAAATGCACGGCTCTGCCGCCCGTGGGAATCTTGCATGTTAAGCGGATCACGATATTGGTGTCATTCAGTAGGGAAATGCAGTTCGAAGTAGATCTTCAGTCTATGCTAGGTTCAAGGCTTTCTTGTGCAGTCGGGTAAAAAGCTCTCGTTTCTACTTTTAGTTTTGCGAATTGTGTAGGGTTCGTCCATTCATCACGTTTCACAATTTTTTTGATTTCTTCCGACGACTCTGTTGTATTATACAGCATGCAGAAATATGTTTTTCAAAGGGCAATTATCGTGTTGCTCTTTGCATTGAAGTCCACTGTTAGACCAATTAGTATGTATAATATGAGGTACTGACTTCTCGATAATGGACGGCTCAAATTAGGTGCAATTAAGTCCACCCACCTCAGTCATAGTCGGACCGGCGGCGACGTTCGTGTGTTCGTTGCACAAGATTGGAAATGTAACTGTGAGCGAGTGTTTGTGTGTAGTTGTAATACAGGCCAGTTGTTGGAAGAACGTACCATATCAACAGGTTTTACATAAACTAGATCTTTGCTGAGTTGCTTGTCTTTCTTCAATGCACAAAAAGCCCTGCAATGAAAAGCTTGTAGAGTCTACTTGCTTAAATGCACAAGTGACCTTACTGTTGGATGTGATTGTGCCTGTGAATCAGCTTTTGTATTATTTTTGTCTCGTGCTAAATGTTCGAGTGCATGTTTTTTGATTTAAGTGTAGATGTGGGCGACTGTGTCAATTGATTCGATATCTCTTTGCAAATAGAGGCTTTTGTTATCTGTAAAGTGCAACTCATTTAGAATATCAGAATTAACTACATCGATGCCGGAGTATTTGCATACCTATTCTACAACAGAAAATATAGTAGATAGTAAATTAAAGACCTAAGCTATAGAAGTACCACTAGGTAAAGACCTTGTTTACTATAAGGTCTTTACATTGTGGTAGGTACTTCTATTTCATTTCGATTTCATTCTATAGCGTATAGGTAAGTAGTCTTTGCGTACGTACTTCAAAGGTCTTCCTGAGGAAGTGTCAAACCGCGGCCCCGACTTCCGCCCACCCCCTCCTCTCTGTTGCACCGACCACCCGCCACCTCGAAGGGGTGCGGTGTCAACGACCTCCCGCCGATGTTTGCGGTGCGATTTTGAAGACGCAAACAAGAGATTTTTTGGTTTATTTTCCGTGAACCATTTTACTTTTAGTGGTTATCGATTTTGGCCGTTTAGTTTGCAGTACGGTTTAGGTTTCAGACGCACTCTTTTTGAGTGCTTTGTTTGCAGATTCAGCGTCTTCTCTAGTTACTCATAGACCGGGTCCTCTTACGTTTTGGTTGATGTAATCATGTAATGAAGGTAATCTTTTATTGCAGAATCATTGGTCGGTGTCCATTGCACACACGGTTTGAACAGAACCGGGTATATGGTCTGCCGGTACTTGCGTGACAGGATGGGCATCCCTGCGGAAGAAGCCATCACTAGTAAGTCATACAGAATTTAGAATGAAATTTGATCATGAAAAAAGAATTTGGGTAAGAAAATGAAATGTTTGTTGCAGAATTTGAAACAGCTAGAGGCTACAAAATGGAAAGAGATATTTACAAAAATAGTATATTAGGTAAGCCCGAAGGTACAAGTGGCGATGGTGAGGAACCAGAAGTTATACCAGTAAAACCCAGGCGAGATGATGTTAATTATAGATCACCACTTGGCGATTATGAAGATATGCCTAGCGTCGATAGTAGAAAACGATTTGGAAACAGATTTAGTCCTAGTAGAAATCGTTTCGGAAACAGGGATGGTCCTAACGCCGATAGTCGAAATCGCTTTGGAAATAGGCCCAACAGTGATAGGCCCAGTAACAATAGGTATTCTAACCAACGAAACGCAAACAGTGACAGAAGCACCGGTAGTAGCGCCTTCTTCTCGTGTTATACAGACAGATATAAAAGTGATAAGGATTTTTCAGCAAGATCAAAAGGCGACACTAGAAGGAAAAGTAGGTCACCAGTGTCTTGGAGAAATCATGGGAAAGGGAGAACAGATAAACGAAGACAATCGAATGATACTTCTAATCGCAATGAAGATAGACCAAAGTCTAATGATAGGCCAAGACAATATGATAATCCAAGACCTGATGATAATCCAAGACCTGATGATAATCCAAGACCTAATGATAATAAAAGACCTAATGATAATACAAGAGTCGAGGACTCGTCAAGGTATAAAAGGCCGAGGTTGGATAATGAAACAAGTGGTCTATAGGAAAATCGGTTCTTTATTTGCTAAGGTATTTCGTTTTAAAATTTTGTAGATACGAGTAGAATAGGTTCTTGTAGGTTTTAACGTTTTACTCAATTAAAGACTCGAGCAGTTGGTAATTTTACCATTTTTAAGCTTTCGTGATCGGTTTCGAAATGCTTATGGTCTCGCTTTGTCGGTCCTTTTTTCCCTATTCAATATCTCAGGAACTGCAGCATCTAATAACTTAAAATTTAAAATAATAGAACCTTTCGTGCGCCTGTACAAATTTAAAAGAAAAAAAAATGAAAATGAAACTTCAGCACAAATTTTTAATGTCGAAATTTTTAAAGAGGACCTACAAGGTCAAGTGAGATATCAAATGAAAGGTATCAGTTTGTACATCTTAAAATAGTTTATGAATTTTTGTAGGTTTCATACTTATCCAAATATTTGAAACAAAGTCGAAAACCCGAACCATTGCATCATTAAATAGCGAAGTCTCTAACCGAATACCTTTAGTACATATTTATATAATAGACAAACGCTCGAAACCCTGGCACGCGAGTAACACTCGCACTTGACGGATCTTGTTAAAGATGTGGTAGATAAAAGCTTAATGGAAATCGATGAATAGGACAAATAATCACGTGTATTGAAAGAAAGGGAGAAGAACAATGCATAGGTTTAAGACAAAATCAGATCCAAAACCAATGAGAACTACAACAATGGCCGGAAATTTCTCTACTTCTCTTGTCTCTTGACAAGAGTCACAAAAGAGTCCATAACTTAGTGTATGCTAGCCCGCCGCGTGGGCACATAACAGCTGATAGGTCAGACTGAGCCCCAATTACAGTAGTTGGGGCCCAGTGAGAACCATGTTTAACAGCCGGCCAAATAACGGGAACCACGAACTACCTGACAAATTTTGTTCAAATGCAAATGTACCTTGGTATTTAATGGATAGTATTTAAACGCAAATCAACTGATTGCACAGCAAAATATTACTGATTGCACAGCAAAATACTCAACTCAAAATCGAGTTCTAGAACCCGCTTGGCGGGGAGGGGCATCGGGCTTTGGGTGCAATTAGACATGTACACACCCTTTCAGTAATAGAGTATATTATATACATACCATATATACATACCGCGTAAGCAGCTTAGACACAATCCCCTACTACATGCCCAACATGTTGGAACTAATTATAGACAAAATTCATTTATACTACACCTGCTCGGAAAGTTGCTTATTCCTTTTCCATTTATAGAATAGAAAGTATGTCTTTGCAGGCCTATAGGAAACCGGGAGGAAAAGCTCTATGGAATTTCATTTCTCACGTGTTTTAGCGGGAGGAAAAGTGTATGGAAATCCATTTCTAACGTGTTATTTTTTTTAATTTCCTAAAAGATCGGCTATGGTTATTTTCGTTCGGTCAAACGACAAAAAGTTTTTACTCCAAGTCCATTAGGCCTCCTCCGATTTCCGAACAATATTTTGAAAAAAGAACCCAAAGGCTGGCCCGGTCAATGAGGTTTTACCAATATCATTGGGCGCGGTAAGTTCTTCTAAATTAATATAAATTTCAATTAATAATTAATTCTGTTTTTTATTTTCCTCGAAGGTGTAGTATAAAGCACTATTTATCACTCGGCAGAAAGTGCGATTCCTACCTCGTGTGATTTAAGGCCCTCGGCTGCGCCTCGGGCCCAAAACGACACACTCGGTAGGAATTGATCACTTTCTCGCCTTGGTGTAAAATGCACTATTGTAGTGCGATCGAGTAGAACTGTCAATGATTTCAGCAGGACGTTTACACTTAATTTTTATTATTATTATTTTTTTTCAATTTTATTTGTTATAATTTTATTGCCTCATTAAATATGCAATTGTCGACGTAAAATTTTTTGTGATCATACTTAGGTAGTTTATTATAATTCTATTAGTGAATGCCTATTATTAGCTTTCTGTGTCTATTTTAATTTCTATTCTAATTAGAAAAGCTGATGGCAATCTGAAATAGATAAATAAATAGTCACCACGAACCCTTTGTTAGGAGTAAGTTAATGTTGAGGGAACATCCCCCCCCGGGTGGGACGCCTCCAGGTCGGTGCGCTCTGGTTAAAATGCTGTGCAGTCAGTATAATTTGCTGTGCAGAAATTGATAGGCGATATTTAATTTGATATGCACATGATAATATCCCGTATACACGGTGGCTTTTTGAGATGGGCGGTGATGGCCAAGTCCGAAACCACGAGAGTGAGAGAAAAGTCTTGAAAGGAGACACACCCGCGATTTATAAGGAAACAATACTGCAACTGCATATTTAGTTTTTTTTATCTTTTACTTTTGAAGGGAATCGAGATATTGAAAGTATTGAAAGTAATTGGTAAAAATTTGCTTTTTCCTTTTACTTTTAGTAATACATTTCTTTGCAAAGATTGATCCTTATCAGCAACAAAATTCATTGGTTTAAATAATACAGGGCGTCTTTTTTTAATCATTCGTGTTGATTTCCGTCAACAGTAAAAGGTTTAAAAAAAAACTAAATATGCAGTTATTGTTTTCTTATAAATCGAGGGCATGTCTCTTTTCATCAATTTTCTCTCACCCTCGTGGTTTCGGACTTGGCCATCACCGCCCTTTTCAAAAAACCACCCTATATAATTGGGTGATTACTGATTAACTTTTCACGTATTAATTATTCTTACACATTTCATTTGTATGTTTGAGGGCGGACTCTCAGAGCTTCTTTCCAATGCTGGACCTGATTCTCTTACGGAGAAAGTGCCACCCTAAGGGGTATCAACAGCTCTTCAATGTCTATCCACTCCATCTAATGTCAAAATACGGTGTGTAGAGTGTTGTATAAAAGAAATAATTTATGTTTGGATGTAAAATTATACATGCACTTAGTTATTAATTACTTGCGTGTGGATTGGTACAACACGAGGTCTGGCAAAAAGGAATTGTCTTAACTGTACGGTCATAGTGTTAACTGTCTAAATAAGTACATAATTTTTTTAATCTAATAATCTTTTTTATGTCTAGCTTAATTTCATTGTGAACTATGTAGGTAACTAAATAAATATACTTACAAACAAAAACTTGTTTTATTCTTAGTTAAATAAAATTTGCACTAGGTCCAAGTCGTCTCGACACGACAATTATTTATTTATTTATTTATTTATTTTTGCTTGCATGTACATTCATTCTTAGGTCTAAGTGAATGATTAGTTATAGGCTTATCACTAGCTAGGTACATGCACCCTGGAAGGGCACTGCAAAACTGAGTTCGTCCTACCACCGATATTATAATACTATACTAGTAGTCCTACTTTATTTACATCATGTCAAATTGAGTTAAAAATACTTAATTTAAACAATAACATTTATGTCACTCAGAAAATAAGTTTACTAATAGAGTTGGGTAAATTGAATCTAGAAGCCAGAATTCTTAAACTAAGTCATTGTTTCATCATAGGTTAGTGTCATTTTAGTCTGTCCGTAGCGAATTGGTCAACAGAATAATAGCATTTTTCAAATAAAAACAATTTTATCTTTTTACAAAGGTTTCATCTTTATCTTCATTTTTTAAGTATTCAGGTATTTTATTGTATATTTTTGCCAATTTATAGTATGGGCTTTGGCTAACCAGTTTAAGTTTAGTTGGAGGTAATACTAATTTGTTCCTATTCCGTCGATTATATTCAATATTAATGTCTTGCTTAGTTTTAAAGAGGTTTTTATGTTTCCTTACAAATAAAGAGGCTTGCATAATATAAATAGATGGTAATGTCAGTATTTTGTTCTTGATGAAGTGCGGCCTACAGCTATCCCGTGGTTTAGTATTGGTGAGAATTCTTACACATTTTTTTTGCATAAAGAATAGTTGTTCGAATTCTACACTGTCGCCCCATAAAATTATGGCATAATTCAGCCAGCTATAGGCATACGCATAATACGCAGACAGAGCGGTCTCGTAGTTAGTATGGGCTTTTAAAATACTCAGGGCGTAAACGAATTGAGAAAGTTTAGTTTTAATTTTTTGTATATGGGCCTTCCAATTTAAGTTTGTGTCAAGTGTTATTCCTAATAGGTTAAATTCATTTGTTACGTCTATGGAAAGATGTTTTGATAATAAGCTTAGGTCAAGGGGGGATCTTTTATATGTTCTAAATTGGGTTAATTTGGTTTTAAGTAGGTTGATTTCCAAATTTTGGTCTTGTAGCCACGTGAGGCATTCATTAAATACATTATTTATGTGTAAAAAGTCTATTGATGAGTCACTAGAAAAGAGGAGGGATACGTCATCAGCAAATAGAATGGTCTTGGTATTTATTGATTTCGGAAGATCATTGATATATAATAAGAAAATTAAGCATCCAAGAACGGATCCTTGGGGTATTGAATTATTAACTGTTTTTATGTCAGATACTACATTATTTTCTAATTTATTGCTTATGTCATGATTTATTATTTCTACGTATTGTTGTCGGTCATTTAAATAGGTTTGGAACCATCTGTAAGCAGCTCCTCGAATTCCATAGTCATATAGTTTACGATGGTTTGTGCTGTTTAGAGTTTCCTATTATTTCAAATCATGGTAAATATCACGTTAGTAGTGTTATTAACTATTAGTTTTAAAATTATGAAGTCTAACCTCTTTTGTTTCTAGGAAAAATCTGAATACCATAGAGGTAGGATAGTACAGACGGTATTCCGAGGTCAAATCTAAGGAGGATAAACTTTTCTGTTATTAGTTATTACTTATATGCTGTCACTATTCAACGGATTTAGATAAGGCGTTTTCCAAAAAAGAAAACCCTTACCTTAGAACCAAGTATCGTAGCAGCCTACGTCTAGCTTAAAACGAATAAATGCCTGGATTTTTAATGCAGAGGAGGTAGGTTGTCAATGTGATGCCACCTGTGAATGGAAAAACCAGAACATAGAGCATCCTTGCACTAGAAAACGACCCAAAAGCAAAGTATGCTGTGGCGGCGTTTGTAAACTATGCTGCGATCGATATATACTCAGACTCAGATAGAAAACGCACTACAATAAGTGTAAAACTACTGTAACACAATACATAAATATATATCTACTGTGACTGTAAGGTCTAAAGTCACTTTGAGTTTTGTTAAATGGCGCTATTCATCTGTGTCTTAATCGATGCGAGATTAATTAGCCTCACATTTGGGGTATGCTCGATCGTCCATGCTCTATGTTTTTCCAGGTTTTTAATAGGTCTTAAATGTTGAGGGAATAACGTCGACTTTGAACAGAGTGTCCCGAGTGTTAACGAATTGTTGACTAGCGAAGGACACGAACACGAAGTTTTTGTGTCAAATTGCGTGCATGTTTTCCTTGAAGTAAGTCTTCCATGTTTTTCCGTTCACTGGATGTCATCCTCCTATCCTACTATAATAATCTGAATTTTTGTTACCTAGGATCTCCAAAACTACCGAACAGATCAAGTTGAAATTTGGCGCACGTTTAGAGCAAACGCTAACTTAGATAATAGGCTATTATAATTATCGAAAATACGCGTGCGAAGCCGCGGGCAGAAGCTAGTGTCCAAATAAGCACGATCCGCGCACCGCTTCTTTAATTTGGCGGACCGACGTAAAAATGTGCCCTGTTTTCAATTTGTTAGAACAATTTTTTGGTATTATGTAGCCTTATTACACCCATGTTAATAGCAATGTAATTTTTTTACTTAGATCTATGTAGCGTAGCAGGAATAAACGGTAACCCAATCCCGATACACAGGATTTCACTACGCTACAAACTCCTGAATACTCAAACGCAACTCAGACTTAAGTCGTTACCAATTTTTGACAGATTTTCATTGATGACGTCAGAAAATCGCGATTTGAGACGTGCTCAAATGTAAGTTGAGTATTTGTCGTTTGAGTATTCGGGCAAGGTCTTAAACAATTTTATTGAGCTTCATATATTCATGTGAACGAATCTTGTTACGGTGGAATTGGTGACATCACGTAATAGGGACCGAGACGTGCTTGATGAATCACACAGAATTCCACTACGCTACACTACTAACCCCTAAATACTCAAACACAACTCAGACTTTTGACAGATTTTCATTGATAATTGTCAGAAAATCGCGATTTGAGACGTGCTCAAATGTAAGTTGAGTATTTGTCGTTTGAGTATTCGGGCAAGGTCTTAAACAATTTTATTGAGCTTCATATATTCATGTGAACGCACCTTGTTACGGTGAAATTGGTGACATCACGTAATAGAGACCGAGACGTGCTTGATGCTATCGCAATGAAGATGGGTGATGACTGACGTTCTATTTCTGTCAGATTTGTCATGCATCACTTTACTATTTTTAGCCCCAGGTTTCGCAGTCATGATTAGCGCTTAGAAGATTATCAGATAGGTGGGACATACAATCGCAAATACAAGTCTAGTCGGGTATGATGTAAGCCACCGATCAAAATCATAGCTATACTCCAGCCAAATTCTATGTGAAATATTTGTAAACAAACCGCCCATACTTAATCTAAAATACATTCTGTTGCCGTGTATTTTTACGCATTTGACATTGCTTGTCGATTTTAGATCTTTCCTTCAATACATATTGCTAACAATAAAACTGATAGTCGACGCCGAGCACGTGAGTTTTAGATTATCTGTTGTGGTTTGTTGACAAACATTTCACATCGAATTTGGCTGAAGTATAGATTCTAAATATCAAGAATCGCAGTGTAACTTAGGGCAATGCTAGGATGAGAGAAGAGATCGATAATTGATTGGCTACAGCTGTAGATATAAGAAAGAACGATTATGTTTTCTTGCGGTACCTACCTTAATTATTATGGTACTATTAATATTACTAAATAAATAAATAAAAATAAAATGTTAAGTACATGAGATCCTTCCATCGTTCCTTGCATTGCGCCGTAGGTACGGTAGGTCCGTACGGCGCAATGCAAGGAAGGAAAGCTTTGATAAAATCATGGCCGCTACTTAAAAAAACCATCTCCATAGTTAATTTTCTGAGCAGTAAAGTTTTCCATGCCACCTGCAGATGCCCCTAAGATTAGTTACGAAATCACCCGTGTAAGAATGCCTAAACCGCAGAATTGAAATAATTGTACCGACATTCTACGACTCTTTGGTGATATATCTTAGAATGAAGCTCGACGTGATGGTAGCTATATTACGATTATTTGGCTCAAACTGGTCGAAAGTAGTTTTCCACACTCAATCGAGCTAAATGGCTGCATAACTTACCAAAATGAAATCAAAATCTATAATGTAGAAAAGGCCAATTCCAGAAATGGTAGTTGACGTAGTTGTAGCGACAAAGAAAAGAAGTAGGAAAGGTAAACGTAAAGATGTTAGGTACCTACTAAGTATCATAGAAGTTTACAATTCCGTTCGAACAAGAAATTGCACTACACTACACACCAAATGGAAAATAACGTAATGGAATTCATGTGAAGATGACTTATATGCAGTTGCAATATTTTGCAGCATTCACCGACGTATTTTGTCTGTGAGTATCTACCTACCCGTGGCGCTCCACTCGAGCTATCGTAAATTGTTTGGCTCTACGGACTACCGGATTTCTGCAAATTTTATTTTGACTGCTGAAATTTCTGTAACCTGGCTAGAAACAGCTACGTATCTTTTCATTTTCTAGGCAGGTTACAGACATTAGCAGTCCAATGAAAATTTGCATAAATCCGATAAATGAGATGAAGTCTTTGTCGTTTGTGAAATGTTTGTCTTTTTCTCAAGTGAGATAAGTAATCTACAGAGCAATTCCACAACATTAGGACGCTAGATATTAAAGTGAGATAAGTAATCTACAGAGCAATTCCACAAAATTAGGAAGCTAGGTATTAAAAATCACTAGATTACCTATCAAGCTCCTACTATAACCATACCTACTCTATTAGGTACCGACTAGGTAGGTACAGTTTCGAGTGTTTTCTGTTAAGTTTTCAGGAACCTTAAATACAGTTCACCTTTGTTACAAATTCGTCTGCGAGACCAACCAGCTGATTGGTAGATATTGTGAGAGCCCTGGATCTGCTTTATAAAAATTTGGTTCGGAAAGTTGTACCTACTTACGACCAATCGGGTGGTCCATACCGTAGTATTTATTTATTTGCTGCCGATACATTCGAAGCTTTCTCGCGTCGCATTTATTGGTCTATTGTTTGCCCTCAGGCGTTCACTGCCAGAGTCGTTTAGGTACTTGTAACAACTATGAATTCTAAACTATCCGTTGTATGCTACTAGCAGGTTTCTAGCGGTCGCTTAATGAATAGAGAGAGCAGTTAAACAAAAAGCTTAGTGACTTTTATCTTTCTTCTACAGTACCTACTCTATTCTATAAAATAAGGATGCTTTGCATATTTTTTTGACAACAGAATTATCCTCAAGGAAAATTACCTAAGGCTACGATAAGATTGTTTTATAGAAGTCATTACCTGAGGGGTCTTGCAACCATCGTTATGCATGTTCAGTGGAATGCAAAGTTACTCTTCGCTCTATTGAGCGAATCAGTTCAATTTCTCACGTTTCGTTTCTGTCATCCACTAATCAATAGGACCTTCCTTATCTCTTCAAAGGACGTAAATTAGCGTCGCTTTGTCAGCTCCCAATAAAACTGAACGTCTTAATTGTTATCTCATATTTTTGTTTCGATCTTTACTACCTGGCTTCCGTCAAGAGGTCCTATGGTCGAAGGCTGTGAGTGACGTGGATGGCTATTTAATTTATATCCATTGCTTAGAAGCGTTTCATTTTAATGTGCTCGTTCGTTACCATGACAGCTGGTGACGCTTCGGGCGCCATTTTGATTTTATCTGCGCCGCCGCTTTCAGTAGGTCAGTTCGATTGTGATTATTAGGAATCGATACCGATTTTTGTGCAATAATCTGGTTTTATGGCATATTGGAAGATTAGCTGAGAGATACAATTTGTCTTGCCGTAGAATTTCGTAACTTATGCGTATCGATCATGGTTTTTAAGGTAAGTAAATAAATTCTGATTCTACCTGACCTTATTTATCTTACAGTTGCATAGGCACCTACCTAGCAGGCCTTTAAAGGAACAAGACAAGTCCTTGGAAGAAATGATATAAGGTTTAGTATCAGAACCTCTATCACCGGTACCATAGTTTACATTTGTACCGCACCGCACAAACATAAGACGCTGATAATCTTATCCAAGTCAAAGCTATCCGAACCACTTTGCAGCGAGCTTCAATAAACAAGTTAGCTCAATAGCTCCTATAATTAAAGTAGCAGGAACAATATATAGGGGCATTACTCTCGCGATCCCATTATCCGATCGATAATTCAATCTTGGGCGATATTGTCTGCGCCTCTGGGCTGTGCCGCTTCTGTGGTATCAAAGACCGGTCATAGATGGTGAGACATTTGAGAAGAACTTCCTATAATTTTGTTTGTATCCCTTCGCTTGGTTTGAATCTTTGCCTGCAATTGTTTGACTTCATACTAAGGCCACATTGCAATTTTATATCGAGCTTTTGCCTATTCTTGTAAATGTGGAATCTCGGGAATTACCAGATAGATATTGGCACTGTATCTACCCCGTACTCAAGTATATTTATTATAGGTAAGTACGGGTTCCCTACTGTTGGAATCAACTTCAAGAAGTAGGTGCTACAGAATTAATTAGGTAACACATACTTCTTAAAATTGGTTCCAACAATGTGGATCTAAGATATTTGTTGTGTTGTTGTTGTTGTCATAACGGCTCTAGAGTCCGAAAGAAGTCCCAGAGTTTTTCGACTCCTACGTCACTTGACCTCGTGGCGCAATTGGAACAGGGCATCCTGTACTGGAGGAGGGTTGCTGGTTCCAGTCCCGTCGAAATCGATTCTCGAATAGGCTTGAATTTTTTTAAAACTAATATTTTTTTATTTCAAATAAGCCTATTCCATATGTCTGTCTATAGAAAGACTCCAAAACCTTGAACCAGTCATGTTTTTTATGACGTTCAATTTATTATCTCATTTGGTGGCTCAATTAGTGGCACATCTAGCCCAATTCATCTTTGTCGAATAAAGCGATTAATAAGCAGGATCGGTGAAAAGTAAGTATCAACGAATTAAATATATGAAGACAATTAAAGGGTGCTGTGGATATCGAGACTGGGTCATGTTTTAATTATAACCTATTTATAAAACCGACGATTAAATTACATTTCTATTGATATATTAAACGTAATCATAGGATTGGTTTTAGAAAGTTTTTTTTATAAGAACCTATGTTCTGATAAGGTAGTCAGTCAGTACTTAGTACCTACCTACTTCGTCCACATACAGTGCCATGGATAGTATACCTAATATTGTGCTTTTCTACTGCTGTAGAGTCACCGACATAAATGTAATCCTTATATTTTGGAGGTATGATTTTAGATAGAACATTTATTCATTCAAAAATTCGTTAGCAATGGCTTAACGCATTCACTGCCCATCCTCGGCGGTGCGACCCGCAGGGGCGCGTCATTCATCGCGAGACGGGTGAGTAGATTGACAACAGCGTCTTGGGCCATGAATAATGTTAAAGCCTATGTTAGGTTTGTCTAAGCAATGGGTTCTCATATATTTTACTTGGAATTTATTAGTCCTTCCTAGTATTATACCTAGTACCTAAATAGGTTACTAACTTGCCTAAAGATTGTAGGTAAATAAATTTTTTAAATATAAATAATCCTAAATTTCACAAACCATCTAATTTTAAGTTCTATATAATTTTATTATAATGTGCTATGGATACCTATACTATCTGAAATAAATGAATAATAATAATAAAATAGTCATCAAAGATAACAGTCTTAAACATAATAATCAGTAATCACACATAGGGTTTGGTCTTACGGAAGGTAAATCGGGCTTAGCTTGTAACTCAGGTGATCTTTATTTGCCTGGATTCAAACTGTAAATCACACAAACCAATTTACGGTCAAAATAAAGCTGTAAAGTCAGATCACTTACGGAAATTCGAGTTTTACATCAACACTAACGTTCACGGGAGATTTCGACATCAAAAGCTCTGATCAAACACCCTCACTTTTTATTTATATTCAAGCTCATCTGATAATAATTCGATAGTGGAACAGGAAGCGATTTATTATAACCTGATGAAACGATATAAAGTTTGATAATGGGACTGGTCACATAATTTAATTATTCTGGAATGCAGTGAGAGTGTCCGATGATAACTTTTGGCACCTGTCTTATTCAAAACATTAGTAGGTATCATTTTCCGGTTTTGGTTGTTCAGCTTTCTTATGATAGTAACCTTTCCTGTAAGGTAACGTAGCAAAAGCAAGGAGTTGAAGTATCGTATCAAAATTATTGTAACTACCTAGGTATCATACAATATTCATACAATGATCTTCATTCTGCGGCTTCACAAGAGCTATTCACCTGACTATTTAAGTCGAATTATGTATTACAAAACCGCAAAATTTCATCTTTAATTGTTCAGTTTATTGCATACCTGTCTTAGGTCAAACATAAAATCAGAAAACTTTAAACTGGGTTCGTGGGTGCTACACAATTTAATATGTTAACGATAAACTATGATAGAGCCAGCGTCTTGGGGACGCTTCCGACTGGTATTGATATGGATCAGTTGAGCTACCTGTAGACTGTTTGCAACAGTCTGCAGTTAGCTCAATTGTTTCAATTGTAAATACTAGTATAATTTTCTTTGTGAATAAAGACTGTTCTGATAGAGCATAAAAATCAATTCTGTAAGAAAAAAATAAAAAATCGGGCTCGTCCGGGATTTGAACCCGGGACCTCTCGCACCCAAAGCGAGAATCATACCCCTAGACCAACGAGCCGCATGACCATATCGACAAATGAAAGGCTTGCAGTCGGTGCATGACGTCACTCACTATCGCTCCACGGTATAATCTAGTTATGAGAATCTTCGTCATTTATAACGGTAAAGAAAGGCTGTGTTATAGAAATGTATTATTGTAGCAGCTATAACACTAATGTTATTGAGTTTCGAGCTTCAAATAAGGCGGTAGTTAGGTGGAAATTTAAACTACAGTCAATTTGTAAAAGTGAAATGTTATGTTTTTTTTATACCTGTAGGTACCAATCTTATGACCAGAATCACATAGAGTACCTACAATTCTGAGAAATCCGCCACCACTCAGCATATTGTGCTATGGCAGCTCATTCCATAATGCTGGTTTTCAGTTGTGAACATGTAAATTGGGAACTTTGACCACTTTGAATTTGAAGAACCCTAGGTAATGAATGAGTGGCTAGTTCACGTCAGATAGACGAGCGTAGGATATCGTAGGAGAATCTTAGAGGAACATCTTACTGGCCGCTTTTTATCCACTGCTATCACGACTTTTCTCAAACTCATAAGGTTCCGGATTTGGCCATCCACTCCCATCTCGAAAAGCCACCCTGTACAGTACTTAATAGTAAAGCAAATATTACTATTACAAGAAGTAGCCATAGTACATAGGTAAGTGCCATTCGCCACGGTCTTCCTTGCATGGTCTTGTACCTGTAGTGTAGGTACCTATCATACATAATTATCTTTAATGAATCTCAGACTAAATACGTCTACTACCGGGAATAGGCCTCCCTCAAAGGTCATGTCAAGGAAACCTCCACAGTAGTGATGTGCCGAGTCGCTGTTTTGGTGAATCGAGTCGACTCGAGTCGGTTTAAACAGTATTCGAATCCTGACTCGATTCCGGTATTCGAGCCAAGTACTCGAGTTCTATTTTTTGGTATTCGAATGTTGACGCGAATTTCTAGACTCGAGTCCAAGACTCGGGTCCTGGACTCGAGTCCACGGCCGTGCACCGCTTAGCATCCGCGTGGTAGTCTTTCATATGATACAATAAGAGATACAACTCGCACGCCTCCGCCTCCACCACGCCTCCGGCGGCGTCTGTGTGTGGAACTGTGAAGGCCTTAAAAGTTGCAGGTTCAATTCAAACTTGTATCAAAAGGCGTTACTTCATTGCTTAGGTAAAAAGAGATTAAATATGAACGAGTCAACCTAACTTGAATACAAGACTCGAGTCAGTTGGACTCGCATAATACTCGTATGACTCGACTACCGGAATCGAGTCCGGCGTACTCGAATTATAATAAATTGGTATTCGAGTAGGCGAGTCCTAAGCAGGAATCGAGTCTGACTCGAGTCAAGCCGTACTCGGCACATCACTACTCCACAGGTTTGCCATAATCGCTACGCTTGGCAGGTGGGTTGGTGATCGATCACAGTTCGGTGGTGGGTCGGTTCTGCAGATTTAGTGTTAATCGTGAACTATGCGAGCTTTGAGGTGCCGGCTTAGAAATTTGCACCACCCCAACTCTTCCCGCGGGTGTCGTAAGGGGCGACTAAGGGATATCCACCGGGGGCAGGCAGCATCGCCTCCTACAGAATAATTCTATCACCGTACTGCGATTCCCAACCCGCATGCCCTGAGTGGGGATTATGGGCATTACTCCCCATGAGATCAAAGCCAGGCCCTTATCAAGAAGAAGCCTGCGTCCAGCAGTGGACCAATATAGGCTCTTGAGGTAAATAAATTGAGATCAAATCACCGAAGTATAGAACTAACTATTGAGCGAAGACTCGTATTGCGGTGTTTTCAAATCAAAGCGCTCCGTGCGATGCCTGTGCGCAACCGCAGTTTACGATCTGCGCGAATTGGAGACTGAATATCACACGCGGATGGACCAGGGATGTAGTAAGGAACCATGTAAGTTTCCTTCATTGAAGTGAACTGCTGTGCCCCTGCTGCGTCAGTGAACGGATTAATCAAGTAGTTCAATGAGTAAATGCATTGAACTACTTGATTAATCCGTTCACTGCCGCAGCAGGGACATGCTACTCTACCTGAACATGTGCGTCGGTGGCACTAAAAGTGTAGCAACATAGCCAACTGTTTACGTTTGCTCCATTGAGCACCATCGTCATGACAGGCCATTAAAAAAATCTAAATAAACACCGTTTATTTCAGACCGTTGTTGGTGGTCCAAAAACTAACACGGTAGATGATATACTTTAGAAAAAGTTAAAATTAATAAACTTACTATACAGGCAGGCATGCACTCAGTGCCAGATGCAGGTTACAAAACTGAATGCACCTACTACCCTATATAGTGTGGAAGTGATCGTCCAGGTTGTGTCATCCATCAGTCATAACATCACTGCCAGGAGGCGGTTGCGGCTGGCTTACAGGCGACGCATCGCGGCGGCGGCGACGCAGCGAGCTCATATAACAGCTACAATGCTAATCAATTCAATTCAATTCATTTATTTCCTATAAAAAAAATACATTGTGTGTGGAAAACTTAAATCTAAAACTCTAGTAGGTACACAAAAAACTCATTGTACAATAAAATCAATTTTAAGACAATTCAAAGAGGAAACACATAGTAATAGCGCAACAAAAGCTCATGAAAAATAATTATAATTATTATCATTTGAATATTTTGAAAACAATGTCAACTTGAATATTAAAATGTCAGCCCGATAACTATAATGTCAATCTACAATATTACAATGTCAACTTGAGTATGATAAGTATGTCAATTGAAAATAAAAATTAAATGAATACATGTCAGCAGAATTATAACTCATCAATGCCGTAGAGACACTTCTCCAGAAGAAAACTTTTTAATTTGACTATTAGAAGTGTTCTCTGATGTATAACTTCTTTCTTTCATCCACAACTGCTGGACTAATGAGCGCCACAGCGCTCGGCTCTTGTGCTTGGAGCGTTCAACATCTGCCTGCAGTCTTTAGCAGATCGTCGTCTGCTGACCATTGAGCGAGTACAATTGAGCACAAATGGATATGGATTTTTCACTGTAAGGGTTCATTAAAAAACCCTTATCATTTATCTTAAGTCACTCACTGCTGCAAATTGGCTTTCTTTAATTATCTGCCTGTAATTTATATATCCCGTCCAGCTATTTCCACCTTTAAATTTGTATTCCACGAAAAAACTTCTAAATTCCATAACTTTTCCGTACCTACATCACAAACATTATACATTCTGAAGATTTCATTTCAAACATCAAACATCCAAGTGCTTTATTTCCTTTAGACCTTACAGGACTCTTGACACGTTCAAGAAGTCAGGACCATATAAGTAAGATCCTTACAACGTCTCTGGTGGCGGTATATCACAGACGCCTGTTCGCACCATCTCGTAATAAGGAGTGAAACCTTGTGGCAGTTTTAATGTGATTGATAGCTCGCTTGTCAGGGAGTTCCCACTTGCCTGGTGTGGTTTAACGTGAGTATGTTAAGCTAGGTACCACTCCCGCGCGGCAGGAAGGAGTGATTCTGTTCTTTAACGCATTCACTGCCCAGTCTCGGCAGTGCGACCCGCAGGGGGGCCACACGATGGTCGAGAGGCTCGTCTGCGTCTTGGACCATGAAAGTGTTAACCTCTAACTGAACCAACGTTACCTTTATTCGTATCGATAGGTCGCCCTTTGTAGGGGCTTACCTACTCCTGCGATTCCGTCAATATGTGGTGACTAATTCAAATTTAGGCATCCATCTTCTACCATTTTTTTATCGAAGGAGAAGGACTTTTCTCTCATGAAGTGGAGACGGATCTTCCGTCACTAATTATCCTCACTTCACCTCACCTCAACAGCCTATATTGGTCCACTGCTGAACGCAGGCTTCCCTGATAATCGCCTTATTAGCTGTTATCACTTGGGGGGGTAATGCCCCAAGAGGAAACACGTTTCCCCACGCTGTGCATGCGGGTTGGGGATCGCAGTTCGGTGGTAGAGTTGTTCTGCAGGGGCCGCGACACCCGCGGGAAGAGTTGGGGTGGTGCATATTCTAAGCCGGCACCACACGGCTGCACCACTTACCACTGCACTAATTATTACCGCAGGTCAATTCAATGTTCTGTAAGTGTATCACTTATTGTATTTTCGCCGCTCATACATTGTCATTTGTTTTTTTGCGTAAAGAAAATGCAGCCAAAGCTCGTCGAAAATAGTATGAATGATAGAATAACGAATATACCTATTTACATCCTGAATCGACCCGCTGGACTGGATGATAGCAGTTCAGGACAAAAGCCGATGCCGTGGTGAATGACTGATTGTGACAAGGCATGTGCACAATCATAGAGTCTGTGAGTCAGCCAAGAACCGAAGTTCAAAGGGCTCCTACCCTTTTCCTAACTACACTATTCTGTGGCAACTTGTAAGAGTACAACCAGAACCAGCTCCTAAAATATGACCAGTTATATGATCATGAAATAAACGAGTGCGTACTAGTTTATCCAATATTGGCCAATCATATTGGCTCCTTGGAACTGCTCCATATTTATCCAAGAACTGGCTAACGTTGGATAGTAAAACGATTTCCGTTTTAAATGGTTTCAAATTGAGAGCTACAATACTTAATGGGCTAAATGTTAATGCTTGCAATGTTTGGATAAATGCCATTTGACTTCTGACCATGAACTTTTAGATGCATGTAGTTGCCTGGAAGAGACTGATATTTAGCGTATTTTTTGTTTGAATGTCATTAAATCGGACAGTAAAAAATACAGTAGGTACCTATCCTTATAGTACCTACCTAATTACATATTTTTCTTGGGAAATAAAATTATAAACTCTTAATAATTTTATTTCCCAAGATAAAATATTATTGCCTGAAACAAGCAATGGCTTCCTTCTATCACTACCTGCTGCGTATAGTCACTTTCCATAAAGCGAGATTGTGGTCTCATATTATAAAAACAAAGGTCTATAATAAAAAAAAATAGAGTGAACTACGGCATCTCGACGCACGTTATCTCGATGCACGGAAGCTCGACAAACGTTAGATCGATGCACGGAATCTCAACAAACGACATAATTAAAACATCCAGGCAGGTAAACGTAAGATTAACGTATAAATCAGCGAAACTGGGTTGTGATGTGCCTTAAGTATGTACTTATAAAGAAAGAAAGAAAATTAATTTATTAGTTCACTAGAAAGCTTGCAACTATTACAATACTTATACTTACATAAGAATATTACAATAACAATAATAAAATAATAGTACCTAACAGTAGCAAGCAATGTAGCGAACCAAAAGGTCCTATCTCAGCATAATGTTGCTCCACAAGAATTATACACAAGAATTATACACAAGAATTATAGGTATACTTTCAGCAAACTGTGCTCCAAATCTTAAGAAAATCTGAAAATGCTGTAAGAAGTTTGTTAAAAGTGAGTCCCCGAGTCGCACTGCGTTCTGCTTTCAGCACATGTAAATGAAAGAACCGCACTCAATCCGAGATTAAGTTACAGCAGGATGGTAAATTCGTCATAGAAGCGATCTTTGATTACGCAACTTTTTCAATAGTCTAAGAAGAGCGCTACATGATCGCGTAGGTATGGTTTTGAGAGTTGGTAGAGCTGTACCTACTCAAGAGACGTTTTTTTTTCAAAATTCAAAGAGAAATGTTACCATCATGCTTGGCTCCGCCTCCAGTATTGGTGTGATTAAAAGAAGTGTTTCAAATGGACTAACCCAGACCGAAAATTGCTAAAAAACCAGAGGTTTTGTTTGCGAAAGAATCTCTTGAAATTTGAAGTACTTAAGACTTTTTATTGTGATAAATTTTTTCATGGGCAGTTTATTCGGTAAGTATACAGTTTATTCAGTGCTTCATTGCATTCACAACTCTAGCTCTAACCAACGTGTACCCCACGACGAAAATCTATGAACATTGCAAAAGTTCTGATCTTACCAGGTGAATTCCGTTTTTTTTGAAAATTGTCATAGCTCAGCAATTATTATAATTATTCACGGGTATTTATCAAAACATAGTGAAAAATAGGTTAATAAACGCGATAAATACCCGTGAATATTTATAACAATGTGTTCTGATCGCGTAAGTTTTGTCGTTACTCTAAAAAGCTCTACATAAATGGGTGTCTTGGGCAATCTCCGTATTACTGGTGAGAATGGGAACTTTGAATACAATACTGACGGAGATTCACTTCTACTCGCACAGTATAACCTCCCAAAGAGCGGAGCTAGCAAGGCGGAAAGTCTGCAATTTTGGCACGAAGCAAACAGCCGGCGGAACCTCAAATTGCAGCGACGATCCCGCCTCGTTACTCATGTCGGGAGGTTTTCGCGAGGCGCGGATGTCGCAGCTAGTTCTGTGAGCCGGAAATACCTTCTAAGAAATCAAATATAATATCGCAAAAATTTTCGACTTCGACGGGACTTGAACCCGCATCCTTCCTTCAGTACGAGAATGTGCTAACCAACTACACCACGAGGTCAAGTGCGATATTATTTTGATTTCTTAGAAATTACCCTGAGTGTGGGGTTACGCACCATAATAACAAAAAACCTCGGAAATACCTTGCTAACCTATGCTAAATTGGTAAGTATAAATAAGATTGGTAGGTAGTCATAATTAATAGTTAGAGAAACTAATACTTGGTTTTAGAATCCAAGATATTTTATGTGGATAAAGACATTTACCTATGAAAATTAAACCTCTAACAGAAAACAACAAGGTTACATATGTTAGCTTGCCTAAAAAATAGGTTTAGAGTTGGAAATAATTTTATTGTTAGATTGTAAAATATTTGTGATAGTGCAACACTCTCTGTCATGGACGCCGTTGTAGAAAAGTTATGTTGATAATGATAAAATGTTCTAATAAGTTGAAGAAAGGATTATAGCCCTTGATGCCCTGTTTTATTTCAGTAACACGTCTATTAGCTTTCACATACAGCCAACATAAAAGCCATAAAAAGCCTTATCGTATAGTGTTGCCAAGATAAAACCATCTATGATAGAGTCCGTGCAAAAAGAGAACCGTCATGGCGTTACAGTGAACTAACATTAAGATTTTTATATGGCAACCCAATCCAGCTGTCATCTGTCTCGTCACGTAAGTGTCAAGTGTCAACTTACATTTATTGTTCATCTTCTTTTCGTGTTAAATAATTAGCACACGCGCGACCTACATTCCTAAGACGCTTCTCTTGTTGCACACACTCTAGTCTACCAAATTTTCTCCCTCATTCATAGAGCTTTGCCGAAACTTTACAAAACGTCGTGTATTCCAACATACCCTGCAACATTTTCAGTTTATTCCTCATGTAATTGTCATGTGTGCAGGCTTTATTGCCCATATCTGGCTGTTGTACAAGTACTCACTGCGGCTCGTCCGTTGTCTGGGCAGTCCATCATGTTCTACGTCCCATTACGGCGTTTTATAGTTTTAATTGAATGTGACAAACAAGTCTTACTGAAAGCTTGTTTGTACTATGCCTTTATATAAATGGTTATGGTTAGATGTGAATATAAGTAAATAATGCTGGACAATTCACACAGCATTATCTAGCCCCAAGTTAAGCAGAGCTTGTGTTATGGGTACCTACTACATAACTGATAGACATAATACTAATACACTACATATGTGGATAGTTTTTTTTATTTTACATAGAAAACATCCAGAACACCCAGAACATCTGCAATCGTATAATCATTTGTCCCGAGGCGGGAATCGAACCCGCAACCTCCTGCGTCGCAGGCGAACCTTCGCCCGCTGCGCCACAGAGGATGTCGAAATATGAGTATATGAATAAAACTGGGTATTATGATAATAGGGTCCGATTCAGAACTTGTTCTCCATTCTATAATGCACAGTAAAATATAAAAATAAAAAATTAAACAGGAAAAATAAATGCAAAGGCGACCTTAACCCCAAGAAGAGTTTTCTTCCAGCAAATCTTATTTCGGAGAGAGAGGCAAAGTTATAATACTTGTCACATCTAAGCACAAGATTTTTTAAGCTAAGTGACAGAACAGCTTTATAGCACCTATAGCGGTTCGTTTCGGTCACATCTCCATAACATCCATTCCTGTCTGCTTAGGCTAAGTCTAAGTCGTTGTACGATCTTTATTCTAAACTGGTCCTATTAAAATACCTATCAAATTGAACGAAAGAGAATCAAGCAACACTATATTATACAAAGAAGTGTTAAATCCATGCCCATGACATTGTTTAACTTTATTATTGTTCAGACCGTTCGCATAAATCACATAGATAATGGCATAGATGAAAATAGTGACATAGATCATTATATCAAGAATTATGTCGAGAAAGTAACTTTCTCATTGTTCAGACCGTTCGAAAAAAACACAATAAAAAACTCACTCTCTCGACATAATAAGTCCATCTATGTCATTATTTTAACCTGAGGCTTTTTCAATATTAAAAGCAGTAAACAAACCTACGTAGTCTATCGAAACTATGAGAATAGCACCTTTCCAACAGTTTTCTTTCAGCAATAAATACTTGCTACTGATTGATTAAGCTTTTTCTCACACAGTCGATCACGTTCAATGACTTGTTAGTTAGGTCTCGTGTAAACGTAGGCGTTTATGGAATCCAATGGTATAGCTTATCTGAAGACAGCTACTTTACACAATTTTCCTCGATGACAGCTAGCACTAGAAAAAAAAAACAAAATAATGTATAATTGCACATCATCATCATCAGCCTATATTAGTCCACTGCTGGACATTGGCCTCCCCTAATGAGTGCCATAGCGCCCTGTCTTCAGCTTGCCGCATCCAGCATCTGCCTGCAGTCTTTCGCAGATCGTCATCCCACCTGGCCGGAGGGCGTCCTACACTACGTTTGCCGAGTCGTGGTCTCCACTCAAGAACACGTTTACCCCAGCGTTTTATTTGCACATAGGCCATGCAAAATATAAAAGTAGCAGTGAATAACAACAATTGGTTCCTACTACAAAATTTTCATCATCAACTAAGCATGCTAGGAATTATTTCACAATAAAAACTGTCGTAGTTTAATTCGATTATGAATGTGGGCGGGTAAGCTAGGAACCTAGTTGAAAGAACACCAACTTTTCATCCCTTAACGAGGAACATCTTCGGGGTGACTGCGGTTCATTGTGATTATGGTAACTACTGTCTGGGGGAGGCGTGATTAGCAGCGGAAGGAAGTATGCGTGCTTATAAAGATTTTCACCAACATCTTATGCTAGTCCACTGCTGGTCCTATCCGTCCTCGTCTTCAGCTGGTCAGCAGACTGGTGTCCTTGTTGTCCAGTCCCTGTATTGCTGTCAGCAGTCTTTAGCAAATCTAACTGGCCACAGGCATCCTACACTATAAAAACATGCAGTTCCTTGATAAAGAATCTACATCGCTTCTTAGATACATAGACAACTAGCTTTTGCCCGCGGCTTCGCACGCGTTGTTTCTATGGAAACGTTCAAAGGTAATTTCTTGATTTCTATCCTATGGGAACTGATTTATGGGATAAAAAGTAGCCTAGGTTTGATTCACGCTTAGAGCTACACCGATGCAAAATTTCAGCTCAATCTGTTCAGTAGTTTTGACGTGAAGACGTAATAAAAATCCATCCATCTATCCATCCATCCATCTATTCATCCAAACTTTCGCATTTACATATCGATGCTTAACAGCCAAAATAGGCTAACCGCCACTATACAAACTGTACACCAGAGAGGTTTAAAGTTGAAAATTTATGAAAAAAATTCATAAAAATTCTGTTTTAGCTTCCGAAAACCTGAAAATTTTACTATTTAGCTTTTTATTGTCACTCTACAAAATGGCATTATTAATTAGTTATAAATCATCCTGTTTACACCCTTTACTGTCGCTTACCTCTAAATGGTCCTGATTTTACAAACAGCCAGAATGTCTTAAGTGAAAATCTCTTATGCATTTACTTCCAGCCTAAATGATCTAACAGTTCTTTTTGTATTATTTAAGTCGAAGAAAAGCAGCATAACTGAGCTTTTATAACATAAAGTAGGGGCGATTACGGTATAACTGGTTATTGAATGTTGAAAGACGGACAGGGAATATGGTACTAAGTGCATAATTTTCGAAAGAAACGTTCGGCGTTTTTTGTAATCGACGAAACACTGTGTCTTTCAGTCTTTCAAAATATTGAAAGTAACTCGTTACTGACTTCATCTCAGAAAATAAAAGCTTTTTATAATAAATCAGCAGTCTTTATCACACTAATATTATAAATGCGAAAGTTTAGATGAATGTATAATAATAATAATAGTCATTTATTTCAGATAATAATTAAATGAGCTATCTGTAGACTGTTTGCAACAGTCGGCAGTTAGCTCAATTGTTTCAATTGTAAATACTAGTATAATTTTCTTTCAAAGATTAAATTTCATATTAGCATTAAATCCATATAATAGTTAGTAACAATAGATAGATAGATGGATGTTTGTTACCTCTTCACGCCAAAACTACTTAACAGATCGGGCTGAAATTTTGTATACAGATAATTCTAGGCCTGGAATAAAACATAGGCTATTTTTTTATCCCATAAATCAGTTCCCATGAGATAGAAATCACCTTTAAGCATTTCCATAGAAACAACGAGTGCGAAGCCGCGGGCATCAACTTGTTTATAATAAAAATTACACAAATTTACATTTTAACTCTCGTTTCCACAATACTACTAGTTAGTATAATTTTTATATCTTAACTTATCAAAATCTTTGGAGATCAATTAAAGTTCTACTAATATTAAATATTAAACAGGTAGGTACTTATGTACTTAAATTTTTTTTTAAATATTTCACTATAAACTATTAGGAATATAAGTCATCAAAAATACAGTGTTATCGAAATTATTCGCATCACAATAAGTAATCAATATTTAGGTATAACAAAAAATGACACAAATTCACATTTTCTCTGAATTACGGTTTCCACCACTCTACTACTAATTTTTATATCTTAATAGGTATATAAAAATCTTTGGAGATCAATGAAAGTCATATCCTACTAATATCAAATAACAGGTAACTTTCGTAGGTACTTATAATATTATTAACATTATCTCACTAAACTATTAAGAACTAGACGATCGCCTCGCGGTTTCACCCGCGTAGTTCCCGTTCCCGTGGGAATTCCGGGATAAAATATAGCCTATGTCACTCCCTGAAAAGTAAGCTTCCTAACGGTGAAAGAATTTTTCAAATCGGTCCAGTAGTTTCGGAGCCTATTCAATTCATACAAACAAACAAACAAACAAACAAAAAATCAAACCTTTCCTCTTTATAATATTAGTATAGATACAAGTAATCGAAAACACAGTCATATCGAAATTATTATCATCACAATTGGTAATCAATATTTAAAGAATCAAAAAGAAGTGTCTTGTTGAAAATGCGTCAGACTTTTATAATTTACTGTATGAATATAGTAGAAAATGGCAACGGCAAAATGGTTCGCGTGCATGCGTGGCGCTTGTGCCACTGTCGCCTACGCACTAAATGTTTACTGATGGTTCATAACCCCATTTGTTTTGAACATATGAAACGGGTAACCGACGTTTTCGTTTTTTGTTGCACTAGGTAACAGTCACATGCCGTGTCATGAAATTAGAGTAAGTGTAAATTTTATTTTTACCGTTTTATCTAACCACCACATTCGTTTGAATATCGGGAGGTAAAAAAAGGATAAGCGACAATATGTTTGCTGAGAGTCACTAGGACAATTTATGTTAAGCTCCTCAGAGAATTTGAGCAGTGACAGGGGAAATAAGGCTAAGCGACAAACAAAGACTCGCGCAATGCAGCCAAAACATACTAAACGACGATTATGTTTTTCTAAGAAACTGACAAAATATCCTAACCGGGATTTTATAAAAAAATACTTCCAGCTCAAACAGGCTAACGTCCAATCAAGAAATTTTTATTACATGCCAAAAAAGCGTAAGTGTCAATTCTGAGATTCAACTTTTAATATAACCACCAAAGTAAAAAAGACACTTAAATATGTGTCGTTTACGATGAAAAAATCGGGCTAAGGACCTTTATTTACAAACTGCCTAAGCGCCAAAAAGTGTTTCGTAGAGCTATGATACTTAGACCAAACGACGCAGAAAAAAAAGCCGATTCCAACCATATATATAAGTCGATTTCCCAAAAAATGGCGCTTAGCCCTTTTTGGCTGTTAAGCATCGATATAATATTAGTGTGATAATCGTTGATAAGCTTCTGAAACACACAGTACATAGTTTTTTTTACTTTATTCCGTTAGTTAGTCCATCCCACCATACATAAGTGACGTTCTTGTGTAAAGGATCTATCGTTTATCCCGTTGGTAGTTTACCGAAATGCTGTTTTCTAGTCCCTTAACCCTTGATTTAACCAGCTGCTCTATCAAGACTGTGAGACTAGTAAACACGGATATTCATGGAAAGCATAGTTTTCGCAACGATTTTATGGCGATTTACAAGCGGGACGTAAATCTATTGTTATAGTATGTAGGTACCTATTTCTTTACGTAAATGACCTGCCGAAGATGACTCAAGATTTTGAAAGGTGAGAATGTTACTTGGCAGATTTATATGAACTTCATTGGATTTAAAGAAGTAACATTTTAATTTCAGATAGTAAATAATAGCTCTGCATAAGCAGAGTAGGTATGGGCATAGATAATAATGCTTTATGAGAAGGTCCAGCTATAAAAAACTTACATGCCCATGACAGGTCAACCTCATCTTCAGCTTATACTCCACTAATCCACTGCTGGATGCAGGCTTCCCTCTAGTAAGCGCATATATCATATACGAGTAATGCCCATAATTCCTTGTCCCCACGATGGGAATGCGGTTGGGGGGATCGCAGTTCGTTAGTAGAATTTTTCTGCAGGAGCCGCTGCTGCCCGCCACCCAGTAGATATCCCGGGTCTCCCTCTCAGATGGCATCCCCTGCGCGCCACTACCGCCATTGTGTGGCAGGGTTGTCGCGCGGCATGCTGCGTGTCCGCGCGTATATGGGATGTGATGCATTTCGCTGATTTTTTGATTATTATCTAGTAATACCTTGTAACATCTATATATATTTAGATTATCCATAAAATTTCCTACAAAATAACATGTAAATATTCTGATGTTGTGTAACGTAACTAATGAAGATGAATTGAAATGTAATTATAATTGCGTAAACATGGTGAAATTTTAGATTATCCTTAAAAATCATTAAAAAAACTTTAAGTACAGTTTTTATTTCCAGTTTGGCTTGAAAGCGTTAGTCAACTTTTGAGCCACCAACTTGGCTCAAAAGTTGACTCTCCGTACCCTAATTTCGACGAAACAAAAGAAGACGAAAATCGTCCATATTATGGTCGCCTGCCACACGTAAGGGCGAATTCTGATCGTCCATATTTGGGACGCCTGCCAGCGGAGAAGCCGTTTCTTACGACACCCGCGGGAAGAGGTGGGGTGGTGCAAATTCTAAGCCGGCCCTGAAAGGTAGCCAAAGAAATATTTTTTTTTTGCTTCATTACATAGTTGGTAACACCCAAAGTAGCTCAAGTAGATATTAGGCTCATTACCCACAGCTATTGACATGTTTGATTTCACTTGCTTATAACAAAGACACTTGAGTTTCACTTCCGTTTCCTGTTCTTTATAAAAAGTTAAAAGCCAAAACACTTGTTGTTTATAGAAATACTTAGGAAGGTACGAACCTAAGTGCAAGTATGTAGTGTGTACTTTTATGAGATTCATTCGCTTTTAGGCCTTAATTTATAAAAACTAACTAAGATAACGGTGTGTGAATTGTCCAGAATTATTTATTTATTTATTTTCATTATGCCGTTCTCGTTGGCGTTGGTCAAAAAGCTGGTAGCCTGAAATGGAACTGGGTCGGACACGTCGACACTAGGAGGCGACGTGGAAGCCCTAAGATGAGATGGTGAGACCAGCTTGACCCAAATCATCCATCATGCCCTGTGACAGCATTAAATCGCGAGGAGTGGAAGGAGCATAGAGAGGCATTTGCCCGCCTTTGCCCAGCAGTGGGACAATGACGGCTGAAAATAAATAATTCAATTCTTGTTAGAGCCTATACGCTGGCTTTCCTTGAAGTCGAGACCTTAGTTTCTTGGGGCACTGTGGCTCTCCGGGTTTTAGAAATTCTATCAGGGCGTCTGGTTTAAGCGACACAATGACCCGACAGCTGGTGAGTGTCTTGCGTAGCCATCAGCATTGCTGGGCTGTAGATATGGCAATGCAATGCTGATGGCTACGCAAGACACTCACCAGCTCAGGTTCAGCGGGGCAATGCAGGGTCTTTGGGGACGCTTCAGGTTTAGATCAGTTGAGCTATCTTTAGATTGTTAACAACAGTTTGCTGATAGCTCAACTCAACCTCCACCTCATCGCCTGTATTGGTCCACTGCTGGATGCAGGCCTCTCCCTAATAATCGCTTTATTGGCTTTGGCGGATAACCCTTAGTCGCCTCTTACTACCCGCAGGAAGAGTTGAGGTAGTGCAAATTCTAAGCCGGCACCACAAAGCAACTGTTTCATGCTAATTTTACATTTTGCAATAGTAGTAACAATTATTGATATCCTTTGCAAAAAAAATATATTTTTCATAGTTTTAACCTACAGTCCAACTCTTGACTTGGATAACAAAAATACATTCTTGGGATAGGAACAGGTCACATTAACACTTCTTCTTATATTTATGTTGTTTGCTGAGTTTAGTTTCAGGTATTCGGAAGTCATTTTAAATAGTGTACCTATTTTAAAGCTATAAAACACTGTCAATAGGTACCTATTATGTACCGTCTTCGTCGTTTCCCTATTGTCTAAAAACACAAGAATTTACAAACGCAAGTAAGCTTACTAAGTAACAATTGAGTAGAGTCGAATCATTCTAATACATTGTACACTAACTAGGCAGCAATTTAAAGTGATAAACGGAATACAAGTGAACATAAAGGTTTTTGAAGGCTATGTCACTGCTTTTACATCTAGGGAAAAAGTTGTAAAATAGGCATTACTTGAAATGCCATAGATAAACTATAGTAGAGTCACAAATTCGGAAATCTGACCCATTGGAGTTAGAATTAGATTGTAGGCCTGCGACAAAACCTGTCTAGGTGTCAGGTGTTCTAAAAGCAATTGG
Source organism: Eupithecia subfuscata (assembly GCA_963564075.1). NCBI lineage: Eukaryota > Metazoa > Arthropoda > Insecta > Lepidoptera > Geometridae > Eupithecia > Eupithecia subfuscata. The sequence continues at coordinate 11,167,259 of OY751109.1, read as the reverse complement.
AATCTTAGACTATTTTTTTCAAGATTCAAATACCTTATTGCTGCACTTAGTTCTTTATTTATTTATTACTAGCTGCGCCCCGCGGCTTCGCACGCGTTGTTTCTATGAATATGTTTAAAGGTGATTTCTATCCCACAGGAACTGATTTATGGGATAAAAAGTGGCCTATGTTTGATTCCAGGATTAGAGTTACCTATATGCAAAATTTCAGCCTGATCCGTTTAGTAGTTTTGGCGTGAATAGGTAACAAACATCCATCAATACATACTTACCAACTGTGGTATCCAGTGGCTGTCAGTGATGTTAACTGACTAGAACTAATGGTTATTCTGTGATAAAGGTGCGTTCAGAGCAAACGGCGTGTGTTTGTCTTTACAATTTCACATTCTGAGAATACGCGTGCAGGTAGTGTTTTTTTTCTAGCCGCCATCGGCACTTTGTTTTTACTTGCCGGTCTGTATTTACGCCGGCTTGAAACTTGCTAAGAATTTTTAAAGATGATTTGTAATATTTCACTAGTTAAGATATTTCCACTACAGTACCTACCTCCCAATTATGTATTTATAATTATTATGAAGTACTTCTCAATAAATATAAATATTAGCGATATCCTCTTTGTACCTCAAAATAGTCTTCTTAATTTTGTTCATTATCACTTAATTATGCGGTGATAATACATTGATATCACTATATGTATTTTCTGTGTTTTTAGTTAATTTTGTAGCCAGTTAAATCCCAAGATTGTCAAACCACCCGTTTTTATAACTCTATCGATAAAACATTATTTTTATACCGGCTCTTTTGTAACCCATACAATGGCAGGGATTAGCCTCATGACGTCATAGTTGTACCACACACGAATGTTCATTCATGGGGACCCCATCAAACCCCATCATAGGGTTGAGGGATTTGGCAGTTTTTGTCGAACCTGTTATTTAGGCCTGTAAATAACGGGTTTCGACAAAAACTGCTTTTACAACTTGTGCAAACCTCGTAGCAGTAGGCAGGTAAGGTACCTACCTAAAAGTACAAAACTCAAAATACCTTCTGTAATGAATTTTAAAGATAACGAATGCTGACTTTAAGATTATCTGACAGCTAGGTTCAGTTAAGAAAATAATATAATTATCAGTTTCCTTTTTTTTTAGTGGTATTTGAAAATTTATTCACCAAGAAAATTATACTAGTATTTACAATTGAAACAATTGAGCTAGCTGCCGACTGTTGCAAACAGTCTACAGATAGCTCAACTGATCCATATCAACACCAGTCGGAAGCGTCCCCAAGACGCTGGCTGCATTGCTACGCTGTATGGCAATGCTGATACGCTGTGCCAGATATTCACCAGCTCTCGGGTCACGCGTCGTTTCGACCAGACGCTCAGATAGTTTTTTGAAAACCCGAAGAGCCTCGGTACCCCACGGACCTAGTTTTCAGTTTCCTAGTAGGTAGTTCAAATAGCTACCTATAGACAGTTTTCCTCCCACGGCTGAGCATATTGAACGAATGAAGTAACACATCTCTCGACTCCTATCTACCAGCTACTGAGTTGATTATAGTGCGCTTTGTGATTCTCAAGGCACACCAAACTTTGTAAAATCATGCGACGACCGATGTGGTGCCGCGGGCGAAGGTACGCCTGCGACGCAGGAGGTTGCGGGTTCGATTCCCGCCTTGGGACAAATGTTTGAAAAATATTTGCAGATCGTAATCTGCAAATATTTGCTCTGGGTGTTCTGGGTATTTTCTAGGTATAATAAAAAAAATATCCTATCTATTTTTATGTATATCAGTCATCTAGTACCCAGAACACAAGCTTTGCTTACCTTGGGGGCTAGACGATGCTGTGTGGATTGTCCAGCATTGTTTATTTACTTTATTGTACTTGCTTACCAACACTTATGAAAACAAAATAAAAGCCTCCCTTCGGTCATTAGGCCATTCGTCTTGGTCCCAGGCCAGTCTACTTAAAAACTACTGGACCGATTTCAAAAATTCTTCTCTGACACCATTAGACAGCTACATTATCCCTGAGTAACATAGGCTAACCCGTGCGAAGCTGGGATGGGCCGCTAGTCTAAAATAAAGACAAAAAAACAATTTCAGTCATTACCCTAATAAATATAATAGACTCAATATTTTATAGGAAAAGTAGGTACCTAGGCTTTTCCGGCCAGTTAGACAATGTCTACTCGGGCGTTTTCCGTGAAAAACAACTTATTATTCTCAAAATCTCTTTTGTCCTACTTCTAACTCATCACAGCTAAAGTATTCTAAAAATAGCGAGATACATTACCTAGGTGTTATTTATCCCCCAAAACATGGGTAGTGGGCACCCGTGGGGAGTGGGCGCCCATGGGGTGGGGTGGCCCGTCAATGGAAAGTGTGTCGACGTTCTAGCCACAGCGTCGCCATTGCTTACAGGGTGTCCTGAAAGCAGTTGCGTGGGAGTTTCTATTAAAGTTTTTTCGAATTTGCAAAAGCAACTGGACTCGTCCAAACTTCAACTCCATCTTCAATCCAACGCTAGGATCGTTGGATTGTAGATCCATCCACGATTGTCTAGTAGAGCGCTCTTGAGCGATAAGACCGCCAATTGCCACATATTTTGTAATTTTTGTGGTTTATTTTGTTTGTAAATTATTTTGATAAGTGTGCAATACATAATTTTTTAGCTATCTATCTCGCTTATGCCCGTGCATAAGCGAGATAGATAGATAAAAAATATTAAAAAATTACTATAGAAACCATTGATCCGTATCAATGGTTTCTAAAGTCCGCCCGAAGCCTCAAAACGAGTCTGGAACAGTCTGGTCCAGGCTGGAACAACGGGAACAGAAACACCAGTAGGTATATTATAATTTCTATGAACATTGGTTTATTTTTGCTTAGATTTTTAAAGAAAGAAAATAAATTTATTTGAACCCGTATTAGACAACAGGACACATTAAAATAATAGGTAGAAACACGTAAGCGTATAGAGTAAAGTAAGTAGAGTAAAAAAAAATTTCGTATTACCTCAAATGAAACCGCTAATTAAATGAGTTTTTTATCAACAAAAGCTTGGAACACAATCTCCCTTGATGAAAAGTGACGATGTAGCCGGCGAAGGTCTAGAAGACACGTATACGCTCATTGTAAGTCGCGGCCCCTGCAGCCTCAATGTAAACCTCTCGTTTTGGTCCAGTCTGGAACAGGTGGAACAAGAAACACCATGTAAACTTTTACTCCCACGTTTCTTTCAGCAGCGTAGGCGAGCTTAATATATTCCTAGTATTAATACAGTTTGCGCTCGATCACCGAAGATACGAGGTATGACGTCACGAGATGGACCAATATGCTAGGGGTTGAGTAGAGGACAGTGCTAAACAATATGAAAAGCTTTATGAATGGTCTGAGAAGACCGTTTTGATCAAATTTAATCAGCATGGAATTTAAAGGACATTGAACGCTTGACAATGAATTTGATGGATGTTGTAGGATTTGATTTATAATCGCGATTGTGATGTTATTTTTAGACCTTAATTGATGTACCACCCCGTTTTGCCAATTAAATCTCTTAACGCCTACAGTATTTTTGGAGGCGTTTTTCTGTGTCTATTTTTAGAAAGAGGACCTTTACTTCTATTGTTTATTCGCAAACAGGAGAATCATGATGTTTTTGACATGAACTCGGTCTCCCGCGAAACAGGCCTAGCCTAGTGCGGGAATCATAGGTAATCAATGCTCTCACATTGCATCATGCAAATGTAACATCGGTGTAGCGGTGTTTCGCACCAAATTGTTCGTACCACAAGCCAAAAGTAATAATAATCATCTGACTGTACCTTTCCACACTGTTATTTGTGGGTTGAAACGACAATCTTAAAAACAGCCGGTGAGAAACGACACAATTGTTATTAATTTTGGCTTGTGGTGCGAACAATTTGGTGCGAATCACCGCTACACCATCTATAGGTAAAATTAAGATATGTATTAAGTTTGTTATCCTAATCACACTAATATTATAAATGCGAAAGTTTGGATGGATAGATGTATGGATGGAGGATGTTTGTTACCTCTTCACGCTACAAATACAAAATAATTTATTCGCCAACAGTTTCTGCCCGCGGCTTCGCACGCGTTGTTTCTATGGAAACGTTTTAAGGTTATTTCTATCCCATGGGAACTGATTTATGGGATAAAAAGCTATTTTTGATTCCAGGATTAAACTTACCTGTATGCAAAATTTCAGCCCGATCCGTTCAGTAGTTTTGGCGTGAAGAGGAAGCTACTACGCGTGAAACTACTGAACGGATCGGGCTGAAATTTTGCATTGTCTAGCATTATGAGTCAGTAGTAGTGTCAGTGAATAACCAATAACCCTGTTTATTGAGATTAATTTATTTATATTATTTATTACATAGGTAGTCATTCCAACTTAAAGCTAGCCAATTCCCCTACCACGCAATGCGCAAACACCCACAAGTAATTCAGCGAAAACTAGGCCATTGCTGATTGACGACACCCCAAAGTGGCTCGTTACATTATTTTCGTCACCCTTAACCTTTGCAAGATTGCGCGTGGAACCACCAGACTTCCGTCTCTGGCTTTGGCAGACGTCCAAGAGACGACCCCATTCATACTTTCCTTTCCTTAACATTAGCCGTTTGCGTGGGCAGACAAGGATGTCCGTTTCAGGAGTCAAAGTCAACGGTTTTCTTTTGCAAACTGCACCTGGAACCTTTAAGCGTAAGTGCGGTGACCATCATCAGATGCGTACGATTTCGGCGGCAAAAGGAACTGATTAAGGCGAATAGTAGGGTGGATAATGGCGCCACTACATATTTGATTTTATAATTACGTTATACAAAGGAATTATCAAAAAATCGGACCGCGCGTAGACGATATCTATCATAAGCTTTTTTAAATGTATCTTTAATAGTTTTGTACTGTATTATTTAGGCAGAAACTTGTTTCAAAAGTTTAGTTCCTATTGGTGGCCACCAAGCTCTCCAAACAAGGTTTTTGATTGAATAACATAAAACAAAACTATTACAGATACATTAAATAAAAGCTTGTGATAGGTATCGTCTACCAGCGGTCCGATTTTTTGATAATTCCTTTGTATAACTTAATGATTAAATTAAATATGTAGTGGCGCCACTATCAACCCTACTATTCGCCTTAATTATATCGCGAATTAGCTCCCGTTGTCCACCAAAAATGCTGTGTGGTGCCGGCTTAGAATTTGCACCACCCCAACTCTTCCCGCGGGTGTCGTAAGAGGCGACTAAAGGATATCCACCGGGGGCGGGCAGCAACGCCCCCTGCAGAACATTCTACCACCTAACTGCGATCCCCAACCCGCATGCCCAGCGTGGGGATTATGGGCATTACCCCCCATGAGATAAAAGCCAATAAGGCGCTTATCAGGGGGAGGCCTGCGTCCAGCAGTGGACCAACACAGGCTGTTGAGGTAGAGGTGGAGGTTGTCCACCAAAAATGCAGCTGATGTTTCTATCAAGCAAAAAATATTGGTGTTTGTTTTAAATATGATCGGGTAAATCCCGTTAATGCATTCACTGCCTGGCCTTCCAACCTGAAGGTGCGCGCCTCCGCCTAACGGAGCTGGCATGGAGCATGTGCGTCGTGGGCCATTAAACTGTTAGTTTAAACAATGAAGTCAAGCGTAAGCAAGCGCAGTTTATTCTCGCTTTCCGTTAAAGACAAAAATTTGCTTGTGTCATGTACCCTAGGGAACCCAAAAGAGGAAGGCTCTAATCTATGATTAGATTACTTAACACTTTAATTGCCCGTGACGCACATCTCCTGTACGAGCTGGTAGAGCTGCGGCCCGCCCAAGTTGTACCGCCGAGGGTTTAAAAGGCTTAGGAAGTACTGCATCTGTAATCCTTTTGTTTTAGCTTTCTCTGAAAACATCTGTAAATTATCGGATTTTGCATCATGTTTTTCCAAACAATAGAAAATCCGGTACATCTCTAGTAGCTACCACAAATTCACTTTGCTAATTCCCGTACATCAATCCGTCAAGCCCTATCAAACTTGTGATGGATGTAATCAGTTCAGGCAAATCAGTTATGGATCCTGCGTGGGCAGTCATTTCCTTAATGGTACGATAATTAGACCCAATTTTTGTATGGATCTGACAAGATATTTTCTGGGAATACGTAATTTAAATTAATGTGATATTTTGAATGTTTCATGATAACATTTGCGGAGATGTCTTTTACTTTAATCAGGGAGTATAATAATAGGGTGAATCGAAAAAGTGGTACGGCGCATCAGGCAGTATCGAGCTGATTGAGTTTTTTGAACGAAGATTGGTAATAGTCCACACCTTATTATAATGATATGAAACCTTGTCAAAATGTACATTATGTCTCATCGCTTTTGTTTCAGTTCGAAATGGTTCTATCCCATTCAGACCGCGCCCGGGTTATAAAGCACCTGGATCCTGCGTTGGATTTCTACATATACTCGACCTTCTGGGCCAAAGGCAAGCCTCAGGTCTTTCTCCTAGATATAGTGAGACCATGGGTGAGAGCAAGCCGACGTTATTTTCCTGGTATTGTAGATACGTATTGAAATAAATAAATAATGCTGGACAATCCACACAGAATTATCTAGCCCCAAACTAAGCAGAGCTTGTGTTATGATGGGTACCCGATGACTGATATACATAATATAATATATTACATAATATAATATATATTATCTGTAGACAGTCAGCAGTTAGCTCAATTGTTTCAATTGTAAATACTAGTATAATTTTCTTCGTGAATAAAGACTTATGTTATTATTTATTTTTGAATATATTACATATAATAGACATTTTTTTATTATACATACATAGAAAGATCAGAACACCCGTAACAAATATTTGTAGATTAACTAACATTTGTCCCAAGGCGGGAATCGAACCCGCAACCCGCGCCTCAGGTGGACCTTCGCCCACCGCGCCACATCGGTCGTCAAAATAAAATTATCTAAGATCAATTACCTACCGATAATTGATCGTTTCACCAAGTTACTGCAAATTGCCAAACAACTTGAGACTATCAGATATTTAATTTTATGTCTGACCTCTAACATTTAGATGTACTTTTCGTCCCACATCTTTTGGCGGTGTGCCAGAAGGCTGATGTAACCAGACCAGACTCATTCATTTATTCACCCTGAGGGGGTAGGTACTGTTACACCTAAGATAATTTAAAGTTGGCAGAAATGTTTTGATTTAAAACTCTACCCTTTATAACTCTACCTTGACTCGTTTGTTCTGACAAAACAAAACACACAGGCATATTGATAACTTTTACGGCCCTCAACGCACTCGCTTACATTAAAGAGCTCCGTGTAGCTGCGGCGCGGCCCTGCAGGTCGCACCGCCGAGGTTGGGCAGTGAATGCGATTTACTAAACTAAACGCTGTCTGTCTGTCTCTATGTGTGCTTAGATCCAAAGAATCTATATATATAAAAATGAAACCCGTTTTCCTTGGTTACGGCATCACTCGTGAACGGCTGGACCGATTTCGAATTAGCGATTTCTTTGTTGTTTGTTTTTGTCAGGAGAAGGTTCTTTTGAAAGAAAAAATTAAGAAAGTTGGAAACATAAATTTCCACGATGTATACCCTATCCAATAAAAAAAAAATTATCAAAAGCGGACTACTCTGTAAAAAGTTGCATTACAATCAGTGAGTGAACAATCAATCATGCCCTGTTTTCCTACCCTTTGGGTTGGATTTTTTTTCCAAATTTAAATGGAAACACCTTCTTTTCTAATAAAAATTATCAAAGACCGACTACTCTGTAAAAAGTTATGCGTGGTCATACATAATAAAAATATACACTTCGACTTGAGAGAGAACCTCCTCCGTTTTTCGACGGTTGAAAAATAGAATACCTTCCCCATTTCAATTTTCGTCAACTCTCTTACGTCACATCATAGTTTTATGGTGACTTATATTGTCTCGGTTTAATGTTCCGAATAACATTATTATGTAACAGATTAACAGACCAATAAAAGTTTTCCGTTTAATATGCTGAATTTACTTGCTCCACTGAGATAAAATTAATTAAGTTAGGCAACAAATGGGTTTTAATAAGCAGTTTTCAGCTGAGCCAAACAGTTTCGTTTTACTCAGATTTAATTAAGAGATTCCTACGTTTCGTTTCAGTACAATGGGCATTTTCAGTTAAGGACTCAGTAAACAATATTGAAAGACCTAAATAGAAAATCAAGTGATGCAGCAAATAAACGTGTATTCCGTTTATTTCCTGAAATACGGGAAATTGAATTTGTCGAAATACTTCTTTTTCACTTGCTTTGCTACTATATTTTGATCTTGAATTTCTTTACCTACCTACATTATTTTCATAGCGGAGACAAATAAAAAATAGAATGTTAGTATTTATCCTCAAGAAAATACTTGCAAAACAATAGAAATAAAACATCGTCTCCAATAAAAGGAGCGAAACGAACAACAGGAAGTGCGGTGGCGACGAAAACATGGCGGTAAAAATTTCCGAAATTGAATCATACGCGCCATAAAGTGATTTGTCTGCGCACCTGAATGGGACGAATAATGATAGAATGCGAAATTGCGAAAATGTTTTTGGTGTAAGTATTCAGCAAAATTTTATATACATATGCAGTGGGCATTGCATTCTCGGTAATTTAATTGTGCTGTATTATAGTACCTTAAACTTTATTCACAAAGAAAATTATACTAGTATTTACAATTGAAACAATTGAGCTAACTGCTGACTGTCGCAAACAGTCTACAGGTAGCTCAACTGATCCATATCAACACCACGGAAACATCCCCAAGACGCCCATCAGCATTGCCACGCTCTGTATGGCAGTGCTGATGCGCTGTGCCAGATACTCACCAGCTCTAGGGTCACGCGTCGCTTTGTATTATAGTCGGTTTTTTTTCAGGGACTGGAATAATTACGAAAAGGTGCACAGCAGTGGGTTCTATACAGCCGCGGATAATGATGATGATAAATGATGATTGGTAAGATATTTTATTGAAATCCTTTTAAAGAAAGTCTCTGTTTTATTTCCTACACAGATTGAGTAAGACGACGAAAGATTTTTAGATTTTTAGTTATGTATAGAGACTTTGAATAAAATATTCTACTTACAATAAGTTCAATTCTTAATTGCTCATTATCAAAATGCTCTCCAGCTTTTCAAGTATCCGAATTAGTAAGAAGAAGGCAACTTTATTTTAAGAGCCAAGTTCCCAGTTAAGGACAATCCACTTAATAGTCGATTTGATTGACGTCTATTTAAGTAAGCGTTGAATTTTATAACCAATCAATCTAATTCATTTCCTACTTTAGATCAGATGAGAAGTAATGGTACAATTTGGGTCGAATTTAATAAATGTAAGTAGCTTTTTATTAGGCGTTTCATTTATCCTTAAGATAAAGACAAAATAAAATTTTAAATAAAGATTTAAGCGGATACAATACAAGGTGGCTAATTGTTTCAGTACGAGTGTTAAAAAGAGTCGACTGATTAAGTAAATTATCTATATTGAGACTATAAGATCCTCAATCGTTCGATCACTTTGATTTATGATTGCAATCACCCTGTATAAAGATTTGCTGCAATACTTACCTTGTCATGGAAAAACGACAACAAAAAAGTCATCAGTTCTCATCGAAGTTGACAATATCCAAAAAATCTTTGATTTATTACAAAACTGACGTGCGAATCACTTTTTATTACTTTTAATAAACGTGATAATTATGTTAATAACAAGGTAGGTAGATTTTTATTACGACATCTATCCGTCATTGATCATTTTGACTTTGACAACATTCTACACTGTCACATTCTTGTCGTCTCTTTCAAATCGATGTTACAAAATGAGACGGACTATGTCTATTTTTATGTAACAGTCATAGCATTTTATTACACTTTTATTTTACTTGTTTGTAATAAAACACAAAATTCTAAGTTCTGTAAAGATATCTGCATGATAGACCCAAAATTTATGACGCAATATTTATTAGTTTTCGATACGAAAGCATGATTTATGATCGACTTTAAGTATTTAGACATATTTTATTTTTATTTGTAATTAATAAGGTTTATCTGTGAAATATTTGATTACATTACAGCTACCGCCACATGGTTTAAATACGTGGTCTAAGGTTTACGATTTAAAAAGTTATATACTCTGTATACTCAAACTTTGTGTCCGCACTTTAACTTCATATTACAGATGTCTGGAGACAAGAAGTCTCGTGGCCAAAAACTACTTTGGGACCTTGAGGCACAGGAGTAAGTAGTGGTCAGCCATGGTCATCGACCATATATAACATATTTTTAGGTCAATGGTGATATCTTGTAAGGAGTGTCAAATATTCCGTTTTATTTAGCAATGCTACTGCATACGATCAAAAGCTTCAATTCACACCTTTGGATAACCATAAAGAACCTGAATACAGCTTTAGAGTAACAAAACATTAGCATCGGTGATTCAAGTGTGAATGGTTTAAATGCCAAAAAGTTTTCATTTTGAAAGTCACCCTGTAGGTATTTACAATGAGAACTTTGTTCACAAAGAAAATTACAATCAAAAATAGAAATAAATTAGAACTAGAATTTACAATTGAAAGAATTGAGTTAACTGCAAACTGTTGCAAACAATCTACGGGTAGCTCAACTGATCCTTATCAATACCAGTCGGAAGCTTCCCCAAGACGCTGCCTGCATTGCCCCGCTGTATGGCAAAGCTGATGCACTGCGCCAGATACTCACCAGCTCTCGGGTCACGCGTTATTGTAGGTACCTATTATCTAAAACCTAAATTTTAAAAAACAATTTGACGACCTCTGTGGAGCAGTGGGCAAAGGTCTGCCTGCGACGCAGGAGGTTGCGGGTTCGATTCCCGCCTCACGAGAAATGTTTGTACGATCTGCAGACATTTGTCCAGGGCGTTCTGGATGTTTTCTATGTATAGTAAAAAAAAAATCTATCTATGTCACTACATAGATAGATTTTTTTTTTACTATACAATACACTATTGTATTGAGTATATCAGTTATCTAGTACCCATAACACAAGCTCTGCTTAGCTTGGAGCTAGATAATGCTGTGTGAATTTTCCAGCATTATTTATTTATTATTTATTTAATGTAGGCAGATCAGGTTCCATGTTCCTACCTAATATTTCAAATATAAATCTACCTAATTTAGTAGTTTGTGCATGTATTTTTTTAATAACTGTAGCAATTGATTTTATAAACACTGAACTAGTTTTTACTGGGCTATAATCACAGGATAACGATGTGCTCAATGCTAAGTTTTTTGTCCAAATAAACGAGCTGTTTTCTCGACATAACTGTACGCCTAATCTGGGAAGTAATTGATCTACTTTATATTTTTTGCCTTGTTTTTTTGCTTCTGATATTTGTATTGGTTTTTTATAATGATGATCTTTATAGATACTGAAGCTGGTGTGAGGTTTTTGCACGGATCGTGCCTGATTTCCTCAATGCAAGACCTTGTTTCGTCCAGATGTTCAAAATAGCGATGACTTACTAAACCTTAGGTTGGAGCTGGTAAATATAACTGTGATTTGAATCTTGAAGGAAAAAACAAGATGAAAGAACACTGTCTAAAACATACTGAGCAGCTGACAGGTGTTACGAGGTGTAACGTAAGTACCATTTGCAGCGAGCATGAACGTCAAATATCCGTCTTGTTGCTTGTTGCGAGCGCCTTCTTTCGCCGTATTAACTGCTCGAACGCTCGCTGTGTAACACGCAACATCACGCCCCGCAACACCGGTCAGTTCACTTACCACCGTAGTTCATCGGGAAATGTTTCTCTTAATAAATTATGCGTAATGAAATTAATATGATGTTAAGATTAATTGTACTTGAAATGGCTAAAGATCTATGTGTATATATCTTCACAATGTGTACGCAATGGAGGTATGAGTATTTTCCATTCTGAGAATCATAACCACTGCCCAGCCTCGATCCAAAGAGCAGCGCGCCGTCGTCGGTCGCGTCGCCGCCCGCCGACGCGCCGCAGCGAGAACATCACGTTAAGGCAATGAAAATATTAATCCGGCTAATTTTGGTAATCTTTCGACGTTTGTGATTTTTGTGCCGTCCTATTCCTCCACGGTTGTCTGGTAGAGATCGCTCTTGAGCGATAAGACCGCCACTTGTCACTTAGTTTTTAAGCTGTTTTGCTGTATTGTTTCTATCTCTATGTGTATAATAAAGAATTTTCTATCTATCTATTCCTTCCAATACTCCTTGTAATCTCTCTTCCTATTCAATACCTAAAGGAGTCGTTATTTTAGAATATCCAACATCGTTTAAATGTTCGTAGCTCCTTGTAAAAATTAAATTAGCTAGTAACACAAGCGGCACGCTGTCTGGCAAATAGTATTTTTTACATGACTGTAAATGTTCTACATTTTTTGCGTCAGACAAAGACAACTATGAATACGCGGTGACTAACAATTCTACACAATTGTTGATTGATTGTGCGATTTGGCTACTTTTGTATTCTTTTTCGTTATGGAAAATATGGTGAAATAGCTCAGAGGAATAATTCGAAACGCAATGTTCTTATTACCTACTAAAGGTACCTAGTATTTACTTTATTTACAAAAAAATACAGCTGAATAATAGAAATAAGTTAGAACAAGTATTACAATTGAAACAGTAAGTTAACTGCAAACAATCTAGTGATAGCTCAAGTGATCCTTATCAATACCAATTGGAAGCGTCCCCGGACGCTGCATAAAAGGTTTTCTGATATAAATTCATAGATAAAAGTATAAGTTACATCGGCTAATAAATGATTTAGAGTTTAGTCTTTCCATTTATAAAAATTATAATTAAGTATTACGTAGAGAACTCTAGTGTCTAGATAAACCTATGTTAGGATTTAAGACGCTATTAACAAATTGTAACAACCTTGAAACAATAAATAAATATCTATCTATCTAGGTATCTATCTATTTAATTCAGTTTGAATTTGATAGTGACAAGAGTAGGTTCGACTGCGCTGACCTAAGCCGGGTTTCCACCGCAAAAGAGTAATGAAAAGGAAATGAGAGATGACTGAGCGGAGTTAATTTTAACGCTTTCTCCTTCTTCACTACTTTCAGCTCGAATTTCTTTCTGCTCGCTCAGTCCTTTCCGCTCGACTATTTTTTGCTGGAAATAAAAGAACGCTATTGTAACGCTGTCTTGCGTGTTAAAATGGGTCCGCTCCGCTCGGGGTGGAAACCGGGCTTACCTACTCTTACTCCAGCTTATCCGCGCAACGGGTATTCAAATATTTTTTCACTTCTCTTGCTCAAAAAGTGTATCATAATAGTGTGGCTTAGCGGTCCTAAAACTCGAGTTTAATACCTAGGGCTAAAAAGTATTTTTTCTTTTTAATTTTTGTCTAAAATCATTAGCCCGTACAAAGCATTCGTTCTCTTACATAAAAACTCGACTTCTTGGTGCTCCTTCAATATTTTTTTTTGAAAATTGAACCTTCTTGGTGATGTTTTATAAAGGTTGATTCTTCCCTTCACGGTAGAATGCGAACTGTTTCGTTCGGGTTAGATAAAGATTAAAAAAAAAAGATGGTATTGGCGCTAAATCTCTAGAATTTTCCTCATTCCAAATCACAAAATTGTTTTATTTTCTCGCAATCGAAGTGAAAAGTAGAGTGTTTTACTCGGGCCAAAACCACCCATTATAACTCGGTCTTGTCATCCTCCCTCGCTACGCTCGGGAGTATAACAACCTCGTATTGTAATGGGATGGTTTAGCCCTTGTAAAACAATCTACTATTTATCCTAGTTCTACTGGAGATCCTGTCATTTGTTATTTTTATGGGCTTCAGATGCGCTACAATGCACTATTGTAGCGCTTCGTCACTTTTGGTCTAGGCAGGATCGTGACAGAAAAATACTTAGGTATTTCTGTTTATACCAAAACAGCAATATGTATGTACATATAGGTATGGTATAGGTTTGGTCGTAAATTTTTTGTGAATATCTACTTAATGACTATTTTTAGCACTTACCTAAGTATCTTGTTGTCATCTTCTAATGTTTAGACTGGCTTGATTGTACGAGATCGTACGAGGTACCTATTTATTAAATGTCGTAAATTAATTATGGAGTTTGGGATATTAATCCTCAGTTGAATTGAATTACTTAGCTTTGTTGTGTAATGGATTGAATTTTCAATTTTTTTTTATTCGAAGCTATACATTTCCGTATGCTCAGCTCATAATACTTAATAGAAAAATTAATTGGCTTTGGATCAGGATGGATGTTTTAATGCGTCAATCGCAGTGATCATGCGATGCTGATTCTATGTATAATTATCTACTACTACTTCTTTAGGAATAAAGTTTTTTATATATACGCGATCAGAACACATTATCACACGAATACTATAAATGCGAAAGTTTGGATGGATGGATGGATAGATGGATGGATGGATGTTTGTTACCTCTTCACGCCAAAACTACTGAACGGATCAAGCTGAATTTGCATACAGGTAAGTCTGACCCTGGAATCAAACATAAGCGACTTTTTATCCCAATAATCAGTTCCCATGCGATAGAAATAATCACAAAACGTATCCATAGAAACAACGCGGGCGAAGTCGCGTGCAGAAGCTAGTTATAAATATTCACGGGTATTAACGTCGTTCACCGATTATTCCCGACGTTTCAACAGGTTTACACTCTGTCGTGGTCACGGGATGACTAGACTACTGGAGCTACCGCCTCTGCGAAGCGGGAGCAGCATTTTGTGCAACTACCCTCACTTCTGAAAATAAGTGAAGCCAGTCGAAAAATATGCTAATATTTATAATAATACTTCTTTAAAACTTTTTAAACTTTCGCGATTTGTTAACATAGTTAATGATTATATCGGGTATTTATCGCGTACCTTTTGTTTTATTTCCCCTACGTTTCTACCGCGTTACAGCGATCGTGGTCGCTGCATTAAAAAAATGCTTATGATAGGATTCACAAATTGCCCAACGTAATTTTTGGAATTTCCTTTCTTCGACGTAATAATAAGATAAAATATGTGGCGGCGCTAGTGTTCGGGGAGGAGGAGCCTTAAGGGAACCTACCAGAAGAAGGACAGCAGCTTCCTTCTGTGTATCTCATCAATTCCACTGTGATCACCAATCCACCTGGCAGGGGTGGCATTGATGGCAAAATTCCTCTTGTTTAGAGGAGGCAGACGTGTGCTGACCAGTCAAGTTTGATATGTGTCTGCTGTGGCATCGTGGCTCCCTAACGAAAGAGCCGATTGGGATTCACTTAGTTGGTTCACTTTGGAGAGTCTTGATCGTGAATGTTCTTGGCTTTGTTTGAAAACGACTTGGTACAGACAGCGTCAGAATTAAGTAACCGTACATAGCTGCCCTACAACACAAAGCAGGTTAGAATCCGATTTTTTTTACATATGCTGACATTTATTCACAAAGAAAATTACACTAGTATTTACAATTGAAACAACTGAGCTAACTGGAGACTGTTGCAAACAATACCAGTCGGAAGCGTCCCCAAGACACTGGCTGCATTGCCACGCTGTATGGCAATGATGATGCGCTGTGTGTGCCAGATACTCACCAGCTCTCGGGTCACGCGTCACTATGTTACCTAATTACCTAAATATATTTATATGTTTTTGACTTTTAAAACTCCTACGATTTACAGGTTTGACCTACATGTGTTACGCAGGAGGTTACTTCATTCTGATGCTATCTGTACCTAGCAGTTGGTCTAATGGTTTTAACGTGAAATTGTCATCAAGGGTTTTCGAATTCTAGTTACATTACCTTTAAAAAAATGTTTTAGTAAGAAAATTCACAGTAGCAATAAATCAGGAAGTCGCGGTGTCCCCGTGCCTCGAAAAACACGATAAGCCAATGGTCCTGCGCATGATCTCTCCCCGTTCGTGTCGATCTGCCGTCCCCTCGGATTATACGAAGGAATAGAGAGTGTAAGTACATACCTGTGTTTGCGCGGGTTAGGGCACACACTTGTGCACTATTATCATGTCCTTGCACATGGTTAGTCTCCGTTGAGACTGGCTGCCATTGCCGAAATTCAGCTAGGAGGATCTTCATCAACATTAGGTTGTGGTATCGTTTAACCGCCCGATTACGCTAGTGAAAGAAATATTTGATCTTCATTAGATATAATGGACCCCAATTTCTATACAAAACTGTCCATTTCATGCCAGCTATAATTTATAATCCGATTTATGAGCTTTTGTGTGACACGTGGCGAATTGTTACAGTTAGGCAGATGTGAGTTTTGTCACACTTTATTTGTTCATATTTATTGAATTTTATTCTGTTGATCATTATTTACAATGGCAGTTCTATGTCTTCTCATATGAAAGGTCAGTACAGCTTAATTGAATACTGAGAAAAGAATATAACTCCATAAAATTACCTATCTTTCTTTACTCTTTCAATGTGTAACTCTAAATATTATATAGAGGAACTTGCGGTCTACAATAAAATTTTATAAGCATCTTGAAGATCCTCGATTCTTAGATGATCCTTTATTTTAGAGCAGATTTTCACGCTTGTCATGGAAAATAAGTTGCATAGACAGCAAATACATAAATTAACAAAAACACCGTGTACAAACACTTTTATTTTACAAGAATTTTATTTACAATCACAGTAAAGTCATTTATTTTAAGTCAAGCAAATTTAAAACGATTGATTTCATTAACAAATTATAGGAAAATTTACGACATACCGATATTCCACGCGTGCCTACTACACCCGGCCCCAGTTTAGGGTGGTCCAAATACAAAACGTTCTATTTTGGCATTAAACCGATACACAAAACGAAACTATTATCGAATTATCCCAATAAACTTTACAATAACTGACGAAAATAATCCCAAAAAATAACCTTTTAAGGTTTACTTTCGGTTGAATGGATTTTCAAACATATGTCCACTTCGTGACGAATTGAGTTGTAGGTTTCGAGCGGAAATAGACCGATTATCGTGGATTTATTTCCTAAATGAATTGTTGGTCATTTTTACAATAGTGGTAGTCTGAATAGCTTGTCATTCGGTGACTGGTTTAATCGATTTATCTATTCGGTGGGATAATCGATTGTGTGCGTCATATACATATTTTGCTCTACCTAATTGTCGTTTTCGCGGTTGGATATAAATGACTGTAATTTTATGTGTGGGGAAGTATCATCATAGGAGGGTTGGGATTCTTCGATGTAGGTAAATCGATAATCAATATTTATGTAACTATGATAAAATCTTTTTTTTCTAACCTAACATAATAATATGATAACCCACTACTGGACAAAGGTGATTTTATTGAAAAGAAAATTACAATTAAAGAATAGAACTTAGATCTAGTATTTACAATTGAAACAGCTGAGCTTACTGCAGATTGTTGCAAACAACCAGAGGTTACTCAACTGATCCACATTAATATACCAATCGGAAGCGCCCCCAAGACGCTGCTGGCTGCATTATAATTGTTAATGCTTAGAATCGATATTTTCACTAATTACGATATTATGGATTGAACTACTATTTCTAGTTTTACTATTGGGCGGTGTAGGATCTGGCTTAAAGGACCAAAATGTAGGATCCGGCTCGAAGGGCCAAAATGTAGAGTCTGGATGATGATGACCTTACATGAAAGATGATGTTGCAGATAGGTAATCCAAGTTGTATGGCACCGCAATAAGTATCTATCACTGAGTTCACTGATAGGGTAATAAGTATGTAGTTAAAGTTAGTTATGCCAGTTAAAATGAGTAGGACCACAAGATTCACAGTTAAGGTTAGTTTATTTACGAAGTTACGTAATCCAAGGTTAAGTTGGCAAATCTTCCCTTGATAGGTGTTTCTTGCGTAATAGTAGGTCACGTACTGAAGTTAGGTGTGTAAAAATTATAATGAAGTAAAATGCAGCGCGTGCAAAATGACGCGTGCGCAAGTTTGCTGATGTATTGCGCAAGTTTGCTGATGTATTGCGCAAGTTTGCTGATGTAGGTGAAACCGTACAGGCGGGCTTGACAATAGTGGACGTGGAGGAAGGTATGTTTTATGTTTATGACAGAACGGATTAGATTGATTATTCCGTTAAATCCAAATTAGATGTAAGTAAAGATGTTATTTCATAAACGAGGATAACTTTTCCCGTGCTTTTAAACGGTACGTTTACGATCTTCGATCCGATTAAGGGATAGAGCTTATATGTAGAAAGTTTTCATCAATATCTTAATGGCAAACTATAAAAATAATTACTAATTTTATTAAAACTTTAGATAAGATAGTAAATATCTATATCTCCCTTCTTATCATCATCATTACTCGCAACACGACTTTACCTACTGACAAAGGTATTAAAAAAATTTTGCTTGCTAAGTAAAAGTGTATGAAAACCTCTTTAATTTTAAGATCTACACATTGTACTACCACAGGTACTACCATACTTTCGGAGACAAAACTATTTGATTGATTGGTTGTTGGTATTTTTTTGCTGTGGGTAAGGCCTTATTCAGCATACTCTCAAGTATTCTTGTATAGATCGTCCAGCATTATTTATTTATTTTAAATACAATGAAAAATACAATCAGTTGAGCTATCTGTAGACTGTTTGCAACAGTAGGCAGTTAGCTCAATTGTTTCAATTGTAAATACTAGTATAATTTTCTTTGTGAATAAATGAGAAGTATTGTAAAGCTCAAAAAAAAATACAATGATAATAATATTCTTTTTAAATAGCCATATATTTTAGTTTTTTCTCACATTCCTACTCGTCACAAGAACTTCAGTAGATCGAAGGTAAATCAAAACATTGTTGTTTGTAAACATACATAATCCTGCCAATAAAACGATTAATACAAATGCTATTGACCTAAATATATAATCTTATTCCTATAGTAATTCCCCTATATAATTAGCAATCTCATTGATAAGGTTATCAATCTCATCGATTTCTACGAAAACATTACACTTGAGACTAGAAATGCGCATAGATTTACTAAACTATGCGCCATTTCTACTTCTACATGAGGGTACTCAGTCAGGGTATTTATAGAGGAGTATGCTACTATAGATTACTCATATTTACTCTCACATAAGCAAAATCGCCAAGTGAGGCCTTAAGTTTTGAAGAGAAGGTATCAAAGAAGAGAATCTATCAACTTACATTTAATGTAATTCTCATGATCAGATTCTCTTCTTTGTAACCATAATGACACACGCACTTTGGAATGTAAACCACTGGAAATATAGTATGGCAGGGATTCATTATTTCTTTTCCATTTGAATTATTGCCTGTTAGGCACTTGTGGTATGTTTCTTTTCATCAACTTCTTATCTTGAATGTATAGCGTTCGAATGGCTAAGTCCAAGAACGGAGAGCAACAAAAACGACAACGACACAGGAGTGCTTAGGCTGCTTGGGATGACCGATGCCAACTCTGTTAAAAATCAATCTCATCATCCGCACCCAACCCCAGACACTAGACCATTTCTCCAACAGTGTTGTGTTGTGCTACGTGCAATTACGTTAGTACCTACCTATCACACTAATATTATAAATGCGAAAGTTTGGATGGATGAATGTTTGTTACCTCTTCACGCCAAAACTACTGAACGAAACGGCCTGAAATTTTAGCGGTGATTTCTATCCGATGGGACGACAAATAAAAATAATAAAATAAAAATACTTACTAATAAAAATGCGTTATCAATACTTACATTGCAACCTATACAATATTTTATAAAAACGTACATATTCATTAAAAACATAAGTTACTGAATTATATTTTCCTGCTAAAACCTAACCAGAGATTCTTATGGAAACCCGGTCCACCTCCACTCTCAGTACCTATTGCCACGCCCTGCTAGGGTACCATTGTGTCTCTTATACATTACTTAGATATTAAGACCTAAAAATGTAAACAGTGATTGCAATAAATAAATATGAATATGGAACTGATTTATGGGATAAAAAGTAGCCTGTGTTTGATTCCAGGATTAGAATTACCTGTATGCAAAATTTCAGCCCGATCTGTTCAGTAGTTTTAGCGTGAAGAGGTAACAAACATCCATCCATCCCTCCATCTATACATTCATCCAAACTTTCGCATTTATAATATTAGTGTGATTGAAAGAAATGAGCTAACTTCAGACTGTTGCAAACAATCTACAGACTGCTCAAATGATCCATATCAATACCAGTCGGAAGCGTCCCCAAGACGCTGCTGGCTGCATTGCCCCGCTGTAGTAATATACAGTTCAACAATCTACCTACCTATAGTAGCTACGGAAAAAAGTAGAGCAAAAATATATTTTCCAAGGAGCTTTGTTATGTAGAATTATTGGAAAATTTCGTAATAATTTATCACCTTCCACGCATTTCATTTCAAACAGTGGAACTCTGAAGTTCCAAAGTTCTAAAAATAACGTGGAAATAAATCTAGAAGGAAACTTTCCAGACGTTATAATCTTTTATTAGGTGTTTACCTGAAACTAGAATCCTTGATATATTTAGAGGACGTTCAAACGACGTTTCTTGATTCTTCAAGAAAAAACAAGTTTATGAACACCTTCAATAACTATGTTATTTCTACCTCTTTGGTGGTCTTCGGGTAAACTCATCAGACAATGAAGTTTTGGCAAAAGATCGTAAAATTCCCTTCGTTCTCATATTTTGAGACTGTCAAAAGGCAAAGTAATCCTCGAATTTACACGAAACCACAAAATAAAACGTTGGTTTTATTGTCTTTGGGAAAGAAAATACTCGTGTAACTTTCTCCCCTCGTGTTATAATAAATTCCTCGCTAATTGTTGTAACTTTAACTTTGATATCACGTCCGTGACTTTGTTTTTCTCTTGAATTTCCAAAGTTAATTTTCTGCTGATATATTTTATGTGTTCAGGTTTTAATATAAATATTTATTTATTGTATTACTATCTCAGGCCAATTAGAACACGTCTGGATTGACACACTCAACCATATAATTTGGCCTTCAAACTTTCCCCAAATTATTATTTATTGGGCATCCAACTTTATTGATAGGATACTCCCGAATTCGCATTTACATGGTAATTGTGAACATAAATTCTGGAACCTGTGAAGACTTTAAATATTTAAAACGGATCATAAATTCGAAATCACCTGGATCCAACGATCAAAACGTAATTTCTATAGGTAACTTAAAAATACAACCTTCCTATATATATTTCAGCAGATAATGAAGCTAGCTAGTATTATTAGTGCCAAGTTGAAAGCCTGGATTAAAACTAGGTTACCCATAAGCTTAATAATGCACCGCAAACACATTAGATCAAAGTCCAGTCTGAAGAGCAGCACTCGACTCGCATTCCTCGAGATAAGAGATCCTCACACCAACGCGTCATTTCCGATAGCAATTCATGAGGAAATGCGAACTCTGAAAACAAATCTTATTTAGGTTGGAAAAATAAAACAAAACAAGTATGAAAATCTAATTTTCCTGCTTCATTTTGCAAATGTACAAAAATACTTGTTCAGTCCGATAAACATTTTTTGTTGCGTCACGCAGTTATATTTTCGTAATAGTTATAATAGCTGATTTGAAGAATAAGAAATGGCTGCGGGACACCTCTAGATTCACCTGTCTAGGAGTGGACGTCTTTTGCCGTTATTTTGTCTGGTGTCGATAATTATGGAGGAAAAATAGCATATCAACACTAAAACTCTGTATTTAAAAATCCTAGAAATGCAGTAGGTATCTGAAGACCTGGAAGTACTTCAGATAACAAAATGTGTAGCGAGGACAAAACAAGACAACGCTCTATATTACGAAAGTGCCTGCTATCTAATTCCTGAGGATACTCAACTGCAGATAGTGTACATCATTGCGCAAAACTCGTCAGAGTTTATTAATTGTTTCGATAGTTTTCTATGGAAAGATTATTGACATACATATTATAATGTCACTGAAAAGTCATTGAGTTTACTTAAGGCGCTAACCCGAGCCAAATCAGCACCACCACCTATTTTATCTTATTATTATGTTAAACGGAGGAATTTTGCTCACCGGTGAGCTAAAAGAGCAACTACGCATCTCTGCCTACACTAAACAAAACAAAACCTTTAAAGAGGCATTACACACATACAAACTGCAAGTTCGATGTTTGAAAATTCTTTTGTTTGACATAATAATAAGATAAAATCGGGTATGCGCCTTAACAAGTTTGTTGGTTCACTGTCCCCAGCCCCGTATAAGGGCTGTATCCAGAATTAAAATTAGACTAGCTAGCGGTAAGATGATTCTTATTTTATTCTGCTTAGCTACTAAGAATACGAATACACTATACTCATCAAAATCTTTGAATGTATGTTGTTACAAGTTTTTCTTAGCTTCAAAAATTTGTACGAGTACCTACTTATTTAAATCGCTTTGTACGATTTGTACTCTAAGTCTCTTCGCATAAGGTTATTATCAAGGTTATATCAATATGTCCAGCTATTGATACTTCATCAGTCAATGAACAAAAAGGTTTTTATGTTTATAATTAGTGTGTGCAACTGTGTATGTGTGGGACGAATAAACAATCGAATGTCAACACTTTAGGGAGCGATGACTTGGGCCTGCGTCTGCGCAGTGTTTGTGGACACTGGACGGACCGGTGGCTTCACTTGGATAGCTGTTATTGGTTTTACAAAGATAACTATGAATTGTATAAGTACCCAGGGCATATTGAATGATCATATCTTGACATACCCGTTACTGTTTATAACGCTTTTAAGCTTCACCTGTATTGTATTCATGCCTCACAGACAATTCGAGAAAAATATGTAGAAGATTGGTTTCGAGAAATTAATTATCTTTCAAAAAACTATCTGAGCGTCTGGTCGAAGCGACGCGTGACCCGAGAGCTGGTGAATATCTGGCACAGCGTATCAGTATTGCCATACAGCGTGGCAATGCAGCCAGCGTCTTGGGGACGCTTCCGACTGGTGTTGATATGGATCAGTTGAGCTATCTGTAGACTGTTTGCAACAGTCGGCAGTTAGCTCAATTGTTTCAATTGTAAATACTAGTATAATTTTCTTTGTGAATAAATTAATTTTCACTAACGATTATCTTTTAATTTGATACAGAAACCTCTGTCAACTTGATATACTGATTTGTTTTCCTAATAATCAATTTGTGTGCACATTCCGATCACGAACTACAGCTTCCAAAGCATCTCGAATTTTCTTCTCTCATCTAACATTTGCATGAGGAAATTCATTAGCAGCCTCATTTCTGTCTTCATAACTGTATATTGCTAATATACAACATCGTTCTTCGTTCCGATTTCGCCCACTGACGTCTTCATCTTCTTTGATCTTATCGAGAGGTGTAACAAAAAGTAATTCATTAACATTAAATATTAATGATCATAGTGTCAAATGATTATAATATATAGCTTAAAATTTTATCTTCGGAATTCAAATGTGTGTGAATTTATTTTTACGAGTCAAAGATAAATTAATTTTGGTGGATAATCCCTAAAGCTTCGGTCATGCCTAATCCGAGATTGAAATCATGGTTATTGAATAAACAAACGTATGAATGGTAAGCAAATTGGGTATTTATATGAAAGTTATCGTTGCTTTGGTGTGACCGATGGTAATGCGTTGTAATCACTAGATTACCGCCCACCTGGCTTCCCATACAGTTTTACTTATCTCTGATATGTAATGGAGAAATACATAGAAATGGATATGGCATCTATATTCCGCCGAAACTCGCACTGTATGAAAACCGTTAGGAAATTGTTATAGAAACGTCTCATATTTGCCTGTGTTTGTCATTTCCTTTTGTTTCTCGAGCTTTTGTCGTAGTCTCATATAAACTTACCTTTTTTACAAACTCTGTTCTTTCGCCTCATGATTTTATTCCTAGTTCCTCGTTGAACCACTGGACTTGTACAGAATAAATTAGTATCAATAACTTTTTATATTGTTTTATTGGTATGAAAGCTCGTGAGTTTTAGATATTATCATTACAATACGTCCAGTTGGCTGTGATGCAATATTTTGTTTCATATCTCGCGATAGGGCTGTGAAAACTTCGATAGTGTCGATACTGAAGAATGTGTGATCTATCGAGTTGCCGTAATAAATATCATAGAGATACATTAAAGATACGTCGATGGTGATATTTTGAGTTATTTTGTTGATATCGTTCGTATCTTGATTGCTTTGTGGAGGAAAGGAGAAAATACTTCAAAGTATTATATTAATACAAAGTATTATATATATTTATTTTACTATGCCTCCTAGATCCATCACACTAATATTATAAACGCGAAAGTTTGGATGGATGTATGGATGGATGGATGTTTGTTGCCTCTTAACACCAAAACTACTGAACGGATCGGGCTGAAATTTTGCATACAGGTAATTCTAATCCTGGAATCAAACATACTTTTCATGGGATAGAAATCACCTTTAAACGTTTATAGAAACAACGCGTGCGAAGCCGCGGGCATAAATGAGTAATTAATAATATTATAAATTCGAGAGTAACTCTGTCTGTTTGTTACTTCTTCACGCCTAAACGCCTGGATCGATCTTGATGATATTTGGTAACGAGGTTAACGGTATCCCGAGGACGGAAATAAGCTAATTGAAAAGCAGCTAGTTAACTATAATGTAAGGTTGACTATAATGTTGACGATGACAAATTTGCATTTTTTCTCACTTTTCTATGTAAAACCATTTCAAACTTTTGTGCGCGATGGTATTTTGACAAGAAACGTGACGTCGACACACGAACCAATAGCGCAGCGGCAGGCATGCGGCGCGTGACCCGCCCGCCCCGCGCCCCACCGCATACCACCAAATAGACCTTTAAATTACCTACTACAGCTTGACCGCCAGCGTTCTTTATACATGACGCGAACTATACCTACCTACTTGCAATTTTTAGAAGAAAGAAAGAAGAAAATACATTTATTTGGACTATACATAAACATAACACAACACATTACAATTATATATACAAACAATGAACATACAGGATTAAAGAAAAAAGAAACACAACAAAGTAAAAGAAAACGGATACAAATTAGTGGTTGTGTTACATAGGCCAAAAAGGTCCCTGTTTCAGCATATTTGCGCTGGTTTTCACCTTCTACTGCTATTGAGAGATCTCTAATGGGCGAGTCAGTCTATCTAGGAAATATTCTTAGTACTTATCACAACATTGAATGTTAGATGGAGAGTGTAAAACTCATAATAAAGAGTGGGATAGTACCGTACCGCTATTCTCCTTTTGTGAGCTTAGTACCGACACCTTATAAGATTTCGTTAATACGACTTTATGTGGATGTAAACACGGCTGCTTAACTTCAGAGTGATAAGAACTAGCTATAGTTTATTTACTGACTCTCTTTTTACGAATTAGTTCAACATACTTCATGTCGTGGTAATTTTGAACGAAGCCATTTGTTTTTATAAAAAATAGTTATTATGTTTAAAAAATAGTAATTTTATAAAAAATAAAAAATAGTTCCCGTTCCCGTGGGAATTCCGGGATAATAATAAGCCTATGTCACTCCCTGAAAAGTAAGCTTCCTAACGCTGAAAGAATGTTTCCAATCGGTCCAGTAGTTTCGGAGCCTATTCAATAAAAACAAACAAACAATCAAATCTTTCCTCTTTATAATATTAAGTATAGATTATAAAGTTTTTCGTCAAACACTGGATAATTCTATCTAACCTAGTTTTGCTTATTTGTCCTTGCTGTACCTTCGACCTACGTCTGCATATATCCCGATAAAATAACTCTTTTATATTGAGAATCCATTATAAATATTCACACGCATTTTACAGCCAATCAAAATAATCCGCAGAATTGAGTTTTGCCATCAAACTTTAATCTACACTCATCTATTGTTAATCCTAAATTTCACAACATTTTTTGGTCACACAGCCTTCATTTAACTGAGTTTTTACTGTTGTTTAATACGCTATAAATGTATATTTATTACATTTCCACTAATAAGTTATTTGGTAAGTACATTTTATTGCATTGCGTCTTTTTATAACCGTACTCCACTACTACGTTTTATACGTCATTCATCTTCTTTAGTAGTTATTTAGTTCGATTTTAAATGGTCTGGTGCATCATCATCACCATAAATAAGATCAATAATAAACTACGCGCTAGCTACCATATTCTAATGACCTAGGCCTTAGTAACGGCTTTAGCCATTTTTATCTTGTATGGGTACTGTGTCATTAATTCATTTATTTGGCCATCAAGTTCCATTTATAAATAACATAGAAAAGTCATATATTTAATAAATTGCCGCATAGTCTATGTTACTCAGGGATAATGTAGCATTCTGATGTTGAAAGAATTTTTGTAATCTTAATTTGAATCGTTTTTGAGTTTATTCGTTACAAACATTTCCTCTTTATCATATAATAATAATAATAATAATAATGCTGGACAATCCACACAGCATCATCTAGCCCCAAGCTAAGCAGAGCTTGTGTTATGGGTACTAGATGACTGATATACATAATATAATACATTACATAGATAGATATTTTTTATTATACATAGAAACGACCATAATTATAATAATAACAATAATAATGTAGATGTAGATTGCGAGCTTCAAACAAATACCTTGCATGTAGGTTTTTACAAGCTTGTGGTTGGGATGGCTAATTTTTATTTGCAATGCTTATGATATAAACAAAATATGGATTCGGTTCTCGCAGTAAGCGCGTTTAAAGTCGCTCAGCGAGCTATGGAAAGAGTTATGCTCGGAGTTTCTCTGAGGGATAGAATTCGTAATGAATACATCCGACAGAGAACAAAAGTTATCGACAGAGCTCAAAGAATTAGCAAGCTGAAGTGGCAGTGGGCCGGCCATATCTCGCGAAGAACCGACAACCGCTGGGGTAAACGTGTTCTTGAGTGGAGATCACGATTCGACAATCGGAGTCTAGGACGCCCTCCAGCCAGGTGGGATGACGATCTGCGAAAGACTACAGGCAGATGCTGGAAGCGGCAAGCTGAAGACAGGGCGCTATGGCGCTCATTATGGGAGGCCTATGTCCAGCATTGGAATAATATAGGCTGATGATGATGATCAGTAAGCGCGTATGCCCAGCATCCAATGATTTAAGAAATGCTGAATTTTATCACAGGCTATCTATGTTTATAAGCTTCGAGTAATCTCACTATCTAAAGTTGAAGACAGGGCGCTATGGCGCTCATTAGGGGAGGCCTATGTCCAGCAGTGGACTAATATAGGCTGATGATGATGATGAGTAAGCGCGTATGCCCAGCATCCAATGATTTAAGAAATGCTGAATTTCATCACAGGCTATCTATGTTTATAAGCTTCGAGTAATCTCACTATCAAAAGTATCGGTGGTTGTGTCAAAAGGCCTATTTCGTTTCGATGTAAGTATTGATAAGATATATTTTATTGTGTTTTGCATAATGAGTGGAAAGTGAAGGCGGAGAGGTCATTAGAATCTATTAGTCCCGCCTATCGCCATGAAATTATAGTCGCGGGGCATCATTTAAATTATTTTATATCGTATAACATTGGTTTATCGGTGAACTCAGATTTTGTGGACAGAGGTAATGGTTTGACATGGATATTTTCAAATAGGTTGAATTGTTACGCTGCAGGTTTCTATCGCTAGTGTATTACGTAACGAATTATTGAGGTTTTATCATGTTTCTAACATTATAAGGAACTAGTTTATGCCCGCGGCTTCGCACGCGTTGTTTTTATGAAAACGTTTAAAGGTGATTTCTATCCCATGGGAACTGACTTATGGGATAAAAAGTAGCCTACATAGAGTAAAAACTCGCTGCTGTCTCAGCAGAGGGATAATGTCATTCAACAATTTGACAATTTGTGTAACCAAAAACCGATCCATGTGTGTTTTGACAGCTCGTAAATACAGTGCCCTCACTCACACATTCGTATGATTGAATGTTGCAAGTGAATGGCATTTTCCCTAAAAAATTGGGTAATTGAAGCAAAGTTCCCATTAAGAAAATACTTTATTGTTTTTATCACCTACCTTTTCATTTTTGATATTACATTATTTCAATTTACTGAAGGTGTTAATAGTATATTGTCAAATAGAAAAAATCTATGAAAATACATTTCCAACGTCTTGTTTTTTTTTTAATTTTACGAAATATCAGCCGATTCCTATGGTTACTATCATTCTACCTAGGTCAAACGACAAAAAGGTTTTACTCCAAGTCTGCAAAATAAGATCGGCTCCGATCATTTTCGGAACAATAATTTAAAATAGACGGTCAAGTGCGTGTTCGGCCACGTGCAGTGTAAGTAGTTGCACGGTTCATGGCCTATCTAAACCAACTTATTTACCTGTTTTACACATACCTACCATACCAAAGTACATTTTTTAAGTTGATTAGGATGACTATTAGGCACCTACTCAACTAGTAAAGCATACTAAAGCTGTGTAGTTTTCCTTTTAAAATCACACCACCTACTACTACCTTTTTTTTTAGAAATAATAATGCCCAACTTAGACAAATTACAGCATTCTAGTACTAATAGTCTTTGGACTAAGCTGCGGACGGATCGACGAACGTGGTAAACTATAAGAGTTCCTTGTTGACTACGGAACCCTAAAAAAGAACATGTGCACGTGCAAGTATTGCTACAGTTATGGTGATGGGATGGATTGCAATTTTAAATTTGAGTTTATTGCATTTGCTCCCCTTGGAGCCGAGAGAGGTCTAGGTCCGTGCGGTATCGAGGTTTTCCGGAATTCTAAAAATATCTGAGCGTCTGGTCAAAGCGGCGGCGCGGGACCCGAGAGCTGGTGAGTATTTGGCGCAGCGCACCAGCATTGCCATACAGCGGGGCAATGCAACCAGCGTAACGGGGACGCGACGACTGGTATTGATATCGATAAGTTGAGCTGCCTCTAGATTGTTTGCTACAGGCTGCAGTTAGCTCAATTGTTTCAATTGTAAATACTAGTTCTAATTGTTTCCATTCATTGATTGTAATTTTCTTTGTAAAATAGTAATTTGAGTTTACATCTTGAATCTACTCAGAATATCGTCGAGTGACTGAAAATTCTAAAACTGTGATATTCCGCGTAGTTTGATTCCTAAGTCCTAACTTGAGGGAATTCCACCCTCTCCTCTACTATTTTTATATACCAAAAGTACTAAGTAACAAAACCTGGGTATTTTTTTCCCAGTGCATAGCAACATTTTCACGAAAATGGAGGACGAAATTTTTAAATTTATTTATGAGTTTTGATGACTGTTTTAGGCAAAATTACAAACGGAATATTAGTACTTAACGGTGGAATGAGATATTTGCGATATTATTTTTCCGGTTACTGGTGTTTAAACATCCTTGCACCGCACAACATATCATTTTTATATTTTTATGTCAGAGCTGCTTTCCGTCTCATTTGAAATATTGTACTAACGGCTCAAAATAAAAATTGCGACGATTCGTCGCAATTTTTTAGACTTACCTCGTTTGTGTCAACTATCATTCTAAGTCTTCTTCTTCTAAGGTAGCCTATGTTTTATTCCAGGCCTAAAACTACATGTATACACAGGGCGCTATGGCGCTCATTAGGGGAGGCCTATGTCCAGCAGTGGACTAATATAAGCTGATGATGATGATGATGATGATGAAATAGAGGGAGTACCTACTATCAATACCAAATTTAAGAATTAAGACCGTGTTCTACTTATTCGACTTCAGTAACGTGTTCGTGATGATGGGCAGAACCTGCAGTTCACGTAGTGTCAGTAAATTACCAATAACCCTGTATACGTTATTCCAGGTTTAGAACTACATAAATCCAATATCTGCTGAAATTGGATGCGACTATTAAATGTCTCGATAATATCGTCAACCGAATCCGAGCCCCGAGTCCGGTTGGCGATACCATCGAGACGTGACCGCGACTTCTTTTTTTTAACCCCCGACCACAGATATTATAATACTATACCCCCGACGCAAAAAGAGGGGTGTTAAAAGTTTGACGTGTCTGTCTGTGTATCTGTCTGTGGTATCGTAGCTCCCAAACGAATGAACCGCTTTTCGTTTAGTTTCTTTTGTGTGATAGATAATTTTATCCCGAGTGTTCTTAGCCATGTTTCATGAAAATCTGTTCAGCCAATAAACGTCAGCGTATTTTTTAATAATTTAATTTGGTCTTGTTATATGAGATCTGCGTAGTTCCCTGTCCGCCCGAAAGAGGCGCTTTACCAAATCCTATAGAAAAAGGAGACGTAACGATCACGTCTCGATAATATCGCACTCCTAGAACTAGACAGCGCTAAGTAAAAATATTACATTTTTTTCAGTATCGACGTAAAGTCGTTTCCTGCTGTTGTATAATAATTTTTGCTAAGCTTTTGAAAGTTTTACGTAAAGAATCTAATTTGAATGGTATTACATAGTTTATTCGCGTCAATAAACGTAAAATTATGAGGTGTTTTTCCCCTTAGTTTAACAATTTCGAACTATTTTGGAATAAAAAAAGTCTAACACACGTCCGCACACAATGTATTATTTCGAAAGATTCAAATATGCAACAAAGTCGGTTTTGAGATTTTTCGACATAATTCCGTCTTGTTCAAGGGGTGCGATATCGTCTCGCGGACTCACCCCTCTGTTCAGTAGTTTTAGCGTGAGGAGGTAATTCTTAATTCTTCATTGCACTAGATAAAACATAAAACTAGAGAATGAATGGCAAAGGCGGGCTTAACCCTAAAAAGAGTTCTCTTCCAGCAAACCTTATTGGGAGAGAGAGACAACGTTATGTGGGTACACGTGCAAAATTTCTTAGAGAAAAGATGGCCTACTAAATTACATAATTCATAGACTATTACATATTATTACACTATGTCTAGGACATCTATTTCAATATAAAATGGTAGGTAAAAAATATCAAAACACCCAAACATCTAAAGATCCAACATTTGAATGTAGAGTTATTAGTGCGAGAGACTGCCTCGTTGGTATAACGGTCAGCTTGCTCAACCACTGATTATGAGGTCCTGGGTTCAAATCCCGGGTCGGGCCAATAGTTCTTATTGGGGTTTTTCTAGCAAGAAAAATTCACAGTAGCAGCCGGGAGTCAGCAAGTCGGCGGTGCTACACCCCCGTGCCTCGGAAAGCACGTTAAGCCGTTGGTCCTGCGCTTGACCTCCCCCGGTCGTATCGTGTCGTGGTCGTGGTCGTGTGTGAGGGAATAGAGAGTGCACCTGTGTTTGCGCACACACTTGTGCACTATAATATGTCCTGGGCATCTGGCTAGTCTCCGATGAGTCTGGCCGCCGTGGTCGAAATTTGGCTAGGAGGACATTATTATTAGTGTGAAGACAACGTATTAGCTCGTGGTCCAGAGAGCGACGCGCACTTCTTATTTTTACTTTCGCTGCCTATTTTTGACGTGACAACGTCTTATAATTCGATAGAGCCGGCTGCACGCACGAAAAAACATGACTCATGCGGCGTTACCTCGCTCTGAGGTGTTACCTCGCTCTGAGGCGTTCCATGTAAGGCTTGAAGTGCAAGCGAGAGCGCTCGACATCCGTCTCTCTCCTACTTGAGTGAGCGATGCGTCTGCGTGGACAGCTGCTATACTATAGTACATTTACATGTTTTGATCGAGTATCAAATGCTACCATTCCATCAGTATTTTCTTAAGACGTTGTCACGTTTAACTATCGTCAGTAAACCGACTTTACAGACAACCAATTTTTGTTAAATCCTTAAATGTGTTCCAAAATAAAGACTTTTTTTTTACTTACACTGTCGTATGTTTTCTACTATGTTTTCCGGTAATATAAAGTGTCAATAAGTGTGCTAAAAAGCAACAATTCAGGATGGAACTTTAGCATTAAGGCGGTTGTATGCCGAGCACTAGCGCCGCCACCTATTTTCACTTATTATTACGTCAAACACAAGAACTTATAAGTTTCCAAACAGTTCGTCATACCTTTCCTACGCTTTTTTTAATCCCTCTGAAATACCTTAGTTTCGACAGAGAAGCGAAAACAGAGTTCGATGGCCACCAAGAGCAACTTCGCTGTCCTATTTCCTACTAATATTATAAATGTTTGTGAAATGTGATTTTTATTTTTATCTAGAATCTCCAAAATTACTGAACAGATCATAATGAATTTCGGCATATATTTAGAATGTAGCCTAACTTAGACAATAGGCTACTTTTTTTAGGGCTTCGCCCCCGATTTAGAATTTAAAGAAGAGTTTGATAATTTACACCTAACGTCCAACGAGAAACCAAAACATAGATAAAAAGTCCGTCTATACAATGTTGTATAATAATGTCAAAATAGTAATTGAATTTGTGATGTTGTCATGGTTGTCATATCTGCTTTGTAAAATATGAAAATTAAACAGAATGTTTTTCTCCAGTAAGGAAACGAAATAATTCAATTAATTGCTAAAGGTATATTCTATGAATAATATAAATGCTTCGTGTGTTTTAACAAATCACAGATTTAGGTATTCGCTTTTTCTATACAAATGTTTTTTCGATTCCCTAACGAAGTTGCTAGTTCTGCATAAAGGAAATAAAAGAAAACTATTTTATGGGCATTGAAATAAAGCTTTTGATAGGTATCATAAACTGTACAATGTACTTTTAAAAATTCCTTTGCTTAACGTAATTATAAGAAAGAAAAGGCAGCGGCGCTAGTTTGAGGCATACAAGCGCCTTAACCTATCCACGCAATACTGGAATTTGTACAGTTCCAACATACCATGCAATTGACTAACAAATCTCTACGCATATAACTTACAAAGTAGCTTGGATTGACTTGTAAAACTTGTAACAGGTAATTTCTTGTCATAATTTTACAGGAAATCTCTAAATACACGTAACAGAAGCAACACACTATTACTTGTACAGTCAGCTAGAATAAATGTAAACAATTTAGTACCTTATCTACCGACGACCTAAGTGGCACGGCGGGCGAACCTGTAACGCAGGAGATTGCGGGTTCTATTCCTAGGGACTAAATGTTTGCACCCTTGCAGATATCTATACAGTTTCTTTCAAATAAACTATCATATCCTTCATCATCATCATCATCAGCCTATATTAGTCCACTGCTGGACATAGGCCTCCCCTAATGAGCGCCATAGCGCCCTGTCTTCAGCATGCCGCATCCAGCATCTGCTTGCAGTCTTTCGCAGATCGTCATCCCACCCGGCCGGAGGGCGTCCTACACTGCCGTCTGCCGAGTCGTGGTCTCCACTCAAGAACACGTTTACCCCAGCGCTTGTCGGTTCTTCGCGAGATATGGCCGGCCCACTGACACTTCAGCTTGCTAATTCTTTCAGCTATGTCGATAACTTTTGTTCTCTGTCGGATGTATAGGTACCCATAACACAAGCTCCGCCTAATTTGGGGCTAGATGATGCTGCGTCGCTTTTCCAGTATTATCTGTATATAATATAAAAAACTATTGCTGTTCGCTGGCAGTTCGTTTATTTTCAATTAAATTAAAAATTTAAATTTAATCGTTTTTGGTTTTGTTTCCACCGTACAGGGGAAAAAATAGGGGAAAAATAGTAGGTAATACGAAGTTTACGGGTTTAGCTAGTTTATTTAATAACAACTGTCATTAAACAAACTCATGTCATACCAAGAAGTGCTTACTAACGAACGGAACTTGGTCTTCGAGTAAGCCAACTATTATAATATACTATAGTAAACTAAACTAAAATATACTAATACTTTCATGGCCCAAGACGCAGACGTGCCTCTCGTTCCCCGTGTCGCGGAGGCTGGGCAGTGAATGCGATATATTAAAGCGTTATGATCTTATAGTGTATACTCACATATTAATGCAGCTGACTGTACGTTATCACGTGAAAGTAACAGTAGTTTTTACGGTGAACGTAATATCTGCTGTAACGATCGGTAATTCAGGGAGCTGCATAGAATATTCAAATGATTGTGAGTGACCCCTCGCCTTATGCAAATCCTCATGACACAGCGCTGATAGGAAAGCTTGTTCATATTGTCAACTCCTGTCTGCCACCATAGATATAAGTAAAATTCTGCAGATAAAGTACGTTCTCCCAGCGTTAACTCAACAAATGGCTTGTGTTGTGTTACAACTGAACGCAAAAACACGTTATTTCCAATCTTTTGCAATATGCCTACCTAATGAACAACAAAGATATAAAAACGTAACCTAGACCGAAGGTTCACCGAGACAACAATACGCACGCGAAACACAAATGCTTTCGGCGCCGGTCCGACTATGACTGAGGTGGGTGGACCTAATTGGACCTAATTTGAGCGTTCCATTTTCGAGATGCTAGTACCCAACTTCCGAATTTTACTTGCATCGATGTCTGCCATTGATAATTTGTAGGAATCCATAAACACAAATCAAAACAAATGCTGTACAATTCACACAGAGTCATCGTGCCTCAAGCTAAGCAGATGAATGAGTCAGAATATTTAATAAGTCATCTACGTATGTAAGTGCGGACAAACGAACACTACCTACATAATCCAGCCTTCGTGGATTTTTAAGGGGATGATGTTGATGATGATGAATACTGGGGCACCTACCCTACTTATTTTGTTAAAGGGTGAGTGATGTTAAAGGGTGAGTGGCATAATAATATTGCAGCTATTTATATTTGATATTTCTTTAGAAATATTGGAGACTCTTTAATATTCCGACCAAATTCTTTCCACTTTTGGTGGAATCCAATTTCATACTATTCATTGTCAAAACCGTGATTGTATGAAATTATATGAGAAAGTAGTTAGAAATTTTAAACGGATTATTTTTTATGTCGACTAAATAAATTTTAGATTTAGGGGCATCGGACGTAGTGGGGATAGCTATAAAAAAAGTTGAGTCACAAAATCTCTATCAGTAATATTGAATAAGTACTTTTATACCCGTTGACCCCCACTGGGCGACCATGGCACTTTTTTATGATAAAACCCAGTTCCTGTTGTCCCCCAGCGATTATTCGGTGGCGCGGCGTGGCGTGGCGGTGATGGTGGACACACCGGAAAAAATCCGGCAGAAACAGGTAGTAACAAATTTTATTTTCATCGACTTTCAAATAAAGTTACTGAGCTTTCTTGCGATATAAGCTGTGACTACGCTATTGCCAATTATAATGTTAACAATAGCAAACGGCTTCATTGGAACAAACCGGTTTGGCACAAGCTTTATATCTTCATTCCGTTCTCTATGGGGTTAACTATTCCTATGGGATTCTTGCATTATGCATTTTAATTAGTGATTTCGAAAGGGGTAACGACCTACTTAAATACTTTTTAATATTTTTGTAATCAGAACCTTTTGAGAAAGAAATTATTAAAGTTTTGATTTAAAAACAAAAGAGGTTATATAAATTTCGAACCATGGAACAAATGACAGTTCTTGGCATAATAGCAGCTAAACAATTTGTTACTTTTCATTGAATGTTCAAATACCAGAAGCACAAATATTTTGTATCCCTCAAACATATCAACAACGGGATTCCACAATATTATTTATTCCATTCATCCACAATAGAGACGCATCAATCAAATATGTTCTAAAGTTGCCCCTTGCGGTGACAGCCCGAATCAATAGTGAGGGGGTAACCGGTAACATTTCCTGTCACCCCTCGGATTTACCACAATCTTTTTTTTATAATAATTTGTTATTCATTTTCATCATTATGTCTATTTGTTTGAATAGTGCAGGATTGATTTGCATACTCTTAAACCGGGCCCAGCGTCACGGTGCGTAATGTAACGTGTTACACAGCGAGCGTTCGTGCAGTCAGTACGGGGAATATGCACAAAGAAAATAACAAATAAATAATATAAATAATGCCGCATGCCAGGAGAGCTATGGACTAAGGTAGCCACCGATTGGCAACCTGAACAGGCGAGAAGGCGACGCGGTAGACCTAGACGGAGATGGCAGGACGAATTGAACAAATTCCGGGTCGACTGGACGGAGCTGGCCAGTGGTCGTGATGTCTGGAGAGAGTGGGGGGAGGCCTTTGCCCAGCAGTGGGATAAATTTGGCTAATAATAATAATAATATAAATAAACAGAGAACCAATAACATTTGTCGGGATTTCGTGCGTCGCGATAACGTTCATGTTATGTGTTTCTGTCGAGATTCCGTGCGTCGGGATGGCATTCACTTTTTGTTTTTTTTTTGTCGGGATAACGTGCGTCGAGATGCCGTAGTTCACCCCAGGGAGGCAATCACAACGAGAAACGAGATGGATATTTGACGTTTCATGCGAAAGGTACATTACACCTCATAACACCAGTCAGTAACCGGCTTTACAATATACTCTTCGTCCTCGAAGTCAGGGCCAATGTAAATGTAACAGATAAATTCTCAAAAGTGGTAAAAACCTATATTTTAAATATTGGCTCTACAGATATAGTAAACAATAAGACACCATGCGATGTTGGATATACACTTCATAGAGACGTCATCAACTTTACAGATGCAATAAAATATGCCAATAAAACGGAGCAAAGTTTTACAGCGGTCGTCTTCGAACTTATAGAAAGTAAAAACGTTGCTGGAAAACAGACGGATGCGTTGCAGGAGAATGCCTTTGTTGGTGATCCTTCATTAAAATTATCATTAGAGAAAATATATTGGCTCATTAAAATTATAGTAGACGTCACAAATCAGCATTGGATTGAGAGAATAAAGATTCAGGCGATGTGCAGATGAGCTTAAGCTTAACCTACTTTGTGTAGGTAAGGTAATATTAGGAATCAATCAAACCTAAAATACCGACTTTACCATACGATATGCGATATGGTTACTATCACATTTGTAAGATCTTACTTGTTGCATTAAGGTTTCAAAACGTTGAAATGGAAGCCGCTACTGATAACCTAAATAAATTCTAAAGTTGATTATCTAAGCACGAAGTAATCTAAGTCATCAAAGAGGAAATCAATAGAGCGATGATCGCTAAAGCAGAAGTGATAATGCAGTTACTCGGCATCACACATCCTATAGCCACGGTAACACACGACACGTGCTTATAAATCGATTCGGTACGCATAGGCGCAGGCGCACGCGTCATGCGACCCCTTCTGACGCCGGATTTAGGGCGTGAAGGGTACACGGAAATCTATCGCAGCTGCCGTTGCTGTTCTCTTGTGATCATCTGAATCCTTGACAAATTATCAATTCGGATATTTATTATCGTGCTTGTGATATGTTTTTTTCAATTATTCTAGTCTCGGCATTGATTTCTTTTTGGATTCACATTCTTTTTCGATCGTCTTTAGTCATCTATTTACCTGGCTCAATTTAGGTACCTAACTTATATATATACCTAACGGGAGATATCATATATATAGATATCATATATTATTTTTTGATTTTCTATGATTTGTGTATGTTTTAATGTGTTTTCATTTAATGGAAACAAAGCTAGAACCTAGAAAAAAACCTGTAAGGTATGATCAAAGGTTGTCGTAATAAAAAGCGAAGTCAGTTTTGGCGCAATCAACGCCGCTGAGCAGGTTGTAAATAATAAGCGAACGATCATCTTATCAGAGATCTTGTAGTTAAAGAGGCTGTCGTAGCTAAGGATATCGGATTTCTGTTTATTATAGCCGACGGTAGCTATGCAGAAGCTGTGCCACAGATTATGTAACAGAAACATCGTGAATTTTTACTAGGATATAAAACTGCAGGTCTCTAATTTTTAAGTGTTGCAATTTGATTGTTTACTTATGAATGAGTAATCTAAAATGTGCACAAAAAGATAAACGTATAAAGGTTATATTTAAAAAAAATGTTGAAGTCCAATTTTAAGAATACCCGCTAAAGTGAAGTCGTAAAAAGTCAAATTTGTCTAAGGTAGAAATTTAGAGAAAAACTCGTTGAAAATGAAAAACTCCTAGGTTCAAGTGATACAGAGCTTATGTGAGTAGGTATAGGTACAGAGAGTGAGTTGTCAGCAAGTCCAAGATGTATGTATGATAAGGAATATTTGAATAAGTCTGTCGAACTGGTCACGCCAATAGCTGGCATGTAACGGCGTCCATTACACTAATTTAGATGACGTGATAACTTTCTTTATACGTTCAAGTTCAGGTTTTTGACAGATCTAATATCTTATGTGACGAATTGTTGCCTAAATTTTAATGAGCTGAGTAAAATAGACATAGATATAAATTTTTTGCTCAGATCCTCACCACTGTTAGCGTTGATATCTTCTTTCTATTTGGCAGCTTCCAACTCGCTTAATAGGCGTGGCGCAGTGACCCGAAGTGGATCTTGACCTCCGAAACCAGAGATCGCCTGTTCCGATTCAGTCCAGTTAAAATTGCGAAATTCTTTGAGGTCTGCACCACTTGTTGTATTGGTACATTTGAAGATCAGTTGCCTACAGTTTAATGATCCAATTATATGTATCTGACTGAAAGAAGTTATTTCTTCATTTAATTGGTGTTTAATAATAATGGGCCTTTATTTGACATTGACGTACTGTTAAATTGCTACTTGGATAGAACCAATGGATTAATTATGACAACCAGGAGTAGAAAATTAAACAATATCAAAGTGCTTTACTTCCTTGACAAAACTCTTGGACACGTCACAAAATAACATTAGTAGAACTAGGAAAAAAGAGATTACTTTGATTTTTTGTTCACTTCAATCTTTTTAAAGTAAAGAAGCGACGAACAAGCAACCTTTATTTTAATCTAGAAGAAGTTGAACTACAAAAGCATTATTAACATAAGGGTGACAGTACAATATTATTTTTCCTTATGACCAGTGTAGGAATAATAATAATAAATGAGGGCCAGTGAAGAGATGTAATGTTGCCTGTTGGTACAATTGAATACGATCTCTGTAGAGTGTAGACAGTACTTTAACAGCTTTGAATTGGTGTAGTAAGTACATTCAAAATCTATTCGTCGAGAACCCTTTGACGCCATTGAAAGGGCGTTCGTCTCTAGAGAAAGTTTAATGAATGACAATGTTGTCAGCGATATTCGTATTTAAATATTTATATTTGGAGGTGCGATGCGTTCAAAGCTAGATAATGTTTCTAATAAAGCGGTAGACGTTGTATTTCGTCCGTCAATGCTGAGATGAAAGAGAAGCTGTAAATGTAAATGATATCGGTAGTTGTAAAAGACTAAATATATTTGATTCACCCTCAACTTACAGTCACAACAACTACAGCGTGCGTCAGTATTTTACAGCATCATTTATTTATTAAAATACCCTAGGTACCAACTTTTTGCTTTTCTAGTGTTTAGACTTGACAAAACTTTATAAGCGGTCACGTTTTTATGAAAACTAAGAGTTAAATAATAATATCGCTGGTATGTTAAAAACGAATATCTAAGATTATTACAGTAGAGCGTTAGTGCTATGTTAATTTATATAATTTAGTAGTACTTCTCTGAATCAAGTAAATATAATTAAATAGAATAGATTTGAATCAAGAATAATGAAGTAAAATCTTTATAAGCAAAGCAAAACTAGGTTCTGCCCGCAGCATCGCATGCTTTTTTTGGAATAATATAAATGTAAAATTAAATTTCAGCCCGATCCGTTTAGTAGTTTTGGCGTCAAGAGATAACAAACAAAATTGATTTTGTTATACCCATAGGCATGAACAAAGCCATATGACAATAAAACAACCATGGACAAACACAAAAACCAAAGACGAAGTTGCGAACACTAACCCAGTTACCAGGAGCACAGGAAACAGAAGCGGTGCAGGATTCAGGATACAGGACGACTTCCGCGCGCCTTTACAACTGTTCGCGTTGTAGCGCTTGTTCGATATTGTTTATGGTATAGATAGACTCTATACCTTATATCACACCGTCTACCTCTATACTATAGAACTAGACCAAAAAGTTTTTATTAGGTTTGTATCGGTAGAAACAGACGATATACGCGACGAGCGTAGTAGGAACGCATAAAAAAATTAATTTTAATAAAATTATTTCCGAAATCCTAAGAAGGGGATGCAATGTCATAAATAGTACCTACATACCTACATAAAGCCTTAAAGCCTTACAAGTTTAATTATTATAATGCCTAATCAGCATTATAATAATTAAACTTGTAATAACAAACTTCTTAAAATTACAAAACTACACTACCTATACTTTCTTTCCCAGGAATAATTGGGTACGTTATATATTTTATTATGTACGTACATATGTATTTATTTGAGTAGTATATTTTATTATATTTTTGTGTGTATTTATTTATGTTAATGTGACGATTTATTAATTGTATTTTTCTTAGTTCTATTTTCTAGCACTACCTACGAAATTGTTGTTCACTACCCAAAGGTTAGCAGGTAGAGAATGCTATCTAGCATTATGTTCGCCTAAGTACAACTTTTGTGCAATAAAGTATATTCAATCTATGTATCTATACAGATAAAACTTTTAAATCCATCATGGTTATTAACAATAAAGATTAGTGCCGGATGCCATTGAGATTACCAAACACTGGAACTTCTACCGAGAAGAAGGTTTCCAATCATCCGGAACCTGAAACCCTGTTGTGAGAATGTGCAAAGACCGAAGAAGTGATGTAACAATCGGGCCGCGTTCTCATATCGTCAATGTTGTGTGTCGTGATCGAGATGCGTTCGATAATAAAACCGGTGGTAGTGGTAACGTTCGTAGCAAAAGACAAAAAATGAGGGTAGATCAGTATAATATCTGCCAATGAAAAGTCACTCGCAATGCTCTCAGTTGTTCCGTGATTATGGCGCATGAAACTGTACGGAAATATTGGAAAGCTCATACTCAAATCATGGTAAATATCCCGTTGTAAAGGACTTTTGGACTATACAGTTTGTAAAGGTTTAAGTATTCTTTTTTGACAGCGCGCGGTTTGTACCAGAAATGTGACGTAAAATATTTACTTTGACAGGGGTCTGTCCCACGATGATCGCGCGCGGATTATATTTAATTATTTTAAAGTTATAAATACACTGAACATGCCGTCACGCAAACTGATAAACAAGAATTTATTGAGATTTACCCATTAGCTCTAATCCCATTCAAGAGCTATTCGCGGTAAATTCATCGACAAATAATATCTCGTTTTCCTCCTTCGGAGTATTTCAATGATGTTAAGTTTCAAAGGAAATTCATAAATAATCATAAAATATGTGTGACCCAGTTCAGAAAATTATGCTGAGTCGACAACTATGAATAATGCATTGTAATTAACTTTTGTGATGTTGGCAGTAATTATTTAACATCCGAATAAACATGGCTTAGCATGTAACTTGCTGATAGGATCGTGTTATGGAATGACATTTCCTAGGACAGGTGTTTGTAGAATTTTAGTGCCTTTGCTCCAAAATAATTACAATAAAAAATTATTTACGAAATTATGATACTTTTTCAAGTACTATCAATTTTTTTTTCCAGCATACGGTCTCTAAAATTATCATCAGATAGAGTAGAAATGAATACGGCTGTATTGAAAATCAGCAGATACATTCTTTCATCGTAGGTATTTAACCCTTCAGTCCGAGCCGGTTTGCCAGTACGCTTGTGGACAGTAGGTAGTCTAATTTTTAGATACGCGCTGAAATATAAATTAGGGTAATTTAGTCAGAGTTTTATATAAATTCCTGGATGCGTCACCGATTGCCCGAGCTGTGGCGCGACCGGTCGGGGCGAAAGTCGGCTCCGGCCATACAGTTGGACGGACGCGACTCACCACAGTCTCTTGTAAGCCACTGCTATGCGAGCATCCTCCCTAACATAGCCGAAAATTCGGGAACACGCGCGCCAAATCTCGCGAAATACGAATTCCGTATTCGAAAAACTGTCCTAATTTTTTAAAATTACTGTAATTGAAAATTGAAGGAGTTGGCGGTTTACGGTAAATTGTGTTGTGTGTAAAGTGAACTTTGTAAAGCTTTCTAAGATTTTTCTAAATGTGCTTTTTCGTGGCGAAAGATTATGTTGATGTGAAGTGTTATTTAGTGCATTATTTTTATTTGGATTTTTTTGCTCCGGATAATTTTTGGTTGGTTGTTTTTTTATTTTTGTAGATTTTATGTACCTTATTATGATTCACTTATTTGCTATCAAGATTTATTTTATTGTTCCTAGGTAGGTACATGTTTTATTTTGTGACCTGTTTAAATACGGATGTATTTGAAAGAAGTAGGTATCTGCAAAGTAGTAATTCCACCGCATGCTTGCATAGATGCGTCTGATAAAATCTCAAATCTAACTTGGTATTTATATTTTACCTAAGTTTAATGGTTACCGGGAAACTTTTATGGGCTTCAAGGTTTTGTAGTTTTTTGATTGGCACTAAATATTTTAAATAGCGATAAATTTTACATAACACTTAGAAGGGGTCTGTTAAATAGGGGTGGATTTTTTATTTCATAAGATAAAACATTAGATTAGGTACCTCAATAATGCATATACTCAGCGTATTTTTTTTATAGATCTTCCTACCACTGTTTGATCAGTTTTCTACTATTACTTAGTTGAAGTAATTAGTAAGTAGGCAAGTTACTTTCAGTAACTAGTATGACATGTTTGCTAATAGAAAAAACAGTAAGAAGCTTTCTTCTAAAATTAAAAAAAAACAATATTAACAAAAATGATTACAACTCTACATAAATTCGACATAAAGCGCAAGTTTTTTTTCCATGGGCATGAAGTAATAAGGAAAACCCACATACTTATCTATCTATTTTTGTTTGATTTGAAATAGGTATACTTAGTAGTAAGTTATATAAGGTAGGAAATTAAAATAGTAGATCCCTTACCTACACCTACGAATTTTTGTTCGACTACCAAGCGCAAGCCGCCAAGGCAAAGTTGAAAATTTCTACATATATATACCTAACAAAATGTAATAAAAGGATCCATCTGAATATTGTAACGAAGATAGGGTACAACAAATTTTACCGAAAAATGGTAGCTCACCGTAAAGATATATGTATTTCTGTGGGCCGTGTAAAAGTCCAGGTTGTTTTTTTTATTCTATATGAAATGTAAAGCGTTTGACTTCCATGTACTTAATACACTGAAGATGTGGCCTAAGATGGTGATGATTATTAAGAGGTGAGAAACTCTACATAGAGTTTCAAAGAATTTGCTCACCACAGTTTTCATGTTGCAGTTTTGGAAAAAATCATGGTAACGAGTGAAATAAACGGTGTTTTGTAGAGATTTGTGATATTTTAACGTGCTTGCAAATTTTATTACTGCTTAAATTTAGGCACAGTTAGTGACAAAAATCTGAACAGTGGACACCCTCGCCTTGAGAAATATTTCATAGCAAAATTGTAAGGACCGTTAGATGACAGATTGTAAACTGTCGACATTAATGGATTTACTTTGAACTCTCGTTTAACGCATTCACTGCCCAGCCTGCAGGACCACCAGATAGACATGTGCGTCGTGGGCTATGAGAGTGTTAGTTTAGTTTAGAAATGTGTTTATAATTTTTATCAGTTCGCTGCTTTAAAGCATTTTTCAATTAAATTAATTTTTGGTGTTGACGTACCTGCGCTTTCTTGGACCTACCAAGATTATTTCATCAATTTCATATTTCTCCTACTATTAATAAGTATTGGCATCTCCAAATGTTCAATATTCTATTAATGAGAAGTTAGCGTGATATTGGCTCGTATGTCATCAGAATTATAAATTATCGAAATTATTGGAACATCCTTGGAAAATGCTTGGTGATATCGAAACTATAGAAATAGAATTTCAAATTCGTGATTATCTTTGTAAAATAATAGGTTTTTATCATGAAACTATTGAAATAGATATTCTGCTTGTTTGGTCTATCCCTAACTATGGAACTTTGTTTTCAATTCAAAGTATGAAAATGTATTATATACCCGCGAGGCGTCTTTCTCAAAGTATAGTAGTTTTTCTTACTGGTTTCATAAGTAGGTCTATGGTCGACTGGGGCTTTATTAACTCAAAACAGCATATTAACCGATTTAGGTATATAAGGTATCAAAATTCATTTAAAAAAAATTAAAACATCATTTGTTACGGTATGTACGTAAGCTAGTTTTAATAATAGTCCTAGCTCTACGAACTATGTTAAACTTGTTAAAATGTTTAGCAAGCTTTACACTTGTACAAAAACATTTTTAGCACTGAAGTTAATAACAGAAATAGATAGTGAGGTATCAAAACACTCGTCTGAATTCCGGGAGTGTTGTAATATACATTTTGAAAGCCTTTGTCCCC
Source organism: Eupithecia subfuscata (assembly GCA_963564075.1). Lineage (NCBI taxonomy): Eukaryota > Metazoa > Arthropoda > Insecta > Lepidoptera > Geometridae > Eupithecia > Eupithecia subfuscata. The sequence goes on along the minus strand of OY751109.1, from coordinate 11,122,915 downwards.
ATTATTTGGTGAAAAAAAGTTGGAATTGAATCAGTTTTTATAGTTTTACATTAATAACTTGTTTTACATTATCTTATTACAAAGTTAGGTAGTAGTATCTTCTGGCATATACTATTTATTTTAAGTTCCTGACTAGTTTCTAACATAGGAAAGTAAGTTAAGTATGTGAGACGGTACTTTATTGGTTTACTAGTTTCTGCCCGCGGTTTCGCACGCATTGATTCCGGGATAAAAAATAGCTAGTAGAAACCATCTCATTGTTTTTCTATGGAAACGTTTCAGGGTTATTTCAATCCTCATGATAATTGATTTATAGGATAAAGCGACATTGTGTTATTCCTGGTGTAGACCTACATCTATGCAAAATTTCAGTTAGGTTCGTTCAGGGTAGGTTTGGCGTGAAGAAGTAACAAACATCCATCCATCCGAATTTCGTTCTGATGATATCCTGCGAAACCGCAGGCATAAACTAGTATAGTTTATGCCTGCGGTTTCGCACGCGGTTTTCTATGGAAACGTTTAAAGGTTAGTCCCATGGGAACTGATTTACAGGATAAAAACTTTGAGGCCCAGAACTACCTGTATGCAGAATTTCAGCCCGATCAATTTTGGCCTAAAGAAGTAACAAGCATACATCTTTTCAAATTTTGTTCCTAGAATATAAGTCTAAAGTATACAAGCTAGCTCTACCATCTTGATAAGGTTACGTAGAGTCTTAAGTTTCCTAAGTGTCCAGGATGAAGATGTTGTAGGTACAAATATATAAACGTGTTACTAAACTACGGTTACTTACCTAGAAATGAGGAAGTTCAGCTATGTCATAATAAGTTTTTATATATTAAAAACCTTATTTAAAAACAAGCTGTTAATGCATTGTCATTCAAACTAAATGTGTATACAAAATTTCAACTCAATCGGTTGAAGATATCTGCTTCAAAATTGAGTTGCAAGATTCTAGCCGTACAAACATAGTTACATACATTGCAATAACAGCTTGTAAAAAGATTATAGGTTTGTTAAACGATTATAAAATTTGTTATTTTTATTCGTTCTGTGTTATTTAGTAACTGAATAAATAATGAATAATAATAAACTGCTGAATAACATTCAGTTGACATAAAGGTTGTCAATTCCTGAGTGTATCTCATACTATTTTCGCCGTGAATTAGCTGCATTTTGATTACGAATAAATGACAAAGAAAAAGGGACCAATGAACGGTAAATACGGTATGAATGATACGCTCCAGAATATATCTCAATAGACCAGCAGGTTTCTGCAAGGTGATATTCAAAACGTGAACGTACAATAAATTAACTATTGTTGAAGGCGATATTTTAGAAAATCTTAGATAACCTGGAAAAAAAGTTCATGTGGTCCGATAGGTAGGACAAAGGCAGTAGGACACACAGAATCACAGGAATCACAGATTTTCGAAACTTAGTTACAAAATACCATTGACAGATTACAAAGTTGAGAGTGCAGATATTTTTGTCCCGAAATAGAAGTAGGTAAACGTAAGAGTATAAAAGAGCTATACATTTAAACTAACGGTGTTATTGACTCGCGTTTGGAACTTTCGGAATAACAACGTGAATGTACCTGAGTTTACGTGAATGCAGCTGTAACGTGAATGTCTTGCATTTTCTGGACAGTCAGAGGCTGAAGTATCTAACGTTAAAATTATCTTTATTCACAAAGAAAATCACAATCAAATAATAGAAATAAATTTGAACTAGTATTTACAATTGAAACAATTGAGCTAACGTTAAAATTGTATTGGTTATCATCTAATGATGATGATCTTAGAATAAACCGTCTAACCTACGTAGGGATCCGTTGAAAAGGTATATTAATACGAGTCAACAGAAAAGTAAATAAAATGTTTATTACTTTTTGCTATGTACGGTAACAAAAAGCGAAAGTAAAAAAAAATTAAGTTTGTTTTAGATTTTTATTTTATAATTTATTTATTTTTTCCAAAGATTAAAGTCGTGCCTAGCAATCCATCGTTATTTTTTGATTTAGGATAGTACTCTTCGGAATTTTTTTTTCTAAAAAAAAAGTCAGCAACTTGTTTCGCAGACTGTACCCTATCCTGCAAACATCCTAACATCAGCGCTGTTATTTTCCTGAAAGTTTCATTCGGCAGTTATTTAGCCGCTGTTTTGAAGGTTTCTTATGATTTTGTTATTCGCTGAAGTAAGAAGTATTACATTATCCTGCAGGATACGAAAACTTTAAAACGGTTTCGTGTTATTTTCCTGGAATATAGTTCCTGGTTTTATCTCAATAAATGGAAATGAGATATTGTACTTTTTCAAGACCCCAAAACAGTGCGTACATTACTTTTGCCTAGACATTGCACTATTTTTTGAACATAGCCCTTTTTAGAATCATTTATTCAGTTATTACATTGGTCTCAGGTACTTAAAGTATAGTACCAAATATGAACCCCGTTGGGGCGCTACAAAATCACTTAAACTAGGAAATTATAATTTAGGAATTAGTTTAGAAAACTTATATTATACTACTTATATTATATTTTTTATCATAGGGAATATTAATATATAATAATCCTTTTAAATTGATGTAATAAAATTATCATATCTAGATACAATAACAGATAGATTGATTTAAATTTATATTCTATAATTAGCGAATATAAATTTGAATAACAAGTACCTACGTAGTGTCGTAAAAGAAAGTACCAAGTGAAAATAAATTCAAATAACCTCGTAAGACTGTCAATAAATTTGAGAGTAAGTGTCAAATTCAAATTAGTCACTCAATGAAGAAGGAATCTCTTTTATTAGAAAGGATACTAGAAAATAAATTAAAGGTGTACAACGAGGCCAGTAAATAATTAAGCAGAGGCTGACATGATTCTGGCATGAGATTGATTAATTATAATCTCAACATCAACATAGCCTTAGAATAAATTATAGTTGTGAAGAAAAATTTCACTTCGACAACACTTTGGGCATCATGTAAGATTCTGAAACGATATCTGTCGTATCTGTAGTCTAAGTCGGTCGTATCTGTAGTCTAAGTTTGTCGTATCTGTAGTCTTAGTCTGTCGTATCTGTAGTCTGGCGTTTGTTTGAGTTTTGCGTTGTTTACGAGAACTATAAAAGTATTCGTTTCCTTCCATACATTGAGCGTCTTGCAGAACTCCTACCATTAACTTCTTTTCGTAGTATGACAGCGATTTAATAGTTTCTCCGTAGTAACTCTTTCACAAGCAAGCTATACGGGGACGTGATAGTAAACTATCACGTGCCCGAAACTGTATTCCATTATAAAATGCGAAATGTTGGACGAGACAAGAAGAGGCTGAAAATGCGAAAACTGATGGAATTTCCCAAATTATGGCCATTCCAATTTCGACTGTATTCCGGCCATTCCTGGCATTACCGTCATGCTGGAAAACGAAGTATTTGCTACAGGAAAATCTGCTCCGTAAGGATTGTTGTCGCGATTACTTTCAGCAATTGATGTCAATAAACCAATTTTTGTCAGGAAATGTACTAGACCCGCGAGAGCAATCACAAGCACAATTACGAGGTTGCCTGGGAGAAATCTCTCTCAGCGATAAGGCCGCCTATTGTACTATGTTAATTAGTCGTTTAGATATAAGACTTGTATTACTTTATTTACTTGTACAATAAAGTGTTAATTAATTCATTCATTCATTCAATTACGACGAAAGTTCTTACTGGTAAAGGGCGGTTTTACGTCAGATAATAGTAGGTTTTTGGTTATTATAGTGCGTAACCCCGCACTCAGGGTAATTTCTAAGAAATCAAATAATATCGCAAAAATTTTCGACTTCGACGGGACTTGAAGGAAGGATGCGGGTTCAAGTCCCGTCGAAGTCGAAAATTTTTGCGATATTATTTGATTTCTTAGATAATAATAGCCTCTCAGTTATTCTAGATTTAGAACTACCTGCATCTATGCAATATTTCAGCTCGCTTCATTCTGTAGATTTGGCTTCGTACGGTGTGTGAGGGCCCGGGTCATAGTAACATTCAATGAACATTCTAAAAGAATTATGTACTCGTAGTCGCAATCAGATTTGTGAAAGTCTACTAAGCAAATTATTATTTATTTTCAAAGATTTTTATGATGTGTGCCCTCACACACACGCCCACTTTATCTACGCCCAATCAACTTAATAATTCACAAATGTAGCCTTATTATAGGCTACAAAGGTTTTTGGATATGTGGAAAAGATTGTGATATTTCTAAAGTGACATAGGTTAGAAGTTCCAACTAGTTACACTGATGCCAGTTATCTGTTCACGGATAATACTGCTACTGGAAATAATTAGTTGGATTCTTTAATTAGGCTCAACGCTTTCATACGGTTTTTAATTAATGGAGAGGTTAACATGTAAATTAGACGAGTAGATTGATTGGTTGGTTAATTAATTATTTCTGCTTACGGTTTTGGTAACTTGAGAAAGTCACTTTGACAGCTAGCTATCTGGGTAGGTAGTGTAAGATTAAGTTAGTGATCTTTTGATCCCTAAGAACTCGCGGCAAGTGCCTGAAAATATAAAAGTAAAAAAATACCTAATCGTTTATTTTGTTAATACAAATAAGAAACACTCAATTTCATGTACAACAAAAATAGCCAACACGATTTTCCTGCCCTAGGAAAATCGTGTAGGTACCTACGTGAGGAAAATCTTGCCGTAAATCTGCTCTTCCGTGCAAGCCAGAATGAAATGCGTGTGACGCACACCACATTGCACAAAATCAGAGAAAAAGTATGTGTGGTGATGTCACTTCCTGGCTTATTAGTATTACAGAGACTTTATAGGTTCTAAGACGTGACACGTAATGAAAATTGAAACAATTCAACTTCAACTTCTTTTATAATGGCGCCGCTTGCTTTTCGCTACGACTCTGCCAGTGTCAGTAAGTGTCGCAAACTACAAAAAAATAATTTGACCGGTTCAAAAATAATGTGATCGGTTTTAGGAAAGCAGAACAAAATCTAAATTTAGCATCAAATAGATTTATCTAATTTGAATAAGACAGCACAATAAGCAAGAGGACAACACAATATGGGAAGCATAACGCACAATGACAGAGAGGATGTACGTTTGCAAAAGAAGTTTGACATCGCAAACAATGTCAGATTTGACAAGACTAGGCAATCCATGACTCAGCCAACGTGAGGAAGATCCAATAAATAAAAACCAATTACTCATAAAACTCCGCGCCTCATCAATACCAGTGCAGTGCCTTACTATCAGCATTGCCACACAGCGGGGCAATGCAGCCAGCGTCTTGAGGATGCTTCCGACTGGTATTGATATGGATCACTTGAGCTAACTGTAGATTGGTTGCAACAGTCTGCAGTTAGCACAATTGTTTCAATTGTAAATACTATTTCTAATTTGTATCTATTATGTATTTGATTAATTTTCTTTATTAATAAATAATATTCCTAGTCTCTATGTCGGCTATGAAAGATTACTGTAAAAGTACAGTACTACAGCACAGAACTAAGTCTAACTATTTACAAAAAAAAAATGTTTAACGTTTACTTTACGAGAAGTTTCCACTTTTCAATCAGCGAACTGTCCACAAGTGAGTCTCGTTCGTTGCACCCGAGCAACGTTGCCAATTTCCGAATTCATACGTTACGCTACTACGCGTGTTTACGGTATTGACGGGTTTTTTGCGTTACTGTTGGTTTCACTACTCGAATTTAAACTCACTTTTTTACTTAAAATGAAATTTGATTCAGAATCTCCTATTTTTCTTTCAATCATAATTCATTTCAATTTGTTATCGAATAGTGAAATCAATGATGTTGTTGGCCAAATATTTATTTTATCTAAAGAACTAAGAAATGACCTGTCAAGTATAAAAGGTTTGATTCCTTTGCCTTCAAAAAACAATAATAATTCTTTGAAAAAAAAAAAGAATTGTGAATATTATAAAATATGCGTTTTAGCTAAAAACTTGTCTGCTCTACAATATAATTGCAAGTTAAGTAAATTAAGCCATGTTAACAGTAAACAAACTATGTTTCGGATTTCTTGCAATTAAATTGAAGAATACAGGCCAGAGGCTAAGAGCTATCAAATTATTAAATTCAATTGATATAATATCGTATGGGGTTTACTTTTATTTGCCATTTAATGTCCATTCGTTTCTTTCATGATATGTACATTCGATATCGTCCCGGGGTCTTGCAGCCCGGGCCCCGGACTATGATTACCAGTAGAGTTATCGACCAAAGTCACTTTCGAGTTCAAAGTGACTTTACTCTATAGTAAGAAACTCCAGCTCCGTAAACAGTCAACTAACTTCTAACTTCCGTTTCGTTATAAATTGTCGATTGAGAAATGTCTCGTGATTTATGGTCTGGATGTTTTGTGATCAATGTTTGTTTTCGAGATCTAGATGGAATCGCTTTACTGCTTGTTTTTCAATGTGATAATGGAAGAGTTCACTCAGATAATATTATTCTGAGTGTAACGCTTGTACTAGATTCTTAGTAATTCATATTTTTTCTCGTTCGTAAAGATCGAAAGTGTCCGCGCGAAAGCTAGACAACTTCTGCGGTGTGCAAATGGCGAGAGGGGTGAAAAAAATAATGGCAGTATATAAAAAAATAAATGTTCTTGTGAATTTATTTTTCGTGAGACTACGAAAACGTCCAGTAGTTTTTTTCACTTCCTCTCCCCTCTCACTGATAGCATAGCCTTAACAGATAGAAGGTGCCTAGTTCTTCCGCGGACTATACCACCAAACAGTAAATTTTGCGAGAAAACTATTGACTTTTGGTCTACGTCATCTTTGCAAGTCTATAGGGGCTTAGGCTCTCGTTAAGGAGTATCAGTACCAGATAATAAAAACAAATAAATAAATAATTCAATGTCCCCAATCAATCTTCTCCCAATCCTTCACATACGCCTGCCGCAAATTCGATTAATTAGTGAGCAAAGTATCAATTTTAGTGTTTTAAGATCCGTGAGTTCCAACATAACATCGATTGTATGCTCTCACCTGAGCAGACCTGGACTTCACAGGCCTGCGCCTTTATTTATGTACACTCAGACAGAAAATCACCCTTTGCATCCACGCTCGCATGGGAACAGAACGCATTCAAAATGATTTATTGTAAATGGTTTCTACATTGTGGGCTAAAATAAAGAACCATGGTCTAAATTCGTTCTTTTGTCGTAAGCCGATACCAAATTAAATTTGCAATCGATGCATTAGCGTAAAATGAGCCAGCTTTATATAAATATCCCAGCAAACACGATGCTAAAGATGAATGAGACATCGACTTCGACAATGCAAATAAAAAGGAACGGTAGGAATTGCGGGTGGCTTTGTCCTACACAATGGCTTTAGAAGATTGACACTGTGAAGGTGTTGTGAGAATTAGTGGGCCATTATTGTAGAAAAGCGTCGGTCAAGCAGAATCCAGATAACAATAATTAGCTCGGACACAAAAAACTGACATAAATCCCGCATAATAAGTTCCTGCAAAAAAGGCCACGGCTTACCTGGACGCGCACTTTTTTGCAGAATGACTCGGAATATAATAAACACCTCAATTCCAGGCAGAGGAGGCATTGTTTAATGGTTTCTGTTGTGATCTTGCACAATCCTCTGCTAGTTTTTTAGAGCTTGCGAGAAAAATGCTTTTTTTGTAAGGTTGGTAGCGCTTAAACAAAAGAAGTATCCCTTGCGAAGGTGTGATTTATTTACGACTTTGCCTTTAAAAGCATCTTGACCGACTTTGGGTGGTTTTTGACATATTTGTACGACCTTCGCGCGGATAAAACAAACCAGTTAATGTTATATTTCTTTTGTTGCAGGAATGATATGGAAATGAGTGTTTCAACGGCACGCTTAGGACACTGACAGATTAGAATCAATCTTGTTTTTTTTTTATAAATAAAGACGAGTTTTCAAAAACCGCCTGAAAAACGAAGATGCTGGGGTGTGCTCTACAGAGAGTAACCTCATTTACAGCTTTCTCGAAAGACATCTGCTTCAGCTCGGCTGTTGACAGCCGGTGCTTCGATAAGTAGACCTTACGACTCGAAAGACACGAAACTAAACTAGTCATTACAGTAAAAGAAATAAAGATCAAAATAGGGATATCAATAGTTACCATAGAGGCTACAAGAATCAAGTGCGTGGTTTCCGGAATCGCCACTGAGGTGGTATGCTTTATATTGCATCTTGGATCGACTGTGCGCTGACTGGTCGCTACGTCACGTGGCTTCCCAGCGCACGACTTCAGTGCTGGATGCTACTAACTGTATACACGTGAGTACCTTTCACTTTTTCCCTTAATCATAATTTCCTTTTACTTATGTGTATACTTTAAGGAATTCATGTGTTTGTGCTATACAGTTTTTTGTTTTTCTGATTTTGGCTAACAGAAGAAAACAAAACAGTTATCAAAAATTCATAAGTTAGACAACTCAACCTTGATTCATACCAGGACCAGGGCCGCGATCACGGTGTGGTAAGGCACGGCATTACAGCTCAAACGTTAGCAGTTGAAACGTTAGAGTGCGTGCTCACAGGCCGGCATCGGACAATCCACTGACAAGTGCGTCCACTGATCGGCAATCCGAATGACGTCATTTGTATTAAATAGAAAAGTTGCCTTCAAGAATCCTCACCGGCATTGCGAACAGTCCGTTCCGTGCGGTAGGTACGGATCTTTTATGTCAAACCAACCACCACCTGATGGGGCCAGTGCGGATTGTCCGATGCCGGCCTGTGAACGCGTACCCTAACGTTTCAACTGCTAACGTTTGAGGCGTAATGCCGTGCCTTACCACACCGTGATCACGGCCCTTTTCTATAGTACCGCATTTTCGTTTGCCCCATATTGTAGGGCCTAAAACGTTCGTAGCAATTTGCGTTTTATGTAGGTCTCAAGAAGATACAATCTACGTTATAGTTCCGCAACAATAAAATGTATTCTAGGGTTCATGCCAGGAAATGTTTCTTGGCCTAGACCTAACCACGATCAATGTAAAGGTCATAAAACCAGATTACCGTTTCTGACTGGAAGGGTGCGCCGAAGGTTTTACGACTGTATTTTCATTTGGTTTCTATTAGTGACCACCTTAGACGGTGACCTATAGATAATGACCTGAAGTTATAAGACTTTCGGTACATATGTTCAGTGAAAATGAACTAGTTAAATACCATTATATGGTAGGTTCTTTGATAACTTTAATTCTTAACATTCATTCTTTATTGTACTAAATAAAACATACATATAAAACATAAAACTTGAGAAAGAATGGCAAAAGCGTGCTTAACCCTAAAAAGAGTTCTCTTCCAGCAAACCTTTTGGGGAGAGAGAGAGAGAGACGATAACGATTGACTTTCCAATCATGAAAAGTTGGCTTGCGGTTGGTGCTAAATAATTTTGTTAATATTTTAGCATGAATGTGGTATGTGCATGACTAAGAGCAACAAGAAGGCCAGAATTCGAAAATTAACAGCAGTTTGAAAATTGGATTTCCCCATTCGCAACATCATCGCAAATACAGTGATCTACATAACCTTTTGAAATTGGATGAATCTTCACTACTGACATTAGTTTTCAGCATAGCTTTTTCTAAATTACGTGCATCCAATAGATTTTTTAATAAAAACAGTTCAGAAGACCACGCATAACGTCTTATAAGGTCCTCTAATAAATTCTCCTCGACAGATTAGAACCAAAGTGCTCCGAGATAAGTGTCGATAAAGTTCGTTCACATTGATTCGTACTTCCGACTGCTGTAATCTTTACTGTAATTGCTTACATGGTTTTCATGTAGATGAATGCATGCTCGGAATTCGGATAAACCTTTGCACAGAAGCGCGTCTTGCTCAGAGTTGAATTTAAATTTAATTTTAAAATTTTAAAACACAATTTTGAATACAAAATCACCTATAGCTATTACCTACATACATAGACAGACACGCTAAGATACGATAGATGGTACCTTGCATTGCAAAATCATCATCATCATCATCAGCCCACATTAATCTAACTACCTAGACCTCAACCTAGACCTAGACCTCTCCTAATGAGCAGCATTGAAAAGGTCTGAGACTGAATGATGAAATTTTGACCATAGAGGGAAACTCCTTGGTGCGAGGGGGTAGATTATCCTTAAAGATTTTTTTATAGTCAATTTCCTACATTTGACCACAATCTCACCATAAGGAAAATGTCGATGTGGCTAGAAAAGATAAGGGTGGTACTGCGTGCGATGATTGCATGTCGTGGGCAGGTAGGAAGATAGGAGGATCATGAAGTTCCTGTGAATATTCCACCCGCAATGGCCGAAAAAATGACTGCGGTACCCACAAAATATGCGTTCAGACGCATAGTACCAGAAACGCAAATTACCTTATACGCGGATGGCCAGAAATGGATTTCGCAAATTACCAGATACGCATACGACCAGATTTTGTTTCGCAAATTACCAGATACGCGTATGACCAGATAACGTTATGACTCTGGGTGCAGTTATACATATACACACCCTTTCAGTCACAGAGTCGCCACGAACCCGCCCCCCCCCCGCTTTGCGGGGGTTGGGCGGGCTTTGTTAGGAGTAAGTTAATGTTGAGAGACCCCCCCCCGCTTCGCGGGGGTGGGACGCCTACAAATTCTGGTCCTTCACGTATAAGGTAATTTTTTTAATCCTGGCCATTTGCGTGATGGAATTCAGGTAATTTACGTAATCTACTGTAGAAGGTAAATTACGTAAAAAATTCTAGTCCTGGTAATTTGCGTTTCTGGTACTATGCGTCTGAACCAAAATATGTATATTGGACACAATAGGTAACTAATATCAATGGTCGCGTTGGTCTGGGGCGATGCCTAGCTAATCGAAGACATTGGCAAATGCGGTAGTCTTTTCAATATGTTACAGTGAGACTCTTAAAGCGGGCATAGTGGTAAATAGTAGCTCGTAGAGGTCGTTTAACGTTTAAATAGACAGGATAATACAATCAGGAGGAATATAAGAGGATCATGATGTTCCTGTGAATATTCCACCTGCAATGACCGAAAAAAATTGACTGCGGTACCCAGAATATATGCAGACATTTTCAAAAGCCTAGACTAGACTTACACGTACTTTAATAATATTTACCAAGCGCAAGACAATATTTGCGATCAAAGTTTACTGAAAATGTCGCGACGATGTGTCAAATTGCACGGAATGTCACATTATTTGATGTTAAACAGGTAATTTGTTATAACGAGATTGATTTACATAATCAAGAAAAAAGCGTGTTTAAAATTGTAGAGTATAATAAATTAGGAATTAGGTTCAAATGTCCCACACTGCTGTGCAAAGGCCTACAAACTAAAATGATTTTATTAAACCTTATAATCATAGATGGCATAAAAAAACTTATCTACTGCAATCAAATTATACTGGTGACAAATTGAGGTGTCCGAACTTCCATAAACGTCTGTCTGGTTCGATATTGGATATCCTAACCAAATAAATAAAATAAATATCATGACATCGTTTTGATTTAAAAACTTCATGATAATATGCGATATTATGCTTTTATGGCATACGTCGTGCTTTAAAGTTATAGATGGGTATGTTTCCTTATATGAACTGTCAAAAAGTCCTATTGGACCGAGGAGTCATGTTAACGTAAACGATCTGTACCCTTGACCGATCCGATCCGCCCACAAAACGCCTAATTTGGACACAATAGGTAATTAATAACAATCGTTGGTCTGGGGCGATGCCTAGCTAATCGAAGACATTGGCAAATGCCGTAGTCTTTTCAATATGTTACAGTGAGACTCTTAAAGCGGGCATAGTGGTTAATAGTAGCTCGTAGAGGTCGTTTAATGTTTAAATAGACAGGATATTCAATCAGAATCCATTTATCCGTAAAATTAAACGTATTCCTGCAAAACGGCAATGTGCCTGTTTTTAAGCAACAAAGAATCAGACATTATGTAAAAAATACCTGTAAATAGAGATATTAAAAGTAAAACAATATGAGTACTAAAAAAATGTCATAAATAAACCAATAGTGCAAAAGTGCTCATTCGTGACGCAAGTCCGCAGTTCCGACATAATTGATTTACATCCATTTTCCAATTCCCTTGCAGCTCAATCAGAACTTTTTCAGCTTCCATTGCAATCCTATTGGAAAAAATAACCAGATTTAGGCGCACAGAATATAAAATGTTTATTATTCACGAGTTGTGTGTTAGACGCTATGTAGACAGAGCAACTATAGTTGAAGAAAGTGTCAACTTTTCAATATTTTTCGTATAAACTTCTTCTTAAATTGTGCTGTAAAACACAGTTTATATGTAAACAGTTATTTGCGAGTTGCCTGTTGTCGCAATAGTTGCTCTCTCAGCATAGCGCCTAAATGATCTTAAATAAAAACATGTCCAAATGAAGTTTTGACAAACTCGGTAACATTTTCGTGCATTACGTAAAACCCTGTAATAACAAGCTTCCTGCAACATACCGTAACTTGGTAGGTAGACATCTACTTTATCATGTAAATATAGCTCGTGCAAAAACGAGATTTGCATTTGTTTTTTTTTTCTCTTGTCAGATGTGTCTAATTAGAATTTGACGTTTTGAATAGACTGTTTACTTTGTTTTAATAATAGTTTGACAAGCGTGTTATGTAGGAGAATACATCTACGAGCGTTCGCAAATCTTACCGAAAAATCTGGTTAGAGGAGTGCTTGGCTTTTCTCGAGAATTTTTCTGAAGCTCTTGAATTGCTCTAGCTTGGGGCTGTATCATTATTATAATCATTTATTCACAAAGAAAATTATACTAGTTACAAGTTATTTACGATTGAAACAATTGAGCTAACTGCCGACTGTTGCAAACAGTCTACAGATAGCTCAACTGATCCATATCAACACCAGTCGGAAGCGTCCCCAAGACGCTGGCTGCATTTCTACGCTGTATGGCAATGCTGATACGCTGTGCCAGATATTCACCAGCTCTCGGGTCACGCGTCGCTTCGACCAGACGCTCAGATAGTTTTTTGAAAACCCGAAGAGCCTCGGTACCCCACGGACCTAGGGTCTCGACTCTTTATAATTATAATGCTGTATTATAATAATTATGAATTCCTTCGTTTGACCACAATTTCAACTGATAGTTACTAGCTTACTATACATTATCCCATAAATCAGTTAGCACGGGATATAAATAATGACGACTTCTGTGGCGCAGCGGGCGAAGGTTGCGGGTTCGATTTCCGCCTCGGGACAAATGTTTGTACGATCTACAGATATTTGTTCAGAGTGTTCTGGATGTTCTTCTATGTATAATAAAAATATCTATCTATGTAGTGTATTGTAATATGTATAATATTTAGTACCCTTAACAAAAGCTCTGCTTAGCTTGGGGCTAGATAACGTAGTGTAGGACGTCCTCCGGCCAGGTGGGATGACGATCTGCGAAAGACTGCAGGCAGATGCTGGGTTCGGCGAGCTGAAGACAGGGCGCTATGGCGCTCATTAGGGGAGGCCTATGTCCAGCAGTGGATAACAGCCGTACAAACACTTGCAAAAATTATCAGTAAATAAATTCAAACAAATTGTCAAAACCTTGCTGTGCAAAAAGGCTTACTATAAAATATCAGATTATCTCTAGAGGATAAAAAAGCTTGGGACGGGTTTTGCTCCAACTCAAAAAAATAAAAACTAACAGGCTAAAGGTTTCTTCGTCGCTTCTTTACTTTAGTCTACATACCGAAGCGACAGAAATGAAAAAAAAAATAACACTCTAATTCCGTGTCAGTGTTTAGTTTTATAATTTGAACTTTTCTAAGTGTACATTTATTGTATTTATGGAAATAAAGAGTTTTTGATTTTTGATTTCATTTTTGGACGAACATAAGCTGATGATAATGATGGTACTAAGGTTTTTTTTTTGTTATTATAGTGCGTAACCCCACACTAAGGGTAATTTCTAAGAATAAGCTGATGATAATGATGGTACTGTTCGTGCTCACATGATGAATCTCCTCACCTCCTCGCCTCGACAGCTTATATTGGTCCACTGCTGGAGGCGACCCTCCCCCTGATAAGCGCCTTATTGACTTTTATCTCATTTATCTCATGGGGGGTAATGCCCATAATCCCCACGCCGGGCACGCGGGTTGGGGATCGCAGTTCGGTGGTAGAATTGTTCTGCAGGGGGCGCTGCTGCCCGCTCCCGGTTGATATCGCTTAGTAGCCTCTTCCGACACCCGCGGGAAGAATTGGGGTGGTGTAAACTCTAAGCCACACAGCTAGGATGAGTCTATTGATGTGCTTTATGGTGCACTGCACAATCACATACTGCAGTTGTCTTTTTTCAAGTGCTTATTACCTAGTCATTATAAGTTAGGGCGAGTGTATTTCCATAAACAGTTTATGTAATTTGCAATTACACGGACTTCAAAATAGCTTTAAATGATTTAATAGACGTTCTGTCGTGATATTTTACACTAGTTGTTTCCGTATTCTATTTGTAATTAATGTAAAGTTATTTTAGAAATGGGACACATATGTGTAAGTACAAATTATTTCTTAGGAGAAAATGGTAGAGTCCTTTGCAGTTTAATAAATGATGTGTAAACTCGTATCTTCATTGAAAAAACAACCTGTACTATCGATAATGATGATGATAATCAAAGTACAATGATGCATATCATATAAATTTTATTTTGGATGTAATCTAAACTTCGGCTAACCTCTACATCGTTCCCCCAACAGCCTGTATACCTTAACCTCAACACTGATAAGCGCCTTATGGCTTTTATCTCATGGGGGTAATGCCCATAATCCCCACGCTGGGCTTGCGGGTTGGGGATCGCAGTTCGGTGGTAGAATTGTTCTGTATGAGGCGATGCTGCCCGCCCCCGGTGGATATCCCTTAGTCGCCTCTTACGACACCCGCCAGTGGGGGTGGTGCAATTCTAAGTTGGCACCACACGGCCCTGTATGCATTAGGTACATAGGTACCTATCAGTTGTATGGCTTCTTCTTTCTTGTTAATTTTTAGTTCTGTCTAATCAATTAATTTTATACCTATCTTTTTCTGTTTTCTTTTCTTTTTTCTCTCATTGTTTCCTGTGTTGTATGTAACCTCTCTATCTACTCTTGTCTGTTTGTGTGTTCATTGTACCTATATTTTTACCATCTTTGTGCCACCACACTAGCCCCTGTCTGAAAATTTTTATTATTTTTGTGTGTCTATGTTTGGGCCAAATAAATGGATTTTCTTTTTTTCTTGTATCTAATTTTACTAGCCATTCAAGTCTTTCAAACATGAGCTTAACATTTTTTATTTACCATTAAAAACGGTTTTGGATACACAATTATATTACTGTATAAAATTTATCTGATTCGTTGACACGGCGCTACCGGATATTTTTAAACGACTTCAAGAAAGGTAGAGAAACTATGGATTTGTTAGCGGTTCGTCCAAAACGCGATTCGTCCAATTACAATATAAACACGATTTGTCCAAAACGCGTTTCGTCCAAAACGCGTTTCGTCTAACAAGCGTTTCGTTCAAAACGCGTTTCGTCCAGTAAGGGTTTCGTTCAATAAACGGTTCGTCAGGAATCCTTGCGCAGTTCGTCCAATTCTTAATATGTACTCGTATATGTGTTTTACTTTAGAACAAAATAGTTTACGTTTCATATTTATTGTTTCATATGTGTGGGTTTTTTCTTCTTCTTTAGAACTTCGAACAGAACATTGGTTCGCAGAGTTCGATTGATGAACTTTGTCCCACAAAAATATCGTGTTATTTGGTTCAGTAATTTGAACCTAAGTAAGACTTAATAATAAGTTTTTTGAAAATAGATCAGAGATATTTTTTTCTAATCCATAGGTACCTACTTAGAACATTTTGAAGATGGTTTTTCTTGGTTTCATTATTGACGTCGTGAATGAAATGAACGAAAGTCTCCGTTTCAGGTCTGGCCAAAATGGCTATTTTGTCAGTATGTCCGTACTCCTCTACAGGTCGTATTTTACAACCGATCGGTATGAAACTTTGTGTACAGATTCTATGATTTTATAGAATTTTATTGTCGTCGGGATTTTTTGATTAAAGGCGTACTTCTTCCACAATAAGGCAAAAAGGCGGATTTGGAATATCTCCGCTTTAAGAGATCTGATTTTGATGATTGTACTTTTAATTGAATGGTAATAACTTTATACTGTTCTTATAAAAATTTGGTAAAGATCTGATGAGGATTTTCGGCATGACGAGCAGAATAGCTTCGCAAAATGCAGTAATATGCAAGAGAGCATTTACAGTACAGCGCCACCTATTAGAACATCTTTGTAACACTTCGAGAATTATATGAAACAGCGCGGCCGCATACACCGTCGTCGTCGGTTAAATAATAACAAAAACTTTGGGCTGATGGATCAACGCCATCTATTGATACTAGGTACAGAATTTTGAGCTTTGCTGAGGAACGTAACTTAGGTACTTTGTATGGACAATTGGTCTTATCCTCTCACGTGGCAAGAGGCCATAATATGGCTTCTCAAATAAAACCGTTGTGTGGCAAGCGACCATATTATGGCCGATTTACCGATTTTTTTTTGTTGTTTTTTGTTTCGTCGAATTTATGTACTTAGAGTCAACTTTTCAGCCATGTCAATGTCTTAAAAGTTGACTGACAGTGTCAAGCTGACGTTAAAACCATAAACTAACCAAGTTTAGAAGAAATTTAAAAAAAAATCGTAAATTTAAAATTGAAATCTGACACCCGCGCCATTTTTTTAATCGTTTTTTCTGAATAAAAATTAATTTAAAATAAATGGCTTGGAAATGTGTTCTTTTTTGTGTTTAATGTAATAATATGATGGTAAATCTCTAAAATAAAACTCAAACTGGACATAAAAACGGTAAACTTTTTTTTTTATGATTTTTTTAAAAATTATTAAAATTTTACCATTTTTCCGCAATTATAATTTAATTTTAATCAACCTCATTAATTACGTTATACAACATCAGAATGTTTCCACGCTGTTTTGTAGGAAATTTCATGGAGAATCCAAATATATATAGATGTTACGAGGTGTTAGTAGATAATAATCAAGAAATAAGCGAAATAATGCATTGTGATGCATTTCCGCGGATTTTCCGCGATTTTTGCGGAAGTACCTGCCACTCAACGGGGTTAGCGGGGCGCAGGGCGTGCCACCTGAGGGGTGGGTGATGTGTTTGTGCAACATTTCGTTCAAAAATTCCGACAACAATCGTATCGCAAGTGAAGTGATCTGTAATACCTACCTACCTTTCCAAGTGCACCTTACCTACCTCACCTACCCTACCCACAAACAAGATTGAATCCGTTCAGGAGAAACAGACTTGCACGGTGGGCATTATTTCAAAGGTAGGTACCTAAGGAAATCATTTCATTAGTTTTGAGCTAGGTATATATAAGTATGAACCCCACAGAAGTTCTCATTATATAGGTACCTAGGTACCAAAATATCCCGTTTTAAATAAAATTACTTTAGTACATTAAGTTAATAATTGTTGGAAAAAGTTAGTGTTCGCGACGTCTACTGTTCGTAGAACTACTAGTAGTTAGCAAAGTCAAGTCAAATAGTTTTGTCCATTACATAGTACCTTTAAAAAAATGCTTTGATTGAAATGATAGTCAAATTTTTGTTTTTAAACTATGTGGATGTTACATGTCTTTCAAAAATATATCTATATAATAATATATCTAATATCTAATAATATATCAATCAAAAATATGTATCTTAATAACTATGGGATATTATTTGTAACAATGGTTCGAAAGGCCTTTAAAAACCTGAAACGCTTCGATAGCGCGATAGTCGCGACGGCTGAATTGCGCTATCGTCGGTCACTTTTACTAGCGACATCGAAAGCGGTCGGGAGTGGACTGAAGTTTGTGGTGAGAAACGAGGCTCTCCAGCCCCTCTTTTTGTCACGCGAGGTACATTTTGCTTCCATCTCGATATAGTTCTGTGCACTGAACAGATAAGTTAGTAGCATTGCAGCGTGGGTGCTCATTGTTCAGGCTCGTATAAGGTCAGATTTCGTTGCAACACCGTCTAGACGTTTTGAAAGGTAGACATTTTTATTTGATCTGCTACTTGTAGGCGGTTTAGGAGTGCATTCATTAATTTATGATCTTATGACCGGGCTGACTTTAATAGAATAAATCTGTGATGAACTTTCAACTTGAATGCCTAAACAACAAAATAGTGAAATATAGTAAGTACATTACGTTAAATAGTACCTAATGGTCTGCCTACTGTTTGTCGAGTCATGGCTAGTCTAGGCTTGTACAGGGCTCGTACTCTTAAAAACGAAATCGAAGTTTCTGGTTTGTTTTCGTGCAAACGCTAATCTTATGCAAGCGACATAGGAGTTGGTTTTGCACGTCAAGGAAAACGAAACTTCGATTTTCTTTTCCGAGTAGTAGGCCCTCAGGCTTTCAAATCCTGTCATCAGAAAGAGCGTTCCAAAAAAGATATAACGAGGCTCAACTTATCGTTTTTGGGTCTAATGGTAGAACATCTAACGAGACTGAAATATTTTAACAATAGGTACCTATAGCTCAGTACTTAAGTCATCATCATCAACTTATATTAAAATTTTTATTTATTAAAATTTTTATTTATTTACATAAATTACACAAATAAAGTCGATGTGAAATGTTTGAAAAGAAATCACAACACAAAATATTTTAACTCACTTGCTTGGCGTCGAGTTTCGGAAATAATTTGTAAGCAATATTTATTGAAGGATGGATCTCAAATCAACAAGTAATGTAATTTGCGTATAAAAAGACGTGGCATCAGAGTGAATTTTAGGTTAAGTATGGACGGTTTGCAAAAATTGTACATTCAGAGATATAGATGGCGCTAGTAAAATAATCGAAAGAGATCCTATAGGCATATTTGGCTTGAAAACTGGTGTGTTCGCAATGTCACCTAACAACCGTGGCATGTAGTCAATAATAAATTCAGTCGTAACCTTTTAAAAATTAATAAAGGCTAATTAGACATTAGTGTTGTATTTGATTAACATTTGTTTAACTAATAGGTGGTCTAGTGGGCGGGGCTCATATGTAACGTGTTAATTACTATGCTTAGTTAGTAGGTATTTAATACAATGGTTTTGTTACTTTATTACCCTTTAAATTAATTTAACATGTTAATCGTCTTATAATCTATTCTAATATATAAAGGCGAAACTAACTCTGTCTGTCTGTTACTTTTTCACGCCTAAATGGGTAAAAGATAATAACTTATTGAAAGGTAAAAAGATAGAGGGCATAGTCCACTTTTGATGCAGGAAAAGCGCGAAGTACGTCAGAAGAAATTATAGGTTTTAGCGATAGTTGAAGTTCAACGTTATAAGTAAATACCGAATACAATTTAATCAGTCTGTTGCGTGACGATGGTAAGAGGCCCGACGGTATGACACTAGTCCCATGGGAGTTGGGGAGGCCCATTGTGTGGGACGCTACATGCGTCGACACACTTGCGCCTTCCCATCTTCCGAGGACATCCGTGAGGGCGGGTGCGGCGGCAGATTTGGCCGAAGTTCTCAAGAGGCGCAAATATGCAGGTCTCGACAGAGCCTACACATTGACTCCCCTTGGAGTCGAGACCCTAGGTCCGTGGGGTACCGAGGCTCTTCGGGTTTTCAAAAAACTATCTGAGCGTCTGGTCGAAGCGACGCGTGACCCGAGAGCTGGTGAATATCTGGCACAGCGCATCAGCATTGCCGTACAGCGTGGCAATGCAGCCAGCGTCTTGGCGACGCTTCCGACTGGTGTTGATATGAATCAGTTGAGCTACCTGTAGACGGTTTGCAACAGTCAGCAGTTAGCTCAATTGTTTCAATTGTAAATACTAGTATAATTTTATTTGTGAATAAAGACAATTCACATTTAATCAGAGGGATCTTCATAAAATGCTACATAGTCGCGACGCGTCGCGACGTAAGATGTGTAGGCGGTTTTATTGGACCTAAAGGACTGCCACATGTATTTTTGATCCATTCAAATTTATGCTTTTGTTATAAGCAGTTCCTCTAATTTTGGTATTTTTTAGTCTTTGTACATTTTGTGGGTGATTTACGATATGGCTTCTCCATAAAAAAGCAAATTTGTTTGGACTTGATAGTGTGATGTCGTCCAAAATTGGTGTTGGTAGCATTATCATATTGGATTCGTGATCGAATGAACTAGTTTCATAAATCTACCAGACATTGTTAATATTTGGAATATGGAATAATGTTTAAGAATAAAAATTATGATATTATACAAGAAATTATGAACAAGTAATAAATAATTCCATTTAGTGAAAACTCTAAGTGTACATAAAGTGAGAAATACTTAGTGGCAATAATATTCTGCATTGGACTTTATTTTAAGCAATAAATATCACTTTTAATGGCATTTGGTGCAAGTAGAATTCAATGATGCTAAAAAAATTCACGTTTAGGTCTGTCATATACTATCAGCTTTTGCAACCCAAAAAGCCAGTTCATCAAGCTTTCAAAACCTCTTCAATATTAAAATATACAAAACGAAGGAATAAACATTCTAAGTCACCTTACAGGAGCCAATAACTACCACTTACTCTCAGTACCGTAAACTACTGAATCAATGGGTGCCCCCATGGCCCATTCCCATTCAGACGACTACACACTGACAAGCTGAATATCTCATAAATAATAAACGTCCATGCATAACAAAAGGTACACTCCAAATGTATACACGTACTGAATACGTAGATATAGGTATATAGGTGACAATAAATTAATTAGCATAGCCTTGCGATACGGATCTTTATGTTGGTTCAGCTTTAGGTGATGTTTACACGATCAGTTTTGATTGATAAAGTAATCCTCGCTTCAGATTAAAAAATAACATGGCCCAAACATACACACATAGTGTGTTACCCAATACGTTTCTGAAGACTCTAAAATAACGGTGTGAATAATAATATTATTTTTATCTCAAATTATTACGAACAATATAATAGGTATTATTGTTCCTAATAATTTGAGAGAGAGAGAGATAAGGACATATCAAAAGTTCCATAATTTAAAACTAGAAGTCGCTAGTAATAGACAGACGACGGCTAAGTTTTTATTTTATTTTATATGATTTTACATGCCTAAGTAAAATAATATAAAGATGTGTGCAAAGCTGCGAGCAGAAGCTAACCTAACAAAATAATAGCTGATCATCCAATCAGAGAATGTGTTTTTTAAAAGGCGTGTACCCAGCCTTAGATTATCAGGTCAGGTGGTCTGGTCCCTTCTCTTATTCAAGAGGGAAAACGTTTTTGAGGGCAAAATGTATTGTAATGGTATGAGGTGCTTTGTGGTAAGGAAGTAGGCACCCTTATAAGTGCGGACGGAAATTACACGCCTCGTGTGCTTCCACCCTAAATTATATGGAAATACGGGAAATTAGGTTATTTACTAATGTTACAAATAATTTTAAATTCAATATCACAATCTTGGAACTTTTTACCCTTTTCATCAGGTTTTGTCATCAGTTTACTGTAATTATTTTAAAAATAGCAATTTTTTCCCACTTGATCGCAAGTATCTGTTTTCAGAAAAGCGGGGAATTTCGTAACTAAGTATATAATAAAGAGAGATTGGTTAATATGTGTTAGAAATTTAATGTAAAAAAAGCTTTTGTTTAGCTTTCTACCTTTAATCAAACTTTCGTGCCGGTGTGAACAACTGTTAATAATTTCCTTTATGAGGAGACAAAACAGCAGAAAATCTCTTTGGGAGACAACTTTGGATGGAGTATCAGTTTATCTATGTCATTTTAGTGCATTGTACGGGAAATTAGGTTATTTACTAATGTTACAAATAATTTTAAATTCAATATCACAATCTTGGAACTTTTTACCCTTTTCATCAGGTTTTGTCATCAGTTTACTGTAATTATTTTAAAAATAGCAATTTTTTCCCACGTGATCGCAAGTATCTGTTTTCAGAAAAGCGGGGAATTTCGTAATTATGTAAATAATAAAGAGAGATTTGTTATTATGTGTTAGAAATTTAATGTAAAAAAAAGCTTTTGTTTAGCTTTCTACCTTTAATCAAACTTTCGTGCCGGTGTGACCAACTGACAAAACAGCAGAAAATCTCTTTGGGAGACAACTTTGGATGGAGTATCAGTTTATCTCTGTCATTTTAGTGCATTGTCGTCAGATAAGAGTGAGACAGATTGAACAACAGTCGTAAGTTTAATGAAAGTTTTTTTTTAAAACAATCATAGAAGTAAACTCAAAGCTTTGTCATAATACTTAAATGAAAAAATAATACTTTTTGTCTTCGGTTGTATTAAGTAAAAAAAAATTTTCGAGTAAAAGAAAACGTTAGTTCTTTATAGTTATTCTGTGACTAAACGCTTTATAATAACTTTACTGCAATATTGATGTTGGCATTACAGAGAAGGATATCTCTGGTTACGGACGTCACATCACGGCCGTTTTCAGAAAAGCACTACTCTAAAGCCGGTGCTTTTGATCATATCGTCCAATATGCGTAATTGTGGCTCACCGTTTAGCACTTTGGCCCAAACGACAGGCGTGAGCGGTGGACGGAGCGATTTAATACAGGGCTGTTTATTGGTCAATTGATGTCCTCATAGATAGTGATTTTATAGTCGATATGAAAGGTGGGATATATCATGTGTTTGATAAATCTATGAAGATGAATGGGTTATTTAATCAATAATTAATTAATTAAGAGCCTGCATGATCCTCCTGCAGGGCAAAGGCCTCCATTTCCACCTATCAATTATATAATCAATGATTAAGTAAATTTGTATTACATTATATTATCATACCGTTGACACACACCAGACTAAGGACGATAAAATCTCTGCCAATTTTCAGTGGAAACATCGCGCCACGGGCAAAAGTTTTCTTGAAAACTGTTAAGTAATGATTTTTTAACAGTTTTGTTTCTTCGTCAACTTAACAGGTTCACAGTCCAGCATCGAGAGTATAAAGTACCTCCCAAGTCCGGTAGAGATTTTCATCCATTATAATAGAGTAATAAAACAAATATAAAAAATAACATACGACCCGTTATAACTCAGTATGCGGACTGTGGACTCATGACGCTATTGGCCCGCAGCCATATATGAGCTGTGGACTGTGGTTGTTTCTTCTGCTCTCATTTCTGTTCTTTCCTGCGCCCGCTCAGCTTATGCCACCCGCTGCATTATTACAACTCACACCACGCTATGCATATCGTTTTTTACGCAGCGCAAGTGTTTTTAATGAATAGGTACATTATCTTAGAGGCTGCACCATAAGCCGCTGATGTCTTATTACTGGAGGCTATTGAGTGTCGATTAACGTAAAATATATTCAGCGTTAAAGCTTTTTAATTATTATAGTGAGGTAGAGCAGCGTAAAATTTATAACATGTTCAAAAAACATAGTCGTTATGCAATCTAGTCCTTACGAACCTAACCCTGCTGTCACAGGTTTAAAGGTTATTTATAGCCATGAGAACTGATTAATTGCATAGAAAAGTTTGAAAATGTTTTATTCCAGGTTTCACCTACATCTATGCAATATCAATATCAGCCCGATCCGTTGTGTAGTTTTGGCGTGAAGAAGTAAGAATCATCCATCCATCCAAACTTTCTCGTTTATAATATTCGTGTGATGTGATATCTTATCAGGGGGAGGCCTGCGTCCAGCAGTGGACCAATACAGGCTGTTGAGGTAGTAATTAGGAGGGTGTAATTAAGTGTGGGTGTGTGTATTGATATTTACACCAAATCTAACAAATTACGAGTACCTTCCTTTACCATCCAATGGTAGTGTGTCAGCCAAGTTCAGAAAAAGTTCACCCGCATAGTGACACGTGAATTTCTTTGTAATAAAAGTGGTAGAATTCAATACCATTCATTCTTTTTAATGTTTTGTTTACATTCTTGTTCTCGACAATGGCTGTTCCAATAAAAAGTTTTGATCGATTGAGAGCATCCGCTTCACAAAAAGAATATTGAATACTAAAGAGGATCGGTTCTTAATTGTTTGAGGGTCTTCCACACTTAGCTTACTGACTCAAACTAACTGACAGATGCCGGACTCTACTATAGGTAGAGTAGGTAAGTTTTTTTTTACCACCTTCGGATGATACACATACAAATTACAATAAGGAATGTAATCATAGGTTTCCACTTCTTTTTTTCTTCTCTAAACAACAACAAAAAAGATATCAGTTATTGAATACTGTCTCTCGTTTCAAACAGCGGTTGCCTTCCGTGTTTCCTATGTATAATGGAATAAAATAAAATTCATTTAATTCTTATAAATAATTATAATAAAAAAATATCTGTCAAGTACATCCTTCCATGAATTATATTGTTACTATAAAGTAATATACTTAATATTACTTTTTACAATAGTAGTTATCTTTTATTAATAATTTATTTTTTGACAAAGAAAATTACAATCAACAAAAATAAAGTATAACTAGTATTTACAATTAGTTATCTAAGACCTATAAAACAAGCTCTGCTCACATTCCGCTAGATGCTGTGTGGTGTGTATTGTCCATAATTATTATTTGTCATTATCATTTCTGACCTATTCTGACATTATGTTTCTCAGCACGTGTGGAAGGATCCTTAAGGGCGTCGAGAGCCCAATATAAATTACGTACCGATTAAAGAACCACGTTATTAGCTGTCAGAAAATATTTAGAAACGAGAGAAACGATCTGAACAAGACGCCTTTATAATTAAACATAATTATTAATTTCCAGATATTTAGTAAAAATATCGATTTCAGTGAAAGTTGAAGGTGAGGTACCTTCAATTTTATCGTGTGAGAACGTTAAAATGATTTTTTATCGCTTCTTAGCTTAACTAATTTGGAAGATTGATCGTAAAAATCAGTCGTGAGCGAATAAAATGGTTTTTTAGATAAGCCACGGTTATTGGAGGCCTTAGTCGTAAAATTCAATTTTGGAATATTGATGTGTCAAGCAAGCAAGCTATGGAACTCAGCGTGAATTTAATTTATTATTACCTTCGTCTATTAATCGCAGTGACTTAATCGTTATTCTATATCTATTGCGTTTCGTTTCATCATTTATAATTATAAGTCCTCTGCGAAATGTGCCTACGACACACCACACCACAACAGCCTATAATGGTGCTGGACGCAGGCCTCCCTCTGATAAACGCCTTATTGGCTTTTATCTCACGGGGGGTATTGCCCATAATCCCCACGCTGGGCATGCGGGTTGGGAATCGCAGTTCGGTGGTAGAATTGTTCAGCGGGGGGCGCTGCTGCCCGCCCTCGGCGGATTTCCCTTAGTCACCTCTTACGACACCTGCGGGAAGAGTTGGGGTGGTGCAAATTCTAAGCCGGCACCACGCAGCAAATGTTCCTACCCCTTGCCTAATCACAACTTTTAGCAGGCGGATCACAGTGAAGAAGCCTTCCCATCTTCCGAAGACTTCTGTGAGAGCGGGTGCGGCGGTAGATTTGGCCGAGGAGCTCAAGAGGCGCAAATATGCAGGTCTCGACAGAGCCTACACATTTGCTGCTCTTAGAGTAGTAGTACCCTAGGTCCATAGACATGCATAAGGGCTGTTGATTTTGTTATAATAATATAATAAAATTAAATTAAAATTCCGTTGTTGTAAAAAAACGTTTTGCTATGGTCGATAAGATGTTCATTAACCCGAAATGTAGCATGTCTAATCTTAAGGCGCTTGTCGAGGTTGTCCAGCAACCTCGGGCCACAATGAGTGGATCAAAAACATTTTACGATTATTAAGCCCCCGATTGACAACCGGGAAGGCATCCTCGACGTTTCTATATTTTTATTGCGTGTAAAACCGTCGGCGCTTTTTTATATCATCTCTTTTAAGTGACATAAATTCTAATACAAAGTCCATTTGTGTATCTCGGACGTCTTAAAAGGTATGGGGATAATCGTTTTTCTGCTTTTTACAAGGAACTCATTTCAATTATCAGACTATTTGATGGGTATAAAACGCGATGGTATGTGTCGTACGGACGGCGCCCCACGGCGGTCGTCTGTCGCGCTCCGCCAGTAGGACGTCCCGCGACTTTGAATTTCGAACCTCGAACCTTTTTAATTTCCGACCGCTAATTTAATTATGGAATTCTTTTATTTTTTGAACGCAGCTGTATCCTGTCAGTGTTCGATAATTTTCATAAATTAACGGTACACGATTTGAGCTTTTGTTGTAATTATTTTTTGTCGTTAATTTTTATTTATTGTAAATTTTACTGCTTTTTATCTACCTAAATCCTTCGCTGAACTTCAAAGAAAAAAGAAATCCCTAGGTTACAAATATAATTAAAAAAAGACTGGAAAGATACAAGTCGGTAACATAATAAGTGTGATTTCTAATCCGTAGGCGTAGGTAGTGTATTATAGGGATAGGGATTAATATCCTTTAAGTAAGTGTGAAAGGACTTTGATGTGACACGACAAATGGACCGTCTCGAGATGGAAACGTGGAGTTAATCAATGCCTTTTTACCGATTTAGCTTTGACCGTTATTTTATAATCTCAATGGATGAGGATTTTGAAAGATTAAGTGGAACTGTTTAGTGGGATGGATTGTGATGGAAATGAATGCCTACAGATTTTTAGGTTGGTACGAAAAGTGTTTGTGACGCAGTTGACTTGCAGCTTTATTTAACAAATTATGAGTAAAAAGTAAGAAATTAAATGACCTAAAATAGTTAGAATATGAGATCAAAGCCAACAAGGCATATATACCTATACATTGTAGCAGAGTACCTAGGGGGCAAGAAGCAATATAACAGATAACAAAAAAACGTAACTTATTGATGTCTGTTGCATAATAATTTTGGTACGTCGATATTTCTAATAGAAATGCATTTATAGGGCTCTTACATGTTTTGTTAGTTACAAATGTCACATGGTAATTTATTAGGTAGGTAAATTTTTTAATGTCTTTATATACGTTAAGTCGTTAGTAAGGTGTTTAGGCATAAATTAAAAGATGATTATCAAATGTCAAAGTTAATTTTGGTAGATAGTAGGTTTTTCGTTTAGCAACTTATATAAGTAAGGTTACTTAATCCGTAAGTCAATAAATTAAGAAGGTCGACTTTTTGTCTTTTGACGTAAACATTAAACAGTTTTTTGATCTTGAACAGAACGTAAATAAATAAATATATAAAATTAATGCTGGACAATTCACACAGCATTATCTAGCCCCATGCTAAGCAGACCTTAAGTTATGGGATAACTGATATACTAAATACAATACACTGCATAGATAGATATTTTTTAATATAGATAGAAAAACATTTTCAAATATCAAAAAATTTAATATTTGCTCGAATACCGCTGTATATTATCTGCAGATATTTGTTCAGGGGTTCTGGATATTTTTTAATATATGTAGATAGAAAAACATCCAGAACCCCTGAACAAATATCTGTAGATAATATACAGCGGTATTCGAGCAAATATTAAATTTATGGATATTTGAAAATTAAATAACAGATAAGGCAAAACAGCACAGCGGGAGACCGCCCTTAGACCTATTCGGTGTCAAATAAATTTTAATTAAATCGACGCAAGCGCAGTCTTGCTACTAGAATAATAATTGACAAGCGCTGATGAATCGCTGCGCCACCTTGTTATAATAATGGGAGGAAGAGTAGAGCACCGGTCACTATGAGTTATCTTTGAGGTTGTATCAAAAAAGCCGGACAAGTGCGAGTATAAATGGCGCATAAGAGTTCCGTACCGATAAATTTAATAAGTTGTATCAAAGATTTTTGCGTGTTTTTTCATTATGTTTTATGTGACTGACTTACATCCACCTACAGCTTGACAATTTTTGGTGTTTTCCCTAGCTTTTAGGTTCGTGACGCCAAAAAAATAGTAAAAAAATATTGTTAAAAAATTTACTGAAAAATAGTTTTAATTAAACGCAGGACATTATTATACTGCAAGTAGCGCTTATAAATGCAAAACATAAAAATCATATGCACTTCCTGTACTTATCATAAACAAATAACTTATTTGATTGCCAAAACATCGAATGAGGCGTTTCCTTAATGTCAAAAATACGTTTCATGCTCGCTGCGAATGGTACCTACTGATGTATCATTCGCAGCGAGCATGAAACGTTACACCGTAATACAGCTCAGTACACGGCCGTTGAAGTGTTTCCTAGCGATTCCTTTTACGGAACCCTATTCCTGATGTCAAGTGACTTGGTAGATGTGCGGCTTAACTGCTACATTTGCTTACGTCACTAGAACCGTAAATATCAATAAAATTAGTTCACGCTTCGAATACAGGAATACCTAGTTAAGTTATAATAAATTAATAAGCGCAACATTTCCAATTACATGATTTCTGACGCGTTTTATGCAACTTTATATGAGTTTATTAGAGTCATCTCACTTCCTTGGTCGAAGCGAAAGCTTTATGAACTAAACATACACACTAAACATACACACTAAACATACCTTGTTGTAGAAAGAGACGATGAATAGGAAAATTGGTATCGATGAAAAGAGACAGGGTATCTAAATTAGGTACCTGCCTGAAAATGGCTTTTGATTTTTCGATTCCCGAAGGCTTGGCTAAAAATTCTGGTTGAAGTATATATATTATATGAATATATACATATATTAAGCATATATTAGCCTACAATTTAACCTTCGGGATGGATTCAAAAATAAAATTGTTTTCGGTCACATATTGTCTTTAGCTTACTGAGAACCAAACTTGTGAAATTTAGCAACTGAGTAATTTTAAGCATTCGTTTTCATTAAAGTTTCGCTAGTTACGACTAGTTATCGATATTTATAGCCGTAAAATCGTCTTACGGTTTGTTAATTTAAACACCGTGTAATTATTATGTTCGTTGCTGTGTTCCATTTTCCTGTCACTCAGTGTAATGCCTTATTTAGACAGAAAACAGGTTATCGGCGCTGAACCGTCACTGAACTACATTCTGTCAAAAAGTCCTCTTTGGAAGTGTTTTGCCATTAAATGATTACTTGAGTAAATGAAGGTCTGGCCTAAGATGGTGTAGGCTTTCCTCTATGAAAATCAGCTCCCTGGATCCTTCCAAAAAGAAAAGAATGCCTGACCTCCTGGTCATTCATTCTTGATTTGACGACTTGGGGACTTGGGGTTGCACTCATATTATGACAGACACATGTAGCTCGTTCCATCTTATGCTGCTATGAAG
Organism: Eupithecia subfuscata; assembly: GCA_963564075.1. Lineage (NCBI taxonomy): Eukaryota > Metazoa > Arthropoda > Insecta > Lepidoptera > Geometridae > Eupithecia > Eupithecia subfuscata. The sequence goes on along the minus strand of OY751109.1, from coordinate 11,093,607 downwards.
GTAGAGTTGAATCGCCTTCGTTCAAGTTGATGCTCTATAGTTTCGTAAGCTCAGGCAAGTTTTATAGGCCTCTGATGTACTTTACCAATCATAAGCGCCGAGAACCTGCTTTCTGCCTCACCGAGATCTATGATTTAAATTCTCAGTGTGAAATTTTACAAGCCTGGCGTAATTTCGGGGTGTGGCCAGAAAAATACGGATAGGTTTTAATACTCGGGTTAGTTTGACGTTTAATTAATTGCATAGTCTGTACGAGCACTTCTGGTTAATAAATAAACAGCTCGCTGTTTCTTTTATAAGTGGTTTATAAAACAAAGAAGGGTAAATATTTCTGCGAAGGTATCCCTCAATTCAATAAGTTGGGTATGCAAAATAATATTTTCGAATATAATCGAAGTAAAAAACTGCAAAACGTTTATTTTCAAAAATTATGTATGACGAATAGAGTTAGAGCTCTGTCTTCTGTGTTAAAAAACGTAGCCTTCGTTCTGCAATGAAACAATGACCTGCGGGCTCATATACATGCATCATCATCATCATCAACCTTTATTAGTCCACTGCTGGACAGCCTATGTCCAGCAGTGGACTAATAACCGCCTAATGAGCGCCATAGCGCCCTGTCTATATCTTGTCATACACAGGCAAACCGACCACAATGGACCTTTCGAGTGTTTCTGGACTTTTCAAACCAGGAACCCTTAAAAGCTCGAAACAATTCATCGTGCACAATCGCAGAAACCGGGTTAGAATTTCCATTAATTTTCAAACTATCATGACTCGTTTTCCAAGCTCATGTTTCCAAGTAATCTTGATACTTGATCTGCTATCTAATTGGGCGATCGGCAGGCTGCCTAGGCTTTACGTAACTTCAAGTTCAGGCTGATTTTAATCGGCGAGGTCAGGCTTAGTTGTTAGTTCATGAAATTCATGATTTTATTTTTTCATGAAGCACAGTCCCGTCTCTGACTACCTCCGTAATGATCCAATGAACTGAATTATTCTGTGATTCTTATTCATAAATCAATCTAGATTTTATTCATTACGCACAAAGCTTTATTGGAGTGCCGCGGATTTTATACACGGTCGCTTCGATCCATATTACACTGTGACAGTGTAATATGGATAATATGGATATAATATATGTAATATAGAAACAATGACACATTCCGAAAAATCCAGAAAAAAATCTTTATCTTTATCGTTATTTTTCTACTTGATAAAAACCTTTTGATTCATGAAAGTTTAGGTACATATTTTCTTTATGCTACGGTAGTTTTCATAATACATTAGTGGAAAATTAGGTAAGTAAGTAGTTACTATAAACAAGACGTCAGAGAAAAGCTGTCCCAATTAGCACACATTTCTTTAAGCAGTTCGTTGCTATGTCCAATAAGTCCATCGTCGTATTTATTGCGAAGTTTATTCCTCTGATAAGGACAATCCATTAAATGTAAGACTAAAACAAGATATTTGCGTGTTCCTCGCCTATTTGAATAATTATCTTAATCAATTGCAAGCATTAAGTACCTACATGTACAGAACGAGAATTACAGAAAAAAGGCATGTGATATCTTAAAGCCAGCAAGACTTCTGCAGTATGTTGGCTGTATGAATGCACATAGGGAAAATTTAATTTTATATCGACGATTTTATCATTTTAATCGTTATCGTAGGAATAATAATATTTATTCAAATCCTTATTGCACATATTTATCTAAGGTATTCAAAAGGTGGGCTTAATGCTGATGGCATTATCTACCTCCCAACCACACATGGTAGTAACAAATCAAAAGGCGTGCTATAGTTAAACTAACCTAGATACAAATCTAATTGATGATGATGAACAATTCACACAGCATCATCTAGCCCCAAGCTAAGCAAAGCTTGTGTTATATGGGTACTAGATGACGGATATACTTAATACAATACAGTACATAGATAGATATTTTTTATTATACATAGAAAACATCCAGATCACCCTGGACAAATGTCTGCAGATCGTATAAACATTTGTTCCGAGGCGGGGAACGAACCCGCGGCCTCCTGCGTCGCAGGCAGACCTTCGGCCGCTGCGCCACAGAGGTCGTCATACATTTTAGACATATATACATTTTTTATTGTACGTAGAAAGTAACTAAAACAACTGACAATAGTACTAAACGAAACTGTTTCAATGAACAGGAAACACCCTGAAAGCTGTTACTTAATGTGACTTTTATTTACGCTAGAAAAAATTCTAAGAGAATGCTGATGCTGATTTGTGCTGATTGATTCCGACCACTAACTGTTATGAATAGACAGGCATGTTTCCAATAACATTGAGAGTGTTGTTCTTCCCATTTGGTGCGCTTTCTGTAGCTTCCATTCTTAATTTTGTTGGCAAAGGTTCCGAACAAAACCGGTCAGGTTATATCGGACATAGCATAGGCAATGCGCATGGTAAAGTGGCACACACTGTAGTCAGCCAATTAGCAAGCAGAGTGAATACCAATGACGCTGTAACGGCGAAGTGACATTGTAATAAAAGAGGATGCATGTAAAAACCGTTTCGAAACTACGGCCATCGGGTATTTCGATGAAGTCGTACCTATGAGTGGTCTTGGACATACATGTTCACTCCGCTCTACGGCACTCCTCGTACACTCTATCTGTATAAAAATTAAAGACAATTCTCAAAATAATGGATAAAATGTCTAAAAATTGATTAGTTTCTTAATATTTTTCCCAGTGCAGAATGTACTTATGGTACACCGCAGTCGAAGTTTGATCTTTTTCAGACGATTGCTATAGGTACCAATCTTGTAGATGTAGATAGTTTCTAGTTAACTGTAGGGCCAACCTACTTTAGTTTGCCCCCATAACACTCGCTATCTATTTACTCAATATTCTGTCTGAAAACAGCGTAGATATATTTTACCAAAACATGCAGAAAGCCATGGAAATGGCACAGATTGTTATTGAGACAAAATGTTTAGATTAGTATTTAGTAGATATTAGTATTTTTATTAGTACACATATTGCTTGTATGTACCTAGATATAACATCGCCTTAGGGCTTAATAAAACACTATCAAAATAACCTGTAATGATGTTATTCTCTCAATAAATAAATCACACTATATCACACTATAATTATAAATGCGAAAGTTTGGATGGATGGATGGATGGATGTTTGTTACCTCTTCACGCCAAAACTACTGAACGGATCAGGCTGAAATTTTGAATAAAGGTAAGTCTAACCCTGGAATCAAACATAAGAAACATGGGATAAAAACGACTTTTTATCCCATGAATCAGTTCCCATGGGATAGAAATAACCTCAAAACGTTTCCATAGAAACAACGCGTGCGAAGCCGCGGGCAGAAGCTAGTAAATAAATAAAAGTTTTCGGATCAATGGAAATGAAAATCGTGGTGTGGAACGGAGGGACCGTGTATGTTGAACTTGAGTTCTAGACGCGGTATATACAATACATACGTATAAAGTTGTGATAAATAAATTTGCTCGTGGTTTTTACAGTCGGTCGCCATGAACATACAGAGTGTCGGTCTTAATGATAATAAAATGCAGAATTTATGCATTCCAAGTGCACAATTAAAATGACAATTACAAGATTGTAAAATGTTTATTACTTGTAAGAATTTTTATGTACCAAAACGATTTTATCGGAGCCTGTGATATCTGATATTGGCTGAGGGCTGGATAAATATTGACTTTTTTAAAAAGAACGGTTCAGACGCATGGTACCAGAAACGCAAATTACCAGGACTAGAATTTTTTACGTAATTTACCTTGTACGTAAATTACCTGAATTTCGTCACGCAAATGGCCAGGATGCTAAAATTACGCAAAATACCTGATACGCAAATTACCTTATACGTGAAGGACCAGAATTTGTAGGCGTCCCACCCCCGCAAAGCGGGGGGGGGGGTTTCGTGGCGACTCTGTGACTGAAAGGGTGTGTATATGTATAACTGCACCCAGAGTCATAACGTTATCTGGTCATACGCGTATCTGGTAATTTGCGAAACAAAATCTGGTCGTATGCGTATCTGGTAATTTGCGAAACAAAATCTGGTCGTATGCGTATCTGGTAATTTGCGAAATCCATTTCTGGCCATCCGCGTATAAGATAATTTGCGTTTCTGGTACTATGCGTCTGAACGAAGAGTTCATAGACAGAAGACTTATGCAAACAAGGGTTGATTCAGACAGTTAGGTATTCCAACAGAACGGCTCTTCCGCTTCTGAGACAACTTTGTGACCTACAGGGTTCTGTACTGTACACTGCCAATAAGCGTCAGAAAAAAGTTGACATATTATATTGTTTTTGCTTATATCACACGAATAATATAAATTCAAAAGTTTGGAAGGATGGATGGATTTTCGTTACCTCTTTACGCCAAAACTACTGAACGGATCGGGCTTAAATTTCGCATACAAGTAAGTCTAATCCTGGAATCAAAATGATTCTAGTTTTTATCCCATAAATCAGTTCCCATGGGATAGAAATCACCCTTAAACTTTTCCATAGAAACAACAAGTGCGAAGCCGGCATAAACTAGTTTTCTATATTTCTTTGACATAAGACTGGGACGGTCGATAGAATAATTGAAAAAGTGGATTTGACGAAGCGTTTAGTTGCTGCGATAGACTAATCACCCCTCATGAAACTATGCAGAAATATTGGAACCCAAATCATGGTAACCTCACCTCACCTCAACAGCTTGTATTGGTCCACTGCTGGACGCAGGCCTCCCCCTGATAAGCGCCTTGTTGGCTTTTATCTCATGGGGGTAATGCCCATAATCCCCACGCTGGGCATGCGGGTTGGGGATCGCAGTTCGGTGGTAGATTGTTCTGGAGGGGGCGCTGCTGCCCGCCCCCGGTAGATATCCCTTAGTCGCCTCTTACGACACCCGCGGGAAGAGTTGGGGTGGTGCAAATTCTAAGCTATGGTAAATATCATGGTAAATATGTCATTATACAGGGTTATTGGTAATTCACTGACACTATATGAACTGTAGGTTCTGCCCACCATCCTGAACACGTTCGTGAGGACGCCAGGTCTCAATTCTTAAAATTGGAGGAAATGGAATGAAATTAGTATGTACCCCCTCCATTCAAAAATCGTTCATTATAGGGGTTTTCTTTGAAACTAAACCTAAAGACCTGAATTATCAAAGGGTGTGTGTGACTACCAGCTAGGCTGATGCCACTTATATCATCTTTCGTGGATGTAAAATAAGTCAAAGATAATGATGTGGATTTAAATAGGAGTGGGAGATCGGTATTTAGTAGTTAATTGGGTTTAGGACATTATTTTTTAATGGAGGTGATTCACAAAAAAAAATAAGAATTAAGACCTGGCATCTTCAGTAACGTGTTTGTGATGATGGGCAGAACCTGCAGTTTACGCAGTGTCAGTGAATTACCAATAACCCTGTATATAACTTAACCACCTCTCTTCCCTGTCCTAAAATGCTGAGGAGCACAAGGAAGGTAATTTGTTTTTGGAACGAAGTTCCTTATCGCGCGTTGTGAAAGGCTAGACGGAAAAATTCATACGAAAAGTTGTAACGACACTTTTTGACGAAAAGAACCGAGGAGAACCGAAGCGACGACCGCAGCCGAGTTGAGCCGAGCTGCGCTTCGATTCGAACAATCGTGTGTTCCGCTCGCTCGCGCAACGTGTCATAGGAGTGAGCGGGATATATCAGTTTTCTGTGGCCTCACTGAAGATGACGCGAGGACGCGAGATTAATCGAAAGGAACTTCGTTCCATCCGGGTGTCCCTTGACACCTCTCAAGTTATCTTTTTTTACATCAGCATTGCTCTAGTGGTCAGCCAGTCCAGCAATGCTGATGTAAAAAACAAATAAGTTATCGATATATCATCAGCAGGTACCTACCGGCCGGCCTCAAGTAGATACCTAACCTACTATATGGGATAATTCAAAACCGACACATGATAAGACTACCGATCCATGTATCGATAAGGCAACGATAAGTAGAAATAAGATGTTTACGGTTTTATTGCCGCTAAATACTTATACGCAAACTATTTTAGATAGGACAGAGAATAAATGGGAATGCTAGTTGCTGCCCGCGGCTTGGCACGCGCTTTTCAAGAAGTCTATGTCTGTCCCCGGGATATCATTTACCTTCCTAACATATTTCATTAAAATCCGTTGAGATGTTTAGGCTTGATACGGTAACAAACAGACAGATAGCTTACTTTCGAATTTATAACATTAGTATAGATGGTAAGGAATAAAAGTAACTAAATCACATCACACTCACACTAATATTATAAATGTGAAAGTTTGGATGTATGGATGCATGGATGTTTGTTACCTCTTCACGCCAAAACTACTGAATGGATCGGGCTGAATTTTGCATACAGGTAATTCTAGGCCTGGAATAAAACATAAGCTACTTTTTATTCCATAAATCAGTTCCCATGGTATAGAAATAACCGTAAAACGTGTCCATACAAACGACGCGTGCGAAGCCGCGGCAGAAACTAATAATGTTATAAATAGTTTTCTTTATAGTAAGTATTTAGTCAGATATGTCTGGGGTGAATTTAAAAACTACCGTGTGTACACAGCGCAATAAAAACTCAAAGCTGCCTACCGATCTTTACGACTTTTGTACATATAAGTTTATTGATAATTAATTAATGAAGTAATTAAATGTCTTGCCTTAATGCCAATTATTTATGATTGGAATTCGATGCGAGATTATTACCAAGAAGTTTTATATTCTCAGAGGCATATTCCCTTTTCAGGCTACAATTATTTGCACTATGGTTTTAGTTCTGAAAATATGTAAATTTTCGCTGTTATATTTTGCTCACTTTTACACAATTATTGCATGCGACTGTATTTTTCAATTCGCATGTTTCAAAAGATAAAATACACTAGCCAGCAAAATCTTTACGATTCGTTTAACGGCCAATGAGAGACCAAATATGATTTATAGTGCAATATCTATTAAGGAGTATACAATTAAAGATTGCGGATCTAAAAATGATCTAGAACTCCACTAAAGAGTATGAAGCAAATTAATACCACGCCCATTGGTATGATTTAGTATTTCTATTAGGTGGCGATGGGATTCGTGTAGTTTTTATTTTGAAATATAACCTGGTAATTGAGAGTATGTCGATAGGGCTCTACGGGGTGTCTAATGAGGTTTATTCAGTTATGAATTTTAAAAATAATGCCGGCGTAACTCATGTAGGGAATTGGCCGAGAAAGGCATCGAGTAGAAAGAGTAAGTTTCTTTAGAAAGAAAGAAGAAAGAAAATACATTTATTTGGCCCAAACATACACACACACAAATAATAAAAGGAATAAAAATTACATAAGGGGCCAAAAAGGTCCCTGTCTCAGCATTATGCCGCTACAAGCCACAGCGAGTATTGGCGCTGATTTTCAGACAAAATTCTTTCAAAATTGATACAAAGATCATAATCTCAATCGGCGCTAACTTAATAAACGATCTGATTAAAATCCACTACATATATCTTTAGTCCATTTGACGCGATGCTCGTTAGCTTCCGATTACCCGACTTCGGTCGATTCTTTAAGAAATAAGCAACCTGTAAATAAAAATAATGCTGAACGTTTTTGGATAGCATCATCTAGTCACGAAGTAATCTAACCTTGTGTTCCGATTTGATTTCTAGATGACGTATGTATACGTGTATATTTATGTATATATACTTTTTGTTTCAAGATTTACAATAATTAGGCTAGGCGCAAACAGACCACCGATGATGGCGACAAGCTGTTTACACGCTTTTTCTTACAACCCCGCAACCTCAACAGGCTATATTGGTCCACTGCTGGACGCAGGCCTCCCCAGATAGGCGCCTTATTGGTTTTTATCTCATGGGGGGTAGTGCCATAATCACCACGTTGGGCATGCGGCTTGGGGATCGCAGTTCTGTGATAGAATTGTTCTGCAAGAGGCGCTTATAGATATCCCTTAGTCGCCTTTTACGACACCCGTGGGAAGAGTTGGAGTGGTGCAAAATCTAAGCCGGTACCACACGGCAACCACCCACCCGCAAACGGACCACCAGCTACCGCCACCGTGGGCTGTCGCGCGCTACGGCCACAAGACATTGCTGTAGCGAGTGGCCAGCAACGAGTGTGCGGCGAGTTCGTACAAAATGTATGAAAAAACGTGTAAACAGCTTGTCGCTCGCCACTGGTGGCTGTGGCTGGTGGTCCGTTTGCGCCTAGCATAATAATACATATATCCTTATGATTCGCTACTTTCTTCGCCCAAGCAGCAGCCTCTAAAGTAATCGTGGTAATACTTCTTCATTAAAGCTATCATTTGTACCGTCGTCGACTCCCAGGGTGGGGCTAATTTGTTGGATATAGTAATATAGAGAGGTAGTTTTGATAAAACGGTTTTTAGTTCCAAGAATTAACTTTTATTCTGTAGATACTAGAACGCCATACATATGTTATTTATGGTCTAGTCTAGACTGATGTTGTTTGACGGGTTATGCCCATAATCCCCGCATGCCCAGCGTGGGGGTTATGGGCATTACCCCCATGTGATAAAAGGCGCTTATCAGGGGGAGGCCTGCGTCCAGCAGTGGACCAATATACACAGGCTGTTGAGGTGATGTGAGGAGGAGACTGATTTTTGTATTATTTGAACAATGTTTTTCGCGAAGATACTTCATACTTATCTTGTTTGTTTTGGAATGTATTATCACCAGCAATTAATCAATTTAATCTGAGGTGCAACGCAAGCGCAATTTGTTTATGAACAAAACATTATACAATATCTATTGAACGTCATACAATAACTCCATTATATCATACAAAGTACCACTAGTACCATCAGTGTACCATACAAACATGTACCTGAACTTGAACACACGGAAGCAAGCAATCAATATCGAAATGTAATGACTGATGTTTGAATAAATGGATGTGAAACTAATACGGACGAATGATGAGCAGTCACGACCAGACAGACAGACGTATTAGCATTGTTAGTTTTATTTTCAATAGACTGTTCTAAATTAAAAGGCGCCAGCGTGCTAATATTAATGAAGTTTTTGTGCCCACCCACCAATGTTTCATTGTTAGATGAGGCAAAACAAGAATACTCGTTAAAAGGGATACAGCTAAAGTTAAATCGAACTTGTTACAACTCAAATAAAAATAAATGTTTGATAAACATGGAAATTATCTATAATATAAAAATGAATCGCAAAATGTGTTGGTAAGCGCATAACTCAACAACGCCTGGACCGATTTCGCTAATTCTTTCGTTGTTGTGTTTGTTATTGTCAGGAGAAGGTTCTTATGTAAGAAAAAATTAATAAAGTTGGAAACATAAATTTCCACGGGGGCGAAGCCGCGGGGCGCAGCTAGTCATTCATAAAATTAAAATTACAAAATAACAAACAGAATCGTGTAGAGACTGAAACGAGAAAATAATAAATCTTGAAAATAGAGAGACAAAGCAACAAACTGTTTCGTGTTATGTGTATTTATTTCTAGAAAGGACGAAACTTTTGTCGACTACTTCAGCAACCATTTATTATTTAAAGTGGGTTAAAGTAAAATACACTACACTACGTAAGTTAAGACGTTATTGTGAACGTTACTTTCACAATAAATCTTCTTTATACATTTCGCGAAATGACAGCGTTTATTGTATCTCAACCCATTGCTGAGAAACACAATAATATTGTTTACTGAGAAATATTTATACGTCATGTTTTGGGTGTTCAAACACGAATTTACAACTTTTCTTTACAAGTTTCGACTGTCAATGAAGTTGTTGGGATTTGTTTGGGTGGTCGCATTGCCATTCAGTTTTATTGCTTTACATTTTCATTTAGCGCTGTCCAAGATGTCGTGTCACCATCGGGATCTTAGGGAAGGTTTAAAATATCAGAAGCAAAGTTTTCTACTTTAAAAATACTTTCTCTGACCAAGCAAACCTAATGCCACAAAGGCGTTTTATCTTCAGTGCTCAAACCTTGGATATTAAGAAGACCCCGCTAATGTTCGTGGAAAATTAACACCGCTTTTGCAAGCTATTATCGTTTATGTCTTCATTTTAACCCTCAAGAGCTTTAGGCTTTTTTCCATTTTACGAGCAATAGGCGTTAAACTGTCATTCCAAGAAAAGAAGTGAGACTGATACTTTTGTTCGTTTGATTGACGCCGCTCTCTTATTGTCAGTTGTACAACACGTCATTTTCCGAAGTTTCTCAAAACAAACGTGGGTGTACTCACTAACCTGTCATAAATCCGAACTTTAAGAGACGGTCGGCGCCGTTACGTGCAACTTCAAATCTTTTGCGTCTTTTATCGGTTGTGAAAACTTTAGTGCCGGGCTAACTTCAGACGACTCCTGCGACACGGTAGTACGGGGAAGTTTTAGTTTGTCACGAGCACTTTGCGAGACAAGATACTAGTGATTTTATTGTATTGAAAAAATTGAAAACCAACTCCAAATAAATTTAAAACAGTTTTTAATCTTTGCAGGAAAAATACTAATCCATCGGGAATAAAAATTTTATGGTACCGATTCGGGATCATAATCTATACAATAGCGAAATAATTTTCATAATCAGTCGATAATTGACGGAATAGACGACGAACAAACATATAAAATAAAATACATACAGCCGAACATACCTAGAACCTCCTTTTGTGAATTTTTGAAATTGGTTGAAAATTATGCACAGCTGTCGACCGTACATTTCAAAGGGCCAATAAAATTGTCAGACAAATTATGGACTAAACTGGAACATAAGTATGGGCTAAAAGATTACATGCTTTATTAATTACTACAGATTATGCTATAACATAGTCATCAATCGCCACCATAACTCATGCTGCCGAGTAGAGCTGATCCGAGGACATGATATACCTAATGATACAGTCCACAAAAGCAGCGTTCTTATCAAAATGAAATCTTAATCGACGAAGCTATGAATTCATAAAACAATTTTAATTGTAATGTTTTGCATATTGAAAATAAATTGTTCGCAAGCGGACATCAAGATGACGTGGGCCGCAGCCGCCGCACCACAAAATGTCACTTGGCAACTTGTCGAACAATATTTATTCAATGGCACAGGCTTCGAAGATGGACACTCGAGGCCCTTGTGCAGGAAATGGTTAATGACATTCAGTTCTTAGATACACAATCGTCGAGTGCGTTAATATTTCCTCGACGCATGCCAAAGCCTCGTCACGGTGATCAATTAATTGAATGAAAAAGTTTGACAAATTGTGTTGGAGGTGGCGGCCCGTAAGAAGTGAATGGCGCAAGAGACAAAAAACTTGATACAGTTGAAAGTGTGATTGATGGACAAGACGTCCGCAACTCGGCAAGGACGCTAGTAATTGAATTACGATGCCAAATTAATTCCGAGCTTCATTATCGCTGACTCTTTCGTTCTTCTTCGATATAAAGCTCAGTTTTTCGTGATTTGTTGATTTTACAGTCGCAATTTTATTTGTGCACAGCCGTCGGATGTTTGAGAAAGGTGGATAGAGGCGGGATCCATTTGATCGTAAATTTGCCTCGCATCGGCGGCACAGAAGTGGTTTGCTGATATGCAAAACAATCGAGATTATAGTGAAGAGCTCAGTCTTTGAGTGCAGTGTACATAAAGGACGGTTAGCTTGTAAATGATGAATTTTGAACTAATTGTAGTTTTAAACAATTGTTATCTCCAAGAATAGATTCTTGGAGACCGAATTTGTTCAAGGTATTACGAAGTTAGAACTTCGTAGTACGTTCTATACTACTGTTTTAACTTATTCTGTTCTCATGACCAATGTCACTTCCTCTATCTTGCGTGATATTTGTATATAATAACTTTGCGGCAGCTTAGGTATACGTTTTTCTAGTTATTTTATAGTGCCCAGTGTGCACCAGCCCTAAGTAGCGGCAATTCAAAGCCTACCTGTGCGATATCACTGACAGTGGCGCCGTCATGTTTAAGCTTCTAGTAGTAAATACATCATTCTGTCTGCCTGAGATTAATTCGAATAATGTACGCATTATGTAATTGATGATATCGATAGCGCAACTGTTTAAATACTCTTTAGATATCATCATCATCGCCATCAATGGCTTCTTCATCCACGAAGGAATAAGAAATATAAATGTAACAAAAAATCAATTCTAGGAAAAACATCAACGTTTAGTAGCAAATTCATTACAGATTTGAAATCGGCAAGATACTTTACAACTCACATTCAAAAATCAATTCACCCTTTGAGTAAATTTGGTATTCATTGAATTGCAGGCTCCAGGTGTAAATTTACTTTAAATATTCCCCGCCGTGTAGTGTTTAAACGTTTCAGCTAATAAAACCACGTGTTTCTGCTTTATATTCCAATAGCGCCGCTAACTACAAATTGATATCAGTACTAAATCGACTATATAATGTTTTCTGAATACTAAAGCGAACACACCGGTGGCGACCGCGAATGGAATATGAATGAAGGGAATTTTGGAAGGTCTGAGTCTGTTCGGGACTTCGTGTCTGTTCGTTTTAATTTTTATTGCTCTTTAATATTCTGATGACATTCTGTCTGATTCTACTCGTAGTACATTATTCTCATCGAACTCTGTACTTTGAATAGAATCTTCATCTATTCTACAAATCGTTATTATGCTATAAATAAATAAATAATGCTGGACAATTCACACAGCATTATCTAGCCCCAAGGTAAGCAGAGCTTGTGTTATGGGTACTAGATAACTGATATACTTAATACAATGCACTAAATAGATAGATATTTTTAATTATACATAGTAAACATCCAGAACGCCCTGGACAAATGTCTGCAGATTGTACAAACATTTGTCCCGAGGCGGGAATCGAACCCGCAACCTCCTGCGTCGCAGGCAGACCTTCGCCCACTGCGCCACAGGGGTCGTCTATGCTCTGAGTAGCTTGTTCATATGATGCACAAGCAAATATAATTAAATATTATGTATATTGAATTACACAGTGAATAACATAGAAAAAACCATGTTGCTACGCTCACAATAGCACGGAACATATTTTAAACAATATTTTTTCCACAAAAATATCCTCCTTTGAAGCAAACTTTAACGATAATTATGGTCAATAGAGATTGTAAATTTGCCAATTTACAAGTGGTTTTTAAATTCATATAAATTTTATTTACAATAATACGAGTGTTATATTTTATTGTTAAATAATTTATGGAAATTTAAGAAAAGACTAATGTATATTTTATGACGGTCTATTAATTTGAGCTTTAGTTTTATTGATAAATTTTTGCATTTGTTGTGGTCTAGGCCTGAACATTCTTTTAAATATTTCGTGGTTCTATGAAGTTGGTGTTTCGTAGGTATATTTATTTTTAAGGTCATTATTAAATTTTAATAATGTGTTAGTTGCCTAAATTGAAAGCCCTTATGACGATAACGAATGTAAGAACGATTTTTAACTACTAGAACAACTAATAAAATCTTTAAAACATTATAAAAAACATGACATACCAAAAATACGTACTTACTTACTTAACGGAAACTTTTATTTTTTTATAAAGTTGGTCTTATTCTGCAAATAAATTAACCGATGATTCAAAGAATTTGAATCAACCGGGTTGTTTGACTTCTTGACCTCTTCACATAAATAAATTCGGAAGACATTGTATTACGCTTAAAATCAATTTAAGTGTAATTTAGAATTCACTGGTCGCATCAGCAAGAACGGGTTATGACTTGACATTAGGAAAATGAAACAATAAAAATAATGAAAATTCCAAAATTCCTCAAAACTCGATTGGTTGCCTACTTGTTTTTACATTTGCATAAAATATGTTCAATAAATTATTGTTACGACAAATTATATTATTTAGTTATTGGGTGGCATGTTATCAGGCACGTATCTATGGAATTTGCAAATAATAATGTATTCGATTGTTTTATTAAATAAGTTTTGACACATATTAGTAGGTGTTTATTATTTATAATGTTTAATTTAAAACGACCTATTAATTATAATTAAGCTAAAGATGCAAATGAACCTGATTACTTTCGATATACCTTACGGTTATAGTAATTATACCTTTTATTACATACTACCGGGTAGAAATTATGCTTTCTAAGTATTACTTGTAAACACGACATACTTACCTACGTCGAAGAAGCCGCCCACAGAACTCGGCATAGGTACCTAGTTAGCTGCAAATCTCGCCTACAAATCAGAACAAAAAAATTGGTTGTCTGTAAAGTCGGTCCTAAGAAAACACAACATATCTGAGTGTCGTCTGCCAACTGGCTTCGGATGTTCCGTGCCAAATAACCAGCAGCAGAAAAGGCCCGTTCTGCCTCCACGCTGGTCGGGTAATTAAAAAATAATTAAAAAAATTGGTTGTCTGTAAAGTCGGTTTACTGACGATAGTTGAACGTGACAACGTCTTAAGAAAATACTGATGGAATGGTAGCATTTGATACTCGATCAAAACATGTAAATGTACTATAGTATAGCAGCTGTCCACGCAGACGCATCGCTCACTCAAGTAGGAGAGAAACGGATGTCGAGCGCTCTCGCTTGCACTTCAAGCCTTACATGGAACGCCTCAGAGCGAGGTAACGCCGCATGACGTCATGTTTTTTCGTGCGTGCAGCCGGCTCTATCGAATTATAAGACGTTGTCACGTCAAAAACACAAAAATTCATATGCTTGGAGTCGAGATAAAGATATAATTGTGAACGAAAGAGCCTTAACATTTATTTTAGTGGTGGGACTCAGTAACCGAGCGTTTTTCCTGGAATAGCTCGGGAGAAATCCCCCTAGCAGCTGGATAACAGTTCGTTCAGTAACTGCAGATAATAATATAGTAGTTAGCCTACTGAGTAAATTCTAGTTTTCCTTAGGATTTCTGATTATTGAAGACACCCTGCGGCTTTGTGACCCGCTTGCAAAGCCGAGGCATTGGTCAAGGCTCATCAACGCATTATTAAGTGATTAATTTATGTATATTATGATTATACGTTTTTTCATAAATACAACCTAATTTTGCGGAGTCATAATATCTTCTGATTATTGGAGAGCTGAGTTTGATATTGGCTTGTCTCTATAAAGATAGTTTTAAGCGTCAATATCAAAATAAAGGTAGGTACCAACCAAAATAATGTAATAAATTTAACATTAAATGATAAAAAGCCGTATAAGAGGAAATGCAGTCGTAACAAACTTAAATATACTTACGTCACTCAAATTCTCGAAGAAGGCGATTTTAATTTAGATTTTAGTTTTGAAGAATACAAGGAAATACACAAAATGTGTTCAAAGAATTCACATGTCCTTAGATTATCTGTGCCTTTTCTGACGACAAAATAGTAAGAAACAATAAAAATATGACGCCAGCGCCACTTTTCCTGATTTCTAAAAAATCTATTTTAGCTATGCAAGACTAGTATTCGAAGACAAGTCAGGTATGTAAATGCAGTTGGCGAAATCAAATATTTGTGTTTATCAAATCAGCAGTGCGAGCATAGACTGGTTGAACGATATCAGGTCTTGTGGTCTATAAGTGCTTGGTGAGCTATCTTCGGGAAGCATACAATGGCCTGCCTGATGTTGCTTGGATACCGCAGCCTATTAAGGTCTGTCATGCCAGAAAATCACAATATTACAAGCACGATGCCGACCCCTCAAATACCTTAAGAACTCCCTTCTTAAGAAATACCAGCATTATACACCATATTCATTATGAAACTCCTCTCTAAATCTCTTAAATAAACCGCACGATTACATTACTTAATCCGCAGACATTGATGACACACACACTCTATAGGAATTATTTAATTAGAGAGCGGCGTACTTCTTCTACATTTATAAAATAACCTAACTACAGTTAAAAGTGAAGAGCTAGTACATATTTGGCACCATTAGTGACTTGTACCTCTATGCTAACTACAGTTAAAAATGAAGAGCTAGTACATATTTGGCACCATTAGTGACTTGTACCTCTATGCTAATTCATCAATTTGTGGATCAAAAAATAGTAGTCGGTAGTTAGGAAGTAGACATTACATACATAAATCCTAATACATATATGTCGTGCCCTACACTGTATTGTGTACCAGCACTATACTCTTATAATAATATATTCTATATATTCAATAATAATATAATATAATTAATAATAAAATAAGTATTTTTTTGTCTTTTTCAAAATATTTCAGAAAGTATGAGACCTGAGAAATTTTATAAACTGTTTTGAAATGTGCAAACTGATACCTTTTTTAATTTGATACCACATAACTCTGTAGGTATCTTTTAAAATTTCGACATCTCAATTTGCATGGAAAATGTACATTTTTATTTTTTTTCTTAAAATCTGTACAAGCGCACGAAATGTATTATTATTTTAAATTTCATGTTGATAGCTGAGGTAGTTGCTGAGTTATTAAGGAGGTAAAATAGGACAGACAAAACGAGACTATAAGGGTTTCGGAACCGATTTTCGAAACCCTTCAAATGAAACAATTGAAATTAATAGTAGCCAGCGTCTTGGGACCGCTTCCGACTGGTATTGATATGGATTTTCAAGTTGTCGATCGAAAACTTAATTTTCTCCCTGCCTGCCAGTAATGTTCAGTGGCCCTGCGGAATGGTCTGAAGATTTAAGGTTAACTGCATGAATATGTTAAAGTTACAAGTTAATTCAGTCTGACGGGTCGTAAGGTAAATGGTTTATTGTAGACCAATGTGTGTTTAATAGTAAAATCAGGCGCCGAGTAGATACGTTACAAAGTTTTGATTTCCACACGTTTTTGGTTTTCCTCACGATATTTATTTGCATTCTGAGATTTCATTTATGCGTGTCTATTCCTTTCTCTATTTCTTTATACACTTCTCTCCTGTCTTGACAGTATATTCTCCTATTAATTGTTATATTACTGGTATACTTTCCTCACGATCTTTAACTGCCTTCTGAGATTTCGTTAATGCTATTCCTTTCCTTTTTCTCTATACACTTATCTCCTTTCTTGTCGGTATATTCTCCTTTTAATTTTTATGTTGATGTTGTAGTTGAGCATTGAACTAGTCGGCTCAAATCAAAGGTAGGTTTTACACAGGTCGCGTGACACGAAAGGTGGGTAACGGGGTTGTGGTCATTGATTAATCCAATTCGATTGAAGCCTCTAACGTGTATTTTCACATCACGAGGTCGTGTTAATTTAATATCGGGCATTTTTATTGATAATTGAGATAAAGCTAAGAAATATGCAGACAATAAATGCAATGCCCAGAAAAGTACTTGGAAGCCGCGGCAGCCGAAAAAATCAATTTTCGTGGATTTGTCATATTATGTTTAGTTTTAGTCATATTATGTCCCTAATATACGGAAGTGAAAACGAATACTGTAATTAAATAGAATAGTTTAAAATTCCGATGATATTTCCTCAGATAGAATTCGAAGAATCGGTAATCTGTAGGACAAAGTTGCAATCAACTGCCGCACAAAGCACATTTGTAGCTCTTCTGCGAAATGCAGTGGTGATAGAAACTTCTGTTACATAATATTTTGTACGTAATATTTCAAAGGTTCTTATTTTTAGAATTTTGGCCAAAGTGACCACCCCCCACATTAACGACGACGATCCTTATGATGTCCCTAGTTGCAGAAACTTTACAGTTTAGATTTTTACCGTAGATAGTTAGATACCTTGGTTGAACTGAAGCCTTTTGACTATAAGCTCTCTCATATCAAACACAGAGCTCAAATTCACATCTCTACATTCTATGTCGACACTGAATTCACGATCCTCAGAGCATAAAACTTTATGCATATCTCCTATAATGATTCTAATAACCAAACAAGACTAGCCTGCTCCTGGTTTTTACTCAGCGTGAAGGTATCTGTTAAATTTATCTGAATTACCTACAAGCTAATATTTACTTTGAATCTTGGAGTTAAGATAGAGTATAGAGCGCGACTCTTTTGTTCCCAAATATTGATTAGATTCTCAAAAAAACGTCAAGTGCGAGTCGGACTCGCGCACTAAGGGTTCCGTAAGACCTTGTGTCTTGCCAAATTATCATGATTCTAGGTCAACGGGAAGAAGGTACCCTGTAGGTTTTGGTTCATGGTGAGAATCAAAATTTTTATTCTTCACTCTAATATTATAAATGCGAAAGTTTGGATGGATAGATGTGTGGATGGATGGATGTTTGTTCCGTCTTCACGCCAAAACTACTGAACGGACCAGGCTGAAATTTTGCAAACAAGTAAGTCTAACCCTGGAATCAAACATGGGCGACTTTTTATCCCATAAATCAGTTCCCATGGGATAGACATAACCTCAAAACGTTTCCATAGAAACAACACGTGCGAAGCCGCGGGCAGAAGCTAGTATTTTTTAATTCGAGTATAAGGGTGTTGTTTGTTTTTAATGTAGGTATTATGTATGTCAAACTTCAGAATTGCTTCATACTCGACCATAATAGCGCTGTGAAAAATTATATTCCTGTTATAACGAACGCAAAAACGATAATAGTGATAGTTTGTATTAGTTTCAATTTCGCAGTTAGAATTCCACGTGTAGTTATTATTATTTTCATTGCGCCAGAGATTTAGATGGTGGCGTTATGTATACTAAACATAATATGGAAATGAACGTATGGCGATGATAAAGTTTGCAGAGTACCTACCTAAAGTTACTGAGTGGTTAAAATAGTTTCTACACTGGACTTTGAAAGTTGTTGCAGTATGAACAAAAGTGCATATCCGATAAATGATATTAATCACTATTCAAAATAGGAACCCACTAACATCCTACTAATATTATAAAGCCGTAAATTTGTGAAAACTGATTTTTTGTGACCTAGGATCTCCAAAACTACTGCACAGGTCATGATGAAATTTGGTGTACATTTAGAGCAAAGCATAACTTAGACATAGGCTACTTATTATACCGAAAATACGCGTTCGAAGCCGCGGGCAGAAGCTAGTAAATTATAAAAATGTTTTGTATGTCTTTTTAATGTTCCAAAGTGAAAACTTTCACTTCCTTGACGATTTCAGTGTTCTGTAATTTTTGGTGCGCATTTCCATTTCGACCGGCTGATCAAATAGCCAATTGATTTTCAAAATAGGTGGCCCATCATAACCAATCTTCATTTAAAAAAGAAAATTACAATCATCTAATAGAAATAAATTACAACTACAGTTACAGTTGAAACAATTGAGCTAACTGCAGACTGTTGCAAACAATGTACAGGTAGCTCAACTGATCCATATCAATACCAGTCGGAAGCGTCCCCAAGACGCTGGCTGCATTGCCCCGCTGTATGGCAATGCTGATGCGCTGCGCCAGGTACTCACCAGCTCTCGGGTCACGCGTCGCGTCGACCAGACGCTCAGATAATTTTTTAAAAACCCGAAGAGCCTCGGTACCCCATGGACTTAGGGTCTCGATTCCAAGGGGAGCAAATGTGTAGGCTCTGTCAAGACCTGTATATTTGCGCCTCTTGTGATCTTCGGCCAAATCTGCCGCCGCACCCTCCCTCACAGATGTCCTCGGAAGATGAGAAGGCGCAAGTGTAGTGTCCCACACAATGGGCCTCCCCAACTCCCATAGGACTAGTGCCATACCGTCGGGCCTCTTACCATCGTCACGCAACAGACCATTCGGTTCCAGAATAGCTGGTACGTTAGCGGTGACAAAGGCCCGCGGATGATGTCGTTAAGGCTGGCGTGGCGAGATATCCGATCGGCGGCCCTAGTACAATGATTATCCGTGATGACCAAGCTGTTTGACAGCAGTACTGCACCGGCATTGATGAGGCGCGCAACACCTTGCACCCAACCGAAGACATGTTGCAATACGGAAAGTTACGGGATCCAATAAAGTACCAGTGTTATAAGAAGGAAATGCTTGCAACCAACGTCCTGACTCCCATTTAGAAACGGCCAGGAGGCGGTTACGATCTGCGGAACTGGAGCACTTTTGTAATAAACAATTCCGTGTCAACTCACACAGAGGCCCGTCCCATTGCCGTTGGGACAAAAGTGATTTTGGGGGAGCAGCATCGGGGCAAGCACTATGCCAAGCCATTCAAACTTCGTCTAAAGATGGAATTTTCAATGACATTCCAGGTGGGACCAAATGAGAAGGATTTAAAAAAAATTCAACTAAAGAAGTAGTGCTGTAGACAGAAGACAAGAATGCTGGTAGGGCTACACTTGAAATTTTGCGTATACCTAAGCCTCCCAATTTGATAGGCAGGGAGGTCTGCGACCATGCCTTGTCATCTAAATCGATTTTCAAAACCGATGATAAAGTAGGTATTCTTTATTATGTTGTCTACGCCTTCCAATAGCTCGTTGTGTTTCCCCAGTTGACTACATCTCAAAGAATACGTAAATTTTGGTACAAATAGTCAAAACCGAATAATTGTAAAAGCCTTATGACTATTAATTTTGAGCAACTTTATACTTTCTCTATTATTTACTAGGAACAGAACCTCTAGCTTGTAGGACCCTACGTCATCGTCACCTCCAAGGTTGATATCATCGTAGAGCATTGTCATTAGGATGGCACCCACGACCGCACGTCGAAGCAATTACGGATAGATAGTAATGAAAACCGCAGGATGGTAAATGACATACTTTATGATCATGGATGTGAGGATTTTTCAAAGTTTATGGTAGTTCCGTATCCACATGACAATATTTTGATTTTCCAGGTAATGTTGATAGGAAGATAGATATAATAAAACTTCATTACACCATTATGTATTTTATTTAGACACCAATATGCCGGAAAAGATCAAGAAACCAAACGAACGAAAACAATGTGCTCAGTGTGCCCATTGGGAAAAAAGCTCCCGAAGACGACTAGATTTTCATCGAAATTTGGAGTACTACAGGGCGTTCCACTAAGACTTAAAACTTTCATGGCCCAAAGCGCACATGGTGCATCTGCAGGCTCTTGATGCAGCGGTAGTGAATATGTTAATGGTTCAGCTATTTTGTGATTTTATTACCTCTTTACTCTTAAAACGTCGTTGTTCAATCGAAAAACAAGCCTTATTTGATGTTTACACCGCGAATACTATTGCATTAAGTAAATCGTGTCAACGCATAAATTAGGTTCTATTATTTGCCGGGTGACACTATTCTTTAAAATTATGTAATTAACGGAACGCACATTCTTACGGCGGGTATTTACTGGAAGTATTTGCATATTTTTAATGTACAGTACGCGAAGCTTTCCCTTGCACTTACAAAGTGTTTGTCCGATTCATATAATCGCCCGTCCGAGTGGTCCGAGCCACACACGAACGCTCACGAACAGCTGATCAACGAGAAGAGTTATTCAGCTTTCTTATATTTTTCAGTAATATGAAGTTATTATTAAATTGAAAATTAACTGCAAACACGATTTGCCTGTGAATTAAATTTAATCACAATACCTACCTACCTGCCAATATAACCCAATTTATTTATTGACTTGTTGAAAAATATATTATTAATAAATTCTCGTATCTTGTACCTAGCGTATAAAAACAGATCATGAAGATCAACGTACGTACAAATTCACATTAAATTAGACCCAACTCCCCCGTTACAATAAACAATCGAAATGGACCTAACTCAAATCTAGTGGTCATAAAACGTTCAAATTCGAAATGGATGATGATGTAAACACAGTCCTACAGTCACCATCGAGTCACATAACGTAAGAAATCCAATTTAAAGTAAGAATACGATTTAAAAAAGACCCGACTTAACCCGTTCATGGCCCAAGACGCAGACGAGACTCTCGATCATGGTGTGGCGGCGGTGCGACCCGCAGGGGCGCGCCGCCGCCACACCTGGCTGGGCTGGGCAGTGAATGCGATACACTAACCCGTTCATGGCCCAAGACGCAGACGAGACTCTCGATCATGGTGTGGCGGCGGCGCGCCCCTGCGGGTCGCACCGCCGAGGCTGGGCAGTGAATGTGTAAGATATTGTAATTTATTTAATAATTAATATATAATATAACAAGTATATATAGTGGTAAACAATAAGGTTTCAAAAGATATTCAAAACTAAAATGTAACAGGCCTGATTTCCTACTTGTTTTCCCCGCTCAAATTCAAATTCTAGGACAAATCAGTTTCATTTAATAATTAAACTATTTCATATTGCATTATATTCAATATACTAGGTATCTTAAATGTTAATTTATATTTAAGAACATTTGTCATGGATATTATAGCATATTAGAAGATATTTTAATGTATTTAGTTGTGAAATGTTATAACAAACCATTTTGCCGATGTTTGACGGAATGGCTCAAGGTATAACGACAGCCAACGGTTCGTTGAACTAAAGATATTTAAAAAAGATGGTGGGCTGGCTCTGACACTCTTTGATGGCCTTGTAAGCTGAAAGCATCTCTCATTATGGTAAGATATTTTACATTGTAGAACCTTTTTCTAGATATTGTGCCCTAGTTTGTTTTAGCATTGAAATTATTGAAGGTCAAGATTAAATTATAAGGTTATCTATTCTTTTATAATGTTTCTATTCATATGATCTAATGCTTTTGTTTTAATAACGAACATTGTAAGTATAATACACTTAATATGTGATTGTTATAAATGTGCTTCGGTTTCTTTTTCACTTCTTCCACTAGTGGACAAAAGATTGAAGTGAAGAGAATTTCAATAACACTTTATTTCTTATTTGATAGTAATTGATGAGTAGACTTGTCTATGTGTTTATCTTGTGAGCCTAAAGGAATAAAGTTATTGACTTCTGACTTCTGATTTCATTATTTCCAATTCCTAAATTGTGAGGTTGCATTGTAAGGTAGGTATTCCATGATTCTATCGAAATAAGATAATTTTATAGGTAGGTAAAGGCCATGAATCTATCAAATGCGATACACTAACCCGTTCATGGCCCAAGACGCAGACGAGACTCTCGATCATGGTGTGGCGGCGGCGCGCCCCTGCGGGTCGCACCGCCGAGGCTGGGCAGTCTAGGTGTAATAAAACGTTCCAATTAGAATTTGTAAAAGAAGCAAACACAGTCCTACAGTCACAGTCAAGTCACATGTCAAAAAGCCGCGCACTGTAAATTAGGCATGCCAAATATGAAAATGTAATGTTGGTGGCCAGGCATGAACATTCGTGTGCCTGCATTAATGATGTTATTCGAATCGGTCTAATATAAGCTTATTTGTGTGACACACATCCACATCCACGTGAATATTGAGTGTCGATCTATCTTGAGAGGTAACGAGAATTCTCAATCATACTTTCGGAACCTATCAACATAGATTCTAAGAGGTCGCATTCCAGAACTAAGATAGTTTGATCGGGAACTTAACTGTCTACGTCTCTTGTTGAAAGACCGTCCGACGATCGATCGACTAACCCGCCCTAATAGGGAATTAGCATTGAGTGAGAAACGCTGCGTGCTGTGTGGTTCCGGCTTCCCATTTGCACCATCCCAGGTCTTCCCGCGGGTATCGTAAGAGGCGACTATAAGGGATATCCACCGAGAGCGGGCAGGCGCTTATCAGGGGGTGGCCAGAGTCCGGCAGTGAACCAATACAGGCTGTTGAGGTGAGGTTGAGGAGATACGCTGCCGTCTGATAACTATAAGGCTGGAAAGTTGTTTTCGAGAAATCGGCAAAAAATACGCAAATCGCCTTTTCCAAAACACTATGGTATGTTGCTTTTTTTAACGGCTTATACAGCAATTAGTTTCCAAATAGTACATATTCTCTGGTGGAAAAGTTCACCATTTTCCAGCTCCTCTCACTATATCACTGGGTACTGTATTCCTTGAACTTGACCTTAGCAAACACCAGGTCAAAATCAAAATCAAAAATCAAAATCAAAATCAAAAACTCTTTATTTCCATAAATACAATAAATGTACACTTAGAAAAGGTCAAATCATAAAACTAAGCACTGACACGGAAATAAAGTGATATTTTTTGATTTCTGTCGCTTCGGTATGTAGACTAAAGTAAAGAAGCGACGAAGAAACCTTTAGCCTGTTAGTTGTTATTTTTCGAGTTGGAGCAAAACCCGTCCCAAGCCTTTTTATCCTCTAGATAATCTGATATTTTATAGTAAGCCTTTTTGCACAGCAAGGTTTTGACAATTTGTTTGAATTTATTTACTGATAATTTTTGCAACTCACTAGGAGTTTTGTTGTAGAAGCGTATACATTGCCCTTTAAAAGATACATTAATTTTGTGTAGCCTAGTTGTGGGCACAGCGATCTTATGTTTGTTTCTGGTATTCAAATTATGTTTATCGCTATTTTTAGGGAACCGATTTATATTTTTGTGAGTGTACAATAAGTTTTCATAAATATATTGACATGGTACTGTCATTATGTTTATTTCTTTGAATTTATCACGCAGGGATTCTCTGGGACCCATATTATAGATTGCACGAACAGCCCTCTTCTGCAGCACAAATACGGTGTTAATATCTGCAGCGTTCCCCCACAGCAGTATACCATAAGACATAATACTATGGAAGTAGCTGAAATAAACAAGTCTAGATGTGTCCACGTCTGTAAGATGACGGATTTTTTTGACTGCATACGCTGCAGAACTGAGTCTCTTCGATAGCTTATCTATGTGTGGGCCCCATTGAAGTTTATTATCTAAGGTGATTCCTAAGAATACGGTGCTTTCTACCATTTCTAAAGTTTCTCCTTTAACGTTTACATCAGCCTTCACTTGTTTAACATTAGGTAGAATAAATCTAATACATTTTGTTTTGGTTTCATTTAACAAAAGATTATTGACACTAAACCAATGAACTACTTTTGAGA
The DNA here is from genome assembly GCA_963564075.1 of Eupithecia subfuscata. Taxonomy (NCBI): domain Eukaryota; kingdom Metazoa; phylum Arthropoda; class Insecta; order Lepidoptera; family Geometridae; genus Eupithecia; species Eupithecia subfuscata. Next base: position 11,068,749 of record OY751109.1, on the reverse strand, counting down.
TTGCACTATTCACATCGTCGAAATTTGTGTTTTGTCGTTTCATTTTAAAAATTAATGAAGTATCATCAGCAAACAATACAATCTCGTGATTATTCTTGACAAGATGAGGCAGGTCGTTAATATAAACTAAGAATAGGAAAGGACCGAGGATAGAACCCTGTGGTACACCCATTGTAACTACAGACCCCGAAGACCGTTTCCCATTAATGTCAACTCTTTGTATCCTATCACTCAAATAAGATGTAAGAAGATCCAAAGAGGTGTTTCTTATTCCATAGTGATGTAGTTTCCTGATTAATGTTTCATGGTGTACGCAATCGAACGCTTTTGACAAGTCGCAAAAAACGCCTAAAGCGTCTTGCGACTTCTCCCAAGCATCAAAAATATGCGATACTAACTCTACACCAGCATCAGTAGTTGACCTGCCGCGAGTAAACCCAAATTGCTTACAATGCAGCAGGTCATTGCCATTGAAATGCCTAAGCAATTGATGTAGAATAAGTTTTTCAAAAACTTTGCTGAATGTTGGCAGTACTGATATTGGTCTAAAGTTAGTGGGGTCAGACCTACTACCCGATTTAAACAGTGGGATTATTTTACTACATTTCATTAGATCAGGAAATACGCCACAATCAATAGATTCATTAAATATAAAAGCTAGATCTGTTGCAATGGTATCAATCAATGGTTTAATAATTGTAACGGAAATGCCCCAGAGATCTGCAGTTTTCTTTATATTTAAAAGTTTAAAGGTTTTTTTAATATCTTTTTCATCAACATGGGTGAAATTAAATTTATTTTTGCATTTAGATACATTTTCTATAAGCAACGACTCAGCAATTACCTGAGAAGAGTTTAAACACTTTGTAGTTGAGATTGGAATTTCAGTAAAAAAGTTTTCAAATGCTTGGGCCACTTCGACATCATTTTTAACTGAGCAATCATTGATCTTTAAATTGTAATCATTAACGTATGTACTGACCTTTCCAGTCTCACTTTTTATTATATTCCAAGTTGATTTTATTACATTATCACTATTTCTAATTTTCGAGCTAATATAATTTGATTTTGCTATTTGACAAACTTTTCTAAATATTTTTGAGTAATTTTTTACTTTTTCTTTGAACTCCTGGCTAAAATTGTATTGTTTTTCACTATACAGTTCATACAACTTTTGTCTACTTTTATGTATACCCACTGTTGCCCACTCACTAAAGGTAAGTTTTTCTGAGACCATAATCGATTTGGGTGTGAATATTGAATTGAATGCATTGGTAAATGTGTTAAAAAAATTGCAATATGACTCATTTGGGTTGTTAAGTGAGTGATAAGGTGATGGTTTACACTCCCAATCCAATTTCAACCGTTCAAATCGATTTGTGGTTACAGGTATGTATGTTATTTTCTTTTTAGAATTATTATTTTTTACTTGAATTTCTAGTTTTATTAGTTGACCTAAGTGGTCTGATTTTAAGTAGCTTATTATTTTTTTGGTTACAATTTTTCCACTTTGGCAAATAAATACATTATCTATACATTTTGCTGAGGTTTCAGTTATTCTAGTAGGTTCCATAAATAATGGCCTTAGATTATAAGAATTAAATAAATTAGTCAATCTAGTACTGAGGGAGAAAACTTCTAAAAGGTCAACATTGAAGTCCCCGCATACCATTATAGTTTTATTTGATTTTGATAATTTAAATAAAATGTTCTCCATAACATTTTCAAATATTTCAAAAGAAGCTGATGGTGGGCTGTATACGCTTACTACAATAATTTGCTCCAACTCTACACATGCTACTTCAATGTGGCTTTCAACGGATAAGCATGTTATGTCCTTACGGTCTTTGAATTTCATGAATTTGTTTAGTAATATTAAGGAGCCTCCACGAATAGCATGTGATCTGCAAAAAGAGCTGCCAACCTGGTGGTTACTGAAATTGAACATGAGCTCATAGCTTTTCAGCCAATGTTCTGTTAAGCAGATGATGTCAATATGAAAAGAGTTCATGAACAATTCCAACTCTAATAATTTACTTTTTAATCCTTGAATATTTTGATGCACCAAGTTGGTAAACTTTGCATTTGTTTTACAGGTTTGGTTTCTTTGACTTTTTATGTAACCAATATTATTTGACTGTTTATGGCTAGAGACTTCCTCTATTGTCGTTAAATTTAATTTAAATGGCTTGGAAGAACTTCCAAGGTCTTGGTTGTAAATTTATTACAATGCTCAAAAGAAGCATTTTGTTTAGCCAAATTTTTGGCTGTGATATTAAAGTAATAGGATAGCGAAACAGCTATTTGTTTTTTGGAATAATTTGAAAGGTAGTAATTACCTTTTTTAGTCAAGCAATATTTTTTACTAACAATACTGTTAGTGTCAAGGACTCGGCATATCGGTGTGCGAAGTGGTCTTGCAACAATGCGCAGGCATGCAGTCTGCAAACAACGCTTCGGACCTCAGAGTACTGTAAACTGACAGATAAACCTTTTCCTTTTTACAAAACCCATCTCGCCTCCAATCAGCAGACCCTAGCAGCGGTGAAATATGTGTATTAGAGGAATTAACATATCAAGAACTCAAATTATTACAAAGAAAGAAGAAAAACCATTTGCTTTTATGATACGCTGCATTATCTTCGAAATCTACGAGTATTTTTTTAAACTACTATGCATGTGTAAAGGCTTTAGGTAGGTTAGGTAGGGAGGTAATCTACTCTTTAACAGCACACCTTTGAAAAACAAGAAAATGTTTGTAATTAGTACGTTATGTAAGTGCTTTGTGTAGTTGTGCAGTATAAACAAACATGTGCATTGTAAAATAATATTGCCAGGTGTATGGAATTGAGCTATAGGTACCTACAGAGCCTGACAGAGCATGTGGAAACCACCTAGTCCTCGAGATTCGCATCTGTTCTAATCGGGAAAAAACTAAATACCTACCTCTTTGATCTCCTAATACTATAGTCCAGTTAGAAACAAGAAGTCGGTTAAGATAATTAACTGACGCTAAACAGATTAACAAATTTCACGAGCACGAGCCACTTGGCCTATGACTAAATGGTAAAGAACACTGCAAGCTAAAGCCAAGCTAGTTATAGGTGTATCTCATCATCATCATCATTAACCTATGTTAGTCCACTGCTAGACGTAGGCCTCTCCTAATGAGCGCCATAGCGCCCTGACTTCAGCTTGCCGCATCCAGCATCTTTCGCAGAACATTCCACCTTGCCGGAAGACGTCTTAAACTACGTTTGTCGTGGTCTCCACTAAAGAACACGTTTACCAAAGCTGTTGTTGGTTCTTCGCGAGATGTGGCCTACTGCCAGTTTAGCTTGCTAATTCTTAGGTAGACGATCTCTAGCATCTGGCAATAGGGTTAAATTATACCTTATTTAAGCCTATTGCCATCATTCATCCACTCTACCATATTGGAGAATGCTCATAAAGCCGGCAATTTCTTACATTTTTTCAAGAATTTATTGTTGATGCTTTAGTGGGTAGCAGGATTATCCCAGAAACCAGCTAAATGAATGCTTGATAAGGGAATTGTTCTTTTGCTAGCCGACGGACGTTGCTCTTTTGGTCATGTTTGCATTTTCAGTGTTCATTGGAGCTCATTCATGATTCTATAGAGCTTATCTAGATTAGGTCGTTTGTTTTCAGCTGCTAGCTCTATTAGTGTTTTTGGAATGGAAAAATAATAGTACCGATACATCTTTGGGGCGGTTTCTCAAAATGTTATCGAATTAAACCCAAGTTGGTTCAATTCTATAACATTTTCGACTAAGAAGAAAACATTGTAGTTTTCCGCAGCAAAAGCAGAAACCCAAAATTTGATTTATGCTCATTGTGCGTAATGCGTGTTCAGGTAATATAATTCACTATATTTTATGGTCTTTCTTTTCTTATTTCGTCTTTGTCGGTTATGTGACTGCCTATTGTTGGGTAATTTATTGTAGGTAGGTGTGTATAGAGCCCAATTTACATAATGTTTATTTGACTTGAATAATGGTATTTGAGTCAAATTGATTTCGGAAATGTATACTATTTTGGGCGCTTGACCTGTATACTTTATTATCTGGTTATCAATGATTAATGACAAGACAGGTCATGCTTAGTCTCTTGATAAAAGTGAAATTAAATCTTGTAGAAAGTGAAACAAAAACCAAAAATATCAAAAGGTCGTAGCTAGAGCTGTAAGTAAGTAGTATATGGTAGAAGAGGATGTAGAATATGGTAGTAAAACACCATACTACTATATTCACCACTTAAAAAACAAATTAGAAATTATTTCAATAAATTAGTTTGGTTTAGGCACATGAAATGATTGATCAGGCTTTCTATTACTACAGAGAAAGGTTACATCCATTCTTGACCGGCAACTATATCACAGCCACTCATGTCGTTTCATTTGGGCCACAGTTCACTGACACTGTGATTTAATTGGCCACATGACATGACATTCAATGTGGTCATTTACCATCGCTCTTGTTACGACATACCGCTGTCAAACATGCTTAGGCTGGCGACGAATTACGAATTAGTTGGTACCTAATGCGGGATCGTACCATTACGTTGACTTGTCTTGGAAAACCTATTGCTGCCTGTGCACCCTACCATTTATTTTAGATTCCATCAAGAACACTAAGGGCCTTTAAGTCGGCAAAACAAAGGCTTGGTAAAGCTTTTTACCAACACTAAATCTGCATATTGATTACATAATATTATGTGTGATTTTCTAACTCTTTCGGGATCTGTTAAATTTATTTCTAATATCTAAAATTTATTGTACTAGCCGAAATATTTCTGTATTTTGTTAGTCTGGGTCAGACGTAAAAAAAAAGTTTAACTTTGCTGCATCTCACAAATCACAAAAAATATTTTCATAATCAAAATTCAAAATGCATCAAATAAAATTACCACATTCTGTTATTTTTATATACAACTATGTCACCGACAGTACAATATCGTGGCGCCATGTATCAATGAATCTGATAAAAACCAGATAAGGCTCCATATCAGCCATGTCTAAGTTAAAGCTGATAAAATACCTATTAATCAACAATTTATAGTGCAGGCGAATGGTGTAATGCAAAAAGATAGCGGGTTCAGCCTACACGAGTGTCATAAAAAATGAAAGAATATGGAAAGTTTGATAGATGTATATGAAAAAGATATCTATGAAAGAAAATAAATTAGAACAAGTACTTACGAAGTGTTCCCATTTATGGCACCAATTTTAGCACATTCATGGCCCAAGACGCAGCTGCCAGTATCCGTTCCCGTGTAGAGAGGCTGGGCAGTGAATGCGATATCACACTTCACATCACATCACACTAGTTTGGATGGATGGATGTATGGGTGGATGGATGTTTGTTACCTCTTCACGCCAAAACTACTGAACGGATCGGGCTGAAATTTTGTATACAGATAATTATAATCCTGGAATCAGACATACTTTTTATCCCATAAATCAGTTCCCATGGGAAACGTTCAAAGGTAATTTCACCTTTGAACGTTTCCATAGAAACAACGCGTGCGAAGCCGCGGGCAGAAGCTAGTGATATAATATATTATGGGCACATTTATGGCACCTATATTTTATTCCCAGTTAGATAACCCACAAAGAAATAGTGTCTAGTGATGGAGTTTTGATATAACTTACTGTAAATTTTGCAATTAGATCTTGATATTAGAAATAAACGAATAAACTCAAAATAAACGAGGAATTTGTTCAGTTCACCAAGGCGTTTTCAATTTCTATAACACTCGTATAGAACTGTGGCTAACAGTTAAAATTAATCTTTAAAATCAATTTTTAGGTAATAAATAGGTAATCACGGAGTATATCTACTTATTTCAAATCTGATTGAAGACATAAATTATATGGAGTTTTCCAGATTTACATTATGACGCATGCAATATGTCGACTTGCCTTGCCTACGTCCCCTTTGCCAACGATATAAATTTTAAAGTAGGTGAATTGAAGGGCTTTGCAGAGACCATGTCATTTCGATTCAGCTAATTTTCCTAAACCCTACAAGGGATGGTAAGAAAATACCTCGATTAAAGACTTGTGGGGTTTCTTTATCAATGACTCATTACTGTCAGTTAAGGTATATGATACTGAAACCCATTCTGGGAATTCAGTATGTTATCGTACAAAGGATTAGTGTAAAGTAGGTATAGTACCTAAATAAATAGGAAAACTTAAGTCTAAATGAAAATAATAGAATTTATTGTGAATTTTTGTAGGTATCTCTAGCTTTATTGATATAAATCTACCAGTTCTGGAAAAAAGAGCAGGGATGTTAAAGCATCCAAACTGTACAAACAAGGGCGTTAAAAAGAAAGGACTTTTCAAATCCGATAAATCTGGCAATAAGTCTTTGTTTTTATAGCTTTTATGGCTAAGAACAACCATTTTAGACAGGAAACAAACACCAATCCTAATGAGAAACATGACCAGAAAACACAAAAATGACATAAAACATTCGTATATCTCGGTGAACCTCATATAATAAAATCAGTTTATGTTTTCTATGACCGAGCAAACAAAAGTTCCGAAAACAAAAACATTGTTTACTCGCGGCGTCTACAAAGCAATCCAATCAGTCTTTATTATTGAGAAAGTAGATTTTGTATCTAGAAACTGCGAATGAAAACCTAGAACACAGAGTTACAATTGAGCTATAAACTTGCACAAGGTTGACTGTTACGGCATAATCGTGAAATTTGGTGAAGTAGTGACTTCCAGAAATTTTATTATAACGGTGCAAAATGTCTAGTATATTATATAGATCAGATGGATTTGTTTTTAAAATATAGGTTGAAATTTTGAGCATTTACTTGAAAAATTATCTCTCATAATTTTGAAAAGTTTCCTCTGATAAAACCAGCGAGCCTATAATCTTTTTATCGATATTCATTCTAAATTCTAATATAGCTAAAACTAGATAACATTTGTATGATCAGCCGTCTGTATGTTTGTGCGAACAATTAGGTACTGAGGCGGGCGCCAGTGGGCAAATATTATACACTCGTGGTTATAGCAATGAGATTCTATTTAAACATAGTCATACAATCTGTTCGCCCATTCAGGGTTCCCTTTAAAATATGCTTATCTCATCTCATTGGTTACACATATGTCTTTTCACATATTTTCTTTTTTTTCGCGTGCCACCGTCTATTTTGTTCTTACATGTCCAGTCCATCCCAAGGCCGCTTTTGTACTTCGTCTACTCTTAGAATTTATTTCTGTATTGTTATCTATCTTTGTGTGGTACAATAAAGTATTAGGGGGAAAACTGGAACGCGAAAAATCGTCGAGGGGGAAAACTGGAATTTGAAAAAATAATATTCCAGTTTTCCCCCTTGAAAAATTTTTCTCAAGGGGGAAAACTGGAACGCGAAAAACATGAATTCCAGTTTTCCCCCTTAAGGGGGATTTGTCAAGGGGGAAAACTGGAATAACCCTTATCTATCTATCTATTTATACGTCATCATCAGCCTATATTAGTCGAGGGTGAGGTGAGGTGAGGTTGAGTGCCATCTTTACCATAAGGGCACACGGGGCACGCGCTCAGGACCCCCGTGGTCAGAGAGCCCCCAAAAGGCCGACAACTGAGTGTCTTTTTGTCAACCCTGAGCAGTGACACTCCAATGCACACAAGCTGCACACATAAGCCCTGTTTAGTTTAGGGCTAGCTTATCCTACTTCCTTCCTACTAATATTATAAAGCTGAATGTTTGTGAAATCTGAATTTTTGTTTCGTAAGATCTCCAAAACTATTGAACAGATCAAGATGAAATTTGGCGTACGTTTAGAGCAAAGCCTAACTTAGATAATAGGCTACTTATTATACCGAAAATACGCGTGTGAAGCCGCATAGAAGAATCTTCATGTGAAACCCTAGAGTAGAGTAGAGCGTGTGGAGTGGTCACTCGTGTGTGTGAGTGCCAGGTGGCAAGGGGCGCTTAATAAAGTTTAACGTTCTACTCTTGAGAGATCTCGCCACCCCAGCCGCATCTATTGTAAAAAAAAAAATGTTGTTCATTCTATAGGCAGATGTGTGGTCTTCCTATTTTTTAATTAATCACCAAAACCAAATTCGTAAGCCGCAGCCGCCGCAAACTCCAACATGTTTCAGGGTTCCACTCCTGTCTTTAGCTTACCGCATCCAGCATCTCCCTCCAGTCTTTCGCAGGTCGTTTTCCGACCTGTTCGAGGGTCTGCTGAACATGCCTCACCCAAACAAGAATGGAACCATCAAGTTTGGCGGACTGGCCATCGCAGTGGTGTTGCGAAATACACAGAAGGAAGCCAGCTGCCCTACCTCTGGGAGGATTCCGGCTCTTAAGATATACACGGACTGTATTGGAATGGTCGATTTCGTGATTTCCGAGGCCATATGAATTATGCCTATAATGTAAATCCGATTTCATAAATTGATATGACACTATACCTTTTCTTTGAACCCCTGACATCAGAAATTATTTCATGAATATAAAAATGACGTGTTTTAATTTAATCCTATGCTATCAAATACCTATCTAATCAAGTTTTCAGAAATTAAAGAATTTTTGAATCGTGTTATCAAAGCTGGGTAATTATTGAGGAAGAAAATCTTCGTTAGATTTCACAACTTAGTAGATGTAACAAAAATATACAAAATAAAATATGTTTTTAAATCTAGGAAATTTACATTTCATTTTGTCACTTGTTTTTTCACAAATCTAAGTTAAAATAAGAAAAGTTAATGTTGTTAGATAATTATGAAAATAAGTGAATCTTGTTACGTGGTGGGCGCTTGTTTAACGACAAATGTTTTACCTACATGTAACTGCTAGTTTAAAATAAATCTTATTTTTAGTGCTATAAAATGTAATGTTGCGTGTAAGTACAGTAAAATTTTCCGGTGACCATAGCGTTCTTGGTCCAAGAGCGCGAAAAGGTGTTAAATGCGGCATAAAATTTTTTTTTGAATAAATATTATTTTGTAATTATCTACATCTATATTGTAAGAGGAAAGATTTGTATTTTTGCATGCTGGTAACGAATATACTCAAAAACTACTAGACCGATTTCAAAAATCTTTTACCATTAGAATGCTACATTATCCCTGAGTAGATAACATAAGCCATATTTATATATGTTAAAAAATAAATGTCCACCCATGCGAAGCCGGGACCGCCGCTAGTTGCTAAATAAAAATAGGAAAACTATTGCCGCTTGTTGAGATATACTTCGTTTATTCGCATAATTTATTTAAAGTTGATTTAATTTGTAATGTAGGTAAATGGTTTAAAATCATGTAAAATTCGTGGCGCTTTTGTAACTTAAGCTTCTTCACTGATGGCACGATAAATAAAGTTGTTAAAACTTTATTCCGTTTCCTTACCAAAATATCAAATAATATTTTTTCGTCACATTGAGTAATGCTGACTGCATTGATGTTGTTACGAAACCCAACAATTGCTTATGTGCTTCTTTCATTACATTACACTGGCAGTAAAATCATATAGATATAGATGAAATTTTTAATTTTTTTAAATAAATTAACTACTTATACTTTACATTTGAAACGAAATCTAAAAGAAATTAATAAAACAAAATGATTTTATTTAAGAAAGCACAAATTCCATGATAGTATCCTATACCTTGAAAGCAATGACCTGGCCACCCCCCATCTTGAAATTGTAGGGTAAAGGCTCCGCACTAACCGCATCAGACGGATTTTTTGAGCGTAATGCCGGGTGGTGCGTCTGTGTAACCGAAGTAACCGGATTGCCGACACGACTGTCATTTGCATACAACATTGACATCCGGAGATTTTGTGTTCGAGCTAAAGAATAGCGCGGAGTGCGGGAAGGGAAGAAAGGCGGACAGGGCGGGCGTGCGAGTGCGCTGATCGGCAATCTCAATAACGTTATCCGCACTAAACGAGTCGCCGGCATTGCCGATAGTCCGATGCGTTGTGTGGATCAGTGGACGCATTTCTATGGCAAACCATACAAAGAATACTAAAATCAGTTTGATGCGGTCAGTGCGGAGCTTCTGATTTTTGACGATAGCCTTAACTAGGTGGCCCTGTATAACACAGAGATTCAGTAAGTATAGAAATTCAGAATCGTTCCTATCATTCCGACTCCTTTTAAGTCGATCACTGCCACGTTGAGTCATTTAACTTATAACATACCGCATCCAAGCTTTCTTATTTCAGACAGTAATTTACCAAGGTCTTGGGCTTTTCGCGTGTACCTGAAGCATAAATTTTCAAAATTGTTGGTTGTCGCCCACGACACATTGTTGTAAGCTGTAAAACTAGAATAAGATGTTAAGTTGGGGCTGTTCTTCGGTCATTTTATCGATTTGAAACAGACGGTGAGCGAAGGCTCATTTATGTACTTTGCAGAGCGGGAATTAGGGCTAGGTATTTGTGCTTATTTTAAAATAAGCACTTTCATAAAAGTATTTGAATTTATAGACTATTTGACTTCAATCTCTGTTCAATATTTTATCATCATCATCAGCTTTCAACCTTGTAACCGCAACGCGCTATAGGCAACCGTGCCATCCTAGCGCGAAGGTTACTTACATTTCGGAGTATTACCTATTCCAAAATGTAGAAATCGTACACATGCGCCAAGTCGGAATCATCTGAATTCAATTTAGTTTAAAGTGGATTTTTTTGGTTTGGATCTGGATGGAAGCTCTTATAGCTTTAACCTTAATGGCAGTATTTGTCTTGAAAATCATTATAAATTGTACAGAAAAAGCGTTCGCTCTCTTTCCGATGCAGAGCATCGGCACCAGCCAGGAAGGCAACACTTTATGAAATAACAAGCCATTTATTTCATACGATAACTGTTTGAAATAAATGGCATGTTTTTTCACTTACCGGCGCTGGCAACGGCACGGCTTATATTATGTAGATATATTTGCTTACCCGGCTCGTGCCGTATCGGCAAATGGGAAAACGCTCGTTCGGCCAAATTTTTTATATCAGTTCCTATGGAAAAACGCCTACGATTTGAATACCCTTCCTCTGAATTCAGCCCTGTTCAGCCCAAGCCCCGACTGAAGGAAACCTTTGATTATGGTCACTCTTGTCCTATTGCGTGATACAGCCATTGTGCCGCTCAGCAAATAAACACGGATAGAAGGCAACTCAGTTGTATTATTATGGGCAATATGGACTCTTTATTACCTTGGCCAATAGCGGATTAGCGACTGTAGCTCAACCTCTAAAGGCAGTGGTGATTGTAAAATTGTTCACTTCTATGGTAGGTATATTGAGCGACTAAGCACTGTGGTTGCCCATAGTCAAAGTAGGTAGATGTAGGAACCACATTATTGGTAGGGAAGCATAAAAAATGCTTGCAAACACTGATTCTTTGACGACCGATGTGGCGCGGCGGGCGAAAGACCACCTCGCAGGAGGTTATGGGTTCGATTCCGCCTTGGGACAAATGTTTGTACGATCTGCAAAATATTTGTTCCGGGTGTTCTGAGTATTTTCTATGTATAATTAATAAAAATATCTATCTATGTATTGTATTAATATATCAGTCATCTAGTAGGTACCCATAACACAAGCTCTGTTTAGGTTGGGGCTAGATGATGCTGTATGGATTGTCCATCATTATTTATTATTCTCCTATTTATGAGAGATGGTGGCCAAACGCTTGGCCATCAACATGTACAACAAAAAAAAACTCAGAACTTTTTTAGCGGCTCGTACGAGTATAGCAAGTATGAAGAAATTAAATAACTCATTTTGTTTCTTGGAGCCAAATAATTAATTAGAAGTTAATGCGTGATATTTAGACAGTGAAGCAATCAATGGATTAAAACGTCAAATATGTTGAAAATTCAAAATTTACTGTCGCAGATTTATTAATGAGGTATACATACGAAAAATACCTCCAAGCAATTATTTATGTAGCTTTGAAGCCCATAGGGCTATAAATAATGCTGCAGTATTTTGAAACTTTGATTTCCATGATTTACGTTTGTTTTGTTTTGCTAAAGAAATCGAAAAGCGGAATTTTCCGAATAACCAGTCGAGGAAGGACTTTGCTTGTACATACCGTGGGTACAAATAAAGGAAATGAAATGTGTACGCAAAGGTCAACCATTTTTGGGCCATCGAGCGGTCAAACTTGTCGTCGGTCAAGGCGACATCGTCTCGTCTCGACCAAATCGATTTACGTCAAAGGTACACAAGGTGCTTTATCGAAGTGCGTACTGAACCTACCATTGGTTCATTAGATTAATTTTTTTTAATGTATTTTGTTGAAAGGTCAATTTTGAATCTAGGTAAGTATATCGATTAAGTCGAATCTAGGTGGGGTACCTATAGCAATCTCTTTATTTTTTTCTGGTGCATTCCTTTTTGAACGTCCGATCACAATTTGTTCCGAACCATCGGTCTCAAAAACAAGCACTAAAACAAAATTTAAATTATTAAAATGTGGGTTACCAGTTTACCCACTTAGCATGTTTATTTGCTTTTGATAGTTGTGCTGGACAGGTCGACCTAAACAAGGAAAATTTGGAACTAACGGAAGCAGGAAGTCAAGTGTTTTGAAATTTTAAGTAACGATGACTCGATGAGGTCAATAGTACCAACAATAAGTGGTTTATTTTACAAAGAAACGATTTGATACAAGGTAAGCACGATCGAGGTGTGACTTGCGTGGCTCTTGTGGAAAATCCATTGACGGTCGAAGTGTTTGTCGGAAAATTCGTTAACCTCTGGTGTTTGATGTCCTAATCAACAAGAGGGATAATTAAATTTTTGTGCTTGACAGATCAACTGTCAAACTTCGTGCCGTCGCCGTTGCGTTCAGTTCTGTTGTTCAGAATAGAACGTCATAGTTGACCATCAAAATGTTTAAATGCTTGAACAATTGTTTATTCTGACTGTACTTAATGCATTACAAAAATATGCAAGGCAAAACAAGAACTCAAAATAGGGCAAACATGGAATAAAATTATTAAAAGATCCATAACCTAATTTCGAGGCAGACAAGGAATATAATGTAGGGCGAACGTGGAATTTTACATGTGGGGCAAAACTCTTCGAGGCGAATGTGGAACAAATCCACAAAACACTAACTCCTCCAAAAACAAAACACTAACTGCATTTCTGTTTTTGATTGATAAAATTGTTTCGATTAAATGTATAGGGCGACACAAGGAAGTTCACCTTTCTTGATAAAACAAATGAGAACCAAAATAACGACCACTTACGATGACCTCCGAATGAAAGCTTCTTGACATCTCACAGATAGAGGCCGTATTTATACAAAACTGATCGTTTATAGCTTTTTTATTTTTATTAGGAAACAATATTGTTTTCATACGATATACCTATCTTCTTATATATAAAAATGAAACCCGTTTCGCGTTGTCACGGCATCACGCGTGAACGGCTGGACCGATTTCGCTAATTCTTTCTTTGTTGTGTTTGTTATTGTCAGGAGAAGGTTCTTATGAAAGAAAAAATTAAGAAAGTTGGAAACATAAATTTCCACGGGGGCGAAGCCGCGGGGCGCAGCTAGTATCGAATAAAAACAATTAATACGCACAAATTAGGTCCTGTTCCACGTAATATTTTACAACCGTAAAAACCATGTCATTGTCCAATTTTAGTATTGGTAGGTTTTTAGCGAATTTTATGTAAATTAAAAGGATTTGTCAAATTAGCACGAATATTAACTGGCGCCACATCGGTCGTTAGCGTTTTTGCGAGATTATTTTTATTGTGAACTTTGTAAGGTTTTTATTGTTTATACTGAGTCTATAACCAAACTTACGGTTGGCAAAATCGATCGACTGTTTGTTTATTTTCTGACTAAATCTGGTGTGGTTTATTCTTTTCTCGTGGGTGTAATTAATAACAAACAATACTAAAACAACATGGTTCTAATTATGTTCAAGCACGTCTGATGTACCCACACCTACATATTTTATAAGCTATGAAACGCTTAGTTAAAATGCAGGGTTGACACAAGCTGAACAAATACCTGCTTACATAATATTATGGTTATTATTCGGTTGGTCTTTTATAAAAATAGTTGGCCTAACTGATTTTGATCAAGCTTTGCGGCTTCGTAGGCGGTTTTTTTTAAAATAACCTTTGATGCTATTCTAGGGCTAGGACTACGTGCGTGGCAATAAATTCTTTATTATAAAAAAGCCGTGTGGTGCTTAGAGCTGTGGTGCTGGCTTAGAATTCGTAACACCACAACTCTTCCTGCGGGTGTCGTAAAGCAGTAGATTAAGGGAGATCCTGCGTGGGCGGGCAGCAGCGCCCCCTGCAAAACAATTTTACCACTGATTTGCGATCCCCAACACGCAAGCCCAGCGTGGGGATTATGGATATTATAGGATGAAAATCAATAAGGCAGGGGGACGCCTGCGTCCAGTAGTGGACCAGTATGTCCAGTATGTCGTTTTGTGGACCAGTATGTAGTTTTTATTACATTATGACATTATGTAGGTTTCCCGAGAATGAATTTTTTAGCTGCAATCAATTTTGTCTGTTATTTAAAAAGTACCTAGGCGTGTACTGAATTAAAACGAACATGGACATCGCTTCACTTTACACGCTACGCATAACCAATCAAGTTTTTGTTATTAAATTACCTATAATATAATGAATAGTAAGACCCAAAATATTTTTTACTTTACGAAGACGTTTAATCGTGTCCGATGAAGTTATCTCATAGTTCATGCACTTATAATGTGGCAGTAAAATATTTTCGGGTTAAACCAGAGCAATAAAATTGCTATCAAAGTTACGCTTGAACTTCATTAATTGTTTTGAACGAGATAAAAGTATAAAAGTTATAAACGTTAATTAAAAACAACTCGACATTAGTTTTAATTTTTGTGAGACACATAATCATAAATCAATACCGAAAAATAGTGACAGCATCAATGTTGTTCCTCACCTCAACAGCCTATATTGGTCCACTGCTGGACGCAGGCCTCCCCCTGATAAGTGCCTTAATGGCTTTTATCTCATGGGGAGTAATGCACATAATCCCCACGCTGGGCACGCGGGCTGGGGATCGCAGTTTGGTAGTGGAATTGTTCTGCAGGGGCCGCTGCTGCCCGCCCCCAGTGGATATCCCTAAGTCGCCTTCTTACGACACCCGCGGGACCAGTTGGGGTGGTGCAAATTCTAAGCCGGCACCACACAGCAAATGTTGTACTACCTAGGTGAAACCTCTAGATAAATAAATAAATGTGGGTATACGTTTTTTTGAAATTTTTTATGTTGGATATATCCGATATCATAACTTTATTGTCCACGACGCACATGACCGTCTGCAGCTCAGAGAAGCGAGCAGCAGTGAATACGTTAAGCAACTAAGCTAAAATTTAGAGATACAGATACATTCTTACAGCGACTTAGGTTTTCCAATAGGGCTTATCATGACGCATAAATTAATTATCACTTGACCGAGAGCATAACTTCCTATACACCAGGCAGACCATTGACACATTCTAAAAGCATGAAACTAAAACAATAGAACGAAACGAGCGTTTTACTCGAAACAACTTGTTTTTATCGACTGCGGCGCGCTGCCGCATTGACCCATTTTGATAACTCCAACGGCGATTGTGAACGTCTATGCTCAGGTGTTTTGGTTTTTTTTCTTTGGCGAATAGAACCTCATTATTATCATCAGCCAGTATCTTCCCACTGGGCGAGGTCTTTTACAATCTGTGGCACTCAAATCAATCCTGTACTGAGCCCAGACGACAACTCTTTGTTTATAACCCCCGACAAAAAGAGAGGGGTGTTATAAGTTTAACGTGTCTGTCTGTGTATTTGTGTATCTGTCTGTGGTATC
The DNA here is from genome assembly GCA_963564075.1 of Eupithecia subfuscata. Classification (NCBI taxonomy): domain Eukaryota; kingdom Metazoa; phylum Arthropoda; class Insecta; order Lepidoptera; family Geometridae; genus Eupithecia; species Eupithecia subfuscata. The sequence continues at coordinate 11,052,870 of OY751109.1, read as the reverse complement.
GTAGCTCCCATACGGATGAACCGATTTTCGTTTAGTTTTTTTATGTCATAGATAATTTTATCCCAAGTGTTCTTAGCCATGTTTCATGAAAATCTGTCAGGGGGTTTTAAAATTTATAATTTTATTCTTTTAATATAATTAAACAAATCAGAATAATATTTAAGTTGGCATCTACTGTAGAATTCCGAGAAACTGTAATTATTACAAAATAAACCGGCCAAGTGCGTTGCAGACTTGCACACGAATGGTACCGTACCAGTTCACTTGAAATCTTTTCTTTTAATTATGATATCAACCATTACTTATTTGAATTGTTATCCAAATTATTTCCAAATTTTATTAAGTACAAAGATTACCAAGAGTTTATATTTTTTTGGAAAGTCTTATCGATTACACGAAATTCGTTATTTAAAAATGGAAATAATGATCATTTATGATTACCTAAGTCTAAAGAATTTCCCGCTGTAGGAAAATATCAAGAATAAACAAAGTTGAAGTACCTACATAATGAGTAGGTATCTAAGCTTGGAAATGCATGTGGCTCAGCATAAAGTTTAAATAATATTATTTTTGACTCAATAAGCGAGAATAAATATTTAAGCACCAAAACATTTAAGTAGTTGGCTACCTAAATCGCTAACCCTACCGAAGCGCCATCCATAATTTTTTTTGACACTGGAATTCCCGTGTAAAGTGAAAACTTTGTAAGGTCACCAAAAAAGCCTCGGTGCACACTATCTCAAACACACGCACACACTAAAAACTTAGCTTATAAGTTTATAATCAAACGAGGTTTTTATCTGCTTGGAGTCGTAGTCGTTCGCCGTACGTCGCGGAGCGCGCATGTCGCTAAGCTAACCGACATAAACACGGACGTGAAAATATCCCCACCCTCAAGAAAAATATAAAGAATTCCAAGTTTGAATTCAAAGCGCCCGGAACCGAAAACGCCTTTGACGATACAAGTGTTCCATTTCTAAAATTTGCGCCTCGCTGGGCCTATTCGGAAAATTATGAAAGTGTTCAGTACGTGTTTGCCTTCAGTGCGTTCGTTCAGTAACTTTTTTTTCAAAGCGACTACAAAAGCTATTGTTCCAGTTCGGTTTGAATTGTAACAAAAACTGTTTTCAGTGTTTTGTTCAAATGTATGAAAAGTGTGTTGAAAAATTATTACGTAAAAGTGGATTGTTCAGTTTTAATCAAGGAAAAGCGGTTGGGCAACTCAGTTAGATGTATGTTCAACATAATATACAACGGGACACAACATGACGGCAAAGTTTGGCTATGTAAGTACTTATACTCTAGAAAAGTGTGCATTCATCACTGACCAGTGCGTCCGGCGTATTAATTTATTTGATGAGCCGTAGTGCAATTTTATTAGAATTTTATCGGTCTTGTTGAAGCTATCAGACAATAAAATCTAATCGATATAGACATGTCTTTAACTGATTATGTTGTTATTAATATAGGTGCTATACATTTTCTATAGATACATTCGTTTAGAAGGCGTCTATGTTTTCATTTATAATACTTTTATTATGAAGGAAAACTCCTTCAAATATCTTTAGAATTTGCGATAAAGCAACTATTACGTTGTTCGTACTTATCCAAAGGAAATGATAATGAAATTACTTATATCAAACGCACTTTGATTAGGTACTTACTGAAATTTATATTTTCTACTCAATTATCTTACAGCTATTGTTTTTCAGAGTTTTTCCGAAATTGTTGCTAGGCATGATTTTTAAGGGTTTCCTTGGGTAACAAGGAGGGGCCCATCATTTTCCTTTTTCCCGGTACATTAAAGGTACATACGTACCTTGTACATATGTATATATGTACCTACAAAATTATGTCCCACACACAAAACACAAGTATTTTCTTTCATAGACATAGACACTGATTCAGCTGTTTGCATAGTCGATGCTGTCGAAACAGAAAAAAATACTTATGCAAACTCGTTGTTTGGTTTAAAGTTCAAAAAAATTTCTACCTTTGATTTATTGTGAATGAAAGACTTGATTGATTGAAATGAGGATCAAAATATTTATCAAACGGTTGTTTCATATTTATATAGCACTTCAAAATCTTGTAAGCCTATTGTACATAAAACCTTCATAAACATTGGATTATATGACAAGCATGCATAAATGCAAATATTGGTATGCGAGGTCTTTCAACTTGACCTAATTCATAGAGCCTATGGAACATTTTTCCCTATCATTGTCATCATTATTTTATCTCTTCTGATCTTTACACTCACAAAATATTATTAGCAAATTAAATGATGTTATTAATTACTGATGATGATGCTATACATTTTAAGAGTAAATAAATAATAATATAATAAATTAATAAATAGGAGAATTTACATAGGTACGATGAACATGGGGTTGGAACTTGGGAACTATAAATATTTTGATGTAGGTTTATACATAGATATCTTATCTATATTCGTCGTCACTTTATTTCCGTGTCGGTGTTTAATTTTGAATTTAACCTTTTCTAAGTGCACATTTATTGTAGTTATACTTATAAAATACATATAAATACAAAATGTTACGAGTTTTTTATTCTTGATTCGTACTAACTAGAATGTTTTTTTTTATCACAATGGTCAATACCATAATGATACAAACATAAGTAAGGTGCCTAACTTTCAGTAGCTATATTTAGATCTAAATTCCTTCCTAGACATTTTTTGCAAACAAAGGGGTTCCAAAACCAAACATACATACCAACGTATCTTTACTTTCTTCAAATATATTGTACTCTAGAACTAAATGTAGAAATTAATGATTATGTCGGGTATTTATCGCGTACCTTTTGTTTTATTTCCCCTACGTCTACTTAATCATTAACTATGTTAACAAATCGCGAAAGTTTAAAAAGTTTTAAATGTAGAAAATTGGCAAGTTAAAATTTTCTATATATTGTTATGCAATTACAATTCGGTGCAGACTCGAAGGAATCCATATGGTGTAATAGATAGGTAAACAACTCTATTGTTTTGAATTAAGTAAAACAACAACAAAAAAACTAGCGTCCACGCATATAATACAATACACTCCAAAGTGAGATGTCAGTGCAGATCCCAGTTCCCCCACTCAGAATTAGCGTCCACGCAAAATATGCATTGGCGTGAAATAAAAAGTCAAATTTTACTGTTTAAAATACAAAATTTATCACAAATTGATTTCAAAAATCCAAATTATTTAGTTTGATTCGTATCTTGGCGCGGTTTCGCTGCTTTCCGGAAGTTGATGCTTTACAACACATTTCATGCATCTCTTATTAGGTATGTATATGTATATAATAAATTAGATTCTCTTAAAATTATTAATTTTTAAACGCTTCGCTTAATTAATTAAGCCTCACGGAAATTACTTTACCAGTTTTTTATAATTAAATTACAGAGTGCTTGCAACGTTTAATTTGGTTGCTTAAATAATAAAATAAGTTTATTGAAAAGTTTATAAAATACATAAGATTTTATTTCCGGTTTACAAAACTTGTTTTTTGGACGGATTAGTTAGTACTTCAGCCCATAAGATTTTGGATCGCGCAAGTCGAAGTGAAAATTCAAAATAAATCAATTTCGTCATTTATTTTATAATTAATTAAGACGGCGATTGCCAATTATACCAATTGATTAATTTTAATTTATATACACAATGAAACACATCAGACTTACATATTTTCATAATTTTTTTTTTGTATATAAGTATATTTTCACTATAGTCACTATCAAAACTATAAAGATTAGATAGATAGCCGTTAGCCAATCTAATGAAATCTTTTAACTATGAGTTATTAGATTATCCTTAAAAACACTGAATACTTGTAAATTTGTAAGTTTCAAAATGCAAATTATGTCAAGACAAGTATTTAAAATTAAATCAGAAACTACAAGCAATTGGAATGTTGTCCCATACCTATCATCTCGATATTAATACTCTGGAGGTGTCAAAACACAGGTAGTAAAACCATTTGCCATGTATTTTTATTGTGTTGGTCAAATGATAACTTAGGAATGCGACCCACCATGTCACTGAAATATCTACTTACTTGAAACGTATTGTATCTTTGTAATTTTTCTGACCTAAAAGTTGCATGGTGAACAAGTACCTAATTTATTTTATGAAATTTAATTTTTCATTCTTATTTAAATCTGGTTGATAAAAAGATTCTCTGGCAGGATGTAATTTTAGTTGTGATTTACAGGATTGTAATAAATGTATGACAATAAAGATGATTGTATTGATATCATGGAATTTACCTTTGGTTTAGTAGAAATTCAACTTTATGCGAAACATTTATATTATTATTGCGTTAATTGCTTATATCAACTGCATGTAAATGTGATGTCTTGTCTAAGTATATGCAATAAAGATAATAAGGATGTAATGATCAGTAGATATTTAACGAAGGTCCTCTATGTTCTTGGGTGTCTCATAATTAACTAACTTACTTCTGCCGACATTTATGTGCTTACCCGAATTTCAGACTACCCAACCCACTTAGACATTTACCTTGGCAATATCTGGTCGGGGTCAGTGACTTTTCGTGTCATTTGAGTAACAAAAATCTGCTTTGTTTTACTTATTGCGTTACCTAGGTATTTTTAAAATAATTGAATTAAATTGAAATATAAGGTTTATGTTATCATTCTCGATAGTGAGTAAATATTTATAACATTAAGGATTTTATTAACATAAGAAATCGATTATGCCTTGTCTCAGTTCTGAATTATAGACTAATAAATCTATATTGATGTCTCAATATTTTAAAAATCATAATGTGTATAATTAATTAAAAAAGTTAAAAAATGGTCAAACATGTATGAGACCAAATTCTTTAGGTGTCAAAGTTGAAATGGAAGATTGCGGATGCAGAAAGTACTTTTTAGGTGTTTTGGATACAAAATCAGAAACAACACTGACTTAGAATGAGATTTGCTGGAAGAGAACTCTTTTTAGGATTAGATTAAGTTCTCATTTGTCTCCTCATCTATTTATTTATTTATTACTAATCGGTCCATGAAATACAAAATGTCAAATAGCATAACGTTACACATTGAAAGCATTTACATAAGAATAATGCGCCAGTCCTTAGAATATAATAAGAACAGTTTTCAGAACTGGAAATACAGAAATATCTGCATCTGCCGATTAAGGATCATAAATCATTTCTAATCAGAATGTCACTGTCATTTCAACAAACGCTATAAGTACCGCGCCCAGTAGCATCATACCTTCCATACTCGTAGTATATAGGAACAAAAACATGGTTCAAAGGCCATCTAATCAGGCTTAGGTAATCGATGTAATACCAAGACGTGGATAAGGCACGTAGAGAGTTGACATTCTTGCTGGACGCACTCGGTTACTTATTTTAAAGGTGGAAGACTTATTTTAAGTGTGGAAAAATAGAAGGTCGCGTAACTAGATTAATAAAAACAACTGAAGAAAACTATCTAAAAAAGCAAATTAAGTACATAGAGAAAAAATACATAAATGGAAAGTAGCATCAAAAGCAGCGAATATTTTATCAGCTTGGCGGTGCCTTAGCATTTTCTCACAGCATGTAGTTAAAATGGTATTATTGTATGATCTGTCTGATCTGGTCGGCGCTTGTGTGACTGGTATAGAATTCTGAAAGAATAATGATCGGGGAAAATGGTACAAATAAATTGTTGTTGACAGACGCTGTTGAGCTGCACCAGCATTTGTTAGATAGCATGCATATATACAATACACCAAATTGTTTAAAAATATTTTGATTATGTTCTTTTACTTGTTCGGCCCCTAGCTTCGCTCGCATTGTTTTTATGGAAACGTGTAAACGTTGTTTATTTCTTTACCATGATCTGTGAGATAAAATGCTTATCTTATTCTAGGTCTAGACCTACATCTATGCATTTCAGCTCGATCCGTTCAGTAGTTTTGGCGTGAAGACATAACAAGCATCTAAACATCCTTACCTTCGCTTTTATAATATAAAGTGTGATATTAACTAAATGTTTCTTTTTTCCAGGTTACCACAGCTTGCCGTCTCTGCGAAGATATTGTGCCTCCTGATGGTGAGTAAATAGTTATTATTTAGGGGTTTAAAACATTGGTATGTCTTACAAACGATATTTTATTTGTATAACTTTAGATATTAATAATATTCTGTGTGAATATGAGTACCATGACAAACCTCTTTAGGTTTTTCTGGTACACAACATTTATTATTATATCATACGAGTATATTATTATACACTCATTTATTCTTAAATCTCGTTATAAAATACATTTTTTTGTATAGAAAATAAAATATTATAAAACTATTCTACTGTAAAAAATATATCAAAACGGTGAATCACCGGCCGCGAAGCTAGGCTCAAGCGGTCGGTGACTAGGGCTGCAGAGGAACTTCCTGACGATGCGCGCCGAGTCCAGAAGTACCGCCTTTTGAATCTGGCCCTAGGTCCAACTTCCTAGCGAGAGTCTCTATTATTATTATTATGTTTGTAAGGAATAAAAAAACCGTATGTATGTGTGGCTAAACCAGTGTTAGAGGATTATTGATTTCAATTGAATTCACTATCATTCTATTCACATTAGCTCGGCATAATGAGAAACCTTCACCGGTTAGTCGGATTGTGAGTTCTCTTGATAATAGTGCGACAATTTTGTATGGAATTTAAGGAAATAAAAAAAAAGGAAGTAAAAATGTGTTTCCACATTTTTACCATTTCCTTTGTTGTGCAAGTAGGTATTCGATTTTCAACTTACCTTCAGACAGGGAAAGAACTCACCGATAAGAATCGCATAGATACTGATCTTATCTTAATCTAAATGAAAACAAAACAAATCGTTAAAATATGTGAAAAATAGCCGTACAAAAAACATAAAGCTAATGAAATAAACCAACTCCATAAAATTAAAGCGATGAATTAACAAATTATCAATCAATTTATCAGGTATGCAAATTGAATTTGTCTAGCAATATTGATTAATGTGACGCTCTTCAATATTGAAATATTAGCTATCTGGGTACACTGACATTGAATTTTTGAATCCGGAAATCTGGCGAAATAACATCAATGTACCTAATACACGAACGTCATTTTGCAATGACCGCCTATAACATATATCGGTTACGTTAATTATCAGTGCCATTTGGTGGGAGGTTCCCTTTGCCCTTGATTTCATTGAGTCCTTTTATCAAATCTGATACAGTGAAAATATTATCAAAGGAATTATTTTTTCAGAAACCTAAAGTCACATGTATTATATAACACTTTTAATATACTTACACCTCGAGGTTAAAGATAAACATAGATAAATTATGTAGTGACGAGCGAGTGATAATATTTGGTATTAACACCACATCTTCGAACGTCGTAATCCTTACTATCTTTCAACGATACAATGCCAATAGTCACTATGAATTGAACTGATGGGTTGAATGGACACTGGCCTCCTCCAATGTGCATCATTTCACACTGTCGACAGCGTCACATGATCATGCATACATACCATCAGATGTTGCAGCGTCATTATCATCATCAGACCTAAATTCTCGCTAGTTGCATTTGACCGGCACATTAAATTTTCTTTTCCCTTTCTCATTCTTGTTGCAGCCTATTTCCGCGAAACCATCAGCCGACTAGACTAATCTACTGTCTATGATACCCGACATTACGCGTGCGCACTACCACTTACTATAACTATGTTCATATACTATCATTTGCCGTGATTACTGCGCAAACACTTTACCGTAGAATGAAGAAATTTGCTCTTATTGAACGGTGTCTAATATGTGTTTTCAATTATGGAGATAGCTCGTAAAAGTCGAGTTGTATTAACGTCTAGTCGATAGTAGAGCTTAATTTGCGTAGTAAAGCTTTCAAAGTTTTACTAACTTTACTGAATATGCCAATAGAAAATTTGTATGGTTGATGGTGGATGAAATTGGAGGCATAATAAAGAGTATAGTTAGTTAATGAGTACCTAGTAATTTTATGACTAATATGATTTTTTTACAAGTATGTCAAAAGCATGATGAGCAGCTGTAAAGTAGTAAGGTTTGCAAACAAAACAACACATTGCTGTTTGCTATTTAGCACCAGATTATGGTTCACCTTACGGACTTCATGAATCATTTCTGCACACAAACATTTTCAGCAAAATAATATTTACCTGCCTTTTCAGTGTAACATTTTTTTTATCAAACCTAAATTATGAAAAACTATTTCGTATTCTGGGTATCTAGGATGGGTGGTGGGTGGATTGGATTATCTTGGTTTATTAATGTCATTGATAGCATTTCTGCTTATTTATCTCTTAGGCCAACATTTTACAAAGTTACAAAGTAGTAGAAATGTTGGTCATAACTTATCATAATGTTTAAATACCATGTCTCTGGCGCCAACTGTAGTCTTTGCGTCACCTATTACCTACTGATTACCGTTAGTTTTTGAGTGGTCACTAGATCATAAGTCTTCAAACACGACCTAAAAAGTAATCTCGAAATATTTAAACTCTTTGTTTATGCCTATATTATTAATAAACGAATGACATAAGGCATTTATAATTTCTATGACTTGTTGGTTGTTAACCTATGTTTGTTTATAAAGTTTTACTATCTGCTCGAGTAATTTCATAGTCGAATCGGAAAACGATGATTTCCACTTATAGACGAGTAATAAAATGTTTAATTTTGATTCGCTTTCAACTCCAGTTTAGCATTATTTACGGTTCGTTATCAATGTGTGTGGCCGATGGATATTATCCGACTAGGTAGGTCAAGATAAAAAACCTGATTACACCGATCTATTCTACAAAAATTAGGCTATCAAGTTAAATAATAAAAGGAAGTATAAGCTTTGGATTACACTGATAAGATTTTTGAAGGGATATGCCTATTATACACCTTTCAAAAATTACATTTAATCATATACCTTGAAATAGATGTTATTGTTCAATTAACTTTATAGATTACTGACATCGCTTACTGACTCGTAAACAAATTTGCACACATCAAGGCTTTTTAAGGTTATATAACACAAAAATATCAAGATCATCTAAATATTTGTATGTGCCGGACGGATGTGCTACAATAATATTTGCTTACTTATTGACACGAAGGTTCTTTCATGTGTAATATTATTATTTAGTGGAGGCTACATTCTTTTGTTATTTTCAGTTTCATTGGATATTAACCGTTAAGCCAAAGTCCAAGATGTTATAGGTTAACTTATAAAATATCGTTGGTTATCTTTGAAAAAAAATATGAGGAAGTTATCGACTGTACTCCTATTGGGCTTATCATTTTCCACCCCTGAAGCATTACTCACGCTTAATTACGCGTCCAGCCTACCAAAACTATCGGAGGCAAGTGTATTGGAAATTTTCACGGCTCTTGAACAGATATCGGCTGATATGGGATAAGCAGCAGGGCGGGCGTGCTGCTTAAACCGATGGTGAAATTACATTATACAAAATCAAAATTTTCAAAATCAAAAACTCTTTATTTCCATAAATACAATAAATGTACACTTAGAAAAGGTCAAAATAAAAAACTAAACACTGACACGGAAATAAAGTGATATTTTTTGATTTCTGTCGCTTCGGTATGTAGACTAAAGTAAAGAAGCGACGAAGAAACCTTTAGCCTGTTAGTTGTTATTTTTCGAGTTGGAGCAAAACCCGTCCCAAGCTTTTTTGTCCTCTAGATAATCTGATATTTTATAGTAAGCCTTTTTGCACAGCAAGGTTTTGACAATTTGTTTGAATTTATTTACTGATAATTTTTGCAACTCACTAGGAGTTTTGTTGTAGAAGCGTATACATTGCCCTTTAAAAGATACATTTATTTTGTGTAGCCTAGTTGTGGGCACAGCGAGTTTATGTTTATTTCTGGTATTAAAATTATGTTTATCGCTATTTTTAGGGAACCGATTTATATTTTTATGAGTGTACAATAAGTTTTCATAGATATATTGACATGGTACTGTCATTATGTTTATTTCTTTGAATTTATCACGTAGAGATTCTCTAGGACCCATGTTATAGATAGCCCGAACAGCCCTCTTCTGCAGCACAAATACGGTGTTAATATCTGCAGCGTTCCCCCACAGCAGTATACCATAAGACATAATACTATGGAAGTAGCTGAAATAAACAAGTCTAGATGTATCCATACCCCGCTTCCACGTCTCATTCCTCTCAAGTTTGCAGTGAAGTTGCCCTAAAATAAATTAAACCCTTCAAGGTACTTGAGCTCAAAACCCATAAAACCAGTTAGAACAAGGAATCACAAAAAGAACGAAACAATCAATATTAAAAAGTAAATCCGGTATTGTTTACAAAAAGTACCGTGAAATGCAATATGGCTAAATAGTGACCGCGACGCGGTAGCGTACGCTTTCCCACCTGAATATGACACCGCACTGCCCAGAACCAAACGTCTTACAGAACACCTTGAGAATAATGTAAACTGACCTTTTTATCGATAGAATAGAATTCAAAATTGCTGCGTAATGGTCCTTGAACCCCCAGCGATGGATTAGCTGAGCACGGCTGACCCATTAAAACGATCGATTGTTTCCTTATTGTGGTGCCCTGGACGGCTGGTTCTTATAATTACAGAAGTCTTAAAGAATGCAAAGTGTTGAACCGTTTTAACCTAGTGGCAACCGATCGCGAATCATTAGAATCGGACGAAGAAATTTCCCATGAAACAACCACATTGAAGTATTGGTCGTTGAAATGCTGCCGACATTAATGCAAACATCTTTGTTAAATTAATATTTGACTAAAAGCAGATTACTTATATCAGACACCTGCTTAAGGTGCTTGCTTTTTAATCAGCTAAAGACGCACATTTTCCTCAATATTTTGAAATCCCAATTTAGTTAATGTTGATAGGTAAGTACAAATTTCTCAACCGGTTAATCCAAGTATTGGAATTATGCAAGAATGTGATCCAAGATTCTGTGGAAGACGTGTGTCGCCTTACTAATTAGTGTATAGATACGCGATTAGTATAATCAGAAGCGATGACGAGACGAGACTGATTTGTGTACAAATGTCCCAGACAAATAGTCTCTCTCTTCTTCAAGGACTTCAGATAACGCATTGCATTATTATGGAATGTATGTTATCGTTAAAAAATCTGACCTGGAAAAAACAGAACACAGGCTAAAATTAGGCCTGGCAAATGAACACAGGATTCATTTTAATATGTAAGTGTAGGTAAGGTCTATCAACAGACGGCACCATGATGTTTTAATCAAACAATATTACAGCACCTCATCATCAAATCAAACAACTGCTCACGCGCAGTTAGCGTGATGGTATTTTGACAGAATTTTGTTGAGTTAAACCTTTCGATTCGGGTTTCAACAAAGGGAAGTTAACAAACAAACCCCTGTCGGCGATGGGGTCTTAATTCTGGGTTTTCCACTTAAAAGGTTATTGTTTGATATCAACCACACATGAAAGCAGCTACCCCTATTTAGCCACATGATTTGGATTTCGGATATGGGAACTACCTGACTACTAACTAAGTCCAAGATTTGTGGATTTATCTTTTCAATTTACGACTCACATCCGCCACATACCTACATAGACACAGACACTGCAAATTGTTTGCGACCTTAGTCTGACTGATCTGAATCAAATAAAGTCAGACTAGTTTCGAATTCCCACCTGACTACAATCAGCCTATCAATAAAGAAGTCACGAACATCAGATAATCTGGCGACAAATAAAGGAGATTCAAATTATCGAGGTTAACGAGTAACAAACTCGTGAAGTTCAGAAGGTCGGTCAGATTTGATTGGTATCGGCGTAATGAGGTGTTTGGCTGGCGCCGGGTCGGTTAGAAAGGGTCCCGTTGTAAAGGTGTCAATAGCCAGGTACTTTACACTAGTACTTTCATGTGTGGTCTTTCGAGATGCTCTAATTGCGGAGTGTAGGAGAGTATTGTTGCGGTCTTAAGTATATCTAAACTATACGTCCGTCAAGCCATAGCCAGTAAAATACTTATAGGAAGTCCATAAGTTTTTTTATGTTTGTAACGCGTGTGTTCGGGAACTAGTCCAAAACTGAATTTGGTAATATATGTTCTTTATTTTCAAAGAAAATTACAATCAAATAATAGAAATAAGTGAGAACTAGTATTTACAATTGAAACAATTGAGCTAACTGCAGACTGTTGCAAACAATCTATAGGAATACTGAATTTAATTAATTTGGGAGCTATATTATCTCGGAGGTGTAAAGGCTTAGCATTATCGAGGCACTACGCGAAGGAACGCGTATGCATGTAGTGTAGTTTTAAAGACCCGGCCGAAAGTGTACAGTCAATATTCCCGTAATACTAAACTTTGACTACCTATACAGGGTGGCACATTTAGATCGGTCAGTATGGGAAAAACTGAAACTATAAGACATACGAAGATATGTTCTTAGGAACCATTTTATCGATTTTGGTAACAAGAAAACTGCATTCTACATTTAAAAAAAACTTGTACTCAGCTCGGGAATCGAAAAATAAAACTAACACTATTTATATTTAGATATCGATTGTGTAGGTCTTAAGCAGTAAATGTTACTATGAAACATGATGTCTAAATGAATAAAATGCATGGTTTTCATATTCTTTAATTTACTTTAGCAAATTTTCGAAATGACCACCATGGTTCCTAAGAAGAGATCTTCGTATGTATAAGACATACGAAGAGTTAGAGAGAAAGTTTCAGACTTTCCCAAACTGACCGATCTAAATGTGCCACCCTGTATACTTTGTCGTTATGGTTTATATTATTAAACCTATCATTAACAACTTCCTTTTCCCGAGTATAAGGTTTAGGTGACGTTTTCAAATAAGATGATATTTTGATGATGAAACTGATATACTTACCTCACTTATCTTTCGATGGTCATCTAACGGATGTCATAATTATTATCTTGTTAAAGGTTCCATTCATTTCTGTAGCACTAAAGATTAAAACATAGTTCACACGAAGTTAAAACAAATTATTTGTATCAAATTGAGGAATATTGTTTGCTCTGATTTTTAAATTTTATCCTCTCATTGAATGCAACGTAAAAATGGGGTTTTAAGGATGTATTCGTTCCTAGTCAAAGCCCTCCAAGTTCTACAAAAATTGCGAAAATTGCAAATAGGCTAAAAATTTATAGTTGCTGATTGATTCATGATGCCACTTACCTTCCACGTCATCCAATTGATGAAATCAAAACCCATAGAATCAACCGTGAAAATGAGTAACCCTGGCGTAAATCATTGTTTTACAAACGGCTTATCGTTCATGTAATTTGCATGACCACGTTCACTGATAGTGGGAACACCTCATGCCAGACGATGACGATAAATGATTTACGAATTTCACAGTCGAATTGGATTATGGTAGAAACTGGATGCGACTTGACTTTTCCCGCAAAAATATGGTACAAATTCGAGATAAACTCCAAAATCCCCCCCCTGATCCTGATCTAATACACGTGTAAAATTCGTTCATTTAACAATACCGTCTATTGGCAAATGTTTTGCTTATGAAAGCTCATGACTGTTGATGGGTAAATAGGTAGCGCCAAATAGTGCTGGAAAGGCCTATTCTATGTTATCAGTTATCAAACATGTTGCGTGACACATAACACGAGTATCTGGTCTTACATGAAAATTTGATGCACAGATAGCAAAAACATTGATGGTAATGACGCAACCTTTGTACAAGTAATTCAAGGAAATCCCTAAGAAATACTCTGTAATCGCAAATGCAATGTGTTGATTCACAGAGGCACAATGATCTTAGCTTGTTATGATTTACTAAGACTCGGTAAGGCTTAGATAAGATTACAGAGGTTGTAAACCCAATGTTAATAGTAGCGAGTTACAACTAACAAGGTTTCTGCAATTTCCTACTACCATTTCGAGACACCCCTTCAAGGATTTCATGGCGACAGACGTTACTCAGAGACTGATGTTCTGAATCATCGATAAAGATCTGTTCTTCTCTCCTGATTCGCTTTCCCTCCTTCAAATTTTATTATTTATATCAGTATTATATTAAGGTCAACTGAAAATCGAATTGCTAGCTTGCGGCCATAGTTTCACACACAGTAATTTAAGTTGGTTTCTTATTCTTTGGTTTCAGTTGTTTCCGTGATGTGACAGTTTTCTGATTGCTGACAGTACATTTTTTGTTTGATAATTTTTAGGTGGTGATCTGCGGTGCGGTGCCGTCGATGGTCCGGTCGGTTCGCCTCTACAGCCAGTGTTCCCATCTCTACGTCAACGTGTTCCCAAACGGCACTGTCATGGCTCGCTCAGATGGAAACGACCAACGTAAGTGTCACTGTCACAGACAATGTTTAAAATGCTCTATTGAACCCAATACTTGGCATTGATTTATTAAAATTAAATATCAACAAAATTGTGAATCTACAGGGTTGGCCGAACAGTGACGTCATATAGAAATGAATGCCTCGGAGCCCCCGGAGGTACCCAAAAATGATGTTTCCCGATTTTTCGTATTTTGCGTAAGTTTTTTATGACGTCTCTGATTGGTCCACCCTGTCTAAGGAGAAATAATAAATTTAAAATCCCAACCTCAACCTGGACCTAAGTGTTGAAATGGAGGCCGACCGTGTATAAACCAAGTCATAACAGTGGCACAGTTTCATTTTTTGATTCCATAGTCATTCTCTTTTTGAAAGGGATATTTATTTTTCTGAATCGATCGATTGGACAATAAACAAGTACCAAAAGAATTCCAAACTCCGGTATTCACGAATGTTGTTTTGAGTCGATGAATTTGGCACTAAGAGCCCCAAAATGGCGATCCTGCCAATTCACACAAAATATTGCTAATGGATTCGCGGGTGAGTGGTGTTAGCTTAGGATTATCGGAATTAAAACCTTTTCGTTGAACACTTTTTGAATTCTTTCGTGATTGAGGAAATAAAAATGCAAACCGCTTTTGCAATTTTGGTTTAAATATCGAATCCAAGTAAGTGTCCTATACCACCATGGCTATCTTGGCTAAAATAAGAAGAGATTTGTTGGTAGGTTTAGTAACGGCAGTCATATCGAAGGCATTGTAGGTACAGGTGGATTCTCAACGTTCAGTAGTGTTACAAAATATCATACGAAAGAAAGTGTGCTTGTGAACAAAATGCATATAAGCGTGTGTACACTTGCGTAGTAAAAACATACCAGAGGTAATCGTGTGTAGTGAATAAATAATAGGGTTGTCGAAATGATTCCCTAGCTAGAATTATATTAGTATTTTAGTAGATGAGTTCCTTCTTATAAAAAATAATTGATAAACTTTTAAATTCTTGACAGCTAAATATCCCCTTGATTCTCTTGTGAAAACATGATTATGTCACGAAAGCAAAGTTATTTCAGATTAGTTTATGCACGCGGCTTCGCACGCGTTGTTTCTATGGAAACGTTTAAAGGTCATTTCTATCCCATGGGAACTGGTTTATGGGCTTTAAAAGTAGCTGACTGGATTCCAAAATTAGAATTATCTGTATGCAAAATTTCAGCCCGATCCGTTCAGTAGTTTTGGCGTGAAGAGGTAACAAACATCCATCCATCCATGCATCTATCCATCCATCTATCCATCCAAACTTTCTCATTTATAACATTTAGTGTCATGTCATAGTGTTATGCAGGAGAGTAGGTACTTCTGTTTATTCAAAAACAAGAAACCATTACACAGTAAAACGTACTACCTTCATATGAGTTACAACTTGGTGTACATGGAATTTGTATCTTGTTGTTTAATATGTTATTGTTGAAAGAAATTTACTTCCAACCCAAAACTAACAAAGAATAAAAATAGGCTCCTTAGATCGAAATTATCTATACTTAGTAGGTCCATATTTTGTTGGCAACCCTAAGCTAGACGTGAGAAACTTTACAAATATGTCAATACTTGACGGGTCAACGTCCAGGCGCTGTAACTCGTAGTCGACTGTAGTAACGGACTGTAAAGGATTTCTATACGCGAAAACCTTTGTATTGTAGAAATTACATGCCTGTACAGGTTTTAAAACATTTTCTTAGCTGTGGAGACCTTTAAATGGCCTGTTACATTTTGACTTTAATAAATAATACTGCTTAAGACATTATTTGTATGCAGCCACAAACAACTCTTTCAAATTTCGAAATTATAAAATCGAAAAAGATATAATTTCTAAAATTTTAGTAATACTAACTAGGTACCTATTTTTTTTGTAAGTGATGATTATTCATAATTTTATTCTTTCGTTTTATTTTATAGAAAAGCTGCTTATAATTTTATTTTACTCCATTGGTTTCACATTCATGGTGATTTCTAGTTACTACAGTAACGAGCTTTTTATTTGTTCTTCTGAGCTAAAGTGTCTCTAAATATGCAAAAACTCTTTCAATTGACGCCAACGATAAATTAGAGGTTCTTAGTTATTTTTTCTTACAAGACTTTGCTATTAGCTGGACAAGGTTCAAATTGTAATTTCTTGTAGCACTTTTAAGAGGATAGTAAATAAAATACTACCATACAAAATCTAAAAATAGGTACTCGTATCTAGTCAACTCATCGAGTCTCAAAAGGTTATTTAAAAACTTAAAAATTAATAAAATTCCAAGTAAAATGTCTTATAAGATGATTTGGACGACTGAATGAATGATGAAAGTCGAAAACTTCGCACGAAAGCAATAAGTGTTATTTTTTGGCGAAAGCTATGAACGTTCGCGAATATGTAATTTTATTATGCTATGCGTGAAATCACTCAATATGTACTCAAAAATACGTAACTGTACATCAGAAGTGTCAAAGACATTGCTTTCACCTATATTCGTAATATGCTTTGCATTGAATGTAGACAATTCGTAATTGTCGCTACTCTTACGTAAGTAGAGAGGTGCGTCAAATCTCATTTTTTAATATAATCCCTCATAAAAGCCAATCCTTTGTTATTTTAAAGTACGAGAAGAGTTATTTCTGTCTGTTTTTTCTTCGTACAGTCCCATTAGGTGTTTTATGGGTCAAAAGTTTGTGTGTGATTAGATTAATGTGATTATTATAATATACCCTAACTTGACGACATCAAGTGTTACATAATATGTATCTACGGTGGAATAAATAAATACAATACCAATCATAAAACTTTTTGTATAGTATTTTTGTAGTATTAACAAGACTCAAGACTCTATCCCTAAGGAGAAGATGATAATACTTCTATGATTTTATCAGTACCACTGATTAATTCAATCGACAAGTTTGTTTACAAACCACTCAATAAAAATGTTTCCTAAAAAGGACTTGATATATTCACGATATGCAAAACAGAAAGTCATCTGACCATTTCAAAACATAGGCAAATTGAATTGCAGGCGCCTATAATTCCACAGGTTGATAACATACGCCGATTATCTATCAAGGAACAGTAAGCTGTATATTACAGAAAATACTGTTGATATTTCAATGAAAGGTGATGGTTGTGATGCTAGTTTTGTTTATTATGCTACAATGAAGTTCACATTACTAGTGACACGTACTACGCCTGACCTAATAAAGACTATGTCAGCATCATATCAGCAAACACTTACATATTAAATTATGTCCTCTTTGGTTTATTATTTGTTTATCAATTATTGCATAATCAAATCATTATGATGCCATAAAGGCTATAAAATACTAACTATTGACTAGTGCCGACATGAAGTATTTAAATCTCATAATGTAGCTTTATGATGGTTTGGCGCAGTGCAGAATTCAAAAATGACTAAATCATCCATTAATTGGTGTGGGTATTTTTTGTATAAAATGACAATTTGACACTGCGGAATAAATAAAACGGTAGAAATCCTTTGCAATATTGAGGTTACTGCACTACGGGTACATACTACAGACGTAGAATTTTTTTAATAAAAGTGTACCAAGACTACCAAGTAGTAATTATTTAACCCTAAACATATACTCGGAGGAACTTACTCATAAATTAATCTAAAACGTATACCCAGTAATTTACACGAACAATAATCGCGTGAGAATAAACATTTGTTGCCAGGGTAAAAAATAATCACTTGACCTGTTAGCACACGCGTTAGTTGTGAAGCAATAAAAGAAACCACAGCCAATATTAAATTTAACGATTTAATATTTCAACGCCAGTGAGAGATGATCTCTAATCTTAATTCGTATCGAGAGGAAATACTAATGAATAAGAGTTCTCATTACTTTTGCCTGGTAACATTACAACGCAGGCTGTACCGCCTACCGCCGAATACCGCGTAAAATATGTGACGCTTTTTAATTAAAAATAGATTTTGAAATGCTGATAACGAAGTTTAATTACTCAATAGGTACGTTAGGAAACTGTGGCTGAATAGTTTGAAGTCATCTAACTAAAAAATAAGACAAAAAATTTATAAAAGACGCAGTCACTTGTCCAGCAGCAATTTTTGAATTCCGAAAACACACTCACCGGAATCTTTAAAATTGGAAGCTTCCACTTTTGCAGGCCGCTTATGATTTTTTGCCGCAATCAATCTAGAAAGGAATCTGGCGGTAAGAAAATTATAAGAAATCAATCGAAGTAGGCGGTGCGGCGCCTTCCTAAATTAAGTTGTTATAATTTAAACACCATAATAAAGCCCCATAACGTACGGTTTTGGCAAAAAACAGATATGCCACACGCAAAGTCATTATGTTTCGTTTAATCTAATAAGAAATTAATGAAGCAATTTCTGATCGACAAATTGACCGATTTCGATAATGTTTTGTTTGGATCTTAGTTTTTTGTCGGGTTTCTTTGAATCGATCCGTTTGAGTATCTAAACTTATGAAACTGTTGATGTTTCTTTGGGTTCAAAAGCTTTCAAGTGTGTTTGCAATTATCTAACCTATTTGTTGTTATTTCGTTTTGTTTACTAAGAAAACAATGATGTGGATATTTTTGTGGCACTGAGCAAATTAAATTAATTAATTTTGTACCTATATTCTTTTAAAAGTACTAGAAACTTCTTTCGTTAGCATTCAACAAAGACGTAAGTGAGAACTATATAATGCTACATACCTAGTTTCTCTTTGGATCTTTAATTATATCAGTGTGGTATTTTGAACTATCAAATAAACAGACTGTTTTATCATTTTTTCATGTTATTGTTACATGTGCTCACAACAATCACTCACTGGGTGGTCCAAGTGTCGAGTTTATGTCGCGAATAAAAATATGCGGTGGGTTTGTAAACCTACAACTTTGTAGCGAAAACTGTGTCGGTACTCACACACACAGCGATTCATAGAACTCGCTATGTAAGTTAAACATTCTAAAGTATTCAATTATTAAATTATTTTCTTGCTGGAGAGAGGAAGGAGTGTACTTACTTCTGTTTTGGGGTACCACGCACATGTTTGTTTGTATTGTATGAAAGTTCCGTTGACTGTCTTGAATTGTTGAATTGTGGCACTATGCCTTATAACTTATAAGTTTAGTACAAATATCTAGATCAGGCCAATGACACTTTAGTATACATATAAATGTAAAAAAATCATTATGATTGATGTACAAATACTAGTACAAAACATTTTCCTATACGTAGTCAAATTTTATTTTAGATTTTTGTGAATGGTGAATGTAATTTAAAAGTAAATTGTTTAAATAGATTCGACTGAAAATTCCTAGCGCTAAAAACATTCCAATCGTAAATACTCATGTAAGACAAGATATCAGTATCAAAGTATGCGTTTGACCTGATTTGATACCAATCATCAGATAACACACCGACTCTTTCTTCTTGGTAATAAAGGTTATTTTAGTTCCTGGCAATTTTCGATTTGGCAATATTGACATAGTTTTGTACTCCATTTATGTCTCTATTCTCATACTTGAACTCGATAATTTATCGATACTGCCAGTGGCATTTCACGTAAACTTCAGATGAACAAGATCTTCAAAGATTAATTCAATAGTCACTACGAACGAGTATGTACGTATTATTCTATTTATTTTCCTATATTGTGTTTGGCGCCAAATATTGTTTACTTAAAATGGCGTTTAAAAAAATTAAATATATTTCCACGCATTAATAAACAAGCCTGACTCCAATAACGTTGTAACCAGGAAATCTTATACATTCAATGGGCACTTTGATACAAAGCTCAAGTGTATTCACGTCTCAAGATTTCACGTTTATCTGTAGTTGGGGCTTAGTATAAATTATATATTTCATTTTAATAAGATTGATTTCTTTGTAGTCAAAAATAAGGGTGTAAAGTGAACCATATAAAGATCCCCAAAATTTGAATACAGAATCCCAGGAGCAAGTTTTTGTCTAGGCTAGAATAGAGAAAATTGCGTACATTGCTTAAATTATTAAAGTTGAAGGAATAAAATTCAAATATTTACCGCATTGAATTGGATGACAATACGATCTCATTCTTGTTTAAACTACCCAAGACAAAAATGGCTGTGCCTACTGAAATTGGGTATGTAAGTAAGTATCTACGTATTTGTTTATATGGTGGTCTTTGGGGGCCTTTGTTCTGATGGTATAGAAAACGTATAGTGTTATTTACTTAGAATTAATTAGTTATTACAATATGGAAACTTTTGCGAGTGAGACCTTTGCCTCGACTCATATCGTACCCATCTTATTAGTGTCAATGCCACGTAGTGTTTGTGGTCACAATCTAGTCTAGCAAGACTGTAACTTGATATAGGTACTTAAGGATCTAAGATAACTTAGTAGGTATAGGTAAATCTATAAAAGCTGACGTGAACCTTTTTTTTCGTGTACCGAAGGCCTGGATTTATGACGTCAGCGTGGATAATTGTATGAAAAAACAGAAGATAATTGCGCCGGAGTAGGTAATTTTTTTTTGGAAGCTGTTTCGATTGTCTTTCGTGAAAAAAGCGTCATAGCCTGTTGGCTAGTGTCCTAAAAAAATCTAATTAGTACGTCTGAGACCTATTTTCTGAGACGTTTTTTTTGTCGACAAAACATAAAACTATCAATAATTTATTTATATTATTTGATTGTAATTTTCTTGGTGAAAAAAGATCTTTATTGTTAACGAAAACTGATGAAGATATTAAAGCCAGTTAAAGTTCAACGTGACGTCACACCTTGCGACACTTTTTAGCAAGGTGTGACGTCACTAGCTCCCACTCACAAAAGAAAAAAGATGTGTCCAATATCTTCTGATAATGTAATTGTCGGACTAAATAGAATATTTTTTTACCCAGGACACTACCCTATTATCCACGCTGACGTTACAAATCCAGGCCTCCATCTAGGCCTCCAGTGTACGAATAAAACAGGGGGATCTATACCTACGTAACTTCCTGGGCTAGCATTGATTTGGTATAAAGGCCCTATACGTACAAAAGTATCAAATTTCAGGATTAATAAATAAATGGGGTCTATAATTTTTAGGGTTCTGTACTCGAAGGGTAAAATCGGAACCCTATTACTAAGCCTCTGCTGTCCGTCCGTTCGTCTGTCAGAGGGTTCTACCTATCTCATGAACCGTTTAGGTAGTCAGTAGAAATTTTCAGAAAATGTGTGTTTCTCTTGCCGCTATGGCAGAAAATAAAAATAAAATAAATAGCTTAATTAAACAGGGCTTTCATACCAAAACGTGGTTATTTATGCTCTTCATTTGTTAAAACTGAATCTCTTGAACCACAATAATTAGACACATTAAACATTCTTTAAATAAGTTATACTATAATTGTTGTAACAACAAATACTAAAAATGTAATAGAGTTGGAAATCTAAAGGAGTCTCCAAAAAAATTAAAAATTAATGTACTTCAAAACGTTGACTAATTTTAGAACTAGATGTCGATAGAATGTTAAATATTTTGTTATGATGATACGGTACGGAACCCTTTATGTGCGAGTCGACTCGCACTTGGCGTGTTTATTTACAAATTATCTAGCCGAAAATTAAGCAGGCAGAGCTTGTGATATAGTAGCTTACTACCTACAAAATATCACATGATTTATTTACTTAGTATGTACATCTTTTTGCAAAAGTTGAGGAGTCTGAAAAAGTTGAGGATACCTACTATAAAATGAATAAATTTCAGACCGTTGACAGATGTAACTACGGAGTACAGTTTTTGTTGCAAGTTTTTGAGAATACTAGCTATGACGTCAAAGATAAATCATTTGTCATAGCCAAAATGTCATTATGACATCGTTGCCCTATAATTATTATAATAAGAAACCTGCGTCAGGTTAAAATATTAATGGGTATTTTGTAGAACTTGTGTTACGCACGTCATTATTTGAAGGTTAATTTTTCCAAAATTAGATGTAGTTTCTTGACCCTAATTTTCTACAACAATAGCTTATTTCAACAGCATCCATACTTTAATAATTATAAATTCGAAAGTAAGTCTGTCTGTCTATCTTTCTGTTTTACCTATTCACGCCTAAACAGCTGAACAGATCTAAATGAAACTTGGCAGAGTTTTTATAGAATATACTCTCACACCATGTCAAGGAAGAAAGTGCGACAACTTTTTTCTTCTTCAGAAAGTTCACGAGGAAAAGACACAGTGATGTGATGGAGGTATCCCGCTCTGAAATTTGATGTGAAATTTTATTGCGCTTAAAGTAAATAGGCGTTTCTAATTAACTTTGAGCTCGATGATGATACTGATAGGTAACTAACATTCCTATTGATATGTAGGTACAGATAATATTAATATGGCGAGGAATGTGGTCATATCAAACGATGGACGGAAGTAATAAATCAAAATTAATCACTTAAATCATGAATTAGTTAAAAGGTATAAGAATTTTCTTTTTATTCTGATTTCAATTTATATTGAAGAACATAAGTCGAAGAGTTCCTGCTCTTTTAAGAGATTAAAGGACTTATACAGCGTAGGTTAATCCCTTGTTTAATCAGTCAGCCATTTGGGAGATTTGTCGTCTAGCAGGCGCTAACATTTCGTGTTTCCATAGATAGGAGTCATCCGTCATTTATTATTACACTTTTTGGCTTTAAACAGAACGTCTTGTATTTTGAACCGACTAGCGACTGCCAAAAAGGACGGTCTATGTTCGGCTGTTTGTAGGTTTGTTTGTATGTTCGCCGATTTCTCCGTCAATTGTGGACTGATTTTGATGATTCTTTTGCTATTGTATCTATCTATACAATAGCAAAATAATCATTAAAATCAGTCCACAACATACATGATACACAACATAGATGATGATCCCGAGTAGTTTTATTCCCGAGGGAGTAGTATTTGTCAATTAAGGAATTTTAAATCGGTTTATGTTTTTTTTAACTATTAAACTATTCACTGTTAAATTTTTTAGAAGTAGGGTACCTAATGTTTTAAAGGTCGATATTCTTATCTTGAATGGCAAATTGTCAATCCTTTTAATTCATGACTAGGCAATCTTTTAATGACGTATGAACATTATTTACGTAGATTAAACAGGTGCTTACGTACTTGCCTTCCTGGCTCAAGAGCTACTCGTAACTTCTACTCGCAACGTTCTAGTCACCACAGGTGGCAATGGTCAAAGTGTTTCATGTGTGCTTTATAAAAACGTGATGTATTAACGAATGGAAACAAACTTAGGAAGGACTAGAACTGAGAATCCCACCTACCGCAGCCCTAATTCAGGAGTCAGGTAGATTACAAGCGCTTATCCCGGATTTGAGGATTTCAGTCACACCTTCAGTCTACACTAGAAGCGGTTTATGTTTTGTTTTTGATAATTGTTACGTGTTTATTGACGTCTTTACTTACACGTGCCGTTGTGACAGCATTTTTACGGCATTCAATGATTCATTTGAAACATATAGGTGTTTATGACTCATTGTACAAATTGTGATGATCCTGTTACTCTCCCAATTGATGTCAAGAGGTTTCCAATTTTAATTGTCCTTTGTTTTCTCATATTTTGTTATCTGATGTTATTTGTTTCTACTGATGTTCTCTTGGTTCAATGTGGCACCTTGCTCAATTAGACCTAGTATCCTGAGACCTGAGTAATAAATTATATTGTTGATGAGTAGGAGAGTCCAATAGAACGCATCTTTGAAGGTACGTTGGTGCTATTGGAAATTCTTCATCTTCATTAACGTTTCTATCATTAGTTACTAACGCAATGTAACACGAGTGCTAGGAATCTCGTGTTTGTTTACGAACGATAAATTCCTCTGAGATCTGTTTATCATGGCGGAAATTACGTAAAATTTGTGTAATTCTTCTGTTTACACGATTTAATGCAAGGTTAGTGATAACGGCATGTTTACTTGTCCGAGGATTTACACAATCTGCAACATTTTTAGGCAAACTATCGACCGTTCGATTCTCCTTCCTTAAGGTATTATAATATCAGAAAAAATCAACCCATAATCTTTGAAAAGCTATTATAAAAAGTATCTAGGTATATTACAAAAATATGTTTTTTTTTAAATATATTTACCGATCACTTCAAAATACTGCTATTAAGAAATTAAGGTAATAGGTACAAGATACAGTCGATAGCCTTATCAAGCGCGATAGGGAGTCGTTGACCCAATGTTGCTACGTTTATATAAACTTCTAGTATAAACTTTTACTTCTATGTAATTTTTACTATTTTAATATGCCAATTTCATTCTCCATTACGTAGGCATCCATAGGTCCAATAGAACACATCTTTAAAACCATTCTAAATATACACGCCCCTTTTACTCTAAAAACTATCGTAGTTTGACGAATTCATTACGGATGTAAGGTATGAAACGTTGGTGTTCTTCCGACACAAATAAGGTTTGTAGTTAACCCGCTTACATCCTTAATGAATGCACGCCCCCTCCACAAACGTCATAGGTACCGGCGTGCATTTTTAGAATGGTTTTTCTCTACTACTATTACTGACGTTAGAAAGTAACTTTGTCTATATGGTACTCTTCTCACGGTAATACAGCATGAAGAGACCTTAATGGAAATTGTAAAGAAGATGGATTGTATCTAGGGACATTGGAAATGAATTGTTTCTTGGGACTTTATCTCATATTTAGCCAGCGAACAAGGACACGCGTGCGAAGCCACAGGGAATAAGCTAGTAGGGCATATTACTTAAAAATGTCGAAAGAAAGTGAAATTTCATAGCGGCAACTTCAAAGCTGTTTACATTGACGAGTCGAGATTGTGTTGTCTTGACAAAATTAGCCCGGGTCTATAATGGTTAGGCAATGTTTACATGGTTCGCTAGTTTCGAAAGAATATTCTTGGGTGCCTACCTTAGCCAATACTACAAATGCGAATACAGAATGATAAACACAAAACTTAGTTCTAAGTCTTAGTTAAAGTTAAAGGCAGCAAAATATTGACAATTTCATAAATTTCTCCTTAACGTTTTCTTCTAAGTTACTTTTCATTTCATCAACCTTTTTCTTTTCTTTGTCCAGTCTAACACCATCAGAAGATGATGACAGACTGAACGAAGAAAGATACTTATTTAATAAATATATGATTATTATACAAAAAAATATGAAATTTTAGTTATTCCAAGTGATAAGTTTCACCTTTGATCTACTCCTACGACCCACATTAACACAATCTAATTCATCGACACCCTGGTATTATGTTCAACGGTATTAACGCTCCATATATTTCTGATAGATCAAGAGTCCATAGCAACAAAGAAAATATAGAAAACAAGGACCAATTTTAAAAATACAGGTAACATTAAATCAGTTTCATTAGTTCCCTCTGTAGTAGATCCTCTTGCATTTTGTTATGCAGATAATTCTGACGTGTTTTTAAAACCACAAGGTACGACTTGTACAATTGAGGTGTTAAAATTGTATGTCTGAAATTGATAAAATTTTTGTTGCCAAATTATGATTTCAAGACCTTTCCTACAGATGTTTTACACAATAAATATTTTCTTATTTTTATACTTTCAACTTCAACAGCCTATATTGATCCACTACTGGACGCAGGCTTCCCCCTGAGAGACGTCTTACTGGCTTTTATTTATCCCATGGGTAATGCCTATAATTCCCACGTTGGGCATGTGGGTTGGGGATCACAGTTCGGTGGCGGAAACGTTCTGGAAGAGGCGCGGCGCTGATGCCCGTCCCCGGTGGATATCCCTTAGTCGCCTCTTACAACACCCGCAGGAAGAGTTGAGGTGGTGCAAATTCTAAGCCGGCACCGCACGGCATTATTATACTATTTCGATTTAATCATTATTAACAGCCCCAGTGTTTTTTTAAGTGCCATGTTTTTTCCTGCACTAGCAGCATTTCCTGCGGTTATCTCTCCGCCTACAACGTTAATTGAAATGACATCGCCGCTGTCGAAGGTGGTCGATTCCTAGTTTTATTCCGTTAATACTTTTTATTCGTGTCGGGTTCAGTCGTCAAATTCCTGAGAGCTTTTCTCTTATGTTATCGGTTATAGACAGGTTTGGTTATTTGATGTTACTATGAGTGCTTATATAATTGGGTTTCCAGAATTTAAAGTTGTTATTATAATGCAGCAAATAATACAAATAAGAACAGATAGACTTAAACTAAAACACATAAACATGTGTATATCTTTATTGTGTACCAAATTACCCGTATCATAGGGTAATTTAGTACACAATTTACTGAGCGAATTTCAACAGAGATTTTCGTCGACTTCTTCACTAGGCTGGGCCTGTATCGAGGAAGCCAGACTACACCATTCCTAATTTACAGAGATTTTGCGCTCGGCTTACATACACAGTTACTTCCACACAACTAACTATCACTTTACTTACTTTTACCTTACTTTTTTCTTACAATTATTTTATTAACTAAGAAAATAACAATCTTATAATAGAAACGAGTTAAAACTAATATTTACAATTGAAACAATTAAGCTAACTGTAGACTCTGCAAAGAATCAACAGGTAGCTCAACTGATCCATTCGATCGAGATGTCTTTGACATCGCAATACCTAAATATCTAAGAATTAGTCTGAAATCAGTGTTCGTACTGGTTTCTGCCATTGATGCCATATATGTGGATGTGTAATATGATATTTAGTGATACATCGCACTTTCTCAATCAAGCTTCTAAGCTCCTTTTAAATTCATTAAAAAGCAATAAAATATATTTTTGGAGAAATAGATATCACACAGCCAAGTTCCACAACTAAAGAAACACCTATATTACATTCAAGTTCTTACAAATTATATTCGTTGTAAAGTTTCATAGCACCATTTAGGAATGATGCTTTTACAATAACTCAAACACGTAACATTGTAATTTACGACACGATCACACCGAGTCGGTTCGATAAAAATTACCGACTCATGTAAATCTTTGCTAAGCCATGTATAGAATATCCCATAGATTAATATTTATCGGTATTTTATTTTTGTATTTTATTGACGTTCAAATATCATTAACGGTTGCACCCGACGTCGCTTGCTATGTTTCTCTATCGGATTTTTATAAATTGAATTTATTATGTGTCCAAGACCCGCTGTGTCGATTCAAATCTCATATTATACACCTGGGGCGAAGTAATTACAATCAAATGAAAATTAGGAATTTTTCTTAGGAATATTTACGTTTCTATTTTGGTAATGCTTGCTGTTATGGGTTAATTAATACGTGTTTTATATTGGTGAGGTTGTAGAAAGTTATGTAAGATATTTTAAGTACTGTTTATGAACGATTTTTGAATGTCAGTCGAGACATTGATTTCGAAATCACAGGTTAAAGTACATATAAACACTACTAAGAACGTTTATAGGTGAATGGTCTTGGTAACTTAAGTAACAGTTATCTTTTCATACCTTTGTTTATTACAAAATCAAATACAATTATATTTATCCCACAACTCTCCTCCCTGCCCTGAGAAATGGCCTTCCCCATAACCTTTTTGCACCAAGATCCTTTTTTTAATGGATATCTCCAGGCCCAGGGGGACTCAAAGATTATGTCAGACTTCTGATACTGACTAAAACCACCACGAGTTTTTTCTTCTCGAGGCAACTAACTAGCTAGACCCACGCTCTTTAGGTGTCCAGTCCGAAGCGCTTCCACTTTCCTTCCTTGGTTAACTGTGATGTCTCAAGCTGTTGGGACTATATACACTGGAGCCCCAACAGCGTGAAGCGACTCATGTATTAATTGTAATCAAAACCAACACGTCTTCGAGCATCTAAACCCAGCCCAGCTTTTCATATACATATAATTTAATAGCCGTGTTTTCTTTGTTCCAGCGAATCTCACCATCAGCACCCGCGGCTACAACCTGGAGCTGCTCATCCACTCACCCGTGCAGGACATGTATCTGTGCTTCAATCGCTCTCGGCTCGTTGGGAGGCGGCTGGTGAGTGTGTTTATGATTTTGGATGAAGGTTGCTTTTCTCGCTTATCTATTTGTTGATTTGTTAGTCTCAGCAACTTGATAGAAATTATAGCTTATTTTAGCTGAATTTAGACATATCTCAGTTATTAGAATCTCAACAACATCACTTCTTGACTATCAAGTGCTGCTAGATCTAAGATTTTAGGGACTGAGTGAGACTAATAGAGACTTCTTGTTGACAGTCGCGGTACCAAGCGGAGAGACAACCCAACTGCCTGTTCAAAGAGGAGTTTGTGGACGGCTACAACAGATACCACCTCGTGAAGAACGAAGACCGCTACATAGGGTTCAACCGGCGCGGCGTCCAGCTGCGCCGCGGGAAGAGCCGCCTCACCGAGCGGCACCACAAGTGCTTCTCCTTCATGAAGGAAGCCCACGACTTCGACATCAACCGGCACAACACTATGCTAGCCGGGGACCTGCCCAACTGGCGCTCCTACCCCCAGCGTAGGCTGCGGCCCTCGCCCAACGACATCAAGCGCCCCTGCCACGGCGTTCGCCACCACCACGGCCGGCACCCGCGGCGGCGGAACTGCGACGGCACGTAGACCCTCAGCAGCACGCTTACGCTTCCGTTGCCGGCTCGCGTCGATGGACATTGTGCGTGAGAGTATTAGTCAATCGCAGTATTATTACAGTGACTGAGCGTTTGGTCGGCTCGCGGTGGCCGCTTCGATGGCTGAAGCGAGAGAGCAAACATTCGAACGGGGAAAGGGCCAGAGCTGTGAAATTCCTTAAGGTCGTGCAACATCGTGGCGTTTGCTCTTGTGCCAGTCGGACTCGTGCTCTAAAAGGAAAAAAGGTTCTGGAGAGCAAACAGTTCGCCGGTCACGAGGCGGACCACCGCTGGACTCTGGTGAGGTAACACCTTCGGTAGTGCAGCCGATCATCCTCGGCCGCTCCGGCTTGCCATAACTCTAGCAAAACGCCTTTACGTCAATTCTCAGTGTGTTATTATTTAAAACGCTTTACTGTTAAGTACAGATCGTTTTATCTGCTTGTAAATATAATAAAACGATTATGTTTACTTATTTATCAAACTTAATCCAGAATTATGTAACGTAGGTGTTAGTTGTAAAGTTGTATTAAAATTGTATTTAATTATGGGTATTTAATCTATCCGACCAACCGCTCTCTTGTGATTAGCCAGTTCAAATGACTTCTATACATGCTTCATGTAATGGAATAACTTTCTGTAACTAATAATAATTTTGAATGTTTTAGAATGAGACTCTGTGTATAATTTGTATGATTTGAGCGCTTTGTAAATATTATTTTGTAAGTTTGTTTTGTATGAGAGTGATAGGCTTTTGAATCTCCTAATCGAAATCTTTCTTCGCGATTTCACGTGACGCTTTTAATGTTTTCTTAGTGACAGTTTTGTTTAAAACGAGAGATAATTTAAAGCGTTGCTATTTAATTTTGTTGTTAAATTATAATGTTCTTTGCAGTACCTACATAAAACCTAAAATATAATATACAATACGTTAATTTTACAAGATCTGTGCCATAGTGGTGGCAGTATATAACTACAGTTTGTGTTCCATTGCATCATTGTTTTGAGTATAATATGGCCTAGATAATATTATGCAATTTAGTTCAATTACCTACCTTAATCATTTACGGTACCTAACATATAAATTTTAGAAATTCTATATAAAAATTAATGGTAAATGCAAGCAATTCACTAATTCAAAATGATGTACTAGAACCCAGTGAATTAGAATTAGCTTCAAATAAATTTGCATAGACTTTTATAAATTTGTATGAAATGTATTCCATGGATGTTAGTCGTTTACATTCCTACATATTCCATAGTCCGTAGAAAAAGACATGAGACATTCCAAACATGTAAAATATAAAAATATGCGCTTATTCTTTGTTATGAGGCGACACTATGTACTGTATTACTGTGTCTAGTTTAAGTATTCAGACGCCGAGAACGAAATAATTGCTAAGAAAAATTACGAAATTAAATCATATTTAACTTGAATTTTGTTTATTTCCAATCCTATGCTCAATAATTATATACAATGTGTTAAAAATATGTAGCCGCATAAATATCTACTTCGACCACACAAGAGACCATTTATACTGATTAACTGATGGTTACTATAAGCGGTAAGAATCTTACAAAGCATTCATTCACAAAAATCCAGCCTAAGTACACTCACCTACATAAACAACATCATCATGTTTACTCGGAGAGTAGCCGACTACCAAAGAGGCGCGATTTCTCATAATGTTGCCGGAAGAGGGTATTAGTATAGTAACATTATTGAAGCTGTGGTTCAGAGTATCACAGGTAATATTTAGAACAAACAGGGCAAAGTGCCGGTTCCTGCAAGCGGTCCGATTAGCACCTAGCACCTGCGAGGTAGAGGTTTCAAGTGGTCGGAGATGTCTAAAGAATTCTTATGAATGAAGGACGTTGGCGAGAATGAGGGGAAACAAGGGGATACAAGTTTCGGTATCTAACTTAGGGATATCGAAACTAGTAAATGTATCATTTTTATATGGTAAGAATAATTGATGATTATCGAGTAGTAAAATTACTTAGATATAAGCGGGTAGAAGAATTGTGTGGCCAGAAGAAAAACTTCACAGGCTATTGACTGTGAAGTAAAACTCTGACAGAGTTGTGGCCAAGATTGGGCAGTAGAAATCTGCGACCGCTTGTTTAGTTTAAGTTAAAGTAAAGTAACGCACTTGAATGCGAGAAACACAAGACAGGGGGAGGAGAAAATACTGCAAAAGAAAGGCTCTACCCACCTGTGGTGGACCTGGAATTACTTATAGGCTTATTCGAAAAAACGGGCAGAAGCTAGGGAGGTGAGCAGGTACCATGAAAATGCATACTTAAGCAAAATCTAAGTGCGTCATCCATTCATGAGAAGATGATAGATGATTATGTAACGAAGGACATGCAAGCGAAATCGACAGAAAATTCACTCAAATATTAAAATAAACACACTATACCATCACTTGTAATACACGCCAGTACACCAAACAGCGTTTTACTGAGCAAATGGATGCAATGAGTGTTTAATTTGTATTGTATGTTTGAGGATAATAGAGGTATGTTTAGGTACCTAGTACAGGTGTGCCGAGTGTACTGTGTTAGCTATGTGTTTGATATTGCATGGCGGAGCGCCGGTTATATTCGACTTTGAACAGTCAGGTCAACATTCTATAATACCACGTAATTTAGGGACACCGATAACTGCTGGGGTAAACGTGTACTTGAATGAAGACCGCCACTCTGCAAAAGTAGTGTAGAGCCTCCGGCCAGGTGGGATGACAACCTGCAAAAGACTGCAGGAAGATGCTGGTTGCGACATCCTGAAGACAGGGCGCTGTGGCGCTCACTAAGCCCCTCCCCTAATGAGCGCCACAGCGCCCTGTCTTCACCATGGGCCAGTGGAATAATATGGGTTGATGATAATGATGAACTTAGGATGATTGTAGACAAATTACACGACCCAGGGTGAACCTGCGTCGTAGGGTCGTAGAGAGTGGCATAATAATGTATCGTATAACCAGGAGTGGGTGAATTGGGCCGAGAACGGGAATGAAGACTGGAAGCAGATTTACTTCAAATACCTACTACTCGCAAAGAACACACTCTGTTCAACTAGGTATGTAGTTTGATAAATTGAACAGGTAGGAGATGGGAGAGGCAGATGAGAGGCAATATGATGTAATTTTTAACGCCTAGTTAGTCTATATTAACAAAAAAAACTACAATCAAATAATGGAAACAAATTAGAACTAGTATTTTCAATTGAAATAATTGAGCTAACTGTTGCAAACAATCTACAGGTAGCTCAACTGAATCATATCTATACCAGTCGGAAGCGTCCCCAAGACGCTGGCTGCATTGCCCCACTGTACGGAAGTCGGCAATGCTTATGCGCTGCGCCAGATACTCACCAGCTCTCGCGGTCACGCGTCTCTTCGACCAGACGCTCAAATAGAGCGCCCTAAGACTAGGTAGTACTTGTGTACTACCTAGTTTTGTCACAGATTTCGGTAATTAATTAATCTAGTAGTAGGTTTATTTGTTTTACTTCTACAGTAACCGACACAATGGGCATGGTCACAATGGTGGTAATGCTAAGTAGGTTAGTGCGATTTGAAATCAGATATCGCTTCAAAAAAATTCTATGCTGACTGTACCAGGTGTTTGATCAGAATTTTAAGATGTTTTCAAACAATGTGAGCTTATGAAAATATTTGAGATATTCGGTTGATCTGTTTTGTTGTTGGTTTAGCGAATAATTTCGTAAATTCTTTAATAAAATTGTTGGACAGAAATAGACTCGATTTATTAAAAGTAATATAAAAATACTTTGAAAACAATTTAATGTTTGTGATACCTACACAAAAACCCTCGATAAACGGTACACTAACCGAATCCTAGCGCTAAGCAGAAGCAATATTCGCATCATGACAAGAGCCCTAACTAAACACTGTCGCCTCAACAAGCACATGTTCAAACTGGGGCTAAGCGACACACTAACCTGCAGATTCTGTGAGGAGGCGGAGAAAACGCCTGTCCATCTTCTAGGAGACTGCGGAGCACTGATGAAGAAACGTAGCATCCATCTGGACAAGCACATGCACAACCTAGACGAGCTAAGAAACATAACTCCGAAGAAAATCGTACAGTTCCTAGCATCTGCAAGGGTTAGTGGCGAATTATGAACGCCGCTGCCTATCATGGCCGTACTGACACGAAAACCACATAAAGCAAATAAAAAAAATGCCCATATAAATATAACATCGAACAGTATTAGGGTTTAGAAAGGTAGGGAGCATTCTAGAAAGGAATTTATGAGAAGTTCCCATCATAGCTTTTTGATAATTATGTAGTCCGTCTTTTGTGCATAAGATTTGTAGTCCTCATCCTCATAAAAAGCTTGGGACGGAGTTTGCTCCAACTTGAAAAATAACAAATAACAGGCTTAAGGTTTGTTCGTCGCTTCTTTACTTTAGTCTACATTTCGAAGCGACAGAAATCAAAAATATCATTTTATTTCCGTGTCAGTGTTTAGTTTTATAATTTGACCTTTTCTAAGACAGACTACATTTATGGTATTTATGGAAATAAACAGTTGTTGATTTTTTTTACTTTTTTCAGCAGCACGTAATATCCGTCCACTGCAGAATGTGCCTCTAACAACACACTCCATGATTGTTCTTTATTTTTAGGAACATATTGAGGCAAATAACAAAAATAGGCAGCGATGCGACCTACAGAAGTGAAATACTGTCGCAGATCGCAACGCCCACCTCGGGATTAGAGTTAGATAAATTCTACGAACTAACTACCTACTACTTACTACTTAGTTATATACAGGTGGACCAAACAGAGACGTCATAAAAAAATGGATGCCTTATCCCCGGGGGTACCCGATACCCCATGTATGTTCCCTGATTTTTCGTAGTTTTCGAGTTATTTTTTTTCAGTTTTCAAATCGAAACTTGTCAGTCCACAGAATCTTGTTGAAAAAATCTGGGTCTTCCTGAGATATCAGCAGCATTATTTCACAGAAAGCAACTCTTCTAGGATAGTCCGTTTCTAGAAGATGCCGTTTTGAAAAAAACTTCGTAAAAGACATGACCTGGGCTAGAAAGAACTTAAAAGCTAGAATAACTAAACAAAACCATTTTAAACACATAAGGTATAAACAGATTTAGCCCACGCTGCGCAACGTACGCGACAATTTAGTTACGTTGTCTACATTTGTAGGAAACGTAGGATGGCGTGGCGTATGATAAAGTGTGTCTCTAGCTAGGCCATCTATTTTCATACAATTGAGTGTCATTAGGTACGTAGGTATACGTTGCGTGGCGTAGGCTTGTGGGCTTAGTCTGTTTCTACTATAAGTATTGTCTAGTCATATCAGTTAGATAAAGCATACACATATAAAATATAATCTAAGGAGAAATTATTAAGTTTATTTTACCTTGCTCTTCAATCGGGAACAGACAGGCCCGGCAATAGAACCCACTTGCCCTACGAAATGGTCGGATTATGCCGGCTACAAGCAAAGTTGAGTGTTTTGCAAACATAGCCGGGGATGGAAGTAGCGACACGAGCTTTCTATTTTGCAAGATCGGTACTCTTTGGTTATGAATGGTGAAGACTTCGGTATTTTACTTTACTGAACCTATAAACGTAACCTATGTAAACTGGTACATCGTGATAAACTGAGATTCCGAAAATTATTAGTTTAGTTTTTTTTGTCATAGCCTAGATAATTTTTTCCCGGGAGTTCTTAACCATGTTTCTTGAAAATCTGTTCAGCCAATAAACGTCGGCGGGTTTTTTTTAATTTTAAATTTGTCTTGTTTAAATATGGACTTAAACTCGTGTTCTTTAGTGTAAGTATGTAAATAAAATATAATAAAATGGTTACCGCAAGCGTCAAGCGAGTAGCCTGCAAAATGTCTGTTATCTGATGCCGTCAATAAAAAATTCATCTACTTAATAAATTGTGAGATAAATCCCATATTTAATTGCACATTTTTGTGTGGTCCAGTTCTACGACAAACTTTAGACCATATTCACAACGGGATGACATGACAGCGCGCGCGGTGCTGCCGCTGGCAGCACCGCGCGCTCGGAAAAGGTAAATCAAAGTTTCGTTTTCGCTGTCGCGCAAAGCCAACTCTTAAGTCGCTGACATAAGATTACTGTTTGCACAAAAACGAATCAGAAACTTCGATTTCGTTCGAGCCCTGGTCTTTTACATAATATATAGATAAAGAACTAAAATATTTCATTTCTTCATCTAGACATAGAAACAACAAATGTAGAAAGAAAGTCACGGACATATCCGCAAGGCAACTAATGGACTTGTAATACCCGTAGTCCTCAAACAGAGTGGCGTTAAAGGGACGGAGGGGCCATACTTGCTAGGCGGTGTAGAGAGTAAGCTGAATCGACTTGAACAGAAAATGAATTTTATTGTTGTATTATTAGGTTACGTTGCTCTTATATGATATTCTATTTGTATCTCTAGTCTGCCATGCTTAAAACATTGTTGAGGAGAAAATAGTTAATAAATATATAATAGAACAAGGGATCGCAGTTTAGTGGTAATTGTTCTGCAGGGGCGCTGCTGCCTGCCCCGGTGGATATCTTTTAGTCGCCTCTTTCGACACCCACGGGAAGATTTGGGGTGGTGCTACAATTCTAAGCCGACGCTACACAGCGAATATCATCTATCAACAGCAAAAGCTTTCTTAGGGAATATTTTCCATGTTATTTCGCGTTTCTTTATTATTTTGGCATTTTGCATGCGTTTTTTTGGAACATAGAATTATTTATTTGGGGTAACAGATTAAATTTATATTTATCTCAAGTTATCTGATCGGTTTGATGCTGGCAGTCAAAAAAGAAAACTTATAACAGAGCATGAGCATATGCTATGAGTTTTCCATTTCGTCGTACAAAACGCTAAGTTTTGAGTAGGGACGTAATAATTTTTGAGATACATTTTCTTGAAGTGTCCCTTTCAAATCGCTTCAGCTCCCAACCCAGAAGCTTCCAAGAACTGGACGTCAAATATTGACAAACTGGAGTAAGTAGGTATTTTTTGTCTCACTGAATTGAAGGGTTGAATGGTTGGCGTGTTTGTGGACCCTTCAAGGCGGAATCAGGAATATTGTTGCTGGCAATATGGGTCTTATGTCAATGAACCTTTTGGCCGGCATATTCTCGAGTACCAGAGATCTAAAAAAAAGTTAATTTTCAGATTTTGTTCTCTTCTATAAGAAAACTAGCTGCATTCTTACTACCCGTTGTCCTATTACCGTTTTCCCGTTGGAATGAAGCATTTTCCCGTGGTAAAAAGTAGCTTATGTTCATCAGGAATAAAATGAGCTTCTAATGGTAAAAGAATTTTTCAAATCGGTCCAGTAGTTTCGGAGCCTATTCAATACAAACAAACAATCAAATCTTTCCGCTTTATAATATTAGTATAGATAATAGTCGTTGTCGGGTAGAGACAGACAGAAAATATAAGCAAAGCAAGAAAGTATAGGCTAGACTCACACAATTCCTGCTTAAAATTTAGGTAGATTGTACCCAACTTAGGTTATGCTAGTACTTACATATAATAACCACATGTCATATTGTAGTTATAGAAAGTACCATTGAGTTCTTTCAGTAATATAATAGGCTAGCAACCTTAAAAATTCTAATTAGTCCGTGGTCAGTTAGATTATCAGAAGATATAGGACACGCCATATCTCGCGAAGAACCGACAACCGCTGGGGTAAACGAATTCTTGAGTGGAGACCACGACTCGGCAAACGTAGTGTAGGACGCCCTCCGGCCAGGTGGGATGACGATCTGCGAAAGACTGCAGGCAGATGTTGGATGCGGCAAGCTGAAGACAGGGCGCTATGGCGCTCATTAGGGGAGGCCTATGTCCAGCAGTGGACTAATATAGGCTGATGATGATGATGATGATGATGATAGGACACGTATTAAACAAAAATGATCAAGATATAGCCAGTTAAAGTTCCGCGTGACATCACACCTTGCGATATTTTTTAGCAAGGTGTGAATAGAATACACTAGCCCCCACTCGCAAACTTAAATTGTTACCCTTAATTTTTGTCATTGTTGTTTGATTGACAAAAGAAAAAATATGTGTCCAACATCTTCCGATAATCTAACTGACGGATTAAATTTAATAACATTGTTTTTACCCAGGCATTTACTACCCTATGTTTGCTAGAAAAAGTAACAAACATCCATGATAAACTTTCACCTTTACTATTATTAAAATAAGTTTAGAAAAAAATTTTTTTTTTACTATTTACTGTCATTACTGTTGGACATTTCTTTACGCACATACTCTGACCTTTTCTGTAAGGTTTACAACTTAATCTCTCGCTTATAATAAGACATAAATTATTCAAGCCAATGACAGCTACGGCAATATTTTCCGATATAATAATCCTTATAAACGGGCAAGTTCACACGTCGAGGCATATTTCAGTTAGTAATTGCAAGCACCACGTATTTGGACACATTTTTATGAGAAGCAGATAAGTTGATTCCTGAAAACAATAAAGCGTTAAAACTAAAAAGGGCACATCTATATTTTTGTAAAAAAAGCGATTCTTCTATTATCTTCTCAGTCCTGCTGGCCATTACATCGCGAATAGCATAAGTGCACAATAGAGAGACCTAAAATATGCCATTCGGCATCCAGCATCATTTTACTACCATCTTTTATTTAACATTTCTAGCTAGTAGGGCTAAACTTGCGGTGTCTGACAGAACATCGTAGCAATGTTTCGTTCTCTTCTGATAGAAAGGTGTTAACTTGATTTGCCGATGCCCATTTATAGCTGATCTATTTATTTATTTACCTTTTTTATATATTCTTAATTTGTTTTCATGTTTTGTCTATTTTATGGCTTTGAATTATAATTTAGGCATATTCTAAACGAATGTGATCTTTATTGTAACTTGACATGCCCAAGTGTGCCTTGTGCTCCGATGATAAATAAGTTAGTGCCTATCGTATACTACTTTGTCAAGAAAGTGCCGGGAAAAGATCAATAATACACAAAATGTTTGATAATCATCCAAATTTATTTTATCACCTTCAAAGTATGCTCCTTCAGAAACGATACACTTACGCCAACGAATAATCCAATCATCAAAACATTTTTTAAACGCTGTTTCCGGAATTGAGTTTAGATCTCGCCGAGAATTCTTCTTTTTTCGGTTTCGGTTCAGTTGGAAGGCGCCACTCCGAAGCTTGTTGACTAGTTTGCATGTCAAACTCATAAACCCACGTCTCGTCACCAGTAACGATGCGTTTCATGAATGTTGGGTCGGAATTGATTCGTTCTAGCATGTCCACAGCGACTCTCATGCGATTGAGTTTTTGGAGAAAATTCAGGTCTATTGGGAATAGTCGAGCGGCAACATGTTTCATACCCAAGTGATTATTTAAAAAGGTACGGATCGACTCGTGCGATACAGAAAGTTCGGCTCGATCTCTCTCAAAATTGAATGAGGATTTTTAGTCACATTTTTGTTCACTTTTGCGATGTTAACTTCAGTTGCAGACGTTGATGCGATACCAGAGCGAGGCAAATCTTTCATCACATCTCGACCGCTTTTGAACACTTTGTACCACTCATAAGCACGTGTTTTTGATAAAGTCGATTCACCGTAAGCCTTCTGTAACATTTTCAGTGAATTCGAACACGAAATTCCATTGGAGATGCAAAATTTAAGACAAACTCTTTGCAATACACACTAGATATGATCTATCTAAAAACCGCACTGTATTTAATATAAATAACAGATGCAACTCAAACTCCGCGCCAAAATGGAAAACAGTTGTGCCAATCTAACAACAACAAATGTATAAAGCTCCTTTATGTATACCGGCTCATATAGTGTAGAAACACTATGTATAACACCTAAATGAAACGATGAAAACACATTGAACTCTATAATAATAATAACGCTTTTGGTGTAAATGTGTTCGTTCATTTTGAGCTATTGATCACAACACAACTCTGTTTAAGTAAATTACTTTAGAAATCCATTTTTGTGCTATGGGTAAGGGATTAAGATGAAAACTAAGTAAGTATAGATAATTAACAGGCGAAAATAAAAGGGTTAGAAGATTTTTGTATTTATGGTAACATTTCTTTTTTTTTCAAAATCGCCACGCACCATATTATGTGTACTTACCTATATTTGGATAGAGGACTCTATAACAAATACAAAACGTCTTATACTCTTTTTTGTTGTTTCAGTGTCTTCTATCCACGAAATAACCTTTATTGTGCGCCCCCTGCATAGCAAAGATCATTGTAGCCTAGGGTTGGTAAGTACATAGTTTGACATGACACAATGTCAACCTCTATAACTATGTTATTCCGCGAATAACATACGTACTTAAATAGGCAGGAGTTAAGGTAAATAATAATAGGCTTTTTTTACGGAATACCTATTACCAAGGCTGAAAATAAATTAAAAAATAAGATAAACTCAGAAGGTATAAGTACACTCACAACCTTAATTTATTTGTCCAATTCGCCAAAGATCCGCAGATGGTACGCATAAAACAAGATGCTTTGCTCACAATAAAAAACTACAAATCCAAACAAACCCGTTTACCGTCACGTCCTTAAGATTCCTAGCGCCAGTTCTATTGTGGTCCTTATTTATTATTTATCTATGCCCATTACATTTTCGGACAAAAGCCTGGAGTGTTAGCCGTCGGAACTTGAACTGAACAAATGTAGATGGTAAATAGTTGGGGTTCCCACGGTGAGTTTGTGATCGCCTCGGCTCCTAAGTAATTATTATTTGGGACGGTGTCACAGAGTTGAC
This sequence comes from Eupithecia subfuscata, assembly GCA_963564075.1. NCBI lineage: Eukaryota > Metazoa > Arthropoda > Insecta > Lepidoptera > Geometridae > Eupithecia > Eupithecia subfuscata. The sequence continues at coordinate 11,013,087 of OY751109.1, read as the reverse complement.
AGTTCCAATAAAAAATTAAATAAATAAATAATGCTGGACAATTCATACAGCATTATCTAGCCCCAAGCTAAGCAGAGCTTGTGTTACGGGTACTAGCCGTAACACAAGCTCTGCTTAGCTTGCTTATCTGATATACTTACAATATAAGACATGATTTTTCCGAATAAATACTTTTGAATGTATCTACTTGTGCTTACCTGAAACCAAGTTAGTCAAGGTTGGTCTAGACCAAATTTATAATCTCATGTTGCTTAAAACGTTAATTTAAGGGTACCTATCGATCACAGAAAAGCTTCAATAACGAATCAATCAATAAAAGGCAATCAATAAAATCAATCGTATTTAAATCTAAACCCCAGATTAAAGTTAACGTCAAAGTCAATCGTTCATGATAAAATATATTACTAATGAGACCTCGTTGAAAACAAACTTATCTTGATGAGACAGTTGAAACTCAGAATCATTAATAACGTCATACAAATAATAACATCATTACCTCCCATCAGACCACCCAAAATCATCACCTTTATATTGTACCTACATTATGATAATCATCGTAAATAACAGATAAAAGAAAATGGAAGGAAATGAAGGCGAAAAATTAAGAGAAACGCTGCGGCGAGGTAATTGTAGATCTCGAGTTGTCAATTTGCATACGAAATGAGGCGATAATGGACGATTTTTATACTCAATATTTTATGAGCTTGCTCAATGACAATATTGGCATCTGATTGGGTTATATTCAGATATACAAAAATCGATTTTACAATCATCATCAGCCTATGTTAGTCCACTGCTGGACATAGGCCTCCCCTAATGAACGATTCAGCTTGCCGCATCCAGCATCTGCAGGCATGCCTGCAGTCTTTCGCAGGTCGTCATCCCACCTTACTGTAGGGCGTTCTACACTACGTTTGCAGAGTCGTGGTCTCCACTTTTCTGATTTTACAATATATATAATTTCGTAGGTGTTTTCATTTTATTTTTATTTGTTTTTCAAAAAGTTAGCCATTAGTTGTTATTTTTTAGGGTTCCGTACCTCAAAAGAAAAAATGAACTCTTATAGGATCACTTTGTTGTCCGTCTGTCTGTCTGTCTGTCCGTCTGTCAACCCTCTTTTCTCAGGAACGCGTGGATGTATCGAGTTAAAATTAACGTCAAATACTCAAGTCTGTAATTTCTTGAAGCCGCGATATAAATTAAAATTCTAAGCTAGCGCACTCAAAAGTTACAGCCGTTCGAATATTTTGAAATTTCCAAGGGAATCACGTGCACACAAAGCCTATAGGGTTCTTCCCGTAGACCTAGAAACATGAAATTTTGTGAGCAGCAAAGTCTTATAGCACAAGTAAAGGAAAAAATCCTAAAACCGTAAATTTGTAGTTTATTCACAAAAAAAAAATTGATTTTCGCCATGGACCAAAACCTACAGGTTGCCTACTTCCTGTTGACCTAGAATCATGATAATTTGGCAAGACACAAGGTCTTACGGAACCCTCAGTGCGCGAGTACAACTCACACTTCACGTTTTATTTGTTTATATGAACTATCGAATTATAGCTCAATATACCAAGGTTGGAATATCGCGTTTCCATGTACCGTCTCGTAGATTCTAAGAAATGATCCAAATGAAATGTACTTACTAAGTATTTTATTAAAAAACATATAATGTATAAGACGAGTGTAAGCCCAACACAAACCTATTGTGGAACCTAAATAAAAAAATAAAAAGACGCATACGTAAAGTTCTATCATGTCTGTCTATTGCCTTAGTAAAATCTTACTTATGTACTGTAACTTGGATCTTCCTAATTAATATAACACGTTTACTTCGGAACAGGATGTCTGATCGTGATGCTGTTATTAAAAGGGTGTGTTATTTCTAAGTAGTAATACCTAAGCCAATAATAGGTCTTGTGACGTCAAGAAAATTGACTTTTGGAATGTCTGTCAGTATGATTTTCTTGATCAAATGAATGATGTCACAAAGTATGACATCATGACCTAAAGTACAGTATACCCGGCAGTTGGTAAAATTAATGGTGAAATAAATTCCATGTAAATAAGGAGCTCTACCTTCTTCTTTTCGTTAGTACCATTATGTGTTATAAAAATATGGTATGTGACATAATTATTAATAGATATATATGAAGTAAATTCATCTTAAGTAGAAAGGCATGATCCCCCATTGCAACACCCTAAATGTGTACATACTGTGATCATAATTTTAAGTCGCCTATTAACCAAGATCTGAATGTAGGAATGCAATAAATAACACACTGAAATAAGTAAGATATCTACATTGTATTTATACACTAAGTCTCTAAAATCTTATGAATGAAATAAAAAATTGGTTGTCTGTAAAGTCGGTTTACTGACGATAGTTGAACGTGACAACGCATACGCATCGCTCACTCAAGTAGGAGAGAGACGGATGTTGAGCGCTCTCGCTTGCACTTCAAGCCTTACATGGAACGCCTCAGAGCGAGGTAACGCCGCATGACGAGGTAACGCCGCATGACGTCATGTTTTTTCGTGCGTGCAGCCGGCTCTATCGAATTATAAGACGTTGTCACGTCAAAAAGCAATAATCACGTCCAAAAATATTTAGTTCAAACTACCCGCCTACTGCACAGTATAAAACTTACAGTTAACTATTTAAGATGAACCGGTACGAGCCATTATTAAGATACCAGTCGCGGTGCCCTTACAAATTATTTTGTATTAATTACTATTCGAATTCATTGGAATACAATAAATTAGCATACAATATAAACTTGTTTGGATCGGTGGCGGCGCCACGCCTACGCGAGGTGAAACTACCGACCGACGGTTTGACAGATTTCTTATTTTATATTTTGGGTATCAAACCTATTTGGAATAACTATGTTTATGATGAAGGTCATCAATGCAAAACTATTGTTTTCTTTTTTCTTTGTTTTACGATGTGTCAACCTGTGTTATCAGAAAAAGGTTAAGGTTAAGGTTGTAAAACCTTAACCTTTTTCAGATAACACAGGACGTCGAATCGATCACTAGTTTCGAGTCTCCTTGGTCAACATTTCCATGCATAGGTTCGTAATTCAAACTCATTCTTCGTTTGGGAATCTCGGCACAGAATAATGATTTCCTAATTCATTTTCTTTGGGCATCGTTCCTATTTGGAATAACTATGTTTATATGGTGAAGGCCATCGATGCAAAACTCATTAACTCCAATAAGTCTAGCCAAAAATCATCTTGTTTTACGTGTGTGAATATGAATCTAGTTTGCTTGGGCACAGAGGGTCTCGTCCGCAAAACTTTCCTTCACCAAAATGTTGCACTTAAGCTGTTGGTTGTTGTGGTCATCGCCACACCATCATTTGCAACCGGATTGTATGGCAATGGACCTAGTGGAGGACTTATTTAATCTTATTTAATGGCAGTGGACCTGGCAGAGATCGCTTCCAAGCGATAAGGTTGCCTATTATGTCTTATGTCTTTCCTAATGTATTTTTGTTGGTTTACAATAATTATGTCCATCTCGTCTAGGTTATAACCTAGTTGATAAAAATGTTTTTTTACACAATTTAAATAAGTGGGTAAAATATATTTAACTCGGGAAGCCACTGCCCAAACAGTGTCTAGGCCGTATGATGATGATGATGATGAAATGATACAATAGACTGAAATACAATGTTCGCCACTTTCTTTACGAAGTTGCCAAAAAAGTAGGTAGAAAATGATGCACTGTTGTTTTCATTTTTACTGCCCCGTAACTGTTTTTTTGCCCATATACGTCTAAAACAATAATTCAACGCAATTTTAAACGTATAAATTCAATGTTCGTTTAAACACCACTTAAATGATGAACGCGCACTGAGGCAAAACGGACACCATAGACACGCGGCAACACGATGATTGTGAATCCCGGATATCTATGGTGGAGTCGGAATAGACAAACTTAGAGATTTTAACAAGTACCTAGAGTAGTTTAGACTTGAAAATGCAAATGATTTTTTTGTGACGTTCGCATTTCAGTCGATGCTCGGGCAACATTTTGTGCGAGAATCAAAAGTCACTTTTCATTTCAGAGACGTTTTATTAACATTAAATCGTGCGTTTTCACGTTTATATTTCAAATCGTGATCTGAAAGAAGCGTCGTGTTGGTGCAACTCGATGTTTTAATTAAGTACTAGCTTCTGCCCGCGTCTTCACACGCGTTTTTTCGGTTTAATAAGTAGCCTATAGTTTATGTTAGGCTACGTTCTAAGTGTAAGTATGCCAAATTTCATCTTGATCTATCCAGTAGTTTTGGAGATCCTAGGTAACAAAAATTTCATATGTCACAAACTTTCGAATTTATAATATTAGTAGGATAGGATAGGATTTGACTTGGCTAAATGCTTATTTTGTAATCCTAAAAAAAAGTTATTATAATCTGTAATTGAACCACCCCAGTGTACGCACACCTTAAGAAGCGGCCTCTCAAAATAAATCGATTCACTTACAAGAACAAAAATAATTACGCACTATCATCGACCATTACATCGTATATTACAAGCTAACGTAATTCCACTGTAATATTACTAATTACAATCCACGGGGTAATTGAGGGGTTAAATGTTATAATAAATTTAGCTACTTGCCCACTTACGGTGTTAAGAAGCTATGGTCGTTTCACGGTTAAGTTCAAGAGAAGCCGCAGATCGTAACTATCATCATAGCTTGAAATTGTGAGTTTTGTACCGTTCAGAAAGGCCTTCGAATAAAATAATTGAAACACATTTTAATTACAATTAAACATATTAAATTATTTTGTTAAGAAAATAACTTTAGAACAGAAAATAACCTATGTATATAAGTAGTTGAAAATTGAAAATTGAAATTGAAAATTGTTTATTTGTATATAAATATTTTACTCTACATGCTAAACAGTTGGTAGGACATCCTTTTAAGTATGTAAATATACTTGTGCCAGGATGTCCTGCTCCTCCATTCAAATACAACAAATAAACTAAATTAATTAATATTAATGATTACGTAAGCAAATAACAAATTTTCCAAATTAATTATAAATGATTTTTCAATAACAAAATAATCTAATTGAAATAACTCTTTATGAACTATTTAAAGTGATAGTTTATGTAAGTATATGTAGGTATATATATAACTTTATGTGTGTAGTGTATTTTAAGCGTAGTATTATATTAAAAGTATTTATTTATTTAACCATCATGAGCACACAGATCCCCTAGTACTATCCAATGATCCTATCCATCCACGGTTGTCTGGTAGAGATCGCTCTTGAGCGATAAGACCGCCACTTGTCACTTAGTTTTTAAGCTGTTTTGTTGTATTGTTTCTATCTATAAGTGTGCAATAAAGAATTTTCTATTTATCTATCTATCTTTATTCACAAAGAAAATTATACTAGTATTTACAATTGAAACAATTGAGCTACCTGTAGACTGTTTGCAACAGTCTACAGGTAGCTCAATTGATCCATGTCAACACCAGTCGGAAGCGTCCCCAAGACGCTGGCTGCATTGCCACGCTGTAGGGCAATGCTGATACGCTGTGCCAGATTAAATTATTTTAATTAAATTATTAAATTATTGTGTAGTAGTTCGTAAGGAAAATAAAAACCTTTCATTTCATTTGATAATAAATACCAAGTTCTTACAAAAACTATATACCGAATTCCAATTCCTAATACTCACACTGTTTTTTTAAGTAGGCACACATAATTAACACCTATAATTTTTAAGTAAGGACTACTACCGATAACCTAAAAGGAAGGTTCTTGTTAATGACGAATTGCAATAAGCGTCTCTAATGAAGTCTGTCGAAAGAAAATGAAGATCATGCAAGCAACTTTAATATTTAGCTAGAGCTATAAAGCTAAAGGACTAAGTTCATGGAGTTTATTTATTTTATTAAACAATATTCAGGAAATTAACAGCTAACTTAATGAGTAGAATTATATGATTATATACTGAAGGCTAATTAAAAATTTCTACAAAAAGCGACTGAAAATGTCTCCAATTATGACCGTAACTGTACCATAACTTATGTATTGTACCTAAGCTATGTGTGATCCTTAGTATTCTGCTTTGTGTGGGAGAAGTTAAGTGGGTCAATTGTGACAAAAATAAAGTTTCTTTAGTGGTCGGTACAACGTTAATAAGTATTCATTGTAACTTTGACCATCAACTAATTGAACTTGCCTCATAAAATCAACTATAAAATAATTTTATACAATGAGCAGTAAAATAATATCGTACCTAGTTGTGTTTGTTAACATAACATGGAATTTCCTTAAACAAACGAATGGTCGGGGAAGCACCGTATAGGCACCGACAATCGAGCGCAGGCCAAAAATACACTTGAAATCTACGTAAATATAACCTATGATAATGGTTGGATGGTTTTCCGTAGGTATTTATAAGAAAGAACAAAAAGAGAATGCCGAAACCAGGGATTGAACCAGGGACCTTCAGATCTTCAGTCTGACGCTCTCCCAACTGAGCTATTTCGGCTGATGTGTAACAGGTTGAAATTACGTTTTACATGCATTCTTATCATTATCATCCGATAGTACGATAGCGTCACGCTGTGGCTTCATAGCTGACTATCGTATTACGAATTATAATGACTATCATATAGGTTAATAGATTATTGCTACCACAAAATAAACTAGCACCATTTGCGTTTTATAGCAATAATAATTTAAATTGGAATGGACCATAACGATTAGGGCAAAAACACAAGTTATGGACCATTATGGGAACACACAAGATGCCCCACCGCCCAAACGAATACGCTATTATCACTATTCCCATACAAACTTATCATTAACTTTGATTTTTACGAACCAAAGCAACTGCTATTTGATCTGTGGCTTAGTTTTTTAAATCTTTGTAGCTTCGTTTCAGTAAACGCAGTTAACCTTTAGATGCAACCCGGAATGAACAATTAATTAGGTGGGTAATAATGCCCAATTATTACCCGACCGCGGAGCATTTATGGGATGATTTATCTCATCACAACTTGTCGGATTCATCAGATCTTATCTGGCGAGAATATCAGAATACCTTCGCCCAGTTTTTAACGCACGTTCAAAGAGGATATCGGAAAGTTTAAACGGTGACAATTTTGTTGTTTTAGAATTAGCTAAAATTAGAATTTAGGAATGTCAAGTAAATAAATAATGCTGGACAATTCACACAGCATTATCTAGCCCCAAGCTAAGCAGAGCTTGTGTTATGGGTACTAGATAACTGATATACTTAATACAATACACTACATAGATAGATATTTTTTATTATAGATAGAAAACATCCAGAACGCCCTGGACAAATGTCTGCAGATCGTACAAACATTTGTCCCGAGGCGGGAATCGAACCCGCAACCTCCTGCGTCGCAGGCAGACCTTCGCCCGCTGCGCTACAGAGGTCGTCAAAAGTAGACGAAAGATTTCACTTTTTTCAAAAGAATCTGCCCGTTTTTCACTAGGATAAATTTTAATCACCACCTAATTACTCGTAGATGCCAGCTAAAAATAGGTAAGTACTTAGACGTTTCTAATCATAGCTAAAATGCAATGCAAAGAATAGGATTTAACTAAGTTGAGTTGTTTTAGATCTGTCAACCTAATTTTAAACCCGACAGTCTAATTTTTGAAACATAGAATAGCTTTCGTCTATTTGACATATCTTAATCTTAATTTTAGCTATTACTAAAACAACAGAATCGACAAAATTGTGTCGATAAGATGGCTACTAACTGATAAAACACTCTTGAATAGAGCCAATTCTTTTTAGATTAAAACAGTCACATATCGTTTTAACCCTCAAGCGGCGATGGGGCGCAATTGACCGTTTGGCCACCCCGGGCCATGACTGGTCAATATCCCCGCGATCAATTTTGGATAACCGCCGCAGGTAGCTTCATTAATTGACTATTAAACACGATCGGCACAAAAAGGCCTATATAAAACAATGAGTTTTACCAAAGTTGATAACTCAATTTGGATGGGTGATGGTGGACAGGTCGTGGAATGGAGTTAGAACGAATAAAAGAGCCCAACGAATAAAAGATCGAATTAAGTAAAAATTAATAGGTATTCAGCATTGTTTTCTTTTCAGAATAAAAATAATTTGCTTCAATTGAATTTCAAAAGTTTCCGCATGCCCAGCGTGGGGATTATAGGCAATATCCCCCATGAGATAAAGACCAAGAGACAAATTCGCTTATCAGGGGGTGGCCTGCGTCCCTGTTGAGGTTGAGATTTAGGTTGAATATCAAAACCATTCATGGGTTATTATTTTATTACAGAACGGAAACAGTTACGTTGTCAATTGTTAGTTTGGAAAATACTTAATGTGCAACGTTATAATGTAGGTAAAATGTTCTTAAAATGAAAAACACTCGAAGGATCTCTATAGTTTTTGTGTTATTGAATGCATTGGCGGTATCTTTGTGAAATGACGCACACTGAATATTAACAATCTCACATTAACAACGAAATATTTTACCTACATCAATGATTTAGGTACCTACAAGAAAAAATATATTTTAAAAAAATACAATATTCGATATAGACTTACCAGTGATACTTTTCCAAAATATTTTTTGGGCTAATTATGACAAATTAGTTAGCTATGTCCTTTTATCACACTAATATTATAAATGCGAAAGTTTGGATGGATGTTTGTTACCTCTTCACGCCAAAACTACTGAACGGATCGCGCTGAAATTTTGCATGCAGATAATTCTAGGCCTGGAATAAAACATAGGTGACTTTTTATCCCATAAATCAGTTCCCATGGGATAGAAATAACCTCAAAACGTTTCCATAGAAACAACGCGTGCGAAGCCGCGGGCAGAAGCTAGTTATTTATAATTAAGTACCTATGTGAACTTTCATTTTAATTTAAATTAAGTGCCCAATGGCATAATAAGGTATAGTATAAGGTACTTTTAATATCTACCGTTTATCCTACTAATATTATAAAGCCGAAAGTTTGTGAAATCTTAATTTTTGTTACCTAGGATCTCCAAAACGACTGAACAGATAAAGATAAAATTTGGTGGTCGTTTAGAGCAAAGGCTACTTAAATAATAGGCTACTTATTATAACTGTCGAAAATACGCGTGCGAAGCCGCGGGCAGAAGTTAGTATATCATAAAAAAAACCAAATCCTCCATAACTAATCAAGGCAATAATGACCAGGGATAAATCAGTAGTCTAACAGGTTATAGCATTTAAGGGCGGCGCTTTTAACGGGGTACAATTGTATGATTAGGGGTGCATCGTCACTGTTTCACTATTTAAGGGGACGCAAATGTTTTTCATGGAGGTGATGTATGAAACATTTTATGTAAATTAAAATATCCGTCTAGATAGAGACAAAATAAATTCATTTTGGCAGAGCACAGTCTACAAGACAGTTAGTATTTTGCTTCCGGCTTAAAATAATAACTACAATACTTATTTTTAAGCATTTCTGTGATTAATACGTCAAAGAAAAAACTGTTTATTATCAACCGAAATGTATTTTAATCACCTATTCTTGATTAACTAAACATTAGTCGAAATTGATACGACAAATTTTAGTATTGTTGTAATCAAAAATTAATTTGTATCTCTATATTCTACAAGCTACAAAAAAAAAATTGTAGCAGGAAAGCTCTGCCTTAAAACTTTAAGTGGTTGGTGGTAAGACAGAGGACCAACTAGAACATTTTAATATGGTGATTTATTTGGACCAACCCGCCCTTTGTCCTCAAATGGGTGGAACTGATGACTTGAACGGTTAAATAAAAGGTTTTTAAATAGGTTTTTTTAAGACTGCTGTGAATAGTTTCTTGATTTGGAATTTGGCTGTCTTACTTCCAAAAAAGTTGAATGAAAGGTAAAAAAACAATGTTGTATTATTTTTGAAAATTGCCTATTAATAATTAATCTATGCTACCATGTACTTACTGACTTATTTGATTCAATAGGCAGCGTAAACTTAATACTGTTTTAGCTTATGCAAGCATTTTTCTAACTAGTAAAACGTTTACTTCGATGTTTTCAATCGTAGCTCCAGACCCTACAGCATCCAGTTTGACAGTTAATTTCTATAGAAACAGCTTTTTCTGTGGCTGAGGTACTAAAACAAAACAAGTAGGTACTACTTGATGGGGTATTGTTTGGAATTCCATCACGTGCAACTTCTTGCTTAGGTTAAGGCCACTGCGGAACTTTGTACCCTGATCGCAGAGAAGTAATATTAAAATAAGTGACCATTGATTGAGATGGTTTTTTAAACAGCACCTAAAATAACTACTCATCCTTGCAATCCTACTTCTTACTAATATTATAAAACCGAAAGTTTGTGAAATCTGAATTTTTGTTACTTAGGATCTCCAAAACTACTGAAAAGATCAGGATGTAATTTAGCGTACGCTTAGAGCAAAGCCTAACTTAAATATTAGGCTACTTATTATACCGAAAATACGCGTGCAAAGCCGCGAGCAGAAGCTAGTAATATTATAAAGCCGAAAGTTTGTGAAATCTGAATTTTTGTTACCAAAACTTCTGAACAGATAAAGATGAAATTTGGCGTACGTTTAGAACAAAGCCTAACTTGAATAATAGGCTTTTATACTGACTTATTATACTGAAAATATGCGTTCAAAGCCACGGGTAGAAGCTAGTACTCCATTTATACCTACTAATTCCAATGTGAGAGACGAGTGACCTCATTTCAGACGACCGTCATCGTAGGGTGAATTTTGTACCTTAGCCATCTCATAAGGATGTCGCTGTCTTTTATCGAGTTAATTCCCTTTATTGCCTTTGTAATTTAGGCTTATACTTATTTCACATTCAGCAATAGACTTTTATAAGAAGAACCGGCCAACGGTCAAGTTTATTTTGCCAAGCTGAGGAATATAACTAAATTAGTATTTTATACGACATGCCAGAAATTAGAATATTAATACTGCATTGCCTAAAAAGCTCGTTTATTTATCGGTATTCTAGACGCAATTAATCAGACAAAACGTGAACAAAACATTAAAAGTCAATAGGACCTTTTTATGTTTTACCAAAAATGCTCATCAATTATGCTTTTTTATATCGAAATCGATACGAAAGATGTAAAAATCTCTTGTTTTCCAAAAAAACTGGTAGAATTTTAAGTATTGGCGCCAGTGGGCGACCTTGCCAATAAAAAAATAATTTTTATTCTAAAGGCTTATGGGAACTAAAGCGTCGAGTTAAAAACATCAAAATTAGTAGAGGGTGTTAACGTGTTTTACATTTGGAAATTTTCGACATAATTTCCCTTTGGGGTCCAGAATCACTCTCTTTAGGCTTTTTCTGTACACCCATTACGTTGTGCCTCTTGAATAAATAAAAGATCACATAAAATTAATTTGTTTTTCTTTGTTTTCTTGAAAGAAAAACATGATTGCGAAAAATATACGCTCACAAAATTATTACGAAAGTAGATAGATAATTCTTTATTCATCACCTTAACAAAAACCAAATTTTACACGAAACATATAGAGAACAGCAATGGAACTGGCGGCCTTATCGCTTAAAGCGATTTCTTCCAGACAACCAAAAAAAAAAGTGCACTGTTTTGCGCATACATTGCTCGAGATTTCAGGTACCCTGCGGTCTATTGAAATGATTTGTTATGATTCGTAACTAACAAATTATTTGCTGTCTAATTTTCTTGGAAATAAGCAAAAACTTGATTTTTGCGCCGTTCCAAAAACGTTGTCCCGCTCCTATGAACGCAAAATTCTATTCTAATTCTTTTCACAAATGGCGTGCAATGAGGCGTTTTCTGAAAAGGAAAGAACTCTATTTACCTTAGTAATCAATAGATGGCGCGGATCTCTTTCGGAAGATTAATTTGTTGTCATTGGGATGCCATGCCCAATAAATAATTATGTAGAACAAACGGTACTTTGTCATTTAACTTTGACATAAGTAAGTCAAAGCGCCCTGTTTTAAGTCTGGCCGAACTATTATTGACCATTTAATATTAAAGAAAACACCTTGATATACATCACAGGTCTGATATATACATTATCATAATACCTATATACATTGATATATGAACCTACATTGTAGGAAAAATACCTTGGCTAATAAAGGCGCCTAACGTCATTAGTAACTCTTTAGTGGAAGTTTGCCTAAGAAAAGGTTTTTTAATCGCTTGACGCTAGTAAAATTATTATCAAATATGAAAATAATAATTGTACCTAATAAATTGTATTTTTTGCCGCCTTGAACCTAACACCTCTTGAATAGCCACCTAGCATCACCGTGTGTTGTGTGTCTTAACAAACAAAATTTAACCAAATTTTCGAAAAAACTTTAAAATGGCCATTTAAATTGTATCACAAAACTCATGAGTTTTTGGAAAATAAACCATTTACTTACCTCTAAAATGTTTACAAATTTTAGTCGTGTAAAACAAGTAAGCGCCATCTAGTAATGATGTAATAAACTACATTTGAGAAGAGTTTGAAAAGGAATTCCCAACCCGCGTGAAACACTGGGATTTGGTCCTGATTGTATTTAAGGGTTCACAATTTTTTGTCTAACAAGTAAGCGCCACCTGTTAATTATGTACTGAACTACATTTGAGAAGAGCTTGATAAGGAATTCCCAACCAGCGTGAAACACAGGGATTTGGTCCTGTTTATATTGTAGTTTTCGAACCATACGCTAGGTGGCGCAGTTTTCGAGTTTTTTGTTTCCCTTCTATATCTTGAAATCTCATAGATGGCGCTATTGGTACATGTTTTCACAAAAACCATCAGCTAAAGCTGCCTACCTATGCCGATGCAAGCCAACGAATTACACTAACGCAGCCAACTATTTTATCTTATTAATTTTTTTTTAAATAATTTTTTTAAAACATTATCTAGCCCCAAGCTAATAAATACGTTAAACTTTGTTCGTCCATGGATAAATAAAGGAATTTTCAAAAAAATCATTTTGCAGTTTATGATAGGTACCTACTGATAAGTTTTAATGCCTCTGTTGCAGATATTTTTATTTCGTATAATTTAGGCAAAGATGGTAAACAGAGTTTGGTGGCCACCAAGAGAAACGTCGCATCTCTGCTTATGTAATCTGATCCTATTAATCCTACCATCGAACTAAGTAAAAATGGGATTTACAGATTTTACTTAGATCTATGAATAATATAAAGATTGATGCTGAGACAATGCCAAAACTACTGAAAGGAGGACGGAAGTATTGCACATATCTGGACCTAGATTGACTACTTTTAGACCTTTTACTTTTAGACTAGATTGACATGGACTACTTTTTATTCCAAAAACACGTGCGGAGCTAATGCAAACTACATAAATTACCATATTAGGTACTAATGTATCTGTAAGTAGCCGGCAGCAAAATATTATATTAGGTACAATACTAGTTTATGCCCGCGGCTTCGAACGCGTTGTTTCTATGGAAACGTTTAAAGGTGATTTCTGTCCCACGGGAACTGATTTATGGGATAAGAAGTAGCCTATGTTTGATTCCAGGATTAGAATTACCTGTGCGCAAAATTTCAACCAGATCCACTCAGTAGATTTGGTTTGAAGAGGTAGCAATCATCCATCCATCCATCCAAACTTTCGCATTTATAGTATTAGTGTGATTTTTCGTTAATTTTGTCCATTGTTTGTAATGTCGATGAATCAATTTATTCAAATGTGGTTTGAAACATCCATCAAATGGCAAGGTAAAAATTATAGTATTTCAAATACTAAAAAGAACACTTAATACTAAACTCACTATGGTTATGGTTTAAACTACTTTGTGGCGCGGTGGGCGAAGGTCCGCCTGTGACGCAGGAGGTTGGGGGGTCAATTCCCGCCTCGGGACAATTGTTTATTTATACGATCTGAAGATATTTGTTCCGGGTGTTCTGGTCGTTTTCTATGTACAAGGTACCTATAATAAAAAATATCTGTCTATGTAATACATTTATTAAGTCAGTTATCTGGCACCCATAACACAAGCTCTGCTTAGCGTGGGGCTAGATGATGCTGTGTGAATTGTCCGGCGTTTTTTATTGATTTTTTTATTTTATTTATTTAACTTAATATGCCATAGGCTAACAAAAATAAAAATCGAGCAGTTGTGCGATACAGCAAAAAAAAACTCGAATATGCTAGAAGCTAACCAAAACAAGAATCAAGCAGCGTCGTTACTCCACACTCGACTCGGATTGCATGTAATAAAAAACCCTTGAAGAAAACAAAGAAGCAAAACTATGCCCCGGGTGAGGATCGAACTCACGACCTTAAGATTATGAGACTTACGCGCTGCCTACTGCGCCACCGAGGCTTCCCTACAGGGTGTGAAATTAAGGAATAAATTACGAAATTGAATTATAAAATCGACGGGAGCAGTGTGTAGTGCAGATTTCGATTTAGGTATGGATGTCTAAATGGAAATCAAATGCGTTCCTATTTTTTTCTACGATAAAATTCAAATGGTCAGGCTAAAAATTTGAAACAAAACTTTACCTACTTTCCTGGTTATTTGTTCATTTAGATGAATAAACGGTTCATGTTTTATTACAAACGATAATAAAATACCCATCTAAACAAACCTTATCGTCATCACTTTCAACATTTAACTTTATCCTGAAATGGTCATAGCAAAAGCTTTCATACCGCAGTAGCTAAGCTGATCAAAACTACGGCCAGACTGCAAGACCAGTGGGACTCGATATAATGAAAATATTACAAGTTGTCCGTCCGTCTGTCCACGTCTGTCCCTTGGCCATTGCGGAACAGAGAAAGTAAGATGAATAGAGACTTCTGGATTCGTAGTTTTGGCTTGTAGCGTTTAAGTCTTTTGTATGCAGAAAGTGAGCTACGAAAATGCTACGAAAGTTGCTACGAAAAATAAAGTGGTGATAGGGGTCAGTAATCTAATTTGTTTGGTTTGTTATTTTTGAGCGTGAATGTAATACATTTAAAATATTAATTAATGAAAATCTGTTTGAATTTGGAACCTACGAAAATATATTTTTTTTAAATTTATTGGCGGAGCTTGGTGATTCCACATCTTAGAAATTTTACCAAGTTTTTGTGAATTTTCAAAGCTTAAAGCGGAAGCGAAATTTTCTTTTAGCATAAAACTTTCTCAATGCGTTTTCTGTTCCAACATTTCGTCTAGATTATATTTGGTCGCTCATAATTTAGTTGCAATTGAGTTAGCTCTAGCCAAAGTTGTTTCCGGATTTTGATATAGAACTGTAAAGCATTTTGTCATTCTGATCTTCTGATATGAAGACGACCTCTGTGGCGCGGTGGGCGAAGGTCCGCCTGCGACGCAGGAGGTTGCGGGTTCGATTCCCGCCTCGGGACAAATATTTGTACGATCTGCAGATATTTGTTCAGGGTGTTCTGGTCGTTTTCTATGTATAATAAAAAATATCTATCTATGTACTCGTATATTATTATGTATATCAGTTATCTAGTAACCATAACACAAGCTCTGCTTACCTTGGGGCTAGATAATGCTGTGTGAATTGTCCAGCATTATTTATTTATTTATTTAAGTTATCTACTACTTCGCTAAAGGACAATATTGTTATAAAAATTTATGTTTGAAATGTTAAGGAAATGAAGTATTCACTCTATTGTAATACGTACCTACTACTGTTATAAATGTGATAATTATAAGGCACACTAATATTACCTTAATTATAAGTATTTCTCTGTAAGTGAATTGTAATTCTTTTGAGAAATAAATATCTTCAACCGTAAGTAGGTACTTATCAACCAAAGAACCAACACACCAAAAAGCAAAAACCAACAAACCTTTTTAATTCACAATGCCAAGAGGTAAAATGTTTCCCTAAGAAGGGGACATTTAAACTTTTATTTTTCGTCTTTGAGTTAATTTTTTACGGGACTCCTTAGAGACCAATGCCGGATTTGAGACACGGCCGAATTTAAAAAGTTTGTTAAAAAGCCGCCTTACAATGGGTTACGTAAAGCTTGACTTGTATAATTTTACGCTTCCCTTACGGCGCCTGTTCTTTTATTTAAATTGGAGGTCATAGATTCAACATGGCGGGAACAGATTGTTCGATTTTTGAAAGTTTTCGTCAAAACTGTTGGCTGCCACCTAGAGTCTGTGTCAAAACGAGAAGCATCATAGAAATTAAGGTCGCGCGTGTGCCAATTTACTACTTTTGCGTTGACAACACTGATCTGTCATTGCCAGTACGACCAAAAGTGTTTGATACTTGGTAGACATCGTACACACCAACTGTAACAACATAACATTTAGAACTAGAAAATATTACTGTTAGTTCACCGCGACGGTTCTCTTTTTGCATAGACTCTAGTGCAATATCAGGTCGGCATTAAGTTAGGCTCATAATGAGCTCTTAGACAGGTTTGTGTGCTCTACCTAAATCGTAATGGACCAAAAATTAAAGTTTATTTAGTCAAAAAAAAAAGACAACTAGGCCTACCTACATTTGACTACACTACACAATGACACGTAAAAATGTTTGTTGAAGTTGATATAATAGATATCAATTAGGTCCCTTTTAATTGAATGGATATCAACTACGACATTTTCATTATGGATGTAAGCGGGTTTCTACCTAATTTGTCAAACTAATTTCATAATATTTATTACTAACTTATTTAGTACACGTAGATTATTAGGTCTGAGGTATTTGATGTAAGAATGTTTATCTAGTGTGGGGTTAATTCCCTTAGTTTTTACAGTAAAATATCTTCAGCATATATTCTTACGTGTTACTGTGTGCGTGTCAATATTTGCTTCACCTCATAGTCTTCATATTTACGTGTGTGAACACACAAACACGAATTAAATGTCCTTATCTAATTAAAATGCTGTACAAATGAGAGTTAAACTCTTCCAGCCAGTTGAGCAGAATCTGCAAACGACTAAATCCACGATTAAACAAGCCTGTTTTGGTTAATTCATGTCGAATTCATTAAGTTTGAAGGTGGTTGGTTAACTAGGTGTCTTGATAATTTAATCCAGTCAGGGTTGCCACACGCCGTTGTCAAAAATGGAGTGGAAAATTAAAAAAAGCTTTTTTGGTCCATAAAAGTATCTTTTTTTAACTGCTGTAGGCCGGTTGAAGATAAGTCGCGGTGTGTTGAACATTTATTCCATACAATGGAAAAAAGAACAGATGTAAGGAATTTGTGGTAGGTACAATTTTTAAACAGGTAAAACATATTTCAGGGAGGCGAATAACTTCTCTTATGTACCATTTCTTCCATTATAGTTAGGATAAGATAAACCCTATTGACTATTTCCTTCTTTAGGAACAAGCGGTAATATTTCAAGCGAGGGTATAATGCTGGTAGCCCCAACAGGTTCTTCCAATTAAAATGTTGCCAACGACTTTTTAAATATTCAGGTGGAAGGGTTGAAACGAGGCCAAAGCCGCTAAAAACTTGGATAAAATTCATAACTCCAGGGGGATATTTATTAGAATATAATGACATTTTAGGTGTCGATTTGGGAAATTTGGCGTGTAAAACTTTACTGAAGGCTTTAAGTTGTCATTGAGGTGGAAACATTTTTGTGGTCGTCAGGCAGGTTGCAGAAGGGTCGTGCTACTTTTAAATATACAGGGTTATTGGTAATTAGACCGGATCCTTTTAGGGGGTGATGGGGGAGGCCATTTGCAACTATTTTGACCCTATATCGTATTATGCAAAAGTTAACCATTTTTGAGATATTCGCAAATTCTTAATTTTTTGGGAAAACCCTGATTTACGTCTTCAAAATTAAATTAAAAAAAAAGTGATCATCCAATTCAAATTTTAGTGACTGATTTAGATAGCCTGAAGTCTAATTATTAATAACCACTAACACAATTGTATGAATCTGTACCCATATGGAAGCTAAAGGACATGTTTATAAAAACAAAGTTTATTTTTTTTGTAAAGTCCTTACAAAAACCCCATTTAAAAAAAAATACTCCAGTGAATTTGGTCGGCATGTTATTTAAAAAACATCTACACATCTTTAGCTATCCAAAGAGGTATAAATCAATGCACTTTGTAACACAATTGCAGAAAAATACGGGTAAATGTAATGACTTAGCTGGTGAATAAGTTTGGATACATTGCTTTACCAACATCTTGGACTTGGGCTTTGCTTGCGCGAATTTCACTTAGTTCTTTTTTTGAATTATTGTTCCGAAAACAGAATAGGCTGATATCATGGCGGAGTAAAAACTTTTTGTTGTTTGACCTGCAATGAAAATAACCGCCGAAATCTCCCGCTAAACGCATGACAAATGAAATTCTAATAGTTTTTCTTCTCGCATTTTTCGAACCGGTGAAGTAATAAAAGATTTAATTTATCAACAATTATGGCTGCAGTGCCACGCATCCTACCACCTCCTCGAGACTTTTCAAACGAAGAATATGCGGATATACTGTTTTGTTATGGTTATGCAAACGGTGTCTCTACACGTGCACGGGCAGAGTATCAGTCTCGGTTTCCTCAGCGCCGGTTACCTCATGAAAGTGTATTTGATAATACATATCGGCGACTTCGAGAGACTGGCAGTGTTCAGAGACGACAAAGTGACGCCGGCCGACCGCATGTTCATCGAACGGAGGACGAAGAAGAAATCATTCGTCATTTTGAAGAGGATCCTACCATTTCAACTAACATGGTTGCTCAAAGACTCGGTGTAACCCAATGGAAAGTTTGGCATACGGTCCATGGAGCAGGTCTCTATCCGTACCATTTAACCCCTGTACAAGTATTAGAAGACGGAGATCCCGCTAACAGGATAACATTTTGCAGATTTATGCTAAATGCTGACATAGAGAACCCTAATTTTTTCAGAAAAATATTATGGACGGATGAATCAAAGTTTGATCAAGATGGAATCACAAATTACCATAATATTCATTTTTGGTCTAGAAAAGCTGATCTTAATCCCAATAAAAAGAAAGAGCAAGGGTCGCAAAGACGATTCTCACTTAATGTATGGATGGGAATAATTGATGATAATTTAATTGGTCCCTATTTCTTGCCTAATTATTTAAATGGTGACACATACGAAGAGTTTTTAAGAAACGAAGTTTTTGGCCTTCTTAGTGAGGTACCATTAGCAACACGCCAAGGTATGATTTACCAACATGATGGCTGCCCCGCTCACTACAGGACTAGTGTGCGTCAATGGTTCAATCAGCATTTTCCGAACCGATGGATTGGTAGAGGAGGTAGTATTCCATGGCCAGCAAGGAGTCCCGACCTTACCCCATGTGATTATTATGTTTGGGGTCATATGAAGAGCCTAGTCTATGACGATTTGACGTCACCTATCTCATCAGTGGATGAATTAAGACGCCGAATAATAAGAGCTGCCGAAAAAATGAAAATAAATTTGACAACAAGGGTTGTTAAAACTGAGTTACGCCATCGTATGCGGCTTTGCATACGGAATAGAGGTGGACATTTTGAAAACGAATTGTAAATTGTAAATTAAAATTTGTAAATTGTAAATTAATAATGTAAATTGTAAATTAAATAGTAAATTGTTTTGATAGTAATAAATTTTTTGTTTGTTTTACAAAATTCATAGTTTGATTTATTGGAAGTTACTACCTGCTTATGGTTTATCCTATTTTCTGCAATTATGTTACAAAGTGCATTGATTTATACCTCTTTGGATAGCTAAAGATGTGTAGATGTTTTTTAAATAACATGCTGATCAAATTCACTGGAGTATTTTTTTGTTAAATGGGGTTTTTGTAAGGACTTTACAAAAAAAATAAACTTTGTTTTTATAAACATGTCCTATAGCTTCCATATGGGTACAGATTCATACGATTGTGTTAGTGGTTATTAATAATTAGACTTCAGGCTATCTAAATCAGTCACTAAAATTTGAATTGGATGATCAGTTTTTTTTTAATTTAATTTTGAAGACGTAAATCAGGGTTTTCCCAAAAAATTAAGAATTTGCGAATATCTCAAAAATGGTTAACTTTTGCATAATACGATATAGGGTCAAAATAGTTGCAAATGGCCTCCCCCATCACCCCCTAAAAGGATCCGGTCTAATTACCAATAACGCTGTATTAATTATTGATGTAAGAAATATGTTTTACAAGGTCTTTTTTCTTTCACATCCCATCGGCGAAATAAAAATAACAGCGAGAAAATAGAAAAGCCTTCTTGCATACAATATTTCGAGTGTCTAACATTAAAATTTATCACTAGCGAGCGAGTTTACGCGAAAGCCAGGTGATAAAATAAAATGACAGTTGTTTAGTATGTCCCCGGGAATATACAGGAATATACGGGAATTGAAAGGTATGGGGCGCCTGAGACTTTATTTTATTTATGTCGCGAAATGGCTTTTGGATTGCATGTTAGTAAGTGGTAGGGGTAACAGCAATGCGTAATTCTTTGATGTTGCTGAAAGGATAGTGTTTTGTTTGAAGGGAATGTGCAACACCTATGACACAAGTCTGACCACTTAGAGTACCTAGGCGCTGTTATACAAGATCTAGAAGCCAAGCCAAAACTTCTAAAATTTATGAATTGTTAGTTAGACAAAGTAGTTAGTAATTATAATTTTTACAAATCCCGCAAACTTATGCTGGATTTGTAATAAATTATAATTACTATAAGTATTAGGGGAAAGTGGGGGAAATACGAACACTTAATTGAAAACTTCAATAAAGCAGAGGAATTTGATCACAGTTTCTTTATTGGTTAATTATAATGTATTAAAAGAATGTTGTTTTTAGACGTCGTCGTCAGTTCCATTGTTTCGATGATTCGATAGTTTGCGCTGTTAGTACATTGACTGAAAAAAAATCCGTTGATACAGACTTCTTATACGCACAAAATAAAAATTATTGCCATCGCAGTATTTTCTTAAGCATTCTAGGTCCACCGCTTCTGCCTTCCAACATACAACTGCCTATACTTTAGGCATTTTAGTTACCTACCTCTACCATTAGGTACCTAACCAACCTAATGTTAGAGGTACCTTAGCTAATACGACGATCGCTGTGGCGCGGCGCGAAGGTCCGTCTGCAACGCAGATGATGCGGGTTCGATTCCCGCCTTATAATATCTTCAAATAGAAATTTGTTCCGAGTGTTTCTATGTAAGTATTATAAAAAATATCGTTTAATGTAATGTATTGTATTAAGTACTAAGTATATCAATCCTGCAAACCGTTTTTTAAGGTTTGTTTCTTGAAGTTTTGTTGCCTCTACCGTCGCTTGAAGTTTATGAAATTAAAAATTTTGTAAGGAATCATAGATATTTATATTACTATTTTTATTATTTGATCCACCAAGAATGTGACAAAAATCCTAGGCAATGTAGAGACCCAAACAGGCTTATTATAAAAGAAACCTCAAAATCAGCGAAACATCTAAAAAGCTGCTTGACTATGTGTGTATCAAATTATAATAAGATACTTACCTAATGAATTTAAATTATTGAATTACCATTTATTTAAAAAGAAATTGTATTATT
This sequence comes from Eupithecia subfuscata, assembly GCA_963564075.1. Classification (NCBI taxonomy): domain Eukaryota; kingdom Metazoa; phylum Arthropoda; class Insecta; order Lepidoptera; family Geometridae; genus Eupithecia; species Eupithecia subfuscata. Next base: position 10,991,540 of record OY751109.1, on the reverse strand, counting down.
GGCTGAAAGAACGATATGTGAATTTATTAATTTTAATCCATAGACATAAGTCAATCGATTGCATGTTAAAGAATAGTTAAACATGAACTCATAACTCATAACATGAACCACCTCTTATACCATGTGTTATGCGATAAAAATATCATTTAATTTCATTTCATCATTGCATCATTTCATTTCATCAGTCATCTAGTACCCATACCAAGCTCTGCTTAGCTTGGGTCCAGATGATGCTGTGTGGATTGTCCAGCATTATTTATTAATATGAACTACCTAAGCTACTAGGTTTCAAGATGGTTTGTCCCAGTATATTGTTCTTCTAAATCAATTCTTTACGTCACAAGTCTGCCCGTTTTCCACAAATTGAATTTCCATTAGCACATTCAAGCACATTAACCGAACCACAATCACCAATTCCGGAACTCCCAAACTAATTCCGTCACGTCGATAACGTTAACGTTCGATGAAAATTTCACGCAATCACGGCGAGTTTCACGGCGGTTGGAATTACTTCGGCCTTTATGAGCTGTTTCTCGAGTTGTGGCAATTGTTTGTGAAAGGTGAGTGAAATAAACTGTGTTATGGGTTCGGGGGGTTAAGTTGCAGGTAAACGTGGTGGACTAAGCTCTTTTTCACCAGCCAATAGGATCGCTCGGAGTTTCTCTGAAGGATAGGATTCTTAACGAATACATCCGACAGAGAACCTAAGTTATCGACATAGCTCAAAGAAGTGGCAGTAGGCCGGCCATATCGCCATATCGCGAAGAACCGACGACCGCTGGGGTAAACGTGTTCTTGAGAAGAGACCGCGACTAGGGAAACGTAGTGTAGGACGCCCTCCGGCCAGGTGGGATGACGATCTGCGAAAGACTACAGGCAGATGCTAGATGCGGCAAGCTGTAGACAGGGCTCTATGGCGCTCATTAGGGGAGGCCTACGTCCAGCTAACTGATGATGATGATTAATAAGATCGGTTGGTTACGAAAATCAAGTAAGCATTCTGGTTATGATTTACGTAATCTATCGATTAACTTATATATTTACGCAATTTGGTTTAGAACTACAAAATCAACCAATGAAAAAGCTAACGGATGTGATGGTTTTGTTAAAAAAAGTTTATATATAAAAAGTTATTAGGTACATAATATATATTTACTTAGCGTATATGATAAATTTTAATATATATATGTATGTTCTTATTTTTTGGTAACATTAATTATGCCATCTGTAACGTTTGTTACAGAAGAGCCTCTAACACAAGTTTTATACTACTTAAATGAGGGTCTCAGTTATCGAATATCTTATTGTAAACTTGTGACAGAAATAAGTATGATTTTTTTAAGGATTAACATGACCAAACCTATTCTAATTTTCATTATTCGGAATTTATTTTCATGTCTGTGATATTTTCATAAAATGTACTTAAAATACTAGACGTCCTTGAAAATAAAGCAGTTCATGTTAATGATTATGGCCAAAAGGGTAAAAATAATAAATAAATTTCATATTTTAGTTCAAGAAAGATCTTCAATACCTCCCAAATCTTGAAAAAAATAAGTACGAATTCATAGTATCTGATACAGTGAAGTAATCTTAGGAATAGAGGATTTTGCTCTGCCCATAGCCAAAACATAATAATAATAATGTTCTCCTACCCGAATTTCGACAACGGCGGCCAGTCTCATCGGAGACTAGCCAGATGCGCAGGACATATTATAGTGCATAGGTGTGTGCGCAAACACAGGTGCACTCTCTACGACCGGAGAAAGTCACGCGCAGGACCAACGGCTTAACGTGCTTTTCGAGGCACGGGGGTGTAACACCGCCAACTTCCTGACTCCGGACTATGAATTTATCGCTTGACAAATCCCAATAACAACTATTGGCCCGACCAACTGTCCAATTACGCAAAAATTACCCATCCTAAAATTGACATTTGCAAGCCCTTTGAATGGCCTTGAAAGCCATTTCAATGGTCATTTCCATACAATAGCAAACTACGAAGTCCATTCAAAGGGCTTTCAAATATCAATTTAAGATGGGTGGTTTTGCGTAATCGAACAGCCGGTATTTGAACCCAGGACCTCGTAATCAGCGGTTAAACAAGCTGACCGCTAGACCAACATGGCAACACATGCCAAAACATAATTTATCATGATGTCGTAAACCCAACCTGCAAAGTAACGTAAAACCCCATAGAGCCATACCGTGCCCATTAAACAATACATAGGCTAAGATTTTACTATCGAACACAACATAAAGGGGTTTCCTGGCTACTTCAGGATTAGCACAGTATCGGCATTTGCAGCGACAGTAGATAAGGGGGTGAACTAACGGAATCTCGACGCACGGAATCTCGACAAAAACACATAAAATGAACATTATCGCGACGCACGGAATCCCGACAAATGTTAATGGTTCTCTAGGAATTAAATATTTTATGTATTTCCTATGCAAAAAACAGATATCAAAAATATAACAATTTGATTTTTTTTTAAGAATTCAGACATTTATTCACAAAGAAAATTATACTAGTATTTACAATTGAAACAATTGAGCTAACTGCCGACTGTTGCAAACAGTCTACAGATAGCTCAACTGATCCATATCAACACCAGTCGGAAGCGTCCCCAAGACGCTGGCTGCATTGCCACGCTGTATGGCAATGCTGATACGCTGTGCCAGATATTCACCAGCTCTCGGGTCACGCGTCGCTTCGACCAGACGCTCAGATAGTTTTTTGAAAACCCGAAGAGCCTCGGTACAATTTGATTACTATGATATGTACTTATTAGTAACATTTTATAGAGCTTTAAGATGCTAAGGGTAGACGAAGTCCATATGCTTTAGGAGGACGCCATCATTATCAATCTGACAAAGTACTTACGAGAACGTGGTGTTTTAAGTATATTATTCGCATTTTGAGCATGTGTGTGCGAGATCCACAACATCTTCCGTTATGTGACGAATAATCTAGGTGTTTCGATACACCCCGCTTGTACTTACCTGGTTTACAGATGTATAAATTTGCAACTGTCTAATAAACATTAAGTTTCTGACGTGAATTTTCGGTGTGTGTTTATTGTATTTTTATTAGTTTAAGATAATAAATGTAAGAGTTGAATGTACTAAAGAACTTGTAGGGAGGTACATACCAACTATTTGTATAAACTATACCTTACCATACAGACTTAGGCTGACGGACAAACCGAATTACGGTTTATCACATCACACTAATATATATGCAAAAGCTTGGATGGATGTATAGATGGATGGATGTTGGTTACCTCTTCACGCCAAAACTACTGAACGGATCGAGCTGAAATTTTGCATACAGGTAATTCTAATTCTGGAATCAAACATAGGCTATTTATCCCAAAAATCAGTTAACATGGAATAGAAATCACCTTTAAATGTTTATAGAAACAACGCGTGCGAAGCCGCGGGTATAAGCTAGTGTTACATAAATTAATAACTTAATACTATGTAGCATAAATAAACGATAAAATAAATAAACAAAATCACTGATTAGGTCTACGATAAGGTCCATGGTCCATTACTAATTGTTGATGACTATCTGAATCTTCTCCACTACACCAATCAGCAGTCGCAATCCGTACTAATTTACACCTACTGCTGCTAGATACATTTTTTCTGTGCCACTGCCCGGTGCCCATAAACTTGGCCAGAGTTACTTTTATACGCCGTTGCAAATAATAGCACATAAAATTCCGTGTGAAAAACACTAGTTACGGACACGGGGAGATGAACTGACTAATGTACTGATGGCAAAATAGTCATAATATTGTAAAATAAAAAATGATCATTCCACCTCCTATATAGGTGTTGCGATGCGACACGCTGGATATCTGCTTATATCTGCTTCGTGGACACTGAAAGTATTGAGGGTTGTATGAACACTAAAAGCACTTTTACCGATGTATTTAGAAACGTAGTTTTCAAATATTTTTTATTTTTCTAATGTTTACGGTAACTACTTGGTTTTGCTAATGTATTATTTGTTATATTGTGTTGAGAACCGTGAGAACCATAATACTTACAAAAGAATTAGATTTGATTATAATGTCGGTGTTTTAAAGAAAATCCACGAATAAGAAGACACCGCTGACAATTCACACAGCATCATCTAGCCCCAAGCTGAGCAGAGCTTGTAGGCACTTTAAAACTGATACACTTAATACATTACAAGTATAGATATTTTTAGTATACATACATACACATAAGTATATTAGCTGTGGGTCAGAACAACCCACAAATATACCTATAACAAAAAATCCTTGATGAATTCTAATGTTGAAACAGTTTTTCATATACTATTGCAAGTAGTTTGAGCCGCCTTAACTTTATAAAAAATAGGATGCACTTATGCTGGAACTTGGAAACTATCTGTAAATTTTCTATTTTTTTTGCTGTCGCTACAAGTCTTTCTAATTCATCTGCAATAGGGGTGAGGAGGGGTGAAGTAACTCTTATAAAAGTGTCAGGGCAGGATTTAGTTGCTCCTGTGCATTGGGATGTGTTGCAATAGCAATCAGCTTATTTTTATAACTTGACCGCCATTTTACATTTTACTAGATTTTGCCCTCGAGTTTACGAAAGTAAAATAAATACTTTACCTAATCTGAAAGATACATAACTAAAACAAATTTCTTCTGTCATTGATATTTTTTCTACTTCAACATAATAGTTTAGTTATTTTATTTCCGAACTTTGGTTGGATGGTAGGTAATATTAATTCCGAGAAGTAATTCCGAACAGAGACACTACCGCGTGTCTCGTCTCGATATAATTTCATGCAATTCATACATTTATATACAACAGTATTCTAGATTTACTTTTCTTTTAAAAGTAAGTTTGTTTTATCGCGTAAGTATATTTTACATAAGATTATTTTTTAAAGTAAGAATTGTGTTAGTTATTTTTGTTCAGACAAGACACATGTATGACTCCTGTGGGCCGATCGCCCTATGTTGTCTTTTTTGAAATTCATAGCCAACAATAAACAATCTTTACGAATGACTTTACTACCTCATCAAAGATTAAAGAATTAATCACAGATGCGCCACCGTTACGAGAAGACGCTCGTATCGTTCATCGTAAAAACTTTTCCGCCGTAACTATGAAAATTAAATAAGGCTATTTTCTTGCCGTTTTATACTTTATTGAGGAGTTTGATGGCAGTTTGTTTGATTAATGGAAACAATTGAAAACAAAACAAAGGTAAAAAAAAAATAGCTCGGTTTAAAGAATTTATTCTCATTTAAAACTTTACAGATTGATAAAGTGCGAGTACTTATTGTTACTTACTTAATTTGTGTTGGAAAATTAGTACAAATCTTAAGACTAAAAGTAATAAGGGCTTAGTGAGCGTCCATAAGACACAAATTATTTTATACAATACATACCTACGGTCCAAAATATTCACTTTACGTGTAATTTAGAAATGTATTGTTTATCCCAACCCAAAAAGTTACCGAAGCAAAGAAACTCATTTAAACATTCGCATTTACCCAAAATTATAATATCAACGGGACATGTCCAATTTAGAAGTTCAGATATGATCCTTCACGACCCCACTGTCATCTGAAATATAATATATTGGTGAGCCGGACCCAGGGTCTTCCCTTAGGAGTCCCTGTTAATTATAAGTACAAGTCGCATCTGACGGGAAACCTTTTAATGTGTTGTCTTTATTAAAAATAGGTATTTTACTGATCTACATGGTTGTACTTTTGTTCGGTAAAGTTTTGGTTGAAGCTTAAATAATTATTTACCTTTTTGCTCGCTAAGGTCTTGTAGGTATATATATAATATATAATGCTGGACAATTCACACAACATTTTCTAGCCCCTAAGCTAAGCAGAGTTTGTATAACCATCATTATCTAGTGATAAAGATGGTTTAATGTAAGTAAGTACCTTTATGGAATGTAAAAGTTCTATCTGCACCATTCGTCTCATCCGTGAAAGATATCATAAATCGAACGACTAGGTAGGTAGTTCAAGAAATGTGGCAGAATGTTCTTAATTTACTTTTTCATTTTTTGTTGACTTGAACTCGTAACCACTAGGGATATTTTCACGTCGTTCCAGTTCGAAAATTAAATTTAAATCCCCTCACATTTTTGCCGCCCTTCAAATTATTGCTGGCCGTAAGAACTTCTTCGTGACTTTACCGTTTTTAGGGGTCAATTTTGTCATTGTTGTCCCCACGTTGTCCTTATCCATTCTCAATTTTCACTATTATTTTTACCTACTCACATCCAATGAGGCTTTTTTATGTCAAAAAATAGTTCGATAAGACTGAAAAAATGGCGCTGTTAGTTTAAATTTGCTCTGTGGCGCAGCGGGCGAAGGTCCGCCTGCGACGCAGGAGGTTGCGGGTTCGATTCCCGCCTCGGGACAAATGTTTGTGCGATCTTCAGATATTTGTTCAGGGGTTCTGGATGTTTTTCTATGTATAATAAAAAATATCTATCTATGTAGTGTATTGTATTATGTATGTCAGTTATCTAGTACCCATAACACAAGCTCTGCTTAGCTTGGGGCTAGATAATGCTGTGTGAATTGTCCAGCATTATATATTTATTTATTTATTTTTCTGTTGAGTTCTAAGATAGATTAATAGGGTTTATTTCATTGGAAAACTCGCTAATTAAATTTTAGGCTAGGCGAGTAGCGACCTTTATTTTTTAAATGTTGCGTTCAGAGCAAAACTTTTTTCTTTTAATACCTTGGAGCTTTAAAGCAGCTTTCAGTGCGAAAAACTTAGAAACAAAAAAGCCGTTTAAAGCCAACTTTGTCAAACAGATATCTATTTACTTTTTACATAAAGAAGTAGATGCTTACGAAGTCATAACTGAAGGTAGGAACAGGCCACTAGGGGGCAGCTCCGAGGCACTTGTCAAAGCTCGTAATATTTTATTAGATAACCAAATAAACCAAGGAGGTTGGTCTTTGAGTTTTTGTTTTGGGAAAATTCGAAAAAATTCGGTAATAGAGGTATCTACCTACATAAACCTCAGAACAATATCTTTTAAGACCGTAGATATTTATTTAGGAATTGGTTTTGATTTAAAAAAATACCTTTTAAGAACTTAACTATTTCGATGAAGAAAAAAAAAACATACAGACGAATTGAGAACTTCCTCCTTTCTAAAATCTTTTCAGACCGTAGATACTTATTTTGGAATCGGTTTGATTAAAAAATAAAAAAAAATACCTTATAAGAACCTGACTATTTCGATAAAGATAAAAAAAGCATACAGACGAATTGAGAACTTTCTCCTTTATTAAAGTCGGTTAAAAATGGGTTGAACATGGAAATAAAGAACGTGTCTTTTATTTTTAACAATGGTTGAATAATGTAGGTAAACAGATTTGTGAACATAATTAATAAAATATTTAAAATGCATGCAACCATAACTCGGTGATAAATCTGAGCCATAAAGAAGACAGTAAAGTAATACCACACACCTATTAATATTCATAATACAATTTAACGCAACGAGGTTAATTCACCTAAATATGTAAATTATCATGAACCGACCACCATTAATTCCAAAATGTCAGCTTGCAAATATTTCCTTCTCTCTTCTACTTCAGGTTTTATAAGGTATATAAGTGAGATAGATGTTGTGTGTATTATGAATAAGGTGGCAGGGAAAATTTTAACGGCGCCTACGAGGGCTGTATTTTGAAATAAGTTCCAAATATTGTCGCTAGGTGGACGAAGTTTGTTCCTGGGGGAGTCTGTTCTCGGGTTGTGCTGCTGGGTTTATAAATGAAACGGTTCGTTTTAAAGTACCAACGTGTGTCAGTGTTTACACTGGTATATTTACAAAATAGATAGATAGATAGACAAAAAATTGGTTGTCTGTAAAGTCGGTTTACTGACGATAGTTGAACGTGACAACGCAGACGCATCGCTCACTCAAGTAGGAGAGAGACGGATGTCGAGCGCTCTCGCTTGCACTTCAAGCCTTACATGGAACGCCTCAGAGCGAGGTAACGCCGCATGACGTCATGGCGAGGTAACGCCGCATGACGTCATGTTTTTTCGTGCGTGCAGCCGGCTCTATCGAATTATAAGACGTTGTCACGTCAAAAAATTATTTGGTACTACAGACACACATACAATTAACAAAGATAATTTATAATTTAAACACAAGTACAATAGGTTTAATTAATCAAACGAGCACTTTAAAAAGTAAGTAAGTACTTAGTTTGTGTGTGCTGCAGCACGACAAATGGGCCATGGCTCAGTGAAAATTTTTTGCTTAAAAGCAAAACACTGATTTTCAGCCAAAGCCTGACCGAGAGCGAGCAGAACGAGTACAAACGGACAGTGTGTGCTATTAATTAATTTGTTTGTGTTTGTGTAGCAAAATATTGTGCAAAAATTATTGTCTATACTATTATATATATATATTGATTTTTTGTTTGTTTGTTTGTTTGTATGAATTGAATAGGCTCCGAAACTACTGGACCGATTTGAAAAATTCTTTCACCGTTAGGAAGCTTACTTTTCAGGGAGTGACATAGGCTATATTTTATCCCGGAATTCCCACGGGAACGGGAACTACGCGGGTGAAACCGCGAGGCGATCGTCTAGTGTAAAATAAAATATTATTCTAACTACCTACTAAAAGTGTTGTAGGTATCTCTTAGTAAAAGTATATGTAATCAAGAAGTATTTAGGAGTGAGTAAGTTTTTTTTATTTTGCTTATTTCGTCTCATTGCTGTAATAAGTAGTCTATTATCTAAGTTAGACTTTGCTCTCAACGTACGCTAAATTTCATTTTGATCTGTTCAGTAGTTTTGGAGATCCAAGGCACAAGTTTAAATATTCAGATTTCACAAACTTTCGGCTTTATAATATGCGTAGAATTTAAGCGGGTTACCTTCGAACCATATTTGTGTTGGAACGTTAGGAATTTTCTGACACAAATAAGGTTCGTAGTTAACCCGCTTACACCCATAAAGCATCCTTATAAAGCTTTCCAGTTTTAATCAACTAAGTAAATGATTAGAACTTTCTTGGCAGTCGGAAAAATGGCTTCGCGATACCTACTCTAATCGCAGTTAATCCAGTAAATTGCGAATTGCGCCATAAAACATAATTAAAAATTCAATCCGGTGAAAAAACGCTCGGAAAATCATACAAAAACAAGCCGTGTCAAGCGCAAGTCTGATTAGGCGGAGGAGGGTTCCGGTTGATTTTTTTGGTTTGCCTACTGACGTGACGTTTGACTACCATTTGAAAACCAAGGTTATGTATAACTTAATAACTAACTAGGTATGTACACCTGTCTAAACCATAATCTATTCTAGAGTATACATATACGGAGGTAAATATACCGTTTTTATGAATAACCTCTCCGTCTGGCAGGCTTTGTTGAGTCTCCTGAACAGTCATTTAAACGAAAAGTAGTCAATCATAGTTAACTATTACCCTAAAAAGTAAAAGCTTAGACAACGAGGATAAACCCAAGATTGTGGAATATATTTATTATAGAAGATATTAGTGCTCAGTTTGAAGAAGATAATACGTTAGCTATTGATACAAGTAATTTTTTAGTTTCCGATATTGAATCCGATGTTGAGTGGGAAAACACTGATGAATTGCATGAAGTTGAAGCAACACCATATAATACTGCTACTGGCACTGTTATAAGAATAATAATCGTAAGTAGTCTTTTTTCAAAATAACTAAACTAAAGTAACTAGGTAGGTACAGTACACCTGTCTAAACCATTATCTATTCTAAGGCATAGTAGGTACATATACGTACCTTTTTTATGAGTAACCTCAACGTCCGGCAATAGGTATCCTTTCAAATGAAAAATAATTATAATCTGAAGCTAAGTAGTCGTTTTTCAAAATTTTAAAACCTAGATAGTTACTTACTTAACTAAAACGATGCAAACAAAATAAAAAGCTCTCACATGAGTTCAAACGATTTCACTTTTGTCTGTCGAACCCTAAACGCCAATCGTTAAAATGGCGGACGGGAAAAAAACAAACGGGAAAAATGGCGCGAAAATCCGCGTCATCAATCTGAGGAATTATTTCATTTGCGTATTAAAATTCTCGTTTTGTCGGTCCGTGAAATATTCGTCGTCGTGTTAATTACTCGAGCTTGGATACTGCACCCTAGTGATTTAGACCGTCAAAGATTGGTGGGGTAGAAGGGACAGGGTTTTCTGGTACCTTGAGAAAAAAATACCTACCCAATTATAATAATAAGGGAATCACACTTATTCATTATTATAAACTAGCTTCTGCCCGTGGCTTCGCACGCGTTGTTTCTATGGAAAGGTTCAAAGGTAATTTCTATCCCATGGGAACTGATTTATGGGATAAAAAGTAGCCTATGTTTGATTCCAGGCATAGAGCTACACTGGTGTAAAATTTCAGCTCAATCTGTTCAGTAGTTTTGGCGTGAAGACATAACAAACATCCATCCATCTATCCATCCATCCATCCAAACTTTCGCATTTTTAAATTAGTGTGATGCGAAAGTTTGGATATTTAGATTTATGTATGTATGGATGGATGGATGTTCGTAGCCAATTCCGGGTGGTCTGTTTTTTACTTGCCGTAACTCGAAGAAGGATTTTACAAAAGTCAAGTCTCTCTGCCATCTCTGTAATCTGGAGATGACAGACGGTTACTGAAATTACTTCTTAAACTGAAATTAAAGTCATAGTGTTTTTGAAACGCATACATTATTCAGGATATTGCGTTTTGCTCAGTGCGTTTCCTCTAACCCTTATTGCGTAAAACTCCTTTAATGCGTAAAAAACTTTAAGCCCGAACCAAAGCTAGGCTATAACTAAACTGAGTTCTACGAGTAAGTGCGCAAAATTATTCTCAAAACGTCAGTTATGCAATCATAATTGAATAATCTTTGATGGTCTCAGTAGATAAGCACAATTAACCACACGCATGCTCTACCCCCACCGTGCCTTAACCCTAACATGCCCTAACCCTAGCTTGACCGATGACCTGCCGGGCCCTAATTGCCGTATCCCCTGTCAATTCAGTTGAACGCTGTTGTCAATTATTATCATTGCTGGGCGAATCTAGAACTAACGATGTGGGGACGTTATTGTTAATGGGTTGATACTTGTTACGAATTGATTCAGTCAGTAGGTGTACACATTCGTAGCCTCCTTGGTTGTTGACCAAAATAAGTTTCTTACAGACCTCTTTCATTAGATTCATTCATAGCCTCCTTGGTTGTTGACCAAAATAAGTTTCCTACTGACCTCTTTCATTAGATTTATTCATAGCCTCCTTGGTGGTTGACCAAAATAAGTTTCTTACTGACCTCTTTCATTAGATTCCTACAAAACCTTTTCTCCCTGATCGAGGCGAAAGGTTGAAAAAGGTTTTTGCTTGGCGTCTTTTAATCCCTCGCTAGCTCAGCATATTTTAGACCACTCGCTACGCTCTCGTTCATAGTCGGCGGTAGGACAAGTACCTAACTTCAGTACTTACTGAAAAATATTGTTTGAATCAACTTTAAGGTTTTCGTCGTATTTAACCGTTTGGGGCATTTAAAAATAATTAAGAATGTTGGTTGACTTCTCCGTGTAATAAGGACCGATTTTGATGATTCTTTTGGTATTAGTATAGAAAATTATCGCAACATGGTCCCATAAAATCTCAAATTCCCCTGCAAAACTTAAAAAAAAAACAGTCTATATAAAGTTACATAAAGTTACCTTTTTTGAAAACAATCTAATTATGATAATGAGCTATCAACCGATACATAAAGTAGGATATTTTGAAAGCCACACAAGCAAAGCCATAGCAGAAGCTAATTCCAAAATAGAGAGCATTCTAAGTCCAATAAGTTGTCTAATGATAAACTAGTGTTCGTGGTCCGATGTGGTCGCAGCCTGTAATTCGGTGGAGGACTGACAGCCGGACAGACCTCCATTATTGAAATGCTTAATGCACATTCAAATGTGTAAAATAAAATGAATTATCTAACACCAATTTGGTGTTACATTATTTATTTGATTTTAGGTTTATTTATGTGGGCTGGATCGAGATTAGGTATGGTTGTTGGAGCGTATTTAGAACTCTACATAACTAAGGTCCGTTTCCAACACAAATAAGGTTCGTAGTTAACCCGCTTACATCCGTAATGAACTCTAAACAACATCGGTTTTGGAAGTTTCTAAATAAAAAAAAACTTGAGAGGTGTCAAGGGACACTCGGATGGAACAAAGTTCATAAGAGAGATAGAAAGACAAACAGAGAAACATGCGCACGCCGCACGGCTTACAATAGCTTACTATAGCAAAAAGTGTCGTTACAACTTTTCGTATGAATTTTTTCCGTCTAGCCCCCTTTCACAACGCACGATAAGGAACTTTGTTCCAAAAATTAACTATATATTCAAAATATAGGGCAAAATAATAAAATTTAAAAGTGTTTGCCGAAACAGCGTAAAATAAGCTAAAAATATTATAATAATTGAAACAGTGTCACTATCACTCGCACGCTGACGGATCATGTTTGAAAATAACTATTTGCTGTCATTATTTGTCATATAGTTTAGTTAGCACATACCTATTCTAAAGAATTGTACCATCAATTATAACGAACTTAATTTTTTTGTCGCCGTAATATAACTAAAGTTATTCCGAATTCCACTCACAGATCTACGAGTACCATACACACAATTGACACATACCAAAACAAATGTTGCTTCAAATCACGACAGAGTTAAACAATGATCTGGTTATATCAATTATACCGTCAAATTGAACACCGTACTGAATGTTCAATTTGTGATGTCAAACGTGTCACGTGATTAGCAAGGTCGGTGGAGTCACGTAGATTTACAATGGTTACTCTGAAGTTAGCATAGGTGAGATGCAAAAATTAGTGAGTTGCAAAAATTATAAGTAATAAATTCAAACAAATTGTCAAAACCTTGCTGTGCAAAAAGGCTTACTATAAAATATCAGATTATCTAGAGGATAAAAACGCTTGGGACTGGTTTTGCTCCAACTCGAAAAAAAACAACTAACAGGCTAAAGGTTTCTTCGTCGCTTCTTTACTTTAGTCTACATACCGAAGCGACAGAAATCAGAAATATCATTTTATTTCCGTGTCAGTGTTTAGTTTTGTCATTTGACCTTTTCTAAGTGTACTTTTATTGTATTTATGGAAATAAAGAGTTTTTGATTTTGGTGGTTTCAATGTGGATGATGAAGTTGGCCATAGGTACTAAGGTCTGTGTTCACCAATGGATAATCAAACAAATAGGCTGCTTCGTCGGTTAACATTGACGTTTCATGTTTGAAAACTGGTGTCAAAAACGTTAAAACAACAGATGGTTAAATTTTAAACAGTTGTTTTGAAGTTTTTGTCACGAGTTTTCATACATTAAACGTCAAAGTTAACCGACAAAACTGCCTAATTGAACGATTGTTTGTTGGTGAACACCAGTTGTTGGTGACATGAATACCCTAAACATTCTTACTATTTATTCGTGTGGTGACAAACATGGAATGAAACGTAAAATTACCTTTCTTCAATTCTTAGCTATCTACACAAAGGTACAGCTAATGTAGCTATTTATACAAGTCACTATTGCCTATCTTTGTATGTTTAAGTAGCTATCATTAAAAAATAAAATGGGCCAGACCGCACCACTTCCAAGGTTGGATCTCGTTATAAGCTAAGCAGTTATTAAGAAATCCGGTAGAAAAAATAAATTTGAAAGATAATCCTATACTTAAAGTTTTTGAAATCTGAATTTCTATTACCTATGATCTCGAAAACTAAGTACTGAAAAGATCAAGATGAAATTTAGCGTAGGTTTAGAACAAAGCCTAACCTATATAAAAGGCTACTTATTATACCGAAAATACGCTAGCGAAGCGGGCCGAAGTGAGATATAAAGAAATGCCTGCCAATGTTTTAATTTTTGCCCGAGACGCGGCAACACTGTATTAGTATAGCTATAAGTACCAGCTATATAGCCACGGCGGCGGTCTGATTATAGCTATACCACATTACCCCACACGGTGATTAGGCGGGCAGTCACGTGTTAATCGTGACGTCACGTCCGGGTAGTTCACACATTCGCACATTAGCACATCGCTGTTTATGTTGATGATGTTACCTTTGTTACGCTGGGTGGGTTTTAAATGACTAAAATCGCTACAGGTAAAGAAATTCAAATAAAAAGCAAAAATGTCATCAATGACTTTGGTGTTCTTAAATTTCCTGCGACGATTTTAGACCCTGCCAGTGTTGAATAACACAATAATAATCTCCTCAAATAATATTTTTGACTATTGAATTATCGATTTATGTCATTTTATGTTTTATGAAAGCAAAAGGACATAACGTCCTATCTCATCAGTGCAACTAAAATCTAAACAAAAATATTGAGAATTTACTACGTGTTAAATTATTTCGCACCTAAAGTGACACACACATGCAAAAGTCGTTATCTCATTGTTTTCAAAATCGTCGCGCACGGTAAAAGTTATGAGTTTGCAGGACACCTACACAAATAAAAAAAATTAGGCTTGGTAGGCCAGAAGAAGCCGCACTTTTGTGATTTTTAAAATCATCTGTGTCTTAGAAAATAGTATTTAAAATTCTGAAAAAAAAAAAGATATAGGATCTATTCTAGTCAAAATCGCATTCAGTTACACGATCTAAATGAACTTCACTCGGTAGAAAAAAATCCCAAAGTTACCCCTTTTTCTAATGTTTTTTCAATAGCTTTTTCTAATGTTTTTAACTAGCGAACCTCTGATTTTTTACTTTTTTTTGTACACGACTAAAGACACTTAATATTACTAAACAAATTCGTAGAGTTCGACTTGATAAAATGATTTTCTTAATCACCATGTTTAAATAACTACAAAAAACACGAGCGCGGCGGCTTGGCGGGCGCGCGTTTGGCCTTACGCCTACTGCTGCAGGAATACCTGGCCTTAACTCCTAAAGCGTCAGGTTTCTGAGATGTACATAAATGAAAAAAAAAAATATAGCAAAGGTTTTTTATAGCAAAGGACCTTTGCTATATTTTTTTTTTCATTTCATCTGAGAATATCTCAGAAAGATACCGCTTTAGGACCTTATGTCACAGGAAATTTTTATTGATAATTTTGGTATACTACATTATTGTATAGTAGTCCTTATAATATACTAAAATCTTTAAACCTCTTTGATTTTCCTAAGCAGTCTTTAACTCAAAAAGCTATTTCTTCCTATGTTTTGAATTTTCTCTTTATTTTGTGCAACGGTAACTGGAAAAACAAACCCATTACCCAGCTAATACTCACCTATGACGTCGGAAGTCCGCCGGCAATTCCCAGCCGTCGTAACGTCTAATTCCCGTCGACTTACACACATCAGCGTTTCCGATACCCCCTTTACTGTAGAGTAGCTTTCGTTTGTAGGCAAACCATATAAAAAATAAATTTTTGGTAAATAATATAAATACCGTAATAAAAACCGTAAAATTAATAATGTGGGACGTAATTAATTACTGTCTTATTTCGATAATGCTAGTCATATTATTAAATAAGTATTATAAATGCGAAAGTTTGAATAGACGGATGGATGTATATTATCTAGTTACGCCCGCGTTTTTATCCATTTAATAAGAAACAAATAATATTAACGTGACAAAATTAAAAATTTATAAAAAACCCGACCTTTATTGGCTGAGCAGATTTTCATGAAACATGGCTTAGAACACTCGGCATAAGATTATCTATGACACAAAAAAACGAAACGAAAATCGGTTCTTCCGTTTGGGAGCTACGATACCACAGATAGATACACAGACATACACGTGAAACTTATAACACCCCTCTCTTTTTGCGTCGACGCGGTTAAAAATACGATTCAAATGTTTCATAACTCTTTACGCCAAAATTACTGAACGGATCCGGCAAAAATTTTGCAAAGTTGTAGCTTTAGAGGTTGGCTTTGTATCCCAGAAACCCACGTCGAAAGCCGCAGCCAGAAGCTGCTGGTTATATTATGAAGAAGAAGTTCTGAAGATGGTACCTAAAAATATCAGAACTCTGACCAGATAGCGAACCAGATAGTATAATAATTGCATTGTGTACGCTTACATTTTATATTTTTTTAGGTGAGAGTAGTAACTGTAGTGACACAGTTTAACATAAAGTACGCGGCGCAAACGCGTTTCGATTATTCGCCATTTTAACGGGCTAAGCCGATCGCCAGTAGTCACTCCTCAAACCTCTGCCTAGAACAGACATAATCTTAATTTAGGGATTATAGATTTACGTAAATGTAATTTCATGTACTCATGTAAACTGTTTAATGAATAGACTCAGTATAGTGAATCAACTCTTTTATTCCAACCAACCCACATAGCCTAAAGATAGACATAATTTTATAATAATACAAAATAACTAATGGCGCCACTGATCTTAATAGCGCGATTATCCACCAGAGACGCAGGTTTGGATTGTGCTACTTATTTTGGGGGTATATTTCAAAAAGTTACCAATATAATCGTGGATTATCTGTGTTCTCACTACTCTACCGCCACCGTTTTTCCATTTGCACGGAACCACACAAATATTGCAAACTAAACGTGTGCGGAACTATGTATTTACAATTCTCTCCCCCGGTTATGTCCGTCAGGGCGCATTCAACGCCGTTATCTACAAATGTTTATATTGCAAGGCTTTTATTGCGAGAACTCACGAATTTAATCTTGGATTCGGTTTCAGAGGAAATCTAGACAACTGCCTTGGACTGAGATAAATTTAAGTGAATTTATATAAAATTCAATTAAATAACAGAGGAGGATCCAGCTAGGCTGGGCAGCGACCTACGGAGCTGAGACGTGGACACTCACGGTAGGGCTGGTCCACCAGTTCAAAGTCGCTCAGCGAGCTATGGAAAGAGCGGAAGAACCGACAACCGCTGGGGTAAACGTGTTCTTGAGTGGAGACCACGACTCGGAAAACGTAGTGTAGGACGCCCTCCGGCCAGGTGGGATGACGATCTGCGAAAGACTGCAGGCAGATGCTGGATGCGGCAAGCTGAAGACAGGGCGCTATGGCGCTCATTAGGGGAGGCCTATGTCCAGCAGTGGACTAATATATGCTGATGATGATGATGATGAGATAAAATTCAAGAATCTAGGCATTTCTTTGGTGTCTGCCTGCTGGACACAGGCCTTCCCTATGCACTGTAAATGCTCTTATCATTAGGGCAAATTTTTTATGTTGTGTAAGTAAGGTCAGGTTCACATGAGTTCTGCTTACTTAGACGACTGATGTGGCGCGGCGGACCAAGGTCCACCTGCGACGCAGGATATTAGGTTACTGGCTATTTATTTCAAAAAATTATGAAACAATTCAATTTCTTAATAGATAGAAATCGTGGTTGAATATAGACAGAGTACTACCGTAATCATTTTACAAAACTTCTTTTATCTTAGTTACTTACAGTTAACTTTTTACAAAACTTCTTATAACTTAGGTTAAGTGACATTTTTAAGACCTTTCACAGACTAATAAGATTGTAAAATAAATACTATGAATACTTTTACGTAGCAACGCTACGTCGTAGCATTTTCGTAGCACCGTACCATATGACGTAGCACTTTTTAAAACCTTGAAAATAACAATACTTTTTGTCTTACAAAGACATTTAGACATATACAAGATGAAAAATTGATAGTTTTTATTTATTAACGCTTTCAGTGCCCACGCACCACATGTGCAAGATCGTACTCGTGTTGCTGCGACTGGACGTTAAATGCCTTAAAGGTTGTCTCGAAAGTTAACCTCTAATTATATCGAGTTATGCTTTGAATTTTTAGCCGACTTTAAAAACGGAGGAGGTTCTATTTTCAGCTGTATGTAAGTTTTTTATGTATGCATGTGGTCGTTACTCCGTCAATAAAAAACCGATTTCGACGATTATTTTGCTAGAGTATAGAAAATAATTTTGATATTCCCTATTTTATTCCCGAAGGACTATTTGTGACTTAAACTTAAAAAAAAGTTGTGCGAATATTAAGATAAAGATAAATTTATTTGCTTCAACATAATGTAGGTTACAGTTGTAGATCTTAAATATATTAAATGTTTCAATTATGTTGAAAGAAAGCAAAGAAACTAGGCATGCAAATTTTTCAAATTATATTTATATTAAGTAAATTGTTCATGTCTAATTAAACGGTCAAAGATTCAGATTGTCAACGTAAAAGTCACCCTTCAGTCTTGACACCTAAATGTCAAAAAAATAATAGCAGCTAGTGCGCCTTTTAGCATGACGGCGTCGTAAATACTGCATTGTACAAAATATGTAATAACTCTACAACTAAACCATATTTTATCATTCTGTAAACGACAATGTACTAATTGATTTTTTTCAAAAAACTATCTGAGCGTCTGGTCGAAGCGACGCGTGACCCGAGAGCTGGTGAATATCTGGCACAGCGTATCAGCATTGCCATACAGCGTGGCAATGCAGCCAGCGTCTTGGGGACGCTTCCGACTGGTGTTGATATGGATCAGTTGAGCTATCTGCAGACTGTTTGCAACAGTCGGCAGTTAGCTCAATTGTTTCAATTGTAAATACTAGTATAATTTTCTTTGTGAATAAATGTTTTTTACTTAGCCGAAAAAAAAAAACTAATTGATATATTTTCTATCTATCAGGCATCAAAATATAGTGAATAGTCAAATACGATATTCCAATGCACAAGTTTCAACTTTGGAAACCATGTTGACAACAACAAGTGCACTGAACTCGCGAAACAACCGCCATAAACAAACTGGATGTAGACAGATGTCATCAATACTTTATGGTTAAGAATGAAGAAAATATATCAAAGAACGAAATTCATCAAACTTCTCTAAAGTAGTCTCTATCAATGTGAAATAAGGCTCTGAATCAAATGCTGGAGAGCGGTAGCCGGCTACCGCTTGGGGTTTGAATGAACGGTGCAGTGACGTAAGGCGCGGTGGCCGGCTACCGCTTGGGGCCTGTGGGGTTAATATAATATCAGAAATTTGAAGTTGGTTTTTCCTTTTTAAAAGCAATCGAATTGTTAGATTAAGTATTTTTACATATTATTTGCAAGCAAGGTATACATACATATCTGTGATATGCACAAAAGTTAATCTGTATTGTTCGAGACCAAACCCAACCCCCAGGTTAGACAGCGTCACCTAGCCAAGTCTGTGCATTCAGACAGACAGCGCCTAGAGACTTCACGGTCCATTATCGGTTTGTAGAGATAGGGTAACTGTCGCTATTGTTGCCACTTACCGATCCGGTGTTAGTTTTCGAGTAAAAGGCACTTTCAGTTTATTTTGTAGTTTGAAATTTCGTTGTGAACTTTTGAGTTACATTATCAAGATGACAAAACTAAACGTTTCATAAGGCATAAATTCGCATGCAGGAGAAGGTACATCAGCATACTCTGCTGAATCGGTCTTCCTCACTAAGGGAGGTTATTCTGCAACCATCAAGCTTGTTAGTCAAATTACCAAGAAATTAAAATTTTAACCTCGACCCCCCCTATAAATACCCGATAAAATCATTAACTATGATAACAAATCGCGAAAGCTTAAAAAGTTTTAATCCTATTAATTTTCTCACTCCTATTTTTTTGTCTAATTTGACCGGACAATTTCATCTCGATCCATTCAGTAGTTTTGACGTTGTCTTCGGCCAAACATCTTCACAACGGCACAAACTGAAGCCTCTATAGTATTAGTAGAAGCCTAGTATTAGAATTAGAAGAAGTATTTAGTATTAGAAGAAGTTATGTTGGTGCGTAGTTCTACGCGCTGGATGTTAATGATTTTGGCGAGTATGGTGGTAAAAAACCTGTGTTCAAAACAAATAGAAACGTACCACGACCAAGTAATCCATAACTGGCAAAACTCATAATAATATAACCGATCAATATAATTAATTAATTAGTAGACAGAGAAGCCGCACCCGGCACCCGTAACTAGCGCAACACTCGATTTCCCAGGAGGTACCGTTCACTGTTCAGGCACAGAGTAAGAGTGCAGATCTGCCTTTTGCTCTGTGTCTGATAGAATGTCTTATTCTTCTTATATTAGTTAGAGCGAATTCAAACTTACAGGATCTTATGTTTAGTATGTAGATAGGTAAGTACAATATGATAGAATGTAAGTTTACATTGGGTCTTACATATTTTTTAGAAAATAAATACTTTGCGTTTTTTTATTGTGCCTGGTTATTGTGCCTGGTTGTGTGTTTTTGTATTTACCTGTAACAACGTGTCGTAGAGAACACGGCGTGAGAATCACCTCCAACTCAGCCGGTAGATGTCGTAAGAGTCGACTAAAGCCAGAGGCCTTCCTCTGCTGCTACTCTTGTAGCAGCATCTTTTTTTGTATTTTTAACATAGGTGTTATAACTTCTTCGGTGGCAAGAGGCCATAATATGGCCTATCAAAAAATACCATTGCGTGGCAAGCGACCAATATTGTGGCCGATTTTCCGCTTTTATTTTTGAGGTTAAATACAAAAAAGAAGCCGTTAATTATGCCTAAGCCTCTCTTGTTTGAGGAAGGCAAATTCATCTATGTGGTGATGAGGAAGGATCTGTTAATCTATGTGGTGATGAGAAAGGACATGTCGCAGGGCATCAATGATAGTGCAGGACCTTTAAATTTTTTTGTTCGTGGCTACAAATATTGACGAAAGCACGCATAATACACATACGCGTAAATAAGTGCGGCGAGTGCAGTTCTATGGTGGATGTCATAAATTTCGGAAGGGCCTATCAAAAAATCAATGCCCTCCACAAGTCTGGAAAACTCAGATAATTATCTAGTTAATTTTTCAATTATTTATAGTAGGAATCAACATAAGGACGTCTTCAATGAGCGTCCTGTAGTACCTAATAGGGGCTGTATCATCTGATCTCCGTCAACTCATCTTTGTCAAGCCCACGCCATGTCATTCCGCCCATTAAGGCACCTGTCATGTGAGTTTACAATAAGTAAATAAGCAAGGGGCTTCGGGGACGTTTACCTTGTTATTGGCTCACTATTGGCGACGATATTGCCTCACAATTGCGACAATATTGCAGGTTTGTTTGCGTGAAAAATTAGCTTCGGTTAGCGGAGTTTTATTGGCTGACCAGAGGTGACATGATTTGAAATTGATGTTGGTTTTGGATAATTATTTGTAGTTTTTATATTTGTAGAGGCATTGGTTATATGATTCAGATGAGTTTGCACAATGACAATACAATAGAATACAAGTACTCTTTATTGCACACCAAATAAAACAGAAACATAGGACAGGAAAAGACAAACACAGATTACGTTGTACAATGAGCGGCCTTATCGCTATGAGCGATCTCTTCCAGGCAACCTACGGATGGACAGGAAGTGGAAGAACAAGTATAGACGGTGGCGTGTTTCCAGTAATGATGTCTTTCCTTAATCGGTTATTTGTTTGATAGATGAAAAATACCCAGGTACAAGCAATAATTACACTATACATTTTGTTTCTCTCACAAGCCGAGCAGCTGAGCTATATGCATGGCGTGATAAATTGATAGTAAATGAAAAGATTAAAAAGCTTGAATTATTGCATAATATTTACAAAGCCTCTCACGATGAGGCAAATTCTATTACCATTTTGGTACTTATATAAAAATCCTTAGCCGTGGCGGTTAGGTCAATTCTTACGCTGCTGTATTAACTTAATCTTGACTGGATGTGGTAGAATCGAAGAAAGCAACTTCTTTCTGTGTATTTTAACACCCCCACTGCATTCAAATGTCCACCTGCCATGTGTTAACGTCATGTTGTAAGTTTATGTCCTACACTATTCGTATCTTTCCTATCCTTTTCTATCTTCTGATAGGATAAAAATCCTTTGAGAAATTTGCATACATTATAAGCAAAGGTTAACTGACATTGCAGTTGACCGAATATACATACATGTACTAGGAGCACCACGCTCAACATAAAAAAACTGCCACGTTTTAGGTGGTTAACCCTAAAAAATTGACATGAAAAAAATTTAAAGGGTTAAATAAAATAGGCCAAATTGCTAAAGAAATCTGTCTAAACCGGCATCATACTAACCAATCTCCAGGTAACTAAGTAAAGCGTAAGTCAGACCCATGTCAAATTAATTAAGCCAAGTCTACGGGGACGC
The DNA here is from genome assembly GCA_963564075.1 of Eupithecia subfuscata. Lineage (NCBI taxonomy): Eukaryota > Metazoa > Arthropoda > Insecta > Lepidoptera > Geometridae > Eupithecia > Eupithecia subfuscata. The sequence continues at coordinate 10,969,317 of OY751109.1, read as the reverse complement.
TTACAAGACGGATAAACGGATAAAACAATTAACAAGGTTCTGTTTATTCGTGTTTTCATTGTGATTGCGCATGGTGATGGTAGAAAGATAGATAGATAGATAGATAGAAAACACTTTATTATACCACACAAATACAGGAAATTAAAGAACAAAAAAAACGGTGGCACTGAATAAATATATTGATACCTATTTAAAGAAAACGAAACAAATACTTTCACTACATACCTACAAAGATTATTAATAAACTTACATAAACATATAATAAGGTTGTCTAACTCTGTACAAGGATATATAATGCTGATGAAGCAGCAGAAAGATTCTAATTATTCTGTAAAGTTATAAGAATGCTCTACATAAAGTACTACAAGTTCTTGTTTATAAAAATAATTTAGCGTGTTTTAAAAAACTATTAAACGACTTTTCAAATTCGTGAATAACGAAAATGTTGGAAGTCGTTTTAAATTCCGAACTTCGATTGCGCGATCTAATTTTTCTGATTGACACCAGAAAATTAGACACATACACGCGATAAATTAGACTCGAATTCTAACTAGGTGACATCTAGTTAAAATGAGAGTATAATTTGGTTTGATGACACATGGATGAAATGACGGAGGCCTTTAAAGAAGTCTTTGAAACATGAAACACGAAGTGTCAATTGACAGATCGCACGGAACGTGTGTTGCTTCGGACGATTTAAGAAATACATGTCAAAATCATTTTGTTTGGCTTGCTGTGTCAAAAAAGTCTACTACTTATTTATTTACCTCACCAGCATAAGTATGTACACTGCTCACCAGCACAAGCGTATGGTGATCGAAAGCGGGGTGTAAAAATACACAGAAAGATGCTGCTGCTGTTCCTCTAGTCAGCCCTCTCAACCTCAACCTAACAGCCTGTATTGGTCCACTACTGGACGCAGGTCTCCCCCTGATAAGCGCCTTATTGGCTTTTATCACATGGGAGTAATGCCTATAATGCACACGCTGGGCATGCGGGTTGGGGATCGCAGTTCGGTGGTAGAATTGTTCTGCAGGGGGCGCTGCTGCCCGCCCCCGATGGATATCCCTTAGGCGCCTATTACGACACCCGCGGGAAGAGTTGGGGTGGTGCAAATTCTAAGCCGGCACCAGACAGCTTAGAAAGCTTGGTCAGCCTTACGACAATGTTATTCAATTCAGGGGTAGGTTTTATATCAGTTATCTAGTACCCATAACACAAGCTCTACTTAGCTTGGGGCTAGACGATGCTGTGTGGATTGTCCAACATTATTTACTTATTTCATCTTCCAACTTGTTCTTTTTGCCGATGTCCTCTTTTCAATTAGTTTACAAAAATTATGTTAAAAACAATGTTGAGAGGAGAAAAAGTGTTTTTTTTTTCATTGTACGAAGAAAGGAGGGCTTTAAAGGAGTATATTTGACGTTAGTAAAATATATATTATAATAATAAAAAAATATCTATCCCATAACACAAGCTCTGCTTAGCTTGGGGCTAGATGATGCTGTGTGGATTGTCCAGCATTATTTATTATTTATTTATTAGTAACGAGACCAAATTGTATGTAAAAATAAACATACAGGCGAATTGAGAACCTCCTTTTTTTAAGTCGTTTGAAAACGAGAAGTCACGATTACTTGTGACTTCTCCTTTTGACGTGACAACGTCTTATAATTCGATAGAGCCGGCTGCACGCACGAAAAAACATGACGTCATGCGGCGTTACCTCGCTCTGAGGCGTTCCATGTAAGGCTTGAAGTGCAAGCGAGAGCGCTCGACATCCGTCTCTCTCCTACTTGAGTGAGCGATGCGTCTGCTTGGACAGCTGCTATACTATAGTACATTTACATGTTTTGATCGAGTATCAAATGCTACCATTCCATCAGTATTTTCTTAAGACGTTGTCACGTTCAACTATCGTCAGTAAACCGACTTTACAGACAACCAATTTTTTACATACAATTTGGTATAGCGCCTTTATCGTGCGGACTGGGAACTATGCAAATTCCATACTAAAAGGAGAAATCACGATAATGTCTCGTCAAACTGACTCACCCCTCAAATCACCATACGGTAGAACCCGATCGAGCAGAGTTGCGGCAAGGCCACAAGGATTATGCCCGTTTTACCTCTTCGTAAAAAAATACTGGCAAATTCACAACACCCAATAAATCTTTATATCAAACATCATTTCAATACGTTTAAAGTTACACCCGTAAAGGGTGAAAATAAAAACAATATTACGGGTACCGTGTAGGTCCCAACGGGCACATTGTTACCCCAATAATACTTTTTATCATATTTATTGTGTTATGAATGTACGGGAGTCCTAGTGCATTTTTGTGTTGTTTTTGAAATGGGTTTACAGAGAGTGTTAACATTGTATTTATTTATGCGTAATGTGAAATATATTTGTTTGAAAATGATAAATTTCGTGTCGTTGAATTAATCATTATTTATTTATTTGTCCGCATTTTTCTACTGCAGAGTACAGGTCTCTCTCCATTATTTGTGATTTTATCTGTCGCATGAGCAATACGTACGAGTAAATCTGGATTTTCTATATCCAAATCGATAAATATATAGACAAAGACTGCTTTGTTGTTATGCGTGAGTTATGTTAGCAATGTCCTCTAAGCCGAATTTCGACCACGGTGGCGAGGCACTACTACTAGCCAGACTAGCCAGATGCGCAGGACATATGCACAAGTGTGCGCGCAAACACAGGTGCACTCTCTATTCTCTCACTCTCATAATCCGATGGGATGACAGACTGGCACGATCGGGGACAGGTCAGGTGCAGGACCAACGGCAACTTCCTGACTCCGGGCTGTTACTGTGAAATTTTCTTGCTAGAAAACCTCAATAACAACTATTGGCCCGACCCGGGATTCGAACCCAGGACCTCATAATCAGCGATTGAACAATCTGACAGCTAAACCAACGAGGCAGTCAAGTTATGTTACTAGTTATGTAAGTCTGTAAAGTCAAGAAGTCAACATTCTTGTCTATTGGCAGTTTCACCAGCCTGTAGCTTTCACCACCTCCTTCTAGCGGTGCCGTGGTTTCCAAATACCAACATTCGGATCTACAAATATATCCACCGGGGGCGGGCAGCAGCGCTCCCAGCATAACAATTTAACCACCGAACTGCGATCCCCAACCCGCATGCCCAGAGTGGGGATTATGGGCATTACCCCCCATGTGATAAAAGCCAATAAGGCGCTTATCAGGGGGAGGCTTGCGTTCAGTAGTGGACCAATACAGGCTGTTGAGGGTGAGGATCTACAAAACCGTTATTTTCTAAGTAAGTACTAAAACTAGATCGCTTTTAATAAATAGGGCCGCCCATTGAACTTACATATATCTTGTGTGCCTCTTCAATATTTTGTTGGTGAACAATAGCATATACGTATTTTATTGTAAACTAGCTTCTGCCCGCGTCTTCGCACGCGTTGTTTCTATGGAAACGTTTCGAGGGGATTTCTATCCCACGGGAACTGATTTATGGGATAAAAAGTAGTCTATGTTTTATTCCAGGATTAGAATTACCTGTGTGCAAAATTTCAGCTCGATCCATTCAGTAGTTTTGGCGTGAAGAGGTAACAAACATCCATCCATCCATACATCCAAACTTTCACATCTATAATATTAGTGTGAAGTAACAAAATCGGCATTTTATATTCTCCAAATATTACATGCCACAAAACTTACCTAAGCACGTAGCTACTCTGATTTCAGAAAAACCTTAGATTCACGTAAAAAAACCCTTTGAAATTCGACTCGTGTGACCGAGATGTAAATCTTAACCCCCCACGCTTTTACCCGATGCGAATACGATATGTGTTATCTGCTAATGTCACTTGGGACATAGTGCTTTGTACTCAAAGACTCGTTGGAAAAAAGTAGCTCACTCAATGTGTTATAAGAATCCATGGTAAGTAAAATTGTGTTTGTTAGATGTACGATTTTGTTTCCTGATACACTTTGCTTTCCTTTACCTGGTAACTTCCCGGCTCCGAACAAATGTTTGTACGATCTGCAGACATTTCTCCAGGGCGTTCTGGATGTTTTCTATGTATAATAAAAAAAAAACGATCTATGTAGTGTATCGTAATAAGTATCAGTTGTCTAGTACCCATAGCACAAGCTCTGATTAGCTTGGGGCTAGATAATGCTGTGTGAATTGTCCAGCATTATTTATTGATTATTTATTTAATCTAGACCTATTATTATGTTACTTTTAAATTTTTATACTCTTTTATTAGCATAGGCGTATTTCTTCCGTAATTGGATGGGATGCGATGTAATAAAAATGTAATTAAAAATTAACTTTTTTACTAGTTGAGTGAGGTTCCCCCGGGAGAGAGGATCAAAGTAAAATCCTTTAATCGCGCATCACGACGGAACTACTGAATGAATTTGAATGGAATCGGCATAATTTGAGTTCCTACTACGGGGAAAGATATGTAGGTACATTTTATCCCGGAATTTAGTAAGGTTCCCCGTGGAGAGAGGATAAAAGTCATATTCCTGGGCCGCGCATCACGCCAAAAGTACAGTATGAATTCAAATGAAGAATATTTTTTATCCCGGAATCAGTACGGTTCCCTTAGGTTAGGAGAGTGGATGAAAGTAAAAATATGCAACTAAATGAATTCAAATGAAACTATGCATGATTTGATCTCATACTACGAGGAAAAACATAGGATACATTTTATCTGGGACAGTAGACACGGTTCTCTCGGGAGAGGGGATAAAAGTCAAAATGTCTAAGTATTTAGTTGTAATTCATTAACGCGTCGTCCGATTTCATGCATTCTTTTTGGAACGAAGTTCCATAGCGCGCGTTGTGAAAGGGGGCTAGACGGAAAAAATTGTAACGAAAATTGGAGCGACACTTTTTGCCACAGAACAAATATATCCTAACATTTGTTGGAAAGTAAACACAATATTAAGTCAGTGTCAAAGTGTAGAACTGTCACTGTAGCGTTTATGATAGGCAGCTGTCATCATGAATGACATTCATTAGGTTTGCACAAAAATTAGAATCGCTCTCCGAACAATCGTGTGTTCCGCTCTCTCGCGCAACGTGTCATTGGAGTGAGCGGGATATATATGCGACGACCGCAGCCGAGTTGAGCCGATGCATTTTGACGAAGACAACCGAGGAGAATAGTAGGGTAGGATAGTAGGATATAATAGTAGGATAGGATAGTAGGATAGGATAGTAGGATAGGATAGTAGGATAGGATAGTAGGATAGGATAGTAGGATAGGATAGTAGGATAGGATAGTAGGATAGGATAGTAGGATAGGATAGTAGGATAGGATAGGATAGGAGGATAGGATAGTAGGATAGGATAGTAGGATAGGATAATAGGATATGATAGTAGGATAGGATAGCAGGATAGGATAGTAGAATAGGATATAATAGTAGGATAGGATAGTAGGATAGGATAGGATAGTAGGACAGGATAGTAGGATAGGATAGTAGTTGTAACGACATATTTTGACGAAGAGAACCGAGGAGAACCGAAGCGACGACCGCAGCCGAGTTGAGCCGAGGTGCGCTTCGATTCGAACAATCGTGTGTTCCGCTCGCTCGCGCAACGTGTCATAATTGGAGTGAGCGGGATTATATCAGTTTTCTGCGGCCTCAATGAAGATGACACGAGGACGCGCGATTAATCGAAAGGAACTTCGTTCCATCCGGGTGTCCCTTGACACCTCTCAAGTTTTTTTTGTTAGAAACAGTGTTGCAATATCGAATTTGACTATATCAGTAGAAAATCGAGTAGAAAATAGGTAGATTGATGAAATAATCTGTAGATTGAAGAAAAAATTAATAGATAAAGCCTATTTCAGGCAAAGTAAAATGTACAAATGGTCCATGCAATCTTCATGAACATGATATTTGATGGTTTAGCTGGTCCAGTAAACTGTACCACCCAAGTTTGGTTGGAGTAAGTGCTCTAATTAAACTAACTGGACCACAGAACATTTTTTTTACTTTGATACTCAATCAACTGTACCTACCTACTATCGAAAAAAAATTAAGTCAAATGGATCAAGAGCCCAATTCTACAATACAATTGCTTCACTATGACAATGGAATCGTCGCAGAATTATGACGTAGAATTCCTAGATTAATAAAACTCCAGATAGTACGTGCGAGATAAATTAATGGTTTCAAACCTATCGCGCGTCTCTCCATCTGCATTCATCATAATTTCTTTCATCTAAGGTAGAATACCAAAACGTGTCATTCTGTGACGATACCTCTATCATAGTGAAGCGATTAGTTTAGCAGAACAGGGCCCCAGCTGATCGGAACCATGAGTAAGAAGTGAAACGAATATGACACTTCTTAACACTGACGCTGGCCGAGTCGTAGCTAAAAGACGTGTGGATAAAGAATGTGATTGAAGATGACAACATGCTATCCCCCGTAGACCCTACCCGATTTATACACAATTTAACAAGGATCCAAATATAGATGCTTTTATTAAAAGTGTAATAGGTCCAATTCTGCGCATCGAAGTTTTTTTACACGGCGGCGTTTCATATTTTGAGAGAAACTGTGGTTAAATGTGAACTTAATTAGTCGGCAGGTATGGCAATCGCGAACGAAGTCGCGGGTACAGCTTGTGTGTTATAAGAATCCATGGTAAGTAAAATTGTGTTTGTTAGATGTACGATTTTGTTTCCTGATACACTTTGCTTTCCTTTACCTGGTAACTTCCCGGCTCCGAACAAATGTTTGTACGATCTGCAGACATTTCTCCAGGGCGTTCTGGATGTTTTCTATGTATAATAAAAAAAAAACGATCTATGTAGTGTATCGTAATAAGTATCAGTTGTCTAGTACCCATAGCACAAGCTCTGATTAGCTTGGGGCTAGATAATGCTGTGTGAATTGTCCAGCATTATTTATTGATTATTTATTTAATCTAGACCTATTATTATGTTACTTTTAAATTTTTATACTCTTTTATTAGCATAGGCGTATTTCTTCCGTAATTGGATGGGATGCGATGTAATAAAAATGTAATTAAAAATTAACTTTTTTACTAGTTGAGCCTCCCTAAGGGTGCATACTAAGTAGGCTGGCGCGTTTGTTTGCTAAACTATAATAAAGAATTTGAATTTATTACTTTGTTACATCGCTTCATTGTACTGGCTAATGAAAGTATGTTACTTTTTCTATCCAATTGTTATTTATCAATTACTACTACTATCACAATCAATTTTCATAGCGTTCGTATGTGAGTAATAAATTAAATTTTGGTTTGGTTTTGTGTTAGATGCCTGATATACATAATACAATACATTAAATAGATATAAAATACTTGCAACATTTGTCCCGAGGCGAGAATCGAACCCGCAACCTCTTGCGTCGCAGGTGAACCTTCGCCCGCCGCCCCATATCGTCAATAATTTTAATGGCTTTGTATCGCATTGAAATATTATAACAATATTATGTAGTGCAACAAACACAAAAATATTATAAAACCAATCCCAAATCCAATAGATCTATTACGAGACTTCAGTAAGCTATAGAAAAAAAATTGTCTTCGTCAACATCACTAAAAAGGGAGGCTTTTTGCTCAGTGATAATACCCGTCTTATCTATGTAAATATGACAGGGCAACCCTTTATTACCCAATTTAAGGTAAATTTACCCGCTGCCCAAACATGTCACACCTTTCATTTACAAAATTTGCTAATTACAATCTTTCCATTACCTTCCCTTGGGGTATCATAGGCCCTGGAGCACATTATAATAAGTTATTACAACATAATTTATTATTCTGTCATTACCGTGACACGTTCGCGTGTCCAACTGTCATAAGTTAGCGTCATCTACCCTGTTGTTATAGGGCGATAGTTGACAGCAAGTTTAATACAAATGTACATATGTGTAGACATATGAATACATGTGTAGGCATATGACCATTTTTGCTTTACTTTTCTTCAGCTGATAATTTTCGAAACTTTATAATTTTTTTCTTTGTGTACTTTCTTATAAATGTGAAATACCTTGTTGCTTTTCGTATATTTTGATATCTGGGCTAGTAAATCGTAATAATAAATAATTTTGCAGGTCTTGATTTCAATAACTTGAATAACTTGAAGATTCGTAAAATTAAAAAGTGAAATCATCGAAATTAACTTTTGACTTTTCTGTTCCCATGCATTTAATGCATGGGAATAGAAAAGTCGAAAGTTAATTATGTTCACCCACGAGACAAGTAGCTATGTAATTGTATATTAAGTGCGTTTGTATGAAAATAGCTTTCACAAATAAGTACCTAATTTCATTGGACATGGTGACAAAAATTCTGTTTGCTTTACATTTTAGCTGTGAAATGACGCTGCAAGAGATAAGAGTAAATTAATTGAAGTTAATTATGTTCGTGTGTAATAGGTTTTAGAGCGATTCCCGCTGGCTTCTTGTGTTCTGATCTTAATCTTAGTGGGTTCATCTAACAACATAAAAAAAATCATTGATTGAATAATATAATAATTGAAAATCATTGAGCTTCAATTTTAAATACTTATTCTAATTTGTTTCTATTATTTGTTTTTAATATTCTTTTTATATAAAGTCAATGAAAAAAAAATTGAAATTGTTCAGAGAAAAAATACTGGCAGTTTTTGCAACTTATGAAAAGCTAGCATTTATTTTTCTTATCCTGCAAAGGATTATGAGGCCCATAGCGGGCCGAAACATACCGTCAGGGATTACGCGGCCCGCTCCGGGCCCGATGCCTCAGGCCAATATAAACCTTATTACCAATGCATAAGGGTCACAATGGCTTGAAGTCTATAATTCATTTGATTCTGAATGTACGCTGCGATTGCTGCTTGCGCACCTTTAACTGACCAGCCTTTGTAGCAGAACAGGTATTATATATATTGGTACTTGTACCTAAGCAACTACTAAAATAACATCCGCACGATCTGCAGATTTTTTACGGGTGTTTTCTTTGTATATAAAATAAATATTTCATTAAACAATAATTAGCGATGGTGGCAAGTAAATGATACAAAGTCTTGTGTAGGTATTTCCAGAATAAAACATAAGTTAACAGCCTCCTAATTATATTTCAGTAGGGTACACACGCAAGTCTGTCAGACCGGGACACGTGCGCCATAAACCGAGTGAGAAACGATAGCTCGGAACAAATCGGACAAGGCATCAATTGCCGAGGTTATTGATATTGCTGGTTATGCCTCGGTCACTTTCGGAGGCGTTCGTTGCAGGTTTTAGAGTAGGGGTGAGACTAGTTCTTGTTTTATTTTACTTATCTGAATTGGTTTTAGTCTAGTTACTGTCTATAATAATGATGAGAGATTTATTGATTGCGCTCATACATGTGCATTATACGTGTGTGTAATAATATGTCGTACATACATGGCTAATTTCGGTTGAAACTTCCCGCTATAACCAAACTTTGGCTAGGAAGACATCAACTTTATAAATTACTAGCTGCGCCCCGCGGCTTCGCCCCCGTGGAAATTTATGTTTCCAACTTTCTTAATTTTTTCTTTCATAAGAACCTTCTCCTGACAATAACAAACACAACAAAGAAAGAATTAGCGAAATCGGTCCAGCCGTTCACGCGTGATGCCGTGACAACGGAAAACGGGTTTCATTTTTATATATATAGATGACTAAGCAAGTAAGTAATAGGTGATATAAATAAAAACAAAATTGTGCCAGAATCTGTACATCAATGCTGTTCGTTAGTATTAAAAACCGCTTGACAGATTTGAATATCTTTTATTGGTTATTTACAGAGGTGACTTAACAGAAAAAAAAGGTCACGGGGTTATATACATAGTATAAAATGTAAATAATCAGGGAATTTACGTCGTTAAACGGATTCCATGCATCAACCACCTACGAAAACCAAAAAATTTACTATTGTTAAAATTTAACAATCTGGTATCATTTAGAGTTTAGAGACTTGCCTCAATAAGGCATAGAAGACTGCCTGAAGTAACATAAACAAACATAACCCTCACTGTAACGAACCCATAAAAGATTGACAGAAGCTGCGACCACAAACGAAATCACACTCCAAATAAAAACCCGCCCCGGGCGAGACAACACCTGTATTACCATAACAAGACGTGAAATTTGAATGTCCACAAATCGAATAACCAGCCGCGCCGACCGGAATTAAGTTATCCACTTTTTGCAAGAAAAGACGGACACGTTAACATATGAATATGACAAATTGTCCGGCAGCGGTCAGGACTATCCTGCGCCGGACCGAGTTTTACGACACCCTAGGGACATAAGGGGACTTGAAAATTTTTCATTCCACCCGACCAGCGCAAGAAAAACGGACAGGTCACTCGTCAAAACTGTTACAATTTCTCAGAAACAATAATGGGATAAAAAACGTGACCAGTGGAAATGCTATTGTGGCTACTGTCAAAGTTATTTATTCGATGGTGCATGTTGTGAATTTTTATTGTATCATGGGATTTCAAGTTTTATTGGCGTCGGAAGTTGGATTGAAACATCTGAGGCCAGATGTCATTTTCTTTCTGGCTTTTGAGAAACTTCAGAGGGTTGGATGTAGGTTCTTTGATTGCTAAATTAATCGATTTCGTAACCTGCTAGATGGTTTTCTTTGTTTAATCTTGCTTTTGAAAAAGAAGAGCTATTTTAACTATAATATTACAAATGCGAAAGTTTAGATGAACGTACTTATTTGTGAAATGTAGGCGCATACCCGACCCAAATCAGGGCCACTACCTATTTTATCTTATTATGGCAGAGATGCGAAGTTGCTCTTTTTGGCCACGATGGTGAGCAAAAAGAGCAACTTCTTATCTCTGCCTACACTATAAAAAATAAAACTTTTACAAAAGCATTAAAAATAAGCTTATGATAGGTATTACAAACTGCAACATCGATTTTTGAAAATTCCTTCGTTTACCGTAACAATAAGATAAAATAGGTGGTAGCGCTGATTTAGGTGGGGAAAACATCTTTCTTGAACTGTCATTTTTCATACACGTAGGTGAAGATTATAACTTAACTAGCTGCGCCCCGCGGCTACGCCCGCGTGGAAATTTAAAATTATCACTTAGGGGTATGAAAAATAGATGTTGGCCGATTCTCAATATGCTCACAAAATTTCATGTCAAGCCGTTTCGGAGGAGTATGGCAACGAAAACTGTGACACGAGAATTTAATATAACTTAATACTATTATTGCAAAGCCCCAACCAGAAACTGGTACATAAAAGGATATGGTTTTACTAACCATAAGCACACATTGACTGATCATGCAAATTATTGTACAGCCCGTTACTTCCTCAAACAATAATCTCTCCATGAAAAACCCATCAAATCACCACGAGATAACAACCAAACTTAGACGTGCGAAGGTTATAATGAAAATAGAGAGTTGTGTGTGCGGCGACAATTCCCCTATGGAATCAGGAAGAGTGCAGGCGTGGTCGGAATCGCAAATACGCATACGATGACTGGTTTATCCTTTCATCAATAGAAATCAACAGACAAATACAATACCTACTAGGTATTAATAGCCGTCTGCAAATTACATAGTAATTCTTCTCTTCATTTATTTTTCTTATGTGTTAATTGTGATCTTCCTAGGATACCTATTTTGTTTATAAACACAGTTAAGAATGTGCAACTAATGTATATTACCTATGTCTTTTGCTGTAATAAATACTTTTTACTTTACTTTAATATATGTATATTCGATGTGTAATGATTGTAAACAAACCGCCCATACTTAACCTAAAAAATTATTATATTATTCAGGGCGTTCTGGATGTTTTCTATGTATAATAAAAAATATCTATCCATGTAGTGTATTGTATTAAGTATATCAGTTATCTAGTACCCATAACACAAGCTCTGCTTAGCTTGGGGCTAGATAATGCTGTGTGAATTGTCCAGCATTATTTATTTATTATTATTTATTTAAGTATTATTTTGTTGCCGTGTATTTTGATACGCAATTATTTGACTGTAACTAAAGTTGCAGAAAAAATAATTCTTGACGCCAAGCATGACATTTTTTTCTATTAATTTTTTTGTGATTTCTTAACAGATATTTCAGAACGAATTTGGCTGAGGTATAGCTATTATTTTTCGTGTTTATTTATAAATTTATTCTTCTATTTTTGTGCCTTTACGAAAGATTGTGGAGAACCAAGTTTCTTGTCCTGCATTGATCTGTTCTGTGTCTTACCTTGGTTAATTTAAAAAACTGTTGTGTTGCGACTTTTCTATGTTGTACATTATTGTACAGTAGTAGTCATACAGTCATTCAGTGGCAGAGGTGAAAGAAAAGATGCACAACAAATAATTCAGTTTGTCCACTTTTTGTGTCTAATGCCGTTTTTTGATAGTGAAAAGGGCCGAAGACGACATTATTTCACGACGTCCCAAGCGGCTCTACATAATTTTCTGCAGACAAGTGCCAAAGTGCAGGCGGTGCGGTATGCTTTCTACATCCGAGCGTGCTGTGTCTTACCGAAATCTTACCGACTAATCAGAAAACGGCCTAAATACGACAGCTTATTAGAAAAAAAATGTATAGTCAGCCCATTTATAACCGTCAATTACCCACCCAGTTCTAGAAAATTACAATGTCCAATTTTGAAATTGGTCAAAGCAGAGAGAGCTTTTTGATCTAAAAAATGGCCACCGCATAATTCTTATGGATACCACGAACCAGGGTGTGAAACGATGAGCACTTGTTATCTTCCCATTGTAAAATCGGAGAGCCAATCTGCCAGTCTCCAATATAAATGTAAATACCGCTCGGGTGAAATATGACAGATATAATTGGTTTATTGTCATCTAGTTCAGGCATCACGGTTCCGGCGTATGGTAGAGTTTTCAAGGGGGTTGTTTTTGCAACATTTCTTTTTGATTTTTTTGCGGTAGGCCACAACTCTATAAAATTATCTAACACTCGGGTTACCCCGGCATATTAATGCCGATTAATTGAAGATAATTAAGATGATGTCCTCTTAGCCTAATTTCGGCCACAGCGGTCAATTTCAACGGAGACAAGCCATGTGCGAATAAGATTATTATAGTGCAAACACAAGTACATACACAGGTGCAAACTAACTATTCAATGATCAATTCTAGTTAAATAGTTGTTTTTCTTGCCGGCTGTAAGGTGGACCGATTGTGGAGATAAACGGACATGGTATAAATAACAATATAACTGGTGCAGAGTTATTGTACTGGTATGAGTTCTATCATAGATGATCTTGGTCGATACATCAATAATGTTGTGTTGACTACAGATTTGACAGGGTACATACATACGTACACTTTGGCCAATAAGTAAGCGCACCTGAGCATAAATTACGACATAAGTATTTCGAAGATTGGAGGAGGTTTGTAATTATCTTTAATTTTAAATACTTAACTAAATATACTTTCCATCTATTTGTTACTCTATCCATTTTTTGCCACATTCTCCAGTTAGCTCAACTGTTCCAATTGGAAATCATAAATTTGTATCTTTTATTCATAATGACGACGTATCTATTAAAATTCCCATGTATTAAAAATTAACAGCGGTACTACAAAAACCAACGTAAACACTGGTCTAACAAGCGTTCAGCTAAACAGTGTCTATTCAGTTAGACATGGGTTTAACAAGAGTTTAACTCTTGTTTAAACTATGTCTAAGCCGTGTCTAACTGTAAACCGTCGTTAAACGCAGTTTTGTGGTAACTCTTTTGTTAAACACGTGCTCAACAGCAGATGTCTAACTTTTTTGTAGTACCGCTGTAAGCTTTTAAAAATATAGTGACGTTCATTTTATTTTCTCATTTTAGTACCCTAACAAAATGCATTAAAACACTGATGGTTCTTAGTCCCTCATAAATATGCAAGAGTAATACGAGACGGCCCATTTAGTATGGCCCTCTTTTGGCCCTTTTTTCCGTTATTGGCTTTAATACACCAGAGAGCAGTTCAGATCAACTTGTTACAAGAATCGATAGGATCGTTAATGGACCAGGTTTTTATTAATTACATTGAAAGAGGAAAAACTGGAGGAAAAATAACGGAAGGGTTCCCGGATGGAGGGAAAGTGCAGGAAGCGTCGTTTAAGTCTTTTATTTGCATTTTCTTTGTTAAGTTGTTGTTTTGGGAGTGTTTTTATCCATTTAAAAAAATAGGTTCAATATAGGTACACTATGTTGAGTACTTAGTTTTCAAGATCTACCAGTGGTACCATTTCAGCTACTCAACGCTTAGTCAGTTTCTGAATTCGTAGTTATACTTAGGTTACTCTAAGGCCGTAAAAATAAAAGCTTGCTTAGTCATAGGTCTTTGCTTATGTAACGCTTATGCCTTAGAAAATCATTTCTCCGCCTGCGACGCAGGAGGTTGCGGGTTTGATTCCCGCCCTGTGACAAATGTTTGTACGATCTGCAAATATTTCTTCCGCTTGTTCGGGATATTTTCTAAGTATAATAAAGAAAATCTATCTTTGTAATGTTTTGTATTAGGTTCATCAGTCATCTAGTAAGTACCCATAACACAAGCCATGCTTAGCTTGGAACTAGACGATGCTGTGTGGGTTGTCCAACATTATAAAAAAAATCGATGGCAGAGCCAGCTAAATACGGGCATAAGTCAACTGAAACATCAAGATGAAAGGCGCAATCGCTGATCATTCTTATCCGGGACTAAAATGTGCAAAGCTGCAGGCAGAAGCTGGTTTCCAATACATCATGTTCTACTATAGAGGTTTAACCTATGAAGATACATATCGGAAGCTACACAACTACAAATCCGCATTGTATCCAGCTAGTCCGACAATCAGTCGGTAATGAATCCCGCCGGATCCCGTCCGTGACTCAACTCCTGATCAACTCCCAGGACGTGTTGTAACGTGATTTATCGCATCAGCCGTGAAGGATTTGTGAGGTGAGTCGGGGAGAGGTTCAATGAAGGATACTAGTTTCGATGAAAGAATGACAAGAGAAAGAAAAGAGTCCACACTATGTGCTTTAATAGATATTCTGTGCTATGATGTAATAGATATTCTGTGCCTTATGGCCATGGGCCTTTGGTTTTGTCATGGGCAGCTATTCTGTGCATAGCTGTCCATGCCAGAACCTATCCTGGTAAAGTTGGATTCACAATTGGAATTTGAACGGGGTTCATTAACAAAACAACTACCGTCTGGCTTCACAATTGGCCTCCTTTTCATGTCGCAACCTTTGGTCAACAGAGATCCAATCGCGGGTGATGATTATTTCGGTATCAAAACAGCTACGGAATGGCGTGGGTTCACTATTACTGGACTATAAAGAAGCATTTTCGGTAGTTTGCCTGAAACTTGTATGCTTTGCTAAAACAAAGGAAATGTTGCCAAATTGAAATTATTATGTTAGGCAGCAATTAAATACTTAAATCGACAATAGGTATAGTTGTATTCTTTCTGGCCGCACCTGTTGAAGAGCCGATGATTTATTACGAAGATACCCACTGGTGGGTGGGTAGAAACAGTTTTCTTGAAGCCGTCTAAGCAAGAAAAGACGTAACTGTGGCAGACTTGATTCTGAGACATCACGAGTATTTACATCTTCTGATTCAGACGAGTTAGAGATTTATCTGTAAAATGTGTCTGTAAGCGATGGCATTTTTCCAGATCTGAATCTAACTCTCTAAAAACAGTGGTTATATATTTTCTTCCTCCCCACTGGTGGGTGGGTAGCTACGGATTAAACCTTGATATGCGAGATGACACAGAAAATCTGAGAAAGCAGAACCCAAACCCAGAACAAAACGACACTTGTGCAAGCAATTATCGCATCAAATCATAACGCCATAAATATCTGCACATAATAAGTCATAATCAAGTGCTTTTGTTGCAGTCATGATTCGAGGGGCGTGCTAGTAATATATTCGCAGCGGGTGATTCTTGCTGCTTGTGCAAATTGCACGACATGTGGCTCTTGGAAATGATAGTTTGTTTTACGGATTTTACGAAATAATGCTGTTTGTTTTCGAAACAATGTTTTTTAAATTTATTTTGGCATGTTAAAGGCTTCTGGACTAGCCTATAAAATCTAAATACAGAGAATATTGCTAGAAAGAAAAAAGCATAGCCAAGCTGGCAAAGGAATTCGAGCTGAAAATAAAATATTCTAAGTCTTCTTGTAGCCGTTATAGGAAGAAAAGACGTAACTAGGGCAGAGTTGGTTCTGAGAAAACAAAAGTTTATAATTTTCATCTTTGGATTCAGGCGAGATTTATCTGTAAAATGTGTAATTATCTGTAAACGATGACATTTTTTCAGATCTGTGAGAATCTAACTCATTTCGGTCTTATACGGTGGATATGTATTTTCTTCCTATGGCGGCAGATTAAAAACCTAAGGACGTGTTTACTTCTTTTTCCATTCTAAAATTTAACACAGGTATACTTTAGGCTGCGATTATTCTCTCAAAGTTAGTAAAAAGTCAGTAAAATCTATCATCTTAGTGTCGTTTATGACATTACAAACTTATCAGACAGAATCACTGATGTGATTTTCTTCTTCACCCAATCATGCTTACGTATTTTTATATGGATCACTTTATGGTAGGTAGTTTCTTCTATTTTTCGATCAGAATTGTAGTTAGCATCTAATTTTAAAATTTCGACTGTTTTCTTCATGGCGCCCGCCGACGGAAAACTACTCACAAAAACAGAGACACAAATAATATGACATAGACACAAGATAAAAAACACAACCCATTATCTTAAACTCGATTATCTTATACATCAGCTAAGTAGCTAATGCATCTAGATACGTATAATGGAATTTGTCAAAAATCGAAGGGGTGTTGCATCATCTTCCCCTAATTTGGTTTTTATTTTATTTCAACCCTCATATGGGGTGGAATTAGGCTTACCATATGCGCTCCTACTTGTGTTACACTTGGTGCGACTGTTCATTTTGCTAGTTTCATTTTGGCCGGTATGTTGCGTAAATTTACAACAAACATGATTTTTTGAAATTTATGAGTTATGGTTTATTTTATGTTCACCTTATGACCAAACAAATGAATGCTGTCATCATTCAGAAATACAAAACAATATTGTGTTTAAAATTTACCTTCGACTCTCGGAAGATACACTTCTACCGTATAAAAAAATAAAATGTAATATTTACACGAGATTTAATATTTAGACACAAAGATAATTACATAAACAGATTAAAACAATTACAACTAGTATTTACACTAATATCTATTTAAAATAAATAATTATCATCAAATCAAAAATCACTTAGGTATGTACTGAAAGAAAAAATACTTTTATTATATCACTACCCGAGAAACAAAAGTTAAACAATTAAAATATCTTCTTAAATATCTGTGTAGAAAGCACAACATAAATATATTTTTCTTAACAACAACCTAATGCTCCAAAATCCAAGAAGCCCTCATAAAAGAACCACAAAATTAGGGGTGTGCGTAATCCGAGTACCTACAACATGTGTGTGCGGCTTTAAATTCTGATCTCTTAGCGATTACCAGCACGCATGGCACGCTTTATTCAACAAGAGGAGAATGGGGCTAGTTATATCGGATTTACAACCGGTCAAGGGCTCTTTAGATTGGTATCTAATTACCAAAAATTAATAGTTAAATCATAGTGGTAAACATTGATGAAGTAAGATGCGTAAGGTCTAATGATATCATGATTTAGGATTCTAATAATATTTTAAAATAAATATAAAAAAATCTAAATAAAAACAACACAAAATCACCCACTTTACAACAAAAACGTACCTCTGTGTAAGTTATTAGATATTTACATAAAAATAACTCTTCTTACAACACGATCAAAAATGTTATTTTAAGATTTTTCTTTATATAACCTTAAGGCGGAACGTAAAACCATTAAACCGACAAGATAAAGGTTAAACCCATCACAACAACAGTTATGCAAAGCGAGCATTACTCTTATCAGTGCATTATTTACAAGTTCTAAAGCACACACGACAAAGAACATTAACCCTGAGGAACGTGTTTTAATCTATAATGTGTCTTATCGCAATATTTTCCATTTCCTGCGAGCGGGGATCGCCAAGGGAAATAAGGCCGGAGTTTCACTTTGTTTTTTCTTTTTTCCGGAAATTTTTCGTTCCTTCCTTCGTTTACACTTACTGTTACCGGTGTTCCGTTTACCTGCAGTTGTGAATTAAATATCACAAAGGGTGGAACGTCTGGATTTGCATTGCTTGCAACAATGGAACGGGATTGTTCTGTTCTGTTTTAGTTGTGAAAATGGTTGCTGGCGCGGCTGGATTGTGATTGGGATGTAATTTGTTTGTGAACGAAGTTTTTCTCGTCGCAAGTTTTTCTGCACGTGAATTTTCTGTACGGATATGTTCGTTTCACAGAGCTCTATGTTTGATTTGTAGTCACATAGAAACGCTTTATACACTATTTTTTTTTTTAGTTTAAAGTAATTTTGGTTTCTCTGAAAGACTTTTCAATAGTTTAAAAACTTTTCATTAGATTAAACACACATAATGCAACAAACAATTTCAATACCTCTCTATATAATATGGAAAATATCACACCAATTTGCAAGTCCCAAGAGCCACAGGTATCGCCCAGGTATCGGTATCCGTAATTAGTTAATGTACCGATCATACCGGATAATTTATTGAGACGGAGTACCCCCTTAATAACTCCCCCCTTAAGGCCCTGGGAATTGATGGCGGCGAAAAACTCAACCAAAATATTAATGCAGCGTGCTAAGGCAAGTATTGGCGCGAAGGATGATCGACCGACTCCTCTTGATACTTGATAGAAGATGAAAATTTGTGATTCACTCTTCATAGATGATTAACTTAAAAAAAACATGTGATATGTAATTTTATTTTCCTCTTAAATTGCATCTAGATTGAAGCTTTCAGTGTCATCATGAGGATCAGAAACATAACCATCTCTACAATATGATTAGAATACCTACACTTTTCTTGGTCTGAAAGCAGGTAGGAATGTAGAAAAATGTATGAATCAACTATCTCCAGTGATATTATTGTTGCCAAAGCCACCTAACTGTCCAAAAGTTTTCGTCTTCATGATTATTATTAGCGCGTATCTTCCCACTTCTGGCCGTGTGTTTTCTCCAATGAGTGTCAAGGGGGAAAACTGGAATAACCCACTCTTCGCACCTGGGCTGATTACGTGTCAAACAATGCAAAGTATCTAAACACCTCAATCCGCCAAGTAATATCCGCTTCAATAGACGGATCTCACCGTTGGATTAATCAGAGATTGTTCCGTTGAAAAATTGTCACCATCAACACTCGCAGCCTCGAGAATAAAGCTCGATGATGAATCGCGTTGCTGAATTTACAGAATTGTTCTTTGTTTTTCAACTGAAAATTATTGCTCTTTGTTTTTTCTGTTATAATTTTGTATTGGTAAGGAAAATTCTTGGGCGGGTCACTTAATTCGCTCAAGAGAAGAGAGATGGACACGCAGGACCACGATCTGGAAAGGACCTTATGGAAAGAGGAGGAAAGGAAGACCACAAGAAAGATGGCAAGACGAGATAGTAGAAATTGGGGGAAAAACATGGACAGAGAAAGCAGAGGACAGAAACAAATGGATGCAACTGGAGGAGGCCTATACCCGCAGAGGGGTCCCTAACAAATAACATTTATATTTTTTTAAGCAAATAACTGCAAACAACTTTTTACAGGAATAATAAAGGCTTTTTATTTTTATTTTTTTATTTTATTTAAGGAAAATTCTTAAACAAGTATGCAAAAATTTTCACTAAGGCTTTGTTATACAATGTATCAATAGACAAACAAATTAAAGTAATCAAATTCCCTATAGGCAGCATTCCTAAAATGCAATGCCACTTTGTGAGGCAATGCTTATTCGTTGACCGAAGATTAGCCCTCAGTGTTTCTTAAATTTCAGTGTTTTACATTTACTGAAATGAAATGTTATGTGCTAACTTTTAATTTTCCCTTATCTATCTATAATATAAAAATGAATCGCAAAATGTGTTGGTAAGCGCATAACTCAACAACGCCTGGACCGATTTCGCTAATTCTTTCTTTGTTGTGTTTGTTATTGTCAGGAGAAGGTTCTTATGAAAGAAAAAATTAAGAAAGTTGGAAACATAAATTTCCACGGGGGCGAAGCCGCGGGGCGCAGCTAGTTCCCCATATTTTCATTGCGTACTATTGTAATGAATTTGATTGATCAGTTAAAAGTAGATTTGCAATAAGTTTAATACCTATACACAAAAATACACAATCCTATTAATATTATAACCGTGAAAGTTTGTTCCGCTGTGCTGTTGTGCAGTTGTAGAGATATTTGGCCGAAGACAATATCAAAACTACTTAATAGATCGGGCTGAAATCACACTAATATTATAAATGTGAAAGTTTGGATGGATGGATGTATAGATGGATGGATGTTTGTTATCTCTACACGCCAAAACTACTGAACGGATGGGGCTGAAATTTTGTATACAGATAATTATAATCCT
The DNA here is from genome assembly GCA_963564075.1 of Eupithecia subfuscata. Lineage (NCBI taxonomy): Eukaryota > Metazoa > Arthropoda > Insecta > Lepidoptera > Geometridae > Eupithecia > Eupithecia subfuscata. The sequence goes on along the minus strand of OY751109.1, from coordinate 10,948,762 downwards.
GGAATCAAACATAGGTTACTTTTAATTCCATCCCATGGGATAGAAATCACCTTTTAACGTTTCCATAGAAACAACGCGTGTCAAGCCGCGGGCGGCAGCTAGTTTTGTATATGTCAATATCTGGACCTAGAGTAACAAATAGGCTACTTATTACAAAAAAGCTTCAAAAAGAAGCTAGTAGCTTATAAAATCATGATTGCTCACTAGCATCATTTTCCAAATTTCCTCGCACGATCACGCCAGAGATTTGATTACTGCCGGTACTTTTTCTCATAATAAGTTGGCTCGCGCCGTGATTGGCTGAACCCCCGTGGGGTTCGAACTTCGTCAGCAAATGAGCAGTGAGCCAACACGATCATAATTTATAAGACAGCCAGTATTATTTATTATGGCGGCGGAAATCATCTCGCTTGAATGTGATGGTGATGTTCGCAGAGTTTCAGTACAAAATAGGTGTATTTCGAACATAAAAATATATTTTGTATAGAACTACGATATAAACTTAGGCTTCAAAAATAGGAGCCCTAAAATCTTCTAAAAAACAGCACTTAAGAGGTTTGAGTGGACAATTATCACGTATTGCATTAACTCGTGGGGTGGATGTCCAAAGTCCACTCTTATCTCATTAGAACGTGCCCAAAGAGCGTTGCTTAAAGTAACTTTCTCTAAACCTTACCGTTTTCCAACAAGAGAATTATATCAAGAAACATGCATACTCACAGTTAGACAATGCTTTATACTGGCAATTACACTGAGACTACATAAAAGGTTTGATAAAGCTAACCCAATAAAACGCAGGCAAGACAGAGTCTTCTCTATACACAAAACTACATTCGCGCGAAATTTCGAAACTTCTGTCGGCCCTTTTGTTTATAATAGAATTAGCAAACAGGCTGATCTAAGAACTAAATCTAACTTTGTGTGCAAAAAAACTGTAACTGAATTTTTGCGGACTCTAAACTACGAAGATACAAAACATCTCTTATCAATAGTACCATAAAATTGTTAAAACCTCTATTTTTAAATATAATTAATAATATTACAATTTAGACTAGACCCCTTACCCTTGTTACTTAAATAACATACAAACAATAAACCAACCAATTACACTAGCTGCGCTTCTTTGGTGCCGGATGATGCTGTGTTAATCTTGGGTTATTTGTTTACTATTTTTTTTATTGGTTATTTATTAATCTAGGATCTCTGCGAAAGTATTTATTATACAATAATTATTTATATCTACAACATAATTCTAATTAGACCAACCTGCATTTAAATATAAGCACAATTCATTAACACCTACGGTCGTCATTCTTTCATTAAAACATGTTTAGAAAATTTCGTACTTTTCATATATCTATGAACGATGAGGAGCGAGGAGGAGCGCACTATCTGTCGAGATACAGTGCTTAACTAGTTCGGTAGGGTAACCCTATTCAACCACAGTCGGTCCATAGCATAAAATAATATACTTCTATAATATCTTGTTTCTTCTGCCCTTTCTTCTAAGGTAAATCATTATTACCCTAATATATTGTATTAGTATAGATTTTATTAGATGTAGACTTAAGTGGTTTGTCCTGTAAAGTTGTTTGAATAAATAAATAAATAAATAAATAAATTGAAATTCTACTTACGTTGAAAAAAATGAGTCTCAAAACAGAAGCTTCAAATGATTTTTCGTTACGAAATATAAAAGTCACTAAATTAAAAATAGTTTGTCAAAATAATAAAACATACTCAAATAGGGTTCAAGAAGTTATTTTTATAAACAATGTTTTTAAATAAACCTTTTAAAATAACCCTGCTGCACCATACATCACTCTCAACCAACCGTACCTAAAAATAAATAAATAGCTACATACGAGACCGCGTGAGGAAGATATATGGAGTGCTGTGGGAATACAATTCAGGATAGCAAAGGTCGTTTCCTTTAGTATAAATGTAAGTAAATTTGAATAAAACATGGCAACACAACCCGCGGGTTTCGCTGTTTTTGCGAACTTGTGATGGTCAGAGGAAAGCTTTGTTAGCTTGAATTAGTAATGTTGCAAGGCTGAAAAAACTTTTTGGGATGTTGGGAGATTATTAGTATCTTATTTTATCTTACTTTGGTTAAAAAACAAAGACCAGAAAAATACAAACGATATATTGACGACCTCTATGGCGCAGCGGGCGAAGGTCTGCCTGCGACGCAAGAGGTTGCGGGTTCGATTCCCGCCTCGGGAGAAATGTTTGTACGATCTGCAGACATTTGTCCAGGGCTTTCTGGATGTTTTCTACGTATAATAAAAAATATCTATCTATGTAGTGTATTGTATTAAGTATATCAGTTATCTAGTACCCATAACACAAGCTCTGCTTAGTTTGGGGCAAGATAATGCGGTGTGAATTGTCCAGCATTATCTATTTATTTCAGAAAAAATACAGACATAACTTCTTACAAAAACTTAAAAATCCTACCTTGGTTACAAGGTGAAGTAGTAAATAAAACAATGTAAATAATGAATGAAAAAAAAATGCAGTCATATTATTGAGGATGAAACAATTTAGTAATTAATCCATAAATTAAAACATAAGCCTAATAAATTAAGGCAGCGGGTAGATTACAACAAAAGGGTTAATACGACCACGAGACAACGATCTACTTAACTTTAATTTAATTAATACGGAACCATTATTCCACTCGCAATTTCATTACGTGGTGTTTAATTTAAGGGTTAAATTGTCCTTTTACTGGAATTTCACAATTACTATTTTTGAGTTCTTTCTTCAGCAAGTCTGGCACATAGGTACCCACAATATTATAAATGTTATAATCACGTTGTTAAGTTAAGTGTTCTATTTAAAGCAACGTTATTATAAAGTTGTATATGAAAAATCGGTACGACAAAATTTTCTATAGTAAAAAACATAATGTAGACAAAATGCTCATTATACAGTAAATTTCATCCTCAAAAGGGGAAGTTTGGTAATTCGTTGTCTACACAGAAGGGAGTTAAAGCAAATGTCATAATGTTTATGGGTTTTTCGTGTTATGTTAATGCGAGTTCACCTTTGCTTTGCAAATATATATATATTTGCAAAGCAAAGGTTATTTAAATATGCATTAAATTGAAAAAGTATCATCTAATCACACGAATATTACTATATACTTATACTGAAATACAGGTAGTTCTAGGCCTGCAATAGAACATTGGATATGGTATAACCTATAAACCAGTTCTCATGGGATATAAATAACCTTTACACGTTTCCAAAGAAACAATGCGTGCGAAGCAGCGGGCAAAAACTAGTTTTAAATATATTAACATTATACTTGATCGACAGTTTAATACTCCTTTCCTATAAACCTGCGTAACGTATTTAACGCCATGCAGGTTTATAGGAACCCAAAATAACTGTAATAAACAGCTGAAGTTTTGGATAAAATAAAAACAGTAAGAAACTTTAAAATCCATCATGGTTATTAACACTAAAGTCATTTACCATGATTTGAGTTTAGTTATTCCGTGATCATGGCGCATGAAACTGTGCCGAAATATTGGAAAGCTCAAAACTCAAATCATGGTAGATATTCCGTTGTAAATGACTTTAGTAAGATACTTGTTTACAAGAGCAGATGGACTATGATTATGGAGCTCGGCTCCACCTACATCAATAGGTAAATAAAAAAATAATGCTGGAAAACTCACACAGCATTATCTGTAATAGCCGTGCGGTGCAAATTCTAAGCCGGCAGGCTTAGAATTTGCACCACCGCAACTCTTCCCGCGGGTGTCGTAAGAGGCGACTAAGGGATATCCACCGGGGGCGGGCAGCAGCGCCTCCAGCAGAACAATTCTCCCACCGAACATCGATCCCTAACCCGCATGCCCGGCGTGGGGATTATGGGCAGTGTCTCCTATGAGATAAAAACCTATGAGATCTGCGTCCAGCAGTGGACCAATATAGGCTGTTGAGTTGAGGTATCTAGCCCCAAGCTTAGCAGAGCTTGTGTTATGGGTACTAGATAACTGATAGACATAATATACAATACAATACATGCCTATTAGCACTCGTACCTGCAGAGCTGAAGGTACCTTTCCCAAACAAGAGAGGTTTTGTTGTAACCACCACGATTGGCAGGCAGGTTACGGTAGATGTATTAAAATACACAGAAGAAATCTGCCGACCTTTTTCAATCATCAGCATAAATTAGTCCACTGCTGGATATAGGCCTCCCCTAGCGATAGCGCCCTTTCGCAGATCGTCGTCCCACCTGGCCGGAGGGCGTCCTGCACTACGTTTATCGAGTCCCGGTCTCCACTCAAGAACACGTTTATCCTAGCGGTTGTCGATTCTTTGAGAGATATGGTCGGCCCACTTCCACTTCAGCTTGCTAATTCTTCTTCAATACCTTTTTCAATGCCTTACAATAAATGTTTATCTATGTTTCAGATCATCATCATCATCATCAGGCCGTATATGTCCACCGCTGAACACAGGCCTCCCCCATACGATGCCACAAATAGCGGTCCTGAGCCGCCTCCAACTATCGACTCCCTGCGACCGTGTGGAATGTGTGTGTGCGAATGTGGTCGGTCCATTGAGTTCCGAGGACATCCTATTAGTCATCGATTCTTTATTTTTTGTGTATCTATTAGTATGCCTATAGTTTGTAAACAATAATCACCTACAACAATCACAGTACAATGACAATGAGCAAACCGAATTACTGGACCCTATGCTAAACTAAGCTAAACGCTAACCCGATCAGGCATAATTTGCGACCAATTAGAATAATGGTCCGCATGCCGTGATGTATGCACGATGGTTCTAGGACATAAAATCTGTGGAGTCGATACTTAGATATCGACTCCACGATACGTAATCACGTACTCAGGTACGATACTTAGGTTATTTGACGCTGATGAGAAGAAAAGACTTGATTCCTAGTACAAAGAATTTTTAAAGTGGGAGTTTTTAGTAAAATGTTACTAAATTAAATAAACTTTATTCATAAAGAAAATTATACTAGTATTTACAATTGAAACAATTGAGCTAACTGCTGACTAACTGCTGCAAACAGTCATCAGCTCTCGGGTCACGCGTCGCTTCGACCAGACGCTCAGATAGTTTTTTGAAAACCCGAAGAGCCTCTGTACCACACGGACCTAGGGTCTCGACTCCAAGGGGAGCAAATGTGTAGGCTCTGTCGAGACCTGCATATTTGCGCCTCTTGAGATCTTCGGCCAAATCTGCCGTCTCACCCGCCCTCACGGATGTCCTCGGAAGATGGGAAGGCGATTAAGGTTACTAAATTGAATTTATCAATTTTTCACAAATACTAAAGAAAGCAAGAGCTACCTCTAAACTAAATAAAAATAGTTTTTGGTTTCACAAATACACAAAGAGAAGGTAGTTGTGTTAGTTGAGTACAAAAAACAAACACAATGGCATGAGTGTGCGTTGACGTCTTTCGATTGCTACGCGAGTGCTTCGTAGCTTCGTAGCATCTCTACGAAGTTTAATGGGCTACAATATTCACCAGATTTATTTTATTCTAAAGCAACCTATGTATGTCGGTTCATAAAAACATTTTGTTGAGTGATATTAGGTTCGACAAATTGACCAAACATATATGCAACGCCGCTGCTGCTTCGAAGTTGAACACACAAAGTGGCGGTCACAATAGGCCTATTATGGCCGCCGGTCACACAAAAGCCAAATGCAAATAAATAAAAACACCTGTGCAGCAACGTTATCTTTGATGTGGCTAGATGGGTCATTCTGGATTTCAAGGAAGATCTTCCTTTAAATTATACCTTTAACTCCAAACCTAACCGTTACTTTTACCGTTTAAAAAGTTCTAACCGTTATTGTTTCTTTCTTGCGAGTCCAGATTTTTTAACTGACTAATATGACTCCACAGATTTCTTTATTCGTTAATAAATGTTTGGGGCTGCGTTTGGCCGTGGCAGAACGTCAATGTCGCCTGTTGTACTCACTAGTTATGTATTTATTGACTTTGTGGTGAATGTTGTATGTGACGGACCTGCCTCTAATTTCATGATGAACCCAAATGCAACGAGGTTTGAACGTCTGGGATAAAGGGTGGTGTGTTTTACAAGGATGCTAAAAATAACTATTGATGGTTTTGACTACAAAATATCCTTAATGAGTATTTTTATCTGATATTAAGTACTTTACTTTTTACAATGAATAGCATACCTACTTAAATCTGATTGGGCTAAAACTCCCCAATTCAATTACTGTAGGTATTCTATTTTCCACATTTAGAAATATCTATTAAGATCAAATCGAATATCATTAATAAATAAAATTAGCCTTTATTTCCTACTTCTTATTTAACTACTTACATAACTATATATTTGCAAAGCCTGAGAAAGTTAGTAGTCGCCTTTTTTGGCGTAGGCCGAGATATAATCATTACATAATACTTATTATTATTGATTACAAGGTTCGTACATACAGCACTGATTATATCTAATTAGTTTCATGGCAGTGCATGTGTTAATGTATGTCGGTATGTAGGTACGAGCCCCAAGGGTCAAATAAATTTAGTTACAAGACAATCGCAATGCAACGACTCTACCAAATCGAACAGTCACATTAGTAACCACAATAAATTACGCAAGTAGACCTGATTAGAGAAAGTAAACTTTAAAATCTTAGAGAAAAATTTATATTTGTTTCGTTAAATTCACTCGAAACAATTTGAATTTCCACGCACCTAAGGTGTTTCAATCCCATATTATCACATACCCATAATGTGGGTTAACTACGAACCTTACAATAGATATTATCTAATGTAAGGATCGTAGTTAACCCACTACAAACCTTGTTAGTGTTGGAAGAACACCAATGTTTCGTTCCTTATTGAGAGAGTGGGGGATGCATAATGAATTTGTCAAACTACGATAGTTTTTATAATAAAAATTTACCCAACTGAAAAATCGCCTACTTAATTTTCACGTAAATATTGTAAAGTATGTAGCTGAATACTTTATAATACTTACTTGCATCATCGTAGTTTACGCCATTTTTATTAAACTTCTCCACACTTCCGTTGTCACTCGTGGGCATTTAGTACTTACCTGTGTCCTGTCGGGAACCCTCGTCAATCCTCGGCTAATTTATGCCCGTTTTGTTTAACCCAAAAAACGTTAAACCGATTTACGGCCCGTCCAAACTTTTACAGACAAATTGTGTTTCTTGTTTCGCTTTTCACTTCGATAGTGACCCAATTTATCCTGAAATGTTTTTCGGTAGAAATCAAGGGTTAAATGTCATAATTCGAAGAAGAACACATCAATTGACAAAAAAATTAAGACATCGAAGAGTTGGAAAGAAATTGCAGACATCAAATAAAAACTTTTTTGGAAATCTACAAAGTTTGTCTAACATTATTAAACAAATAATCTATTTGCACTTCCACAAGTTAACCAATACGAGCTTGAATTTCTTACACAAAAAGAAGGATTATTGTTATAAAAATAAAAGGAATGACCAGAGGGCTGCAATTAACATGATACGTTTAATTACCCGTGAATAAATTGTATGCAATATTGACTGTTTACGAGAGGAAATTTTCACTTCCAGTGAATACGGAAACCGCGGAGAAGGTATCTCGAAATTTAATGCATAAATTGTATCCAATTTTTACTGTTTACGAGAGGAAATTTTCATTTCCAGTGAATACGGAAACCAGAACCAGAGAGAAGGTATCTCGAAATGTAATTTGAAATAAAACTAAAGTGCCTCCTTTAACTATAATTTGCCATCACATTGGCTAGGTATAATTTAAGAGGAAGAGGATTTTAAGTCTCAAGGATAAAATACCAATAATCCATTACATAACAAAGATCATCCTAGATGCGATTGAATGGATAGGTTAAAATACCTAATCTGCGTTAATTCTTTCAAATCTTTTAAATATCGCGTAAGTCACTGTTTTAAGAGTTCCCTATCTACAGAATTTGGAAAGTAAAAGACGTCATCATAAATTCGTAGATGAATGTCAAAAACGCTCATAAATATTGGCAGCAAATTCCCGCCAATCGCGACAATGCGTTCCATTTGTCGCAAATTGCGAGCGTAAATAATAACCTGGGAACTTTATCAAGCTTATTTATAGGCTCATTATGAGGATAAAATTGTGTGTTTCACGAATAATTGCTAAGTGCTGTTGTTGCTGTCACTTTTTGCATTAACCAAATTTCCGAATTTTAAGTGACGGAAGTAACCGAGCGGCTGAATGCTATTTTATTTTTATACTTTATTACTTTAGAGAATGTTATGTCTGCAATTTATTGCTGGTAGTTTCAAAACTAAATTAAGCAATATTTGCACAGAAATTGTCACGTCATTTAAAATACAAATTGTATAACATTCAATTGTGAATGTTTAATGAGCCATTATCCATTGCTTTTGTATCATTAATATCGAATATTACGGATAATATTCCCCAGAGCGTAACAGTAAAACTATGCCGTAATGCCCGAAATTTGGCCAATAATGCCAACAAATTGGAAAGTGCCGCTTGATTTGGCAGAAAACAGGGTAAATTGAAATGCTTCACGGTACATTACAAAGGACCCTAACTATTTTAATGTAGTTTTCAGGTAGACCATTACCTTCATGCAAATTGATGATAGCCCCTTCTTGACAAAGACACGGACAAAATGTGTACGCAAGTTTAAAAAAAATATCAAAAATGCATTAGGTACAAGCTGTGTCTCTGTCGCCTCAAAATTACAAATCTTTAAGACTCTCCCAATAACTATCATCACAGTGAATGTATCTCGTCATCATTATCCTCAGCCATATTCAGAGAGCCAGATCTTATAATATACATTCTGTGTAATAAGAATTAGAAAGTAAGTTTTTTGTTGATCTCTATTACGGAAAAAAAACTTTGCGGCGTTGTTATCAACCTACCGTTAGATATATGCTTCCTCTAAATTGTGCCCCTCACATTCGATTGGATTGAGTGAATCTACATAATATATCTTATCCTACTAATATTATAAAGACCGAGGTTTGTGACATTGTGAAGATGGCCGAAGACAACGCCAAAACTACAGAAAAGATCGGGCTGAAATTTACACACATAAAGATCTGGACCTAGAGTAACATTTAGGCTACTTTTTATTCCGATAATGTGGGTGAAGCCACGGGCAGAAGCTAGTTAAAACATAAATATTGGTAATATAGAGCCTAGTCGAGACATTCCGGTATTTGCGTTATTAGCGGTCAGGCCTTGGGGACCGTCCAGACAGAGCCTTGGTCCCTTACTATCTGCGGCTTGATTAATCCGTTTTGCATTGATTCACTTCTAAATCTGCAGGCACTCTATGTTATTTATTAGGTTGTGTAGCAAAATTACATAAACTATCTAAAGCACCATTCAAAATAACGAATACAACTAACCATTTATTAGATTCATAGGAAACCTTGCGATTCCTTAAAACTATGATGAACTATGATATCTTTATATTTTTCTGCATATTTACTGGATTTTTTTCTACTAGTTTTTCAATTTATGAATCTTTTTGAAGCAAAGAGGTCTAAAGTGACACAACTCTTCATACGCTGAAGAATTTGCTCAAGCTGAAAACAGTAACGAACTTCAGATACCAAATTTTCCGCTCCAGATTATGAAACCTCAAGGGACCACACAACCTATAACCAAATTATACGCTCGGTGATTCAAATTCAACCAAAAAAACCTCTACAAAAATGCATAGCCCATTACAAGAGCAAGTTTATTGTGATTTTGCGTTTAAACAAAGAGGGTGGCTTTTTATACCGCCTGTAATGAATTTTCAGGACGCCGAGACATCAGACTCCTTAAATATTCAACAAGATGTAGGGAGTACGGGCATTTTGTTCACCTCATTGAATAACATTGCTTCATGCATAATTTTTAGAGTAAAAAATTGTCGCGCGGTGTAACGACTTTGTATATCGCCTTAACATGGGTGAAATGTTGTTTGCAATTTATTTGTTTTATCAAGCTATATAAATAAGCTAGAATTATTACGTAGAGCTAGTCATAGTAAATATGCATTTAAAAATAACTATTTTAAATTAATAATTTATAAATGCACATTGTTCAATTGTATGTAAATACTAGTTCTAATTTATTTCTATTATATGAATGTAATTTTTTTTTACAATAAAACTAAGTAGGTAGTTAGGATTAATACGACTGAATATGAATTTCAGGAGTTTTTTATTCAGTCAACCTAAAAGGTTATAAGGGTTACTAATCTCCATTAGCACACCATTAGGATGTAAGCGGGTTAACTACGAACCTAATTTGTGTTGAAAAATATTGGTTGTGTGTAAAGTCGGTTTACTGACGATAGTTGAACGTGACAACGCAGACGCATCGCTCACTCAAGTAGGAGAGAGACGGATGTCGAGCGCTCTCGCTTACACTTCAAGCTTTACATGGAACGCCTCAGAGCGAGGTAACGCCGCATGACGAAGTAACGCCGCATGACGAGGTAACGCCGCATGACGTCATGTTTTTTCGTGCGTGCAGCCGGCTCTATCGAATTATAAGACGTTGTCACGTCAAAAATTGGTTGTCTGTAAAGTCGGTTTACTGACGATAGTTGAACGTTTCAACTCAGAGCGAGGTAACGCCGCATGACGAGGTAACGCCGCACGACGTCATGTTTTTTCGTGCGTGCAGCCGGCTCTATCGAATTATAAGACGTTGGCACGTCAAAAACACCAACGTTTCATCCCTTAACGAGGGACATCTTTAGGGTGAGTGCGGTTCTAGACGCGCGCGTTCCGAATAAAAAAAAACCGTTCCGTCAAACTACTATAGTTCATATACGTGACTAAACTGTTGACGAATTCGATTGACAATCAACCAGCAAACGCAGCGATAGACCTCACAAACGAAATCAAAAACTATAACGAATTTGTCCCTATCAAGAAACTCCGAACTCTTTGCCCTCTATTAGCTCACTATAATATAATTCCTTGCCGGATCATAATCCTGGGGGATGAAATTGGGATGGAAGTTGTCAGTAACGCAATTAGAAAGACAGATTAGTTTCGGTCAGAAGTGGGTCTACTCTACGGTCTACCTGGCTGGCCACTTTGTGATTCCTATTAATTGACTTTAAATTTGATGAAGGATGGATGTAGAGATCGGATTATAAATAAGAGAATAATATGTCACAGTAATAATTTTCTATTTGCTATTTTTATTTCACTTTCATTTTTTAAACTTTAAGTTAAGTAGTAGGTACCTAACTAATTCCTTTCAAAAATATGTTATGTATGTACACAATTTTTTTTTCATATGTATTAGAATAATTACTATAAAAATTTATAAAAATTGTATTAGACATAGTTAAAATATACATATACGATGTTTGTGTTCGTAAAATAAATATTTTTCTGTTCAATAGAACTACTTACTTTCTTGCCATCGAATTGATTCATTCTTAGATTGTTAAGAACTAATTTAGTACATAGAAATGGAAGGAAGTCTAGTTCTACATAATTATATAAAGTTATGTATTTCGGCAATTTAATAGAATTTTTATTCACCATCTTTACCTAATGTCAATGTTTTGGAAAATACTACTGCTGATATTATGTTCAAATCAAATCGTTTATTTGCGGGTTACAAGTTAGTATGCTTATTTAGGGGAGGCCTATGTCCAGCAGTGGACTAATATCGGCTGATGTGATAAATGTCCCATGCGATGACTTACCAGCTTTAGCTATATATTGTGCAAAATTTTCATAAAATTAGCTTTAGCCATAGAAAGCAAGTAATTTTTCAAAATTCTGTGAATGAAGTTATACTTAATTTTATATATAAATGAATGTTTCCTTTCAATGAAATTTCCTATCTCCAATATTTCTGGTACTTACCCTCGATGTCGCATAGACTTGGGACACCCTGTATAATAATAACTTCCAATTTTTTCCTACCACCAATTTGGCAAACAGGCATGCGGCCTGCTTCATGGAAGTGTTTACCACAGCCTGTAGACGCCTGCAACACCAGAAACAGCAATCTAAAAAGTATGAAGTTTGTTTATAAATTTTATACCTTACCAACCAAATAATCTTCTAACCCAAACATTCGTATAATATTAACCCCTCCATAGCCGGCGGAAATACAGAAAATACAGATAGCCTGTGGAATTACACACCCGATAGATAATGTCTTTTTAAACATTAAAGACGGTCTCGGAATGATACAGGAATTGGATATTCATTCGGTGATATTTGTATTGGCTGGTCGGAAATTGGCTATTTTAGAATTGGCTATTGCTGAATTGCAAAGTGAGGTGGATTGGGCTGGTTAGGTTGGACTCCCTTGTGTTTTGGTTAGAATTGGAACTGGTTTTTGAGATGGAAAATTTTATTTAACTACAAATTTTTTGGCAACAAAAAATTTTAAGTTTCGTCAGAACAATCCTGTTACATAACTTTTTCTCTAACACACTAATTTTTTTTTTCTTCCTCATCATCAATTGTTTACATTAGAAATATTTTTTTACGTAGATGGACCATTTGATTAGTTAACAGGGCAATACTGCCAACATTCCGGGTACCTACTCTGCCTTCTGGTGACAGCACAGATTTTTAGGAAATATAAAATGATCATACTAGTTGTAATTGTTTTATTCCGTTAGTATTATTAATCCCCGGCGCAAAAAGAGGGGTGTTATAAGTTTGACGTGTCTGTCTGTGGTATCGTAGCTCCCAAACTGATGAACCGATTTTCGTTTCGTTTTTTTTGTGAAATAGATAATTTTATCCTTTAGCCATGTTTCATGAAAATCTGTACAGCCAATAAGCGTCGGCGGGTTTTGAAATTTTTAATTTTGTCTTGTTTTATATTTAAATGCTGTTATCCTTTGTAATACTTAATCTTGTTTTAGTACTTTATCTCAAATACGAGCCGCTTTGACAAACGACTCTACAGGGGGCTTCAATCTTTTACTCTACCAAAAAGACATTTGATTTATACCATTCTAAATCTCATGAATTACGATAAATGCTTTCCATTAATGCAAAGCCATTTACAAAGTTTCAGTCCGTAGCCACATTAAACTTAATTACAGTAAGTTCAAAACATCTCCATATTAGTCCAGGGGTCTCTGGAGAGTTGATGTCATCTGTGGTAGCCAAACTACACGCTTGTTAGCTCGTCTCATGTATTATGAAGTTGTGTCAAATGTAGATTCTAAGGGGTGATACTTTCTGTATAAAGAATAGCGGGATTAAATAAAACGTCAAGTGCGAGTCGACTCTCGCACTAAGGGTTCCGTTTAATTGTAAGATCTTGTTTATTGCCAAATATCATGATTCTAGATTCTAGGTCAACATGAAGTAGGTATAGGTACCCTGTATATTTTGGTCGAGGGAGAGAATCAAAAATTATTATTTTTTGTTACTAAACTACAAATTTACGGTTTTCAGATTTATATTGTTATTTGTGCTCTATAATCTTGCTTCATACATAATTTTATGATTCTTGGTCTACGGGAAGTACCCTATAGGTTTTGGGTGCATGTGATTCCCTTGGAAATTTCAAAAGTTTCGGACAAAAACGGCTGTAACTTTTGAGTGCGTTGACTTAGAAGTTTTATTTATATCACGGCTTCAAGAGGTTATGGAATTGAGTATTTGACGTTAATTTCAACTCGATAATGTTAACGTTCCTAAGAAAAGAGGGTTGACAGACGGACAGACAGACAGACAGACAGACAGACAGACGGACAAAGTGATCCTATAAGGGTTCCTTTTTTCCTTTTGAGGTACGGAACCCTAAAAATGACGGAAAGAAATCTACATTTGCCTTTCCCTAGCATTGGTTTTTCACTTCTCGAGTTGACTATTTTTAACTACCTACTTACGCAGGAAGGTACATACCTACCAACTATTTATATTAACTATACATTACCATAGAGACTGAGGCTGACGGACAAACCGAATTACGGTTTATTTTAGCTGTAGATAAAATAAGTAATTACTATGTAACATAAATAAATGAAAAAAAAACTTACTTGATATACTAGTTTCTGCCAACGGTTTCGCACGCGTTGCTTCTATGGAAACGTTTAAAGACTATTTCTATGGTACAGTTTTATGGGATAAAAAGTAGTTTTTCCGTGAAGAAGCAGATCTTTAGTTTTGAAATTCTTGACTCTTGAACGCGATGCAGCGCTTCTTGAAGTGCTGCATCGCAATCGTTAAAGCAATTTTTCAAAACTAGATGAATGAAACATCCGATTGTGAATTTTTAGGGCATATCTTCAGTAACGTTTTTTTAAACACAATTTTTGTACCAAACAATAACTATTTTTCTCATACTTACCTGAAGTGATCAACGAATTAAAACTTTGCTTGCAACAAACAGGTAGTCACCCTGTATACAAGGGGTGGTTCACAAGTAAAATAAAGGCTCGCCATGTCGGATGTCGCGACCTTCTGGGACCGCCAGAACTATCTGCTAATATTTGCATGCGAGATCCAGTTAACTGTCTTTATTGTGTGTACTTAGCCTTAGATAATGCATGCGAGGGGAACAAAGGAAGGAGTTCTGTTGGAAAAGAAATATGTATATTGTTTCTTTTTTTGCTCTTTGTAAGCGTATTACCTGCTTCTGTTCGCGGCTTCGCACGTTGTTTCTATTAAAACGATTAAAGGGTTTTCCATCCCATAGGAGCTGATTGATAGGATAAAAAGTAGCTCATGTTGTAATTTATGTCTAGAACTACCTTTAAGCAAAATTTCAGCCCGATTGGTTTTGTAGTTTTGATGTGAAGAGGTAAACTATAATGTCATGTGATGTCATTTCTAATCATAAGATACTAGCTTTGGCTTGCGACGCTTTTATTTTTGGTAAGGAGTACAAATATATCTTGGCCTATGTGTAATACGTATGTGTATGTACGTAATGTAAAGTTTCAGCTCAAATTGTTTAGTCGTTTTAGTGTAAATGAAAAACTTACCTAACAAACGTTCGATCATTTATTTTTTTTATAAACCGCCTTTAAAAAAAGGAATAGGTTCTCAATTCGTCTGTTTGTTTTTTTAACTCACTTATCAAGTATCACCTATTCCATCTTTGCCCTTCTAAAAACAAAAACTATTTAGTTCTCTAAAAACATTCACTGCAATAATCAGGTTACCTTTTATAGTTATTTATCTATTGTATTTTATAATAATTATTTCTTTAAAATACCTACCTTAGTTTCGGCGGACATTACGAGATAAGAGAACAATTCACCCGAAAACTTCCCACCCTCAACACACACATATTTATACAACAAAGATGATTTATCAAAATAAATTAGGCATAAGACATTCGGCCGCAGTCGTCAGAAGGTTGTCAAATATTTACCTGCTGGGGTCTACGGGGTCTACCGGTGGGGTCTAGGGGTCTTACAAGGTTGCAATTTGAAATGATTATGTACGGAAAACCTTATGGGGGTGTGCGAAGATTGAGGATACTTTTTAGGTTGCTTTTTAAAGTAATTTTTAAGGAGACAACAACACCTTAGTGCCTTTCTCTCAGAACAAAATGACTTGAGATAAAGAGTGTTTGAGGTCAAAAATGATGCGAGTTTTCGTAAATTTCGAACTAGGAAAGACTTTGTTAAACTTTGGCAGGCGGATTCGCAGTGGGGGTGTTAAAATACACAAAAGGCAGCCTTTGGAAGGTTCCACCAAGGTTTCTTTCGACATCCACGGGTTGAGAAAGAAGCTGCCGCGGCATAAGAATCGTCGTTTTTTAGGGTTCCGTACCTCAAAAGGAAAAAAGGAACCCTTAAGAGATCACTTTGTTGTCCGTCTGTCTGTCTGTCAGTCTGTCAACCTCCTTTTCTCAGGAACGCGTCGAGGTATCGAGTTGAAATTAGCATCAAATACTCAAGTCCGTTACCTCTTGGAGCCTCGATATTAATGAAACTTCTAAGACAACGCAATCAAAAGTTACAGCCGTTTATGTCCGAATATTTTGAAATTTTCAAGGGAATCGCATGCACAGAAAACCTATAGGATACTTCTCGTAGATCTAGAATCATGAAATTCTAGAATCATGAAATCTAGAATCATAAAGGCGCTTCCCAGAGCCCGATTTTGAGTTGAGTATTTTGCTGTGCAATCAGTAATTTTTTGATTTGCGCTTAATTACTTCCCTAAAACAAATATCGTATCGTCCAGTGTAAAGTAGCAAGTTGGCGTAGGCTAGGTAGCCAAATCTCTAGTGATTTGTCGACCATCCATCATCGTCCGCATCTTTAATAATGCGGTACCTACAGGAAAAGATCACTGATGCGATACTCGTACTTTCATACAACTGGTATTGTGTAATATGGAGTCGGATGGTGGAACTAATGATGTTTACAAGTTTGTTTTATCTATACTTATACTATAATATTACAAAGAGGAAAGATTTGATTGTTTGTTTGTATGAAGTATAGGCTCCGAAACTACTGAACCGATTTGAAAAATTCTTTCACCGTTAGGAAGCTTACTTTTCAGGAAGTGACATAGCATTTTTATCCCGGATTTAAAATATATAGCATTTTTATCCCGGAATTCGCACGGAAACGGGAACTACGCGATTGAAACCGCGAGGTGATCGTCTAGTATCTGATAAAAAGACCTTGTCCCGGATACCATCTACATGTCTGCCAAATTTTGTTAAGATCCTTCCCAATATTAATAAGTATGGATAAACCCTAGGTATAATATACACTGGCCTGCAAAACTATGTGTCACACTTATAAAATTGCAAGACACTAAGCTAAAAATGACTATTTTACTGTTTTAGCTTTTATATTATATTTTATCTTGTATAGTTTACCATTATCAAAGAAAGCTGATGAAATTTGCTATAAAACGTTTTTTATTTTAAATCTCTAACTTTTTCAGTTTAGAAAAAAGTTAAATTTTAAAAGTGTGATACTTATGTATTTTTGCAGGCCAGTGTAGAACGAAACATTTTAAATTGTGATAATACAATTTGGTTTTTAAAATTCGTTAATTTATTTATGAATGAATGAATGAACATTTTATTGTACTAGTAATTAACACAAATAAAAGCCTTGTATCTAAATGAGAAATAAATAATGTATGATCTCTTCATTGCGATTATCCCAGAGAATTTTCTAGTCTACATAATTTTCTCGTTTTTCATTCGACCTCGGTAACTATAGGTTTTCTATGTAGGTTGATTATCTGACATCTTGAATTTTAACCCTACAGTACATCTCAAATGTCTAATTTGCCGCCATGATGAAAACTAATCAGCAATCTCTTTAATTTAGCAGCACGCAAGGGTTAAACCACTTCTCAGACGTGTCACTTACAATTAATCACAATCAAATCTAAACTTGAATTTAAATCTCGCACCCTCCGCAAGATGGCAGTGTATGCACTTAATATTCATTAATTTGAATTTGGAACTCGACTCACTGTTCCGGTTGGTTGGATTCGTCAGCTCGGTAGAACAAAACCGCACTTTGCTGATGCAAAGTAGATTGGTACATTGACTAAGCATAGTCCTGAGTGAAGAGAAAAGATGACAGCGTGACAGACAGACAGTAATAATTTCACATTCTAATGTGGTATTAATACACATTTGATCAGATATGTACGATCTATCGTACATATCTGATCAAATGTGTATTCATTATTTTATAAATAGATTTGCAATAAAAATTCTCATCAGATCCAAATTATTGGGAAACCGATCTATAAAGAAAAAAATATCTCACTAGATCCATTATAGATCTAGACAATGGATCTACTGAGATTTAAGGTAGTATTTTAGTATTCAGTATTTTATTTATTGAATGCAATAGCATTCATACAATCAGGTCTTAGTGATTAGGTGATTTTAAGTTCACAGTGCCTACCTATGTACCCATTTAGGGTGTTGCAATCGATGTGATGTTGCATGCTATCCCGTTGTCATTTTCAATCTCATTCTTTATCTGCGCGACTTATATGTAAGTACCTACCTAGATAGAAGAGTAGAAAACTTAATATTTAATTTAATTAAGTCACTAGAAAAGCATTTTAATGATATATTTTGAGAACGTCTGGGGCTTCATTAAAAATGTAAACTTTATTTAATTCACTAGGGATCATCAGAAAATCAAATTACTAAGAAGGTAAAACAAAGTTTAACAGAAATTCTTCCAGAATTAATCACGAAAGACGTGTAAGTTAGCATTTTTTTTCCGAAGTAAACTATCATTTTCGCACGGGATAAAAATATCTGACAAGACCCTGATAAGTTACAGGCGCTAAAAGGCACGTAGCCGAGACGAGAAATTAAAAGTATAGTCGCGAACGCTCCGCTGGGAAATCCGACCAATCACAGCGAGAAATTGCTCATTGTATGGCTGATGCCCACACATAGCGTTATCACGGGAAATATGTTTTTGAAATAAGAACGCATACTCGTTTTGCGTAGTAAAGGCAATGTCAAGTAATTTTAAAATGAGGCTAGGTTTTTTGCGCTCGTTAGCGTATTCTTATTTTGAATGTTTCAAAATTCTTAGTCAAGTTAATGCGACCAATCACAGCGAGACGTTGGTCATTATACGGCGTTTGTCCATACAAAGTGGTATCACAATAAATAATAATGTATTTTGGAAATGAGAGCGCACCTACCTAGCCACGCTCTCCATTTTTAACCCCCGCCCGACCCAAAAAGAGAGCGGTGTTATAAGTTTAACGTGTCTGTCTGTGTATCTGTGTATCTGTCTGTGGTATCGTAGCTTCCAAACGGATGAACCGATTTTCGTTTAGTTTTTTTTTTGTAACATAGATAATTTTATCCCGAGTGTTCTTAGCCATGTTTCATGAAAATCAGTTCAGCCAATTAGCATCGGCGGGTTTTTTTTCAATTTTAATTTTGTCTTGTTAAATTGCATCGTTAGCTTTGGTCGGACGTAGGTAGGTACCAATTTAAGAACGTCAGTTAGATTTTTATTTAATATTCTATCGATCTTTATTCACAAAGAAAATTATACTAGTATTTACAATTGAAACAATTGAGCTAACTGCTGACTGTTGCAAACAGTCTACAGGTAGCTCAACTGATCCATATCAACACCAGTCGGTAATACAATCAGTTAGAAATACATATTTCCAAAAAAATAAAATCCAGGTAGTAGTAATTTTTAAGTACCTACTTACGTCAAAATAACCTACGTTTTCCAAGAAGCCGCACCTCATCAAAGACGCCTACTGTTTGCAATCCATTATCGCGATTATTCGCCACAATCTGTCAAAACATCAATAAAGTCCCGCGAGAGGCAAATTCCGGAATCCATCTGTGAAAGCTTTTAAAATTACAGCGCATTCATTCTGTACTTTTGTCATCTCCCTTTGCCGTTTGATTTAAAGCCCTCTTCGATTTGACTTGTGTTTGTGGTCGTGGGTTTATTATTTTGAAGATTAAAGAAAACTGGAATAACTTGGAATTCTTCAAATGTTCTGGTGATTAAGTGTATATTTAATTTTAGTTTATGTACGAAGACGTATTAAGGACCTACCTAACACCAAACACCAACAACAAAACACTAAACCCTTATTTATTCTCATGTGTTTAAACACTGCATCAGTCAAGATCCAACATTACTTAAATACATAATAATGCATGCAATCACACATTATGTTTTATTAGTGTTTCGTTCTTCTGGTCGCCTCTAAGGGTAATACTGAAAATCAGTGTTTTGCTCTTCGGGCAAAGCTTTTCGCTGAGCTATTGCCTTTTTGACAGGCTGCAGCACACACACAATTTCTAAAAAATTGGTTGTCTGTAAAGTCGGTTTACTGACGATAGTTGAACGTGACAACGTCTTAAGAAAATACTGATGGAATGGTAGCATTTGATACTCGATCAAAACATGATGTACTATAATATAGCAGCTGTCCACGCAGACGCATCGCTCACTCAAGTAGGAGAGAGACGGATGTCGAGCGCTTTCGCTTGCACTTCAAGCCTTACATGGAACGCCTCAGAGCGAGGTAACGCCGCATGACGTCATGTTTTTTCGTGCGTGCAGCCGGCTCTATCGAATTATAAGACGTTGTCACGTCAAAAATGTACCTACTTCTTAAATTATTTACTATTATTTATTATTCTCAAGTTTTCTACCATCAAAAAAACTAATATTCTCTGTGTTATGTTAAGATGTGCCTTAATTATTGTAATCGTTTTGTATTATGTGCTGCAGTGTCAAATAAATCTTGTATCTATCTATCTACCTAATTTTACTGAATTGGCATATTTACGCCTAATAACTACGAAACTGATCGTAATGCGATGGAAACGTATGAAGGATGGAGGTGTAGGGTACGATGTGTGTGTTTTCGATAAGTATAATAAGCCGGTATTGTACCATCAACACCGACATTACAGTTGCAAAAAAAGTTTCAAAAGTCCGGTTCAATTAAGCAACCGAACTACTGAGTCGTCGAGCGACTCAGAAGTCCGGTCCACTTAATTGCAACCGGACTACTGAGACTAGATCTAGTGATGTGCCGAGTACGGCATGACTCGAGTCAGACTCGATTCCTGCTTAGGACTCGCCTGCCTACTCGAATACCAATTTATTATGATTCGAGTACGCCGGACTCGATTCCGGTACTCGAGTCATACGAGTATTATGCGAGTCCAACTCACTCGAGTCTTGTATTCAAGTTAGGTTGACTCGTTCATACTCAATCTCTTTTTACCTAAGCAATGAAGTAACGCCTTTTGATACAAGTTTGAATTGAACCTGCAACTTTTAAGGCCTCCACAGTTCCACACACAGACGCCGGAGGCGTGGTGGAGGCGGAGGCGTGCAAGTTGTATCTCTTATTGTATCATATGAAAGACTACCACGCGGATGCTAAGCGGTGCACGGCCGTGGACTCGAGTCCAGGACCCGAGTCTTGGACTCGAGTCTAGAAATTTGAGTCAACATTCGAATACCAAAAAATAGAACTCGAGTACTTGGCTCGAATACCGGAATCGAGTCAGGATTCGAATACCGTTTAAGTCAACTCGAGTCGACTCGATTCACCAAAACAGCGACTCGGCACATCACTAACTAGATCGTTTTGACGTGACAACGTCTTATAAATTGGTTTGCCGGGTGACACTTCAAGAAACTGCGTTACGCTCCGCTCACGTTATGCGCTCACAATGAGAGCGAGTGAGAGGCACGCGTCCCTTCCACTCGGGCATGGTTAGCCCGCCTAAGAGCGAGAGAGACAGACATAAAAAATGAAAGTGAACTAACATCTTCTCACACATATATGAAGTGTTTTTTTGAAGTCGTTGTCACGTAAAACTTTCGCCCGTATATCGACTTTACAGGCAACCAATTTTTTTTTACGGTTAGCTATTTCAATAATCTTTTGTAAGGTGATGTGATCAGTGATTTTAACTTGGCACTCACTAACTTAACTTACGTTAGTACGTTTAAGAGAGTAGTTACAGTTTAAGAACAATGGTTATTAACAAAATCAGGTAACCTACACTTATAACTAGGTGGTGATGATAACCCACGATAGCACACGGTCCACAGGTGGAAATGCTTGCCTCAAACGAGGGCAATTTTGATTTACCTAATGCCCCGTTTTCAAAGGGCATTGGTGGTCGCAGTGTCATCTACACTGACTTACAAATACACAAATGGAAGCTATGTCCTTCCTCTATTAGGTTCATTTACTCGGCTCTTATGACATCAACGGACGTATTAGTATTTTGTAGTTTAGGTAATTGTATCTAATTTTCGTTATGCTTATGTGAATTTCAAGACAACCTCTTCGGTAGCGATGTTATAAAGAATTCGTCACGCCTTTTCTCAAAATAAAAAAAAAAACATTGGAATCTTTTGAATGTGGAATCCCCTGCGATTGGCTCGCTACGAAGCTGTGAATTACTGATTGATTATGCATTCCCGTCATCGCGCGCGGTATAGGAAACAATATCGCAAAGGAGAGGGAGTTTTTATTTCAGATCTATTTATTTCTATGTTATTCAAAGATACATAGATTTTGACATATAAACTAAGAAAACACTGGGGACTGAGCAGCTCTTCAGTCAAAATAAAATAAAGCATAATAAACATAAAACAAACCAACCCATAATACTCCGTCATAATTACCAAATACAAAATCCACTAAACTCATTAACACACCCTACAAACATGCTTTTCATCTTGACAGGGGCCAAGACTGACCCCTAGCCGACCCCACAAGATGGCTACCACAGATAGTGCCCTGCGACCTTCTGATAAAACAGTAAAGCCACATGGACCCACTCGGTTCGGATTTTGAATTGTCTATGATTTCTAAATTAAGGTCCTCAACTATTTTGCAGGATTTAAAAATCGAATACAAGTAATTTCGAACAGAATGAGTATAGAGGTTATAATTTTAAGTTCGAACTGTAAGGCAATTGTTTTTTTAAAAAGGTACCCTCTGCAGTGAACGGATAGCCGCGTAAGGGCAGCCTTCCGGCTGTCCTAGCATGCGGTTGCGATGCTCCAAGCGACAGGCAGCCACATCGCAGTGCGAATAAAAACTATTTTCTCGTACAATTTTTGATTGCGACCAACCGGACGGCTGACCGCGTTCCGCTTAACCGCTAAGTGCGTACACAAAGTGCTTCCGGATCATGTGCCTGAAATAATAGCATAATATTATTCTAACTAAAGCTCACCACAAGAAAAGTAAAGGTATTTTCATCGTTTTTTGTCACATTTATTTTTAAAGTACTTGTATTAAATCTAAAATTGTATTATGCATCCTTATCATTCAACCTAGCGCCAAATGCCACCGAAAATAAATCAATTAAGATTGATATCGCTCCAAACAGCCAATTAAAAGTCAGGGTTGACCTGCAGTGACAAATGTTTGCCTTGTTAGCGGCACTTTTAATTGAGACGGAGTCCTGCGTATGTTGGCAAACAATAGTTATTCAACCAGCCATTTTAGAACCCTTAAAGTATTTTTAATCAGATTTTGAGTTAAAGTTTCTTATGTATTTAAAACTTTATTGCACTAAGGTACAAAGGGTGGGCTTAATGCCGAGGTATTTTCTACATGCTGACCAAAAATACATGTTTTTACAGTTGGTTGGTCATATTCGTTTTAGTCATATTATAGTTTCACAAAAATAGATAGATAGATTTCTTGTGTTGTTATAGTTATCATTCGGATCGAATCTTGAAAATTAGGGAATCATACAGTATATTAGGTTGTTACATTTTGCAAGGAGAGAGAATTCACTCTATTCTGTTTAAGGACGGAAAAACTAGTGCGAATCGGTGGGTCAAAGCTAATAAGTATTGAGTATGAAGAACAAAAACCACCCCTATCTTTTCACCGCCTGGGTACCTAAATGATTTCCTCTACCTTGTATAAAAGTGAAGAGTTCTAGAAAAATTGGTCACGACAGAGGGTGATTGTTTACTGAAAAGCGAGCAAATAATTAAGAATGTTCATTGGATTTGTCAACACTGCTATTGTCGAGGGATGTGGTATTGTTTGATTTCATTTATTGGACGAGGTTATTCGTCTGTGACCCCTTTCGAAAACGTAGAAGAACTTACTAGTCATCCGTATGATGAAAAATCCGTGGTCACAATAACTCTTTAATCATCATCATCATCATCATGACCATCATCATCAGCCTATATTAGTCCACTGCTACAAAAAAATAAATGCGACGAATACTGGACATAGGCCTCCCCTAATGAGCGGCATAGCGCCCTGTCTTCAGCTTACCGCATCCAGCATCTGCCTGCAGTCTTTCGCATATCGTCATCCCACCTGGCCGGAGGGCGTCCTACACTACGTTTGCCGAGTCGTGGTCTCCACTCAAGAACACGTTTACCCCAGCGGTTGTCGGTTCTTCGCGAGATATGGCCGGCCCACTGCTACTTCAGCTTCCTAACTCTTCTAGCTATGTCGATAACTTTGGTTCTCTGTCGGATGTATTCGTAACGAATCCTATCCTTCAGAGAAACTCCGAGCGGAGCTCCTTAATACAAGATTGAATAAGGGTCATAATATCCTTTGTGTTATAACAGAACTCACCTCCTAGAGGGAACTTCGGCAACTTTCCCAGACAGAGACATCAGCTGTTTATTCGTCGACTACGTCGCGTCGTCACTTCACCATCAGGTGAGGGAGATTGTGGTCAAATGAAGGTCTATTTATGACAAATAAAAATTTATAGGTGTTTCTAATTGATTCTAAATATTTTTGCTATTCAACCTACGGTTAAAAAAGTTTTATTGTGTAAAAAATAAATAGATTTGAACTCCGTACAAAATGTATGGGAAATGTTTTTTGCGATTTCTGACTTTGCTAGTATTCAAACCTTAGTCGATCCCAAGAACTTTTTGATCAGTTTAAGAAACAGGATCGATTGGCATCAAAAAAAGCTTATGTAAAAAACGTCCATTTTTTAGAAATTTGTAACTTTTTTTGAGAATCTGTGAATGGGGATGATATTTTGCTAAAAAGGATGGGTAGTTTCCTAAAACCATTTTCATGTAGCTTCAACGGTTACGATACCTGCCCTTACTGAGCCGTCCAAAAATTCCACTCTGTATAGGTAATTATAATTATGGTAATAAAAGTTAATAGGTACCGACGACCGATGTGGCGCGGCGGGCGAAGGTCCGCCTCCGGCGCAGGAGGTTGCGGGTTCGTTTCCCGCCTTGGGACAAATGTTTGTACGATCCACAAATATTTGTCCCGGGTTTTCTGTTTTAATAAGAAAACTATCTATGTAATGTAATATAGTATGTATATCAGTCATCTAGCACCCATAACACAAGCTCTGCTTAGCTTGGGGCTAGATGATGCTGTGTGGATTGTCCAGCATTATTATTTATTAGCTAATAAATGATACGTTTAGTTGAATAGATGCCTTACATTTTAAGTATCTATCTTAAAACAAATAGAAGTTGTTAAAGGCAAATAAATTCAGTGTGGATTTAAATAAAAATTGTAGTTAAGATAACTTTATTCACAAAGAAAATTATAGTATGTATTTACAATTGAAACAATTGAGCTAACTGCTGACTGTTGCAAACAGTCTACAGGTAGCTCAACTAATCCATATCAACACCAGTCGGAAGCGTCCCCAAGACGCTGGCTGCATTGCCACAATTGCATTCGTATTGGATTTAAATGAGTAGTGAAGTATAATGTATAATTCTAGAGAGTGTTACTTAGAATTAGAATATTAGATAATTTTATAAAAGCTGGCGCGATTGGCCTTTGATTTTTCATACAATTATCCACGCTGACTTCATAAATCCAGATAAGAAATATATATAAGAAATACAAAAGAGCCAGCTCTTAAAAAAATCTAAACCTGTAAACAAAATTCAAAGTTAATAAATAAATCTCTAACAGTTTCGGAAATGGTTTTCAACACTAGTAACTATTATAAAGGGATAATCCAGCAGAAGTCAACAGTTTAAAACGCTACACCAGACTTGAAACTTTCTAATCGGCTCATTGACTTTTAAAAGCGACACAATAAACACAATGCTGTGTTGCCATTGTAAATTGCATTCGTATTGGAGGACAATACATCAGTGTGTCAAACAGGGTGTTGTTGCCAGATGTATTACATTACAACTTCATTCTATAAGAATCGTAATTGAGCGGGGTTGTGGCAACCCTACGTAATGAAAGAATATTGTGGATACGATTGAAAACAATGTCAATGGTTGTAGAACCTCAACCTCAACAGCCTATATTGGTCCACTGCTGGACGCAGTCCGCCTCTTGTTAAGCGCCTTATTAGCTTTTATCACATGGGGGTAGTGTCCATAATCCCCAAGCTGGGCATGCGGGTTGGGGATCGCAGATCGGTGGTAGAAGCTTCGTAATAATCAGCGATAATAACGTGTAACATGTACAGTACTTCTTTCTGAAACCTATTTGATAAATGGAGTATTTTTGCTAGCACCATCTAGTTACGTTATGTATCTCCGACGATTATGTCGAATATATAATTCTAAAGATGTTGCAGCGGTCTCTCGATATTAAAGTTTACAATAACAAACGTGTATTCTTCAAAATCGTCAGCGTATCTTGCTCCATATTTTATATTATTATGGATTTTATTATCTATTTGATCATACCATACGGTCTATAAAGACCGTATGGTATGATCAAATAGATAATAACGAGAAAATAGACAGATTGCTAGGCAGGTTAGCCTAGCAATCTGTCTATTTTCTCGTAATTACTTAAAATCAGATAAAGTGTTTTTTTTCATTATTTTTGTTTAAGTTCTTCTATCGAAGAAAAGATATAAATATAATGATAAAATTTATTCACAAAGAAAATTATACTAGTATTTACAATTGAAACAATTGAGCTAACTGCCGACTGTTGCAAACAGATAGATAAATATAATAGATATAAATATAATAGTTATCCTGGCCGACCCGCGAATAGATAAAACAACACATTAATAAGTATGTCGGATTATGCACAGATAGAAAACAGAAAGTTTCTTTTTTTTGGAGTCCTATCCACTCTACTCTACCATTCCACCCCGGGCAGGGGCGCGTACGCACTGCCCGAGAATTGTGTAAAGTACGAAATAATTTCACGCATCACGTGACGCTCCCGGCCGTATAATCACCCTGTACCCCGTCCAGGGCAAATACTGTCTAATAAGGAAACTTAAAGAACTGGTTGTTTGTTCAGGACCCTACTGTTGGTTGGTGATTTGAAAGACTTTCGGGAAGGTGGGGTCTATGATTCTTTTTCGTTGGCTTCGATATTAATAAATAATTTGATTTTTATGAAAAAACTAAAAATAAGAAAGAAAAAGAAAGAAAGAAAATTCATTTATTTGGCCCAAACATAAACACACACAAATAATTAATAACTTCATATTCCTTGATTCTACACTGTTAGATAGATAGATAGATAGAAAATACTTTATTATACCACACAAAGACAAGAAACAATACAGATAAACAAAACTTAGGATACAGGAAGTATAAAGGGCGGCCTTATCGCTGTGAGCGATCTCTTCCAGGCAACCTTGGGATGGACTTGACATGCAAAGAACAAAATAGACGGTGGTACTGAATAAATCTATTTAGATCACAGAATAGAGAATTCTAATTCCGTGATTTGTGTGACTGTTATTATGATTTGCGAGAATAATATTTTTAAGGGACAGCCTAAGGATCCCTATACAATAATTTTCAAAATCGGTCTGTTTTTGACGAAAATATCGACGGACATACATTAAAAAACACACATACTTACATTACAGCCGAACATAGTAACCTCCTCCTTTTTTCGAAGTCGGTGGAAGTCGGTCGAAAAACTAGACTGCGGCAAAGAAAATAAATGCGACGAATACTAGACATCCATACCTAACTTTAATTATTATGTTCCATACGTAGTACAAATACAAATACTCTATAATCTACACCAAGATAGAAAAAAAACAGAACAGAAAAACTCAAAAACAGTTGCACAATGGGCGGCCTTATCGCTAAAAGCGTTTCTTCCAGGCTACTTTTGGATGGACACGTAACTATTGTACAAGTATAGACCTTAACATTATAAAAATATATAAATAAATTGCTGGACAATTTACACAGCATTATCTAGCCCCAAGCTAAGCAGAGCTTGTGTTATGGGTACTAGTAACTGATATACTTCATACAATACACTACATAGACAGTAGCCCCAAGCTAAGCAGAGCTTGTGTTATGGGTACTAGTAACTGATATACTTAATACAATACACTACATAAACAGATTTTTTTATTATACATAGAAAACATCCAGAACGCCCTGGACAAATGTCTGCAGATCGTACAAACATTTGTCTCGAGGCGGGAATCGAACCCGAAACTTTGCAAGTCTTTGAAATAAGTATCGATTCAAAACCATTGCTCACAATTTTTCCACAGAGAAACAACTTGAATGCCATGTTTGCATATGCTCCAAGCGAGTTCACTTAGATTTTTATCCCTCGCTTTCTTCCCTGCTTGTCTCATCTTGTTTACAGTGCATAATAAATTAAATTCTCAAACAGGTGTGGAATTGAATGAAAGCCCGCTTAAATAACTCGAGTCGACTTTGTGGCAGATTTCTTTTTGTCGGAGCTTATCCTACGGAGCTGATACTTATTGAAGATTTAAGCCAATTTTGAATACCATTTCTAGGCAGAAAGTACGCTGCCGTGTTACTTTCTGTGGTTGAGAGCCTTACACCTAGATTATACACAAATTACAAAAATAATAGTTTAAAAAAACTAAAAAACACGCTTTTTTTAAAATAAAATATTTTTTTTTTATTCACACTATTATTAACTTATATTCATTGAAATTTTTAACACTATTTTCTTAATTTAAATTCATTAAAATTTATTTTCTACTTTTTAGTTTGGATTATTTATAATAGCTTGTTTTTTTAATTTTAAACTATTGCACGACTCATGATGCGAAGCATCAGAGAGTGCTTTACGATCGAAAAATTTTTTTCGCCTTATTTTTCTTAGCTATTATTTGTTTTGTAGAATTAAAATTCTCTTTAGTATACAAAAATTTGTCAATATTAGAGAAAACGGCTAAAGATAATTATTGGAAATAAAAATTAACATCGAGTCCTGCCTTATCGACTGTAGAGAAAAATTATAGAAAATTTTCTTATCTTATCGACTATAGATGAAAATTATATAAATTAACAAAAATCATATTTTGCAAATTGAAAAATGGAATAATTTTATCAAATTAGTGTATTGTCATCGGTCCTCAATAAATCTACAAAGTTTGAACGAAATCTGGCCGTTTAAAGTGGGTCAAAATCGCGCCCAAAGAAGTCGGTTACAAACAAACATACAAACATACAGGTGAAGCTAATAAAAAGCGTGTAAAAAAAAAGCGTGTAAAAATTAGGCACTCCATTAGAAGAAGATTAGAGCCAGCAGGTATTCAGAAATAAGTTTTCGATTCGAAGACTCGGAATATGACACGGAATTCTGCGTTCGCCATGGAACAAAAATAGAGGAAAAGTACCTATTTTCCCGCAAATCGTAGACCATTTTCTATGATACACAAAAAGTTTAGCGCCAAGGCGCGATACATGCGAGTAAGTAAAAGTACACATAGATACTAGAATCTCATGTTAAATTGCATTATAAGATCAATACTACCATCTCATTCAAGATTCCCCCTTTTTCCAATTAAATATCGCTCTATCAGCTCAATACATTCCATACATAGGTAATGCATATATTGTACGCAAATCCAAAAGAATTAAAGTCGATTTTATCACAAAAACCATTAACAGTGACAGAATGAAACTAGGGGGAGCTAAGTAAATCCGATAAGCGTGTGTTTATTTGAAAGAATTTCAATTTATCCACATTTTCAGGTAACCGTCGCGTATCGTTAGTCTAATGGGTTTTAAGGAGTTCTTGAGGGAATTCAAAGTGTATTTTGTTTATAAAAAATATGATTATTTTTGTATTAACGTCTCACTCTACAAGGAAGCATAAACTGATAGATATCAATATTAAACAAATACGATTTGATCCAAAAATATATTAGTTCGTTTCTCTTCACAAAAGGTCTTCTTGCGGATTATAATTATGTGGAAAAAGACCTTTTGTGGAAGAAAACAAAATTTTAAAGCTACGTAGAGCGGTATAGGTATACCTGTGGGTGAGACTGGACATACAATGACATAACTATGCTTTAGAATAGGTATATTCGTCGGAATACTTCCATATTAAATATTAACATGGGCTAGAATTGAATTAAGTGTTTGATCACCAGAAACTAGAGTAGGTACCTATCTCCTTATAAACTTTCCATAGGCAAGTCTTTTCAGCTCTAACACTAAACTTACAACTAATTTTCTGTGTAATTTACGATCAAGACATATTTTACTAAATTTAAAAAGTTTTTCTATAAAGATATTATAAATTCGAAAGTTTGTGAAATGTGGAATTTTTGTTACATCTCCAAAACTACTGAACAGATCAAGATAAAATTTTGCATACACTTAGAACAAAGCCTAACTTTAACAAAAGGCTACATATAATACCGAAAATACGCGTGTGAAGCCGCGGGCAGAAGCTATTTCTATAAAGATTCGCTTTTAACATCATCATCTTTATCAAATCAAACAAGTGAACGCACAATCCGAACGTTTCAAATTGAATTTATTGCTTGTCAAATCCCGCACTTGTTTATTATAGCTATTGTAGTGGCCAGAGGCTGGTAATTGCAACAACACATGGTATTATGACGACAGCAAAGGGTTTCTGGTATTCTCTGGCAAGGGGTAGAAGGGGGTAGGAAACGTAATAAATGTTCCGCAAAAATAATGGTCGGTGTTGCTCGTTAACGCGCATTCAGATGGTAAATTTTTATTAGAAAAGTGTAGAGTCTGTTTTTGAAGCAGATGTTATGTTTTGAAGTTATTTTTATAAAGTTCCAGAAGGAAAATACAAACAGAATACAACTCTTGATTTTTATTTTTTTACTATTAGCTTCACCACCCATCAGCACATATCATCCACTGCTGAAAATGCCCCCCAAACAATGAGGGGTTTACCATAATAACAACGCTGAACACTTTTACTGCCGAAGGAGTCTTAGGCAGTAAAAGTGTTCAGCGTTGTTATTATGGTAACGGTGCATGTGAAGCTCCTCGTGCATCTTATAATAATTATCTATTTGCAATTATAATCATTTTAATGTAAACAAAAAAGAAATAAGATGTAGTGTATTGTACCCATAACACAAGCTCTGCTTAGCTTGGGGCTAGATAATACTGTTTAATTGCCCAACAATTTATTTATTATTATTTATTAATTGTTAATACTAGTTCTAATTTTATTCACAAAGAAAATAACAATCAAATAATAGATTAGATCAAAGAATTAACAATTGAAACAATCGTACAACTGATCCATATCATAGTTCTAATTATTTATTTATTTTCATTTCTTTGTCAATAAAGGAATCGTTTTTACAATATTCGTTAATTATTATGCTATTTAACTTTATCGGTACCGAGCTACAAAGGCATCACGATAAAAGCAAAACCTGCCTTCAAACTCATAAACGAAACCTGATGTACGAAATCACTTAAAAAATGTTTGACGCGTCCTGCCCATATCTGTCTAAAACATTACCCAAACAAAACTACTCAACACTATAACCATAATACAAAAGCTTATAATAACTTGCGTCTGCTTGCGTAACTTGCGTATACATACATATGTTTGCTTTGTATGTTATGTGTAGGTACATAAAAGCATGTCTACTGATCGATTTGTTTTGGATTTTACCGACGCCAAATATTCTGCCCTTGCATTGACTTTTTTTCAACAATATCTATGTAAGTAAGTCCACTCTTGAAAATGTCTCTCCTAAACCGCGTGGTGATTATAGCAACATTGCTGGTCTCTCTCAATATTGCTCTAATATTGCTAGTCCAGGGCACTATTAGTGTCGTCGACCTACAAAACTAGGTATCACGATAAAAGAAAAACATGCCTTCAAACTCATAAACGAGACCTAATGCACGAAATCACTTTAAAACTTTTAGACGCGGCCTGTCCATCTGTCGAAAACATTACCCAAACAAAACTACTCATCACTATAACCATAATACAACTATACCTCATATAAACTGTCACTAAAAAGCCACTCTAAGTTTAAACTGGGCTCCCTCAAAAGTGCTAAGCCGTGTTGAGACCGTGTTATTCCCAGGGACACAGACTTATCCATCAATATCTTTGCATATCACCCTTGGAATGGAAATGGATTTCGTGATGTTGTTTCTTTTTAAGACTTTGGCGGGTTTGGACAGGCGATACCTACCCACTTATGCAAATAAAACTGCTGAAGGAAGCATGTGTTCTTACGTAGGTATTCATGAGCCAAATGTACATACAAAACATAGTAACTTCTTTAAGATTTTCAATTTTCGCCTTGCATCTTTGATGCTATTTAGTTCGTTTCTAAGTAGTCTACCAAGGTATTTAATCCAGGCTATTTACCAACTCAGTTTTTAATTAACTCTACAATGCGAGAACCGTCCTGCCTTGCATAAACTCGCAATTACGTCGCCAGTAAACGACATTCAAAATTACCTATTTCCAACATTTTTTCCATTCAACTCCCAGTAGGCATCAGAAACTGTGTAGGAGTGGCCGGAGTTACGAAAGCCACTCCCATTGGAGATTTTACGGCCCGCCCACCCGGGGTACAAAAAGGAACATTTCATTTCTGTGCTATAATGTCCCTGAAGACTGAACCTTGAGAATTTCTCTCTCCCTTTCTCGGTCGCGCGGCATTTCAGGACGGAGCCGGCTGAAACGGGGTTCAGATCTACGTCCCTGGAGGGCGATGTGCTGCTATCTAGCGGATGTAGCTAGAACTACGTTGTGGGAGTTAGCGCAAGATGGCGCCCGTAGTCTCCTTGAAAGCCTTTGGGATTTGTAGGAAAAGTTCTGTTGAACTAAAATTATGGCGAAGTTGTGCGAACTTGTAAATAACGTTTGTTAGTGTCTCGTTGTTTTGTTTAGAAACTGTTGATTTGGTAAATATTATTTGATGAAATTACTTGTTTTATCCTATTATCAGCCCTGGGTATAGATAATAGTAATGTCGGACAAATCACACAACATAATCGGCATCAAGCCTCAAGCTACGCAGAGCTTGTGATGATTAAGTAATACATAATACTTTACAAAAATAGGTTATTTATATTATACTTCTTAGAAAATACCCAGAACACCCGAATCAAATATCTGCAGATCGTACAGACATTTTTTGTATTGAGACTGGAATCGAAAACGCAACCTCCTGCGTCCTGGCGGACCTTCGTCAGTTGCGTCACAGCGGTCGTCACTTTACCGCAAGATACTATTTTTTTAACCTGATTATGATTTTAATAAGGAACTCACTGCGGGAAAATCTTTTAGAATCTCACCTGAATGAATTATTATGTCAGGAATTTCACGATATTATTTTATTGTGTGACGTAAGTATGATATAGAAAAAAATAAGACGGTAATAAAAGCACTTATTTTCATATATTTTATGATCAGAGGAGTGCGACTATTTGACGTTAGAACGAGGTGTGATTGTGACGTCTTCTTTCCCATAAAATTTGGTACAGCGCCTCTATCGGACAGGCCAGGGAACTACGCAAATCCCCATGCTAAAAGAAGACGACACGATCACGTCTCGTTACTCACGTCAAATAGACTCGCCCATCAGGCTCCTAACGTTCTTTCTGGGTCATCCTGAACCATTATGTGGTCACGCAACCACAGTCCAGCATTTGGTGTAATATATCGGTAATAGCTAATTAGCTGTAATCCCAATAATCGGGCAGGTTAGGAAATGAGTCGCTCGGGCCCAATTTGTGGACGCTACGATTAGGCCCATAAAATTCGGTGCGAATCGACGGGATTCCTGATAAGAAAATCGACAACGTTTGTATCTAGTGTTGGGTCAAACGTACCTTTGTAAATGTTTGCAGATATGCTCCGTTCTACCAAAAGACCGAAAAATAATGTCGAGTGAATCATGAATGCTTGATTATGTGTTTTTTTTCAGCACGCATCGAGTTAGTTATGTGGTTTATATCTAGGGTAGAATGAGGGTAGAATAGACAATAATGACAGCGCAACGTCGTATTGCGTACATTATTGAAGTTGAAGGAATGAATTTCGAATATTTACGCTATCTATGACAAAGTGACGTAAATTTTTTCTATTCTACCCTAGACAACAATCCCCGTGCTTGCTCTACTGTAGGCTACTAAATCTAAACCTCTGCATAAACACATTTTTAGATCCATTTGACAGAGTCAAAATGACTTCCCACAAGTTTCAAACGGTGTCGCGGTGTTTCGTACCAAATTGTTCGCACCACAAGCCAAAAGTGATAATAATTGTGTCTTTTCTCACCGGCTGTTTTTGGGTTATTCACTAACTCGACACAAGAGACTGGACACACATGTGTCCAGTTGGTGAAACTCAAAATTAGTATAACTTATTATTTCGTCATCTGGACATGCCAAGATTTTTACGCGTGTCCAAATAGTGAAACTTGAAATAAATCATTTTTAAGATTGTCGTTTCAACCCACAAATTTATAAAAGAGCCGTGGCCCGCGAACTGTCAGTCATCTGAGGCCGTCAATGTAAAATTCATCTACATGCTACGAGTTATGGCCCATATTTGAATGCACATTTGCTGTTGTTGTTTAGCCGCGGTGCTTTCCAGGTAGCTTAAAGTATGTAATTATTGGATCAATGTCATGCTACGTAAAATAGTTCCCAAAAATAGCTCTCTGGTAGATGCGCTGCAATGCAATGCACCCACAGAAATCTAAATAACAAGTGACTTGTTATTTAGATTTCTGTGAATGCACCTAATAATTATATGGAAGGAAACGAAAACGAAAATAATTTTCGTTAACTATGCATAAAACAATTACCATACCAACCAATATAGTAATAATACTGGCTAGGCTTCACCCGCGTGGAAATTTCAGAAATTTATTTATCACCCCCTAGGTATAGTTTTGTACAAAAAAAAATCATAATTCATGATTTAGTACATTAAAGTTTATATATATCAAGTTTTGAGTATATAGAATCAAGGAATAAAAAATTGGTTGCCTGTAAAGTCGGTATACGGGCGAAAGTTTTACGTGACAACGACCGTAACGCAGTTTCTTGAAGTGAGCGGAGCGTAACGCAGTTTCTTGAAGTGTCACCCGGCAAACCAATTTATGAGACGTTGTCACGTCAATAATTTTCCATATAAACTTTACCACCCCTTTTCGGTATCGTAGCTCTCAAACGGATGAACGTCATTTTTTAGTTTTTTTCAGTTTTTTTTTTCAGATAATTTTATCCCGAGTGTTCTTAGCCATGTTTCATGAAAATCTGTTCAGCCAATAAACGTCGGCGGATTTTTAAAATTTTTATTTTGTCATGTTAGAATAACACGTAAGTACTTACTTATTATATTTATACTTAGTGCATTGTGCAATAATGACTGAGTACCTTCATACTTGTCTTACCTTTATGTCTTAAGCTAGAGAGTCAAACTTACTTTTCAACCGACGAAAACGGAGGTTCTCAAGTCGACGCGTATACTTTTTTTTAATCTATGACCTCGCATAACATTTTACAGAGTAAACCGATTTTGATAAATCTTTTATTATTGGAAAGGGTATACCCCGAAGGTGGTCCCGTTTAAATTAAAAAAAAACTCCAACCACTTTTTACAGAGTAGTCCGATATTGATAATTCTTTTTATTGGATAGGGTCATCAAACTAAACGAATTTTAACTAGATGTCGCCACTTGAAGAATTTGAAGTCGGTTTATCGTTTTTTAAAACACGCCAAATTTTACGTAAATACCTACATACGAAGACAGGTACACTTCTCTTTAAATTGATACCCGAGAAATGTAACCTCAACAGCCTGAATTGGTCCACTACTGGACACAGGCCTTCCCCTGATAAGCGCTTTATTGGTTTTTATCACATGGGGGTAATGCCCATAATCCCCACGCTGGGCATGCGGGTTGGGGATCGCAGTTCAATGGTAGAATTGTTGCAGGGGGCGCTGCTGCCCGCTCCCGGTGGATATCTCTTAGTCGCCTCTTACGACACCCGCGGGAAGAGTTGGGGTGGTGCAAATTCGAAGCCGGCACCACACAGCTGAGAAATGTAACATTCAAGTCAAATCCCCACGGGTTTAAGAGGTTATTAATTAAAGTCCTATAAAATTCTTTTTAAATAAAAAAATACAAAAATAGGTAGAAAATGATGACGAGAAGTTTACACCAGCTCGATAAGCCAGCCATCAAATGGTAGGTTCTATAGAAATAGCACAACTGAGCAGCAAAACAAAATCCAACTTCCTGAATATGCATTGCCATAAATAAAACATTTCATGAACTGTTTCTAACACGGAGTTCCAACTGCCTCGGCGGGAAGCCAACTGAGAGTTTGTTCCAAAAATCATGCATGTAGTTGAGTAAAAATTTGAAACTCCATAGTACCTACCCATGGACCTAAATGAAGCCACTGTGAAGAACTTTGTAACGAGTGATGGGTTTTGTGTGTGTTGTATTTGGTTAATTATTATTTCCCACTTCCATGACTGCTTCGTTGGTCTAGCGGTCAGCTTGTTCAACCGCTGATTATGAGGTCCTGGGTTCGAAACCCAGGTCGGATCACTAGGGGTTTTTCTAGCACGGAAAATTCACAGTAGTAGCCCGGAGTCAGGAAGTTGGCGGTGTTACACCCCCGTGCCTCAGAAAGGACGTTAAGCCGTTGGTACTGCGCCTGACTTCTCCCCGGTCGTGTCGGTCTGCCGTTCCTGTGTTTGTGTGTCTGCCGTCTTGTGTCGATCTGTGTTTGCGCACTCACTTGTGCACTATAATATGTCCTACGCATCTGGCTAGTCTCCGATGGGACTGGCCACCGTGGTTGAAATTCGGCTAGATGTTTTTTTTGACATTGCATTATTTCCAACTTAATGTTGTCCAAGTAAAACTATAGTAGGTAACTAGATCATAATGACCACTCTGCCAAGAGTGTTGTTCACTCTTAGCAGAAAAGAAGAATAAGCCGAAA
The DNA here is from genome assembly GCA_963564075.1 of Eupithecia subfuscata. NCBI lineage: Eukaryota > Metazoa > Arthropoda > Insecta > Lepidoptera > Geometridae > Eupithecia > Eupithecia subfuscata. The sequence goes on along the minus strand of OY751109.1, from coordinate 10,912,061 downwards.
GTACTTAGCTTAGATACCTGGACTGTATAGTTAGGCATGGAACTTGACCTACAGAGATCTACAAATTATCTTGCTCCCCTTGGAGTCGGGACCCTAGGTCCCCCGGGGTACCGAGGCTCTTCGGGTTTTTAAAAAAATATCTGAGCGTCTGGTCGAAGCGACGCGTGACCCGAGAGCTGGTGAGTATCTGGCACAGCGCATCAGCAATGCCATACAGCGTGGCAATGCATCTTGGGGACGCCTCCGACTGGTATTGATATGGATCAGTTGAGCTACCTGTAGACTGTTTGCAACAGTCTGCAGTTAGCTCAATTGTTTAAATTGTAAATACTAGTATAATTTTCTTTGTGAATAAAGGCTATTGCTTTTTTAAGTGACAAAAAACAAATTACCTATTTACTTTAAACTATATAAATCCTACTAATATAATACAGCCGAAAGTTAAAATCTGCCTCGTTGCTCGTTGCGAGCGTCTTGTTTCCCCGTACCTGGCTGCACGAACGCTGTGTAACACGTTATATTACGCCCTGTAACACCGGCCAGTACCCGGATTAGATACTTACTTTTGGTCGCAGGTGCTACCTAATCACCTGCGATGGCAGCTTTCGCAGCTTTAAATCCAATACACATAAGACTTAGTGATATTAGGTCTAGCAGAACTTCCAAGCTTCACAAGCCTGTAGGTACACTTGTAAGCAAACATAGACAAATGCAGCCTCCCAGCTATCTCAGCATCGGACAGGTAGACGTAAGAAACAAAGTGCTACAATACACAAAAGACTTAGTGATAGTAGGTCTAGCAGAACTTGCAATCTACACAAGCCTGCAGGTACACTTGTAAGCAAACAGACAAATGCAGCCTCCCAGCTATCTCAGCATCGGACAGGTAGACGTAAGAAACAAAGTGCTACAATACACAAAAGACTTAGTGATAGTAGGTCTAGCAGAACTTGCAAGCTGCACAAGCCTGTAGGTACACTTGTAAGCAAACAGACAAATGCAGCCTCCCAGCTATCTCAGCATCGGACAGGTAGGCGTAAGAAACAAAGTGCTACAATACACAAAAGACTTAGTGATAGTAGGTCTAGCAGAACTTGTAATCTGCACAAGTCTGTAGGTACACTTGTAAGCAAACAGACAAATGCAGCCTCCCAGCTATCTCAGCATCGGACAGGTAGACGTAAGAAACAAAGTGCTACAATACACAAAAGACTAAGTGATAGTAGGTCTAGCAGAACTTGTAATCTGCACAAGTCTGTAGGTACACTTGTAAGCAAACAGACAAATGCAGCCTCCCAGCTATCTCAGCATCGGACAGGTAGACGTAAGAAACAAAGTGCTACAATACACAAAAGACTTAGTGATTGTAGGTCTAGCAGAACTGCCAAGCTGCACAAGCCTGTAGGTACACTTGTAAGCAAACATAGACAAATGCAGCCTCCCAGCTATCTCAGCATCGGACAGGTAGACGTAGGAAACAAAGTGCTACAATTAAGCGCGACCCGCGGCAGAGTTCAACAGTTTTTCCCTCGTAATTCTATTACATTATTAACTTACACCGTGTTAAGGAAGCAGGGATGGGGTGGGCTTGTCTAGGTAAATATCGATAATTTTTAAGTAGGCTTGCTTAGTAATTTTGGATAGTGTCTAATTTTTTTTCCGTTTTTAAGGTTTCGTAGGTACCTATAAAGAAAAATAGAACCCTTATTGGATCCCTTTGATGTCCGTCTGTCCGTATTTGTGTCTGTCCGTCGGTCGAACCATTATTCTCAAGATCGAGTGAAGATTGGTTGAAATGTGAAAATAGACTTTATTCACAAATAAAATTACACTAGTACTTACAATTTAAACATTTGAGCTAACACCAAAAAAACTAACATCAAATAGTTGAAATTAATATCAAATACTCAAGTCCGTAGCTTCTTGGAGCCGTGATATAAATCATATATAATTATACTTCTAAGTCAATGCAATCAAATGTTACAGCAGTTTATGCCCGATTATTCCCGAAATTCCCAGGGGAACCACATGCACACAAAACCTATAGCTTACTTCCCGTTGACATGGAATCATAAAATTCGGCAAAAGAAGCAAGTTCTTATATAGCACAAGTAGAGGGAAAAATCCGAAAACCGCAAATTTGTAGTTTAGTCACAAAAACAAATATTGATTCTAGCTATGGACCAACACCTTGGGGTACTTACCACTTCCCGTTGACCTAAAATCATGATATTTGGCATGAAACACGGAACCCTCGGTGCACGAGTGCTACTCGCACTTGTCTTTTTATTTTATGTAGAGTCTCTTGCATACACTGCTAGGGATTCTCTATAACAAGCAGTGGGTGAGTCAGGGCTGAAATAATGATGAATACTACTACAAAATAGAAGACCTTATTACCCACTGAGTATTGATTTTAATGATGTCAGAAAAACTAATATTACCTAATCCATTGCATTAGGGAATTTTATTTTTTCTGACTGCCACTGTAGAAACAGTCTTAAATGACGTCAGTATCTGAATGAGAGTAGCGAAATCACAACAGACTTATATCGACATCGATAACCCAACCCTCGCGTCAATCCCATCACTACGTAGTCTGCGGCTCGTCGCTCGCCTCGCTCACAAAGATCGCTCGCTGAAAACTTTTAATACTTTAACTCGACTTTCACTCAATTTCGCTTAACGCCTCTCGTTGACACGGCTCGCTGCCGGCTCTATATCGCCTTATAACTGTTTTACTGCAGCCACTGAACTTGAACTTTGAAAGGAACTTTGAACTCTCGTGTCTGCGAATAAAGCTGCGTTTTCTGTAAAATACCTGTAAAGTTAAGAGATTATAATCTTCGTAGGCTTCGTAGAACATGGCTACGCCGTAGCATTGTCTACGCACTTGGCGTAGCAAACGGTTTTTACGATTATGTGGGTTTTCACTATGCAATCGACAGTTACCGAATCTAAAATAAAAACCTAAAAAATCGCCAAAGGACAAACAAAATAAAACCCCATCACGACACGACAAATTGATGTCATCCATCCCTCTCTGCTAACAGTCGCAACATATCACTAGACGAACGTTCTCGACATTTTTCCTCTATATATTATTAATACATAAGTACAGTGTGATGCACTCTTCGCGCGTCAGCTAAGCGTATAGCGCTGTCCCTTTCTATATTGTTGGGTCTAGTTTTCCCAAGCGACCGAACCTCGAGGGTAAAACTCCCTTGGGTCGGTATTGACTCTACTATGGAAGGAAAGTTATCTGTACACCTATTGTCGGCCACCCCTTGCCCCATCTCCCGTTTTTCATCCCCCCGACGAGTCGAGAACTTTCTTATGCGTTTTTCGTTTTATTTTTATCAGAATTGTAGGCTTTAATTCTTTGTTCGAAGGTTTGTTGTCAATTTGTAATGGTGCTTTGCGAAAAAGATTTATGTAAAATGCCAATGACGTATCATGAATACAGCTGTAGTTTTTTTTATAACAAATACATAAACCTATTATGCATTAGGTACTTCATACTATCACATCACACTAATCACACTAATATTATAAATGCGAAAGTTTGGATGGATGGATGGATGGATGTTTGTTACCACTTCACGCTAAAACTACTCCTCGGATCGGGCTGAAAATCTGCATACAGGTAATTCTAATCCTGGAATCAAACATAGGCTCCTTTTTATCCAACAAATCAGTTCCCACGGGATAGAAATCACCTTTAAACCTTTCTATAGAAACAACGCGTGCGAAGCAGTGGGCATAAACTAGTCACACTAATATTATAAATGCGAAAGTTTGGATGGATAGATGGATGGATGTTTGTTACCTCTTCACGCCAAAACTACTGAACGAATCGGGCAGAAATATTGCTTACAAGTAATTCAAATCCTGTAATAAAACATTGGCTTTTTATCCCATAAATCAGTTCCAATGGGATAGAAATCACCTTTAAACGTATCCATAGAAACAACGGGCATAAACTAGTCACAAAAAAATGTGAGTTGTTATAGTTACTTACCTAATAATCCCCGACAGGAAACAAATGGCCTATTTTCTGATACCCACCGTTTTACTGTTTGTGAAATGAAGAAAAAACTACGGAGTATATATTATACTTCTCTAAATTAGAACACAATGATAATTCGACCAACATTTCGATTAGTAATATGACACGTACGATTAAGGGCGGGTGCACACCGGACGCTAATTTGGTAATGCGCGACATCGCCACGCGTCGTGTCGCGTGGCGACACGCGACAGATTGACGCACCGGTCGATTTGTTCACTTAACTTGTTTATCATAAAGGACAAATAAGAATAGGAAGAAATATCTCCGAGCCCTTTGTAATAAGATAACATGACATTAAAGTGATTGTTTTATTTTTCGATGTAATATTTTAAAACTCTTTAGCGAAACTAGAAAATAATCAAGTCGATTTGAGGCATAAGCAAACAGACCTGTCTACTTACTTGAGAGCCACTTAACGAGCCATTGAAATTAATTTTTGAATAAATTCGAAAATAGAACTTAGAAAACATCAGGTATCGCAGCAATGGCTCTGCTTTCAATACCCAAGTGATCTTCACCTCGAAGAATCTTGAAGAAGCCATTATCACCAAAGCTCTTGTTCCAGGAGTTGGCAAGCAGCCAATACTTGATTCCATCCTCCACTCCCCAGCCGAGAATCTTGACAGCATGCCCATAGATAAAATCACCGGCAACATGACTATAGACGCCGCTCTTATAGCTGAAGAAGTCTTCATATACTCCAAAACAGGCTTCCATAGGTCCGTTTTTAAATAGTTCAGCTTTCATGTTGTCTTCTCCGTCAACTGAATAAGGTTCCTGGCCGTTCCACAGATCCTTTTTATAGGATAGTTTTTGATTGACGCATTTTTCTGAACATTTTGGTGTTTCTACGTCATCATAGTTAAGGCACGGAGCCAGTTCCCCAGAAACATTAAAACCAGTTGGATGAGATGGTGGATGCGGAAGAGTCTTGCAGGAAGGGAAAGGGTAAGGCTTACAACCCTCGTTAGTGCCATAATTACCTCCTGAAACTAAGCCAGTTTCAAACCAGTACATCCAAGCCAGCTCAGGCATACCTCCTTGGCAATTCCCGCAATAGCCACAGCAAGAAATAAGGTCTTCAGCTGAGAAGTGAAACTGTTTCTTTCCTAAAATGCAAGCCCTGTCAGTCATTGCTTCGACTGCTCCGAAAGCCCAGCAGCTACCGCAGGATGCCTGATCCCTGATTTCATTTAGAGTGGGGCAGTCTGGCCATTTGTCGCGGGGATCGAAGTTCTCTGGAAGACTGGCTATCAGGTCAGCGTCATGTTCCATTTTCCGCAGAGAGATGGTTTTAGGCTTTGGATGCACACCTACCAGTTTGCGTAGAGGGGTGTTGAGTGGGAAGTTCCTTCCAGCTGTCCATGTCGATTGCTTGGAGTTGATGTGGTCGATGAAGGCGTCAGAGAGTGGGTGATGCTTCACTGAAGCAGCGGATGTACCCGCCACTACGACTGCTAGTATTACTGCTACAGAGAGCATTTTGTTAGCTTTGTAAATCTGAAATATAAACCACACTTTTATAGTGGCGATCATAAGCTAAAATATTTAATTAATTAACAAATGCAGGGACGAATCTGGATAAATAGAGGCATAATTTATATTCAACCAAAAGTCCTCATTGGTAATTTACTGCCTGAATACGTCCTCATGTAAAAATGCAAATCTATGTAATGTACTACTATTTGAACATATAGTATAATAAGCTTAATATAGTAAAATTTGATTTGATTGGGCAAAATGGTACAAATAACCTAATTAATGCATTTATAGTGATTTTCTAGCATGGGTCCATTGTAAAATTAGTAAAGCAAAGAGATAGATTGGCATGCTCTAAAGTTTTAGTAAGAGTTTAACTGTATCCCAGGAAAGGACAATAAACCACTTTTAATCCTGGAAAAAAGCATGCAATGTCGCAGTCAGTACCTAGTATGGCTGTACCAACAGGACGCGTGCAAACGCACGTGTTTGACCAACGGCGACAAAAGGGCGCGACAAAACGCTTTTTAAATTATTGTCGTAATCTACTTAGTGTGTCTGTAATTTAATATTGTACAGCCACTTAGTAGTAGCGTTAATTCTCTGTTACAAATGATATTTTAGTATAATTTTGCAGTATACGTTGATTTAGTTTTATGGGAATTGGAATTACCATTATGAAGAGAAACGATGAAGTGTTTCTAAAGAAACATAGTATGTAGAGCAGCATGTTGTAACAATAGTTGTTACAACATGCTGCATGTCCATTATTATTATACAATTATTACAGCACCTTATAATAATTATTCCAATGTCGCACTAATTACCACCGATAGCTATGTAACGTTTATTTTATCAAATAATTTGCCATTATTCTAACTAAATAGTTATCGTTGTTAGTAAAATACATGGAGATAAGCCACTGGTCCATATTTTACCTAATAATGTGGACGTATTTAGGTATTAAACCTGTAATGAAAAAATCTATCGGAATTCAAACTGCTGTAAATCTCGTCTAAGTCCGCCTCTGCGTTCGTTAATTATTTAGAATAAGTATATAAAGTAGATTTAATGGATAAGTATCACTCAGTTGTTAAGCCTCAAAATGCTTTCAACAGCTGTAATACTAGCAGTCGTAGTGGCGGGTACGTCCGCTGCTTCAGTCAAGCTTCACCCACTCTCTGACGCCTTCATCGACCACATCAACTCCAAGCAATCGACATGGACAGCTGGCAGAAACTTCCCACTCAACACTCCCCTACGCAAACTGGTAGGTGCACACCATAAATCAACCGTCTCACTCCCGAGGGTGACACACGACGCTGACCTTAAAGCTAGTCTTCCAGAGAACTTCGATCCCCGCAATGAATTGGGATACTGCAGGTCCTCTCTCAACGAGATCAGAGATCAGGGATCCTGTGGTAGCTGCTGGGCTTTCGCAGCCGTTGAAGCAATGACCGACAGAGTCTGCATCTACTCCAAGGGGAAAAAACAAGTTCACTTTTCCGCTGAGGACCTTATCACCTGCTGTAAATATTGCGGGAGTTGCCATGGAGGTGATCCTACCAGCGCTTGGCTGCAATGGAACTACGCGGGTATAGTTTCAGGAGGTAACTACAACTCCAGCGAGGGTTGCAAGCCATACCCATTTCCTTCCTGCAAGACACTTCCCCATCCGAAGCCAAATCTATCAGGTTTTAATGATTCCGGGGAACTGCCAGCGTGTCTTGATTACGAAAGCGTAAAAACACCAAAATGTTCTAAGAGCTGCGTCAGTGACCAACTGTTATACGAAAACGATTTAACACTAGGTCTATATCCTTACCAAATTGAAGGTGAAGAGGACATACAAGCAGAATTGTATGAATATGGACCAGTCGAAGGGACATTCAAAGTTTACGAAGACTTCTTCAGCTATAAAAGCGGTGTCTACAGTCATGTTGCTGGTGATTTTGTCTATGGGCATGCAGTCAAGATTCTCGGCTGGGGAGTGGAAGATGGAATCAAGTATTGGCTCGTAGCTAACTCTTGGAACGAGGGTTGGGGAGATAAGGGATTTTTCAAGATTCTTCGTGGTGAAAATCACTTGGGCATAGAAAACTTAGCCATTGCTGCTATTCCTGACCTTCCTGATGTGTAATTTATAAAAGGAAGGTACACAAAACATAAAAAAATGCACCTTATATATGTGTACTAAGCGCACTGTACTAAACTAACACTAAACTACACTGTAAATGGTTATTTTAATTTTGCAGTTTGTCAATAAATATACTTGCTTGATTATGTTTGTTTTGTCGAGCAATAGAAATAATAAAATAATGCTTTAAAATATTTTCTCGAGACCAAATATCACCATCAATCAAAAATGCATCAGATGCGCCTACTACCAGTCAGTTTAAACTATTGTGTGCTCACACATGCTACGTTTTGCACCCTCTTGAAATATTATATTAACTATTTTTGTCCGTCACTTATAATATTAGGGGTTATTCGCATTGTATTGACTAGATAATGCATGGGTTTATCTTCCTTCTAATTGTACATCAGAAAGGGGATTGTGTTACTGATTAGCATTTAAAAGACCGGTCTTTTCATAAAACATAAATTTAATTATTGCAAAAGATTCGAGAGGGACTTGTTTATTGATCCAAATAATGACCGTTGAAAATGTAGTCCTACTTTCTACTATCCTACTAATTTTATAAAACCGAAAGTTTGTGAGATCTGAATTTTTGTTACCTAGGATCTCCAAAACTACTGAACAGATCAAGATGAAATTTGGCGTACGCTTAGAACAAGGCCTAACTTAGATAACAGGCTACTTATCATACCGAAAATACGCGTGCGAAGCCACGGGCAGAAGCTAGTATATTCTAAAGGCGAGAATTTGTGTCGTTGTGAAGAAGTTTGGACAAAGACAACGCCGAAACTACTGAATGGATTGGGCTGAAATTTCGCACACATAAAGATCTGATTAACATAGCTTACTTTTTATGCCAAAAAACGCTTGCAAAACCGCGGGCAGAAGCTAGTAGTTTATAAATGAAATACTTTAGGTCATATTTTACAGTTTATTCTCTTATTTCGTGATATTTTTTATCATAAATGATTACAAATTTACATCTTACGTGATACAAGATTGCTTTAAATAATACGTAACTACATTATTTATATTCTGGTTTTATATCTCTAAAAATACATTTCGTTTTCTGTGAGTTCAGCAAATGGTTTTGGAGATATTTGTTTTCGTATACATGTGATTTTCTATGAGAGATATTTCGTTGTATTTTTACAGATAAAACCGATTCGTATAACGGGATATGTTTTGTTTCGTGATATGGTTAATTTTACAATTTCGATGTTAGAGTACAAGTATTTTAGTCCAATACAATTATTATTTAAATGCGAGTTAAAAATTTTACACATATTACAATGGAATTACAATTTACAAGATTACTTACAATAAATATATCACAGATTTTACAATAACAAAACAGTCACACATACAAAGACAAAAATATTTGTAATAATTTACACAAGAATTCAAAAGGTGAGCATTCAACATTAAAATCCATTAAGTATACAAAATCTAAACTACTTTAAATCTAGCATGGTATCTATGAATTTGGTATTGTTTGGATAATTCTAAATATTTACAAAGATTTAACAGAATATTTGGATGTAATTATACAAGTCAACACCACCTTAACGTGACAAAAATTGGTAATTATAAAAAACCGGACTGAACACACCACGTTATGGTAAATTTAATACAATTATGAAAAAGTGTAACCGCCGTTAAACATACAAAAGGTTGACAGCCACCTAGAATCGAGTAAGGTACCTGGATCACGTAAAACTGCGTAACTTGGTGGCCTAATATACCATCCATGCAACTAACATAATATTATTCATTTAAGACTTAATACGAGAAAGTACAATTATGAAAAGTGCACTAAACGTTAGCATTGGGGCACTAACCATTATGGTAGTTAAACACTGTCCCATTTAGTAGTTAATTTTTACCTTCAATGAATATTCATTGAAGGTATTAACTACTAAAGTATCTGTCTGTAGGTAGGTAGGTACATACAATGAAACTGACATTATGAAAAAGAGCACTAACCGTTTAGTTTAGGGCACTGATTATTATCGTAGTGGAACATTCTCCCATTTGGTGGTTTATGCCTTCAATGAATGTGTAAGTATTTGTGTGTAGGTAGGTACATAATGAAGATGATATTTGCAGGCTTCTTCATTAATATATAGATAGCTAGGGGAATATGGAAAAGGGCACTTACCATTATGGTAGTAAACATTGTGCCACTTGCTTGATTATACCTTCAATGAAGAAGTCTAAGTGTTTGTATACCATAGTGAAACTGTCGTTTGCAAGCTTCTTCAGTAATAGATAGGTACCATTATGGAAAAGAGCACTAACCGTTATGGAAGGGCACTAACCATTATGGTAGTTGAACATATGCTACTTGGAGGCTAGAGGCGCTGTTTGGGCGTACTGCTGGGCGCTGCAAGTTGGTAGAGAGAAGGGATTCACGCTAAACGGCGACGATACCAGCCCGCCCATTCCTGTGGACAAGAGATATAAGTTTTAGTTTATGTATTTCATTTAGGACACACGAATTTAAACCAATTACGACTCTATAGCTTAGTTAGATACTAAGTTCCGCTTGCACACAGATATTTAACTGGCAAAATATGATTAATAATGAGTTATCAAACCATGCAAATACGTCGAATTTAAATAAGATTAGACAGTTCAAAATACTTGTGCAAGCGAAAAATATGTTTTTCTAGTATAGCTCAATCATGGTTACCGTTTATTTTCTTCTCGAATGTTGAAAAACAAATGTAAAGTAAGAAAAAAGTGAAAGAAAAAAAGAGGTTGCAAAAACCATATCCCATCCAAAGAAAATCAGTAGGTTAAAGTAGGGAGCCGTTACTATGAAAATAAAAATAAGATTAAGAATAAGTACGTATGTACTTCTAAACATGCACCCAAAAAGGAAAACCAAACGTTGTTGAACTACTGTAAAATAATAAAAAAGCAAATATCACTACCAACATAAACGAAAAATAAAAAAGCTACTAACATTGTACCGCTAGCTGCCAATTCTGAGACGCATTGGGGTGCCTTACTACTGCAAAAGCGCTCCTCGCTCCTTTATCCTCTTTCACATTGCATTTCGAATGAGTGTTTGCCGGACATCTCTTAGAGATTCCCTCATCCCTTTCATAATAGGCGCTATCTCGCGTATTATACGCGTTATAGTGGTCAGATAGCCCATTCATGTTGGCTGGATGGTACGGTCCTAGAGACACTGAACAAAAACTTGGGTTAAAAGTGTTGAAATGGACAGATCTTGTTTTATTTTTCGTTTGAGTGAGTTGTAAAAGGTTGGTATTTAAACTGGACTGTGGAATCCGCCATTTAAAACAGTAGACTTGTTACAGCTTTAGCTTGAATTCATACATTTTAAAATAATCGTTAAAATTCTATGAAATTTATTCTCTCCGCACGCGATCAGAAGGCAAAGCACAGGTTGATATCTAGGGTAGAATAGAGAAAAAATACCTGATTATTATTAAATTAAACTCATTCTTTAAACTTCAATAATTAAATATAATGTATGACGATGCGTCATTTTTGTCCACTCTACCCTGGACAACAACAGTTGTGTTTGGCCTCAGAATGGTATAGAACCATTTCTAACGGAAACAAAAGCATCAGGACATTTTACTTTGACAAGGTTCCTTCCATTCCAGATCGCGCTTGGATTATAAAAAGCAAGAGTGTGTGGAAGTTAGTCATGTTTACCAAGCACTACAAAAAAATCTAAATATAGGGAAAATTCACCTTGTTTGATGACCGAGAGGTAGTGCAAGATACAAAGCGCAGGGTAGTGTTGCTGATGCGCATAGAACAATACCTCAGCGACACAGAGCCACCGCATTGACATACTCCACTAAAATATTACCTACTATTGTACAAATACTCACGTGAGGTAGTGTTGAAGAACGATGTAGAACGCGCTACGTAGTGTTGAGGATGCGGGTAGGACGCGGGCACGGCGTGGGGAGTCGTTACAGTGGAACAATATCTCGGTGAAACAGACCCAAGGCTACGGACATACTCCACTAAAAGACAGACTACGTACTAATTTACGAATACTCACGTGAGGTAGTGTTGAAGAGCGAGGTAGGAGGCGCTGGGTAGTGTTTTGGATGCGGGTAGGACGCGGGCGCGGAGTGGGGAATCGTTACAGTGGAACAATATCTCGGTGAAATAGACCCAAGGCTACGGACATACTCCACTAAAAGACAGACTACGTACTAATGTACAAATACTCACGTGAGGTAGTGTTGAAGAGCGAGGTAGGAGGCGCTGGGTAGTGTTGTGGATGCGGGTAGGACGCGGGCGCGGAGTGGGGAGTCGTTACAGTGGAACAATATCTCGTTAAAATAGACCCAAGGCTACGGACATACTCCACTAAAAGACAGACTACGTACTAATGTACGAATACTCACGTGAGGTTGTGTTGAAGAGCGAGGTAGGAGGCGCTGGGTAGTGTTGTGGATGCGGGTAGGACGCGGGCGCGGCGTGGGGAGTCGACGCAGCGGAACAATACCTCGGCGACACAGATCCACCGCTACGGGCATACTCCTCTAAAAGAAAAAGCCTGGGGTCAACACAAAATCACCGTTAGGCAGTTTGCATAGAGGTAGTTTTTGAATGCAAGTTTGGGGATCTATGAATAATATTAGTTGAAGGTACTGAATGTAGAGATGCGGAGCTCAAACCCGCTTTTTGTCAATAGTGACATTTAGGTAGAGTTTTTCATTTAGTCCCGCCATAAAGGTTGCGTTTTCATAATATTTATATGTCTGATCTGAAAATCGAATGCACTTAACCTAAACTCCAGAATTTATCTTTGATAGCATTCTGTAAATTAAACATGTTATTTTACAATTAAAAAAAAAAACAACACAGCCTTTCTATATTGCCCGAGATCGTGTAACATAATCCTATCCTATCAAGGTAAGTGTTTTCGATCCATATTAATATAGCTTTGTTTAAATTGTTAGTTTATCAGTTCTAAGCACTCATGGATTGCTTTTAAGTTTTTAAGGACACTTTTCATAATGACTATCCATAAGCGAAAACTACTAGGCTTAAGTTACCCATAAGTTTCAACCAATTTTGTACAATAAGCTGTTTGTTTTACAAATAAATTAAAATTAAAATTAAATCAAAGATCTGCCGTCTTTAAAATCTCTCAACCTAAAACTGTTGTATGGCAATAACATGGTGAAATGTAGAGACAAAAAGATTTTCTAGAAATAAATAGAGATCAAAGACGTCACTACACAATTGCGCGTCTGGTAAAAACACGCGTAGGTATAAAATACTTTTATAAGGTAACTGGTCGAGTATCTGAAGTATACGACTTCTGCTAGGTCGTGGCAGCTCGTTATTGAATTAATACAACACATTATTGCTCTGAGAGGTGGTGAGTATCTGGTGCAGCGCATCAGCATTTCCATACAGTGGGGCAATGCAGTGAGCGTCTTGGGGACGCGACGACTTATGGATCAGTTGAGCTATCTGTAGATCGTTTGCAACAGTCTGCAGTTATCTCAATTGTTTCAATTGTTTATATCACTTCTTATTTAAGTTTCTATTCTTCTTTATTCTCTGTTGTTAACTTGTTATTTCTTAAATAACATATTATATTATGTTAAAATGTCTACTTAACACTTCTTATTATACCTATCCTGTGTACACATAGGTTACGTCTCAAGCCAGTTCGTATTCTCACTGAATTTTTTGTGTTATATTATTGTTGCTTGTTATGTGTTTTGTGTACCTAATAAACATAAATAAATAAATAAATATTCCTTTTTATTAATGAATAATTAAGCCATTTATTATCGTAGAACGTTAGGTACATTACAAAATTAAATATAAATTGTGAAACATTATTGTAAGTAGGGATTTTCATTATTCCACGATCTTTTTTGATAATAAAGCCCATTATAATATAAAATTTAACAAAATATTTAAAACTAGACGATCGCCTCGCGGTTTCACCCGCGTAGTTCCCGTTCCCGTGGGAATTCCGGGATAAAATATAGCCTATGTCACTCCCTGAAAAGTAAGCTTCCTAACGGTGAAAGAATTTTTCAAATCGGTCCAGTAGTTTCGGAGCCTATTCAATTCATACAAACAAACAAACAAACAAAAAATCAAACCTTTCCTCTTTATAATATTATATATATATAGTATAGATAAAATATATGACAAACCTTCAGTCCACTGCGAAGCCGCAGTATCCTGCACACTGACAGCGAGTTGTCCCGTGTAGGAGTTGAAAGACATACTGGAAGAGGGCGACCGAGGCCCGCCCAGGCCAAGCTGGTTGTTGCGAGGCATAGAGTATAGGGCTTCGGCTAGATCCGCTGCTCGTTTTAGGATTATTTCCTGTGTGGATAAATAAGATTGTTATAACAAATAGAATTTCAATGATAGTACTACTGCCTAGTAAAATAATTTAGCCTACAATTTACCAACAACTTTGGGCTATGTGAAATTTCTGCAACTTCTCATTTAACGCACGCACTTACACATATTAAATAATATTCACAATAGTAATTACATTCTCAAAATTGTAGTTTCAAGTATCGAATGGGCAAATTATGTTTTTATTAGTTCCAAAATAAACTTTATTATTAGATTTTTTTTTTAAATTACATTACATCGGTATCATTTTTGAATTGACATTTCAACTGTGTAGTTGCAATTGTTTTGTTTTCGTAACATTCGAAAATTACCAACGTGACAGACGTACAGTTTAAATGTTTCATTCAATTCATGTGCAATCTCAATACTTTCACGACACTCAATACTCTAACGAACGACTGAATAGTTTATAGTGTTCGTTGTGTGAGTCGTTAACAGTCCTAAATCAATCAACTCTTTCAATACCAGTCCGTAAAAATATTTATAACATTTTCCTTACCTTGGGTAATTTCTCCGGGTCACCAGGATGCCTCGGTATAAGTTTCTGGAGCCGTTGAAATCCGTAATCTATCGTAGGCTCGTTCAGCGCTGCTATGCGAAACGGAAAAACAAAATCAATCATTAGCTCCACTAAAACAACTAATTGATGGATCGCATGGATTTCGCGGATCTAATTAGGAAAGGTCTTTGATGAATGAGGGAACGGAGATGTGCAATGATTTTGTTTCAGAGATTTTTAGGGGCCTAATTTGGGCGCTAAAAATGGATTGATTTACCGATTGAGTTTCTAAAATTCACAATGTCACACTTTTATATGTGGACGACTCAAACACTTCTCTTTAGCCTCTGAATAAATTGAAGCGGTGACATAGTTTTTGACCAAGGCCAGTTAACACTTTCATTGCACATGGACGTCTCGCACCACCTGCGTTGCGAGGCATGTCAGTGACTGGGTTAAGGCGAATATATACCCCGATATCAAAAACCAATCAAAAACCTTGTTTGGAGAGCTTGGTGGCCACCAATAGGAACTAAACTCTTGAAACAAGTATCTGCCTAAATAATACAGTACAAAACTATTAAAGATACATTAAAAAAGCTTATGATAGATATCGTCTACGCGCGGTCCGATTTTTTGATAATTCCTTTGTATAACGTAATTATAAAATAAAATATGTAGTGGCGCTAGTATCGGGGTATATATACGCCTTAAGGTCACTGACTTCAAACGGAGTGCTGACTGTTGCAAATGGATCACGATATTATCCACTTTATGTAAAAAAATATTTAATTTAAAAAAGATAATACAACGGGATCATCATACTCAGAAACATAGACAAATCGTCCCGGCGCTCTTTGCAGAATTGTTTGCTTTTGTACGACAGTGTGACTTAAAAGATTTACCACGGGATCATCATACTCACAAACATAGACAAATCGTCCCGGCGCTCCCTTGCAGAACTGTTTGCTTTTGTACGACAATGTGACTTAAAAGATATACAACGGGATCATCATACTCACAAACATAGACAAATCGTCCCGGCGCTCCCTTACAGAACCGCTTGTTTTTGTACGACAGTGTGACTTAGAAGATTTACAACAGGATCATCATACTCACAAACATAGACAAATCGTCCCGGTGGGTGCTCCCTCGCAGAACTGCTTGCTTTTGTACGACAATGTGACTTAAAAGATATACAACGTGATCGTCATACTCACAAACATAAACAAATCGTCCCGGTAGGTTCGCTCGCAGAACTGCTTGCTTTTGTACGACAGTGTGACTTAGAAGATATACAACGGGATCATCATACTCACAAACATAGACAAATCGTCCCGGCGCTCCCTTGCAGAACTGTTTGCTTTTGTACGACAATGTGACTTCAACCACGCCTGGTATATGCCGCGGAGGCGTTTGCACCCTTATCGCGTGAGATGTTATTAGCTGTTGACAAGGATGTTGAAGATCATTCATCGAGTCTTTTTTATTTTTTATATGTTAACAAATCGCGAAAGTTGTAAAGGTTTTTGACGAGGAGTCTTGTAGGTAAAGTTGCAGATGATTATGAGAAATGAATGTAGAGCTATGGTGTAGATTGAACAGGATGGAGAGTTTTTTATGATGTTGTGATATGGAAGTAAGTAGGTACCTCCTTTTTTTGGAAGTAAGTCCCTCCTTTTTTTGATTTTGATTTTTTTTGGTTCCTGCAGTTAGAATAAGGGCAGTCTTAAAATCTTGAAAACTAAGAGTTTTTGCTAAGGAGTAACAAAAAGTTGCAAAGGTGTTTTTCTTAATGCCTTGTCTTCTAATGAGGATTTTCCCTAATCTTCTCCTGTCTCTTGGCAAAGACATAAAATTGGTCAGAACCTTAGTATGATAATAATTATTATCATACTAAGGTTCATTCAAAAGTTCGTAAAACTGTTCTACGAAGGTTCTGATCAATTTTATGTCTTTGCCAGGACACAGCAGAAGATTAGAGAAAATCTTTATTAGAAGACAATATTGGCACTTAAAAAATACCGTTGCAAAATTATGTTACTCCATCGCAAAAACTCTTAATTTTCAAGATTTGAAAACTGTCCTTATTCCAACTACAGTAGTTTGACGAAAAATATTAATAAAATAGTATAACATTTGGTTCGTAATATATGATTACTATACAAATTACGTCTAGGGGGGAAAACTGGAATAGTAAAAATTATAATTCCAGTTTTCCCCCTTAAGGCTAATCTTCAAGGGGGAAAACTGGATTAACGCTAATTTTTTTTAGTGCCTATCTCTATTTACCAGTAGATTCACAAAACACAAAGTCATTCTATATTTGCTGCTAAATAAATATTTTTTAATTTTTCACTCACCTCGCTCCAAACAAGCATGGTCCCGAACACAACTTGTAGTCCATCGAAGAAATTGTCCCCTACTATGATAACCGTCGAGCCTCCAGACGTCCAGCCTTCACTCGGCGATATCGCTTTTATACACGGCGTCGCCACTGGTAGGGGCGGGTATAGACCCGCTGTTGAAAAAAACACTATTAAAAAAATAAAAAATTGTTTCAGGAAAAAATGGTGTGTTTAAAAATCGTGTGAAAAAAATCAAATTAAAATATAAACCTACCAAAAAAGGAAGATGAAGTTTCCAAAATAGAAGTTTCAGGAATAAAAATAGCATCCTACTAATATGATAAATGCGAATGTTTGTGTGAATGTTTGTTACCACGTATCTACGTAATTACACAACCGCTTTAAATGAAATTTGTATGTAGATAGTTTAGGTTCTAGAGTAACACATCGGCTAATTTAATTTTCGAAAATTAACCTTTGAGGGGGTGAAAAAGGGTGGTAAAGTTTCTATGGTCTCGTGGCTTGCGGTCCCAGTCGACGGATTCAAAAATGTTATCCGGCGACTGGGACCGAGGTCCCAGTACCTAGCGGTCCCAGTCGACGGAAGCCTCAAAATATTACTCCTTGGTTCGATTCACTCAAAACTCGGTATCAATAAACTACTAAGTAAATATAAAGTAAATAATGAATTATTTATTTTAAAAAACTACCCCTAGTGCAATAAATTTGTAAAATTACCACGCGGGCGAAGCTGCGCGGCGCAGCTAGTTCGAAGTAAAAGACGCTGGCTGAAAACTACCGCAAAAGTAAGGATCGACTGCCAACTTAAAAGTTGAATGAACGCGTAACTATCAAACTCTTGCCGTCCTACTTATACGTTTATCTTTGGCTGCCCCGGAAAAAGGACAAGTGCACAGTAAAAACGATAAAATCGAAGACGTGGGTCGCAATAATTGAAAATGAATTTTAATCATCGGCAATAAAGTTGAAGATTGCATCGAGAGTTAACGGCAGTTATGACGGTAGTTGCAAGAAGGCAGTTTTGGGGGACACGCACCGTAGACGGGGGTCTTGCGAACAAACGACGTAGTAATAAAGACAAGAAGAAAGTGAATTTAAAGGAACGAAAGAAGATTAAGTCGGCGGTTCTTTTTTAATTTAACTTATATTAAAATCTTGTTCCCTCCCTGATATTATTTTAAATTTTTGCTTGTTGATGGATGAAGTGAGGAGGCGTACAGATAGTAGCTAACCTATAAGTAGCTCTGATTTTGGGCCAAATATGACATTTGTGCCATTTCCGATATCTCAAGATACTATACTGACTTTGATTTTCTATCTGGGGCATTTTTAAAATCTCATTCTAAACTACTTTTCATCGCCTTGGTAAGTAAGGTTGGTCATACGTAAGTATAGAGGTAGTTTATCCTCTCTACCACCTCTGCCCCTACAAACCAAGCTGGACACTTTGCAATGCTTCAACCAAATTCGAAAAAGAAATTCATACCCACACGCTGGATTCAAAACTACTTTTGAATCCAGCAGTCAATCGCAAATAAAATGTGCAAAGTCATAATACCGTTATAAGAAGTCGTTTGTATTCAAAGAATCACTGTAGACATTTCGCAAAGAACTTCAGCCGAGGGGTAACACTGGCGTGAACTGAGCGGATAATTTACTGAGAAATTATGCCTTGTAAAATCTTGGAGCATGCCGGTTTTGCTCTTATCTCGGGCTTTTGTTTGTCAACATTTTTGAGGTTTGGAGTTTCTGATTCTAAATTCAGGGATGAATACGAAATTCTGGATTAGAGAAGAGAATTTGTAAGCTTTCGACGGTTCTATTTTTAGGGGTGTAGGTTTAAAATTGTTTGTACGGAAACAGAAAATCCTAGTACCTAAAACTTATCTGGGAAAATGACGTGACACAAATCAGTCACGAGTAGATTGTCACTGAATTGTCATTTAGAAGTCTCAAGCTAAAGTTCAAAAATGTTACAAAACTTTTGAGCTGTTGAGCCATTATAATTTTTTATTCAGTCTCTATCAAAACCAACACCCTAAAGGCCCTTACACACCGGTTTTCTCACCGTGAAAATCTACGGTAAATTCGCCGTACGTGGAAGATTCTATAGTGATCCATAGAACACTGAAGACCGTTCCTCCACACGGCGAATTAACCGTAGATTTTCACGGCGATAAAACCTGTGTAGACAAAGGCTCTGTCCTGAAATTTATTTGAAGAACATAAAGGACTATTATACGATCTCTATCAAAACCCACACCCTAAAGGCTCACACCGGTTTTTTCGCCGTTAAAATCTACGGTTCATTCTCCTTGCGTTGAAGCTTTCATAGTGATCCATACAACACTCAAGACCGTGCCTTCACCTGGCAAATTAACCTTATATTTTTACAACGAAAAAAACGTGTGTTAACAAATGTCCTGAAATCTACTTGAAGAGCTGAAGGACTATAATACGTTTAGATCCACGAAAGCTTACGGTAAAAAAAAACAAATGAAACAAAAAACAAAAACGTACAAGAGTTGTCAGCCGCGGCATCAATACCTTCAGTGGGGTCGAGTCGTTTCGCCCTGCGGCCGTGCTTGCTGTTGTTGTGAACGAACATGTTGTCCGATATCGCCAACAGAGGGCCGTCCACCATCACTTGCGTTGATATCACCACCTGTTGGCGAAAAGTTGGGTTACTGGATGTTGTTGACTGTGGCAAAAGCCAATAGGGTAATGTCCTGGGTAAAAAATAATAATAGTCTATTTAGTTCTTCAGTTACATTATCAGAAGATATTGGGCACATATTTTTTCATCAAACAAAAAATATCACAAATAAAGCGCGTCAAAGTTTGAGAGTTGGGGCTAGTGACGTCACATCTCTAAAAAGTGTCGCAAGGTTCACAGCTGACGTCACGCGGAACTTTAACTGGCTACATCTTCATAATTTTTTGTTTAATCGACAAAAGAAAAAATACGTGTCCAATATCTTCTGATAATCTAACAAACGGACTAATCAGATTTTTTTAGGAGCTACTCTATTATCAATCTTACATAGGCTGAATCATTTTTCTGTTGGACGAAGACTAGGATAGTGGTTTCTATGTCATTTCTTCCAGTGGACAAAAAATTTAAGTGAAGAGAAAATCAATTAGGTACTCTTTATTTCTAATTTGAAAATAATTTATAGGACTTAGGTATGAAATCATACTTGTCTAAGTGCTTATTTTTTAAGAATAAGTATAGAAATAAAGTTATTAACTTCTGTCTTTTTGTCAATGTATACTTCTCATTAAGTTTAGTAGGTAAACTACGAAATGATATATTTTTAATTAGGTAAATACCGATTTATAAGACATTTTTTTAAATTACCAACAATTTTTACTTCAACTTACCTTTTGTTTTCAGTTAAGTAGGTACCTAATTAATAGACTAGTGTATTTGAAATTTGCTTCAGAACTCAAAAAAACCATATAATAGTTACGTAGGTACGTATTCACGCGTCAAGTTCAAGATCGACACAACTTAAATTACAACAGAAATAGCACACACATACATTCCGGCATCCCACACAGCGAAGGGAAGCCGAAAGGGAGAGTCCCTTGGGAGGTGGAGCCACGTCTCGGGATTCCAAATGGACGGACGACGGAACCCAATAGGTATGCAAGGAAATGCACCGCGTGTGTGGGTGGGCGATTGACGGCCTTCGATCGATAGCGGCTTTTTACAACTAAATATTCGAGTGATAAATGGAACGTAGCAGTTCGAGACGCCATTTTGTTTTTGTTTTTTACTTCGATCCTTTTTGGTGACTGGAAAGTAAGAACTTAGCGTACGTACAAACTTTTTACAACCATAGGTGATATCAAAGAAAATTTTGAAAATGGAATAGTATAAAGAAGGTTTTACGTTCGGCTACAGGTAGTTGGTTTGTTAGTATGGTATCTCAAACTCATTGAGTCATATCGCCTGATTTATTTCGTATGTATAAGCTTCTACAACAAAACTCCTAGTGAGTTGCAAAAATTATCAGTAAATAAATTCAAACAAATTGTCAAAACCTTGCTGTGCAAAAAGGCTTACTATAAAATATCAGATTATCTAGAGGACAAAAAAGCTTGGGACGGGTTTTGCTCCAACTCGAAAAATAACAACTAACAGGCTAAAGGTTTCTTCGTCGCTTCTTTACTTTAGTCTACATACCGAAGCGACAGAAATCAAAAAATATCACTTTATTTCCGTGTCAGTGTTTAGTTTTATATTTTTACCTTTTCTAAGTGTACATTTATTGTATTTATGGAAATAGTTTTTGATTTTGATTTTGAAAGTCGCATTTTGCTTATTTTTTTACAGATTTATGACTTTTTCGTTTTTTTCAGCGTTAGACAGTTTAAATAAGTCAATGATGGAAGATATGTTGTCAATAAAACACCGAATTGCACTATTTTGGTACCTTTAACTATATACTGTAAAACTATAAACGTGCACCATACTAACCGCCATAATATATCCTTACCCTTGAAACGTTGGGGTACGACGAATGAATTATTCAATAACACACAGAAAGCCCAAATATAGACATAACTACTCACACAAGCTCATAAACTTTACTCAAGAAATATGCACTGAATATGCGTAGAACTAAGTTCTATATTAGCTTGGAGCTATTACGAGGGCACGTAAGACAAACATGTCTTAGCCAACGTAGAAGCAAATTTGTACTCATAAGTAGACGGTGTGAATGCACCTTTACCGCAGTTGTGTTAGGGTTGTCACAAATTAGTTTGTATTAAGAGGCATGTGAGTTTTAGTTTTAATTATGACGCATGTGGTTGGTTATTAAATTAATGGAAATAAAATAACTAGCTTACTCGTAAATGGCATTTTGAATTTCTAAGCAAGTGTTTCGTCTTGGCTGAAAAATGCCAAGAAAATGTCAGAAAACGAATTAAAGTTTTTGAGTTATTGTACATATTCGTTTTCCTCAGTATCTAAATAAATAAAATCAAAAGCAATTAATAAAATGACCTACCCAAAACTCCAAGCAAACACCCAGTAACCGCAAACAAAAGAATATCACCAATTAAAAACAAGTGAAGAGCAAACAAAATCGCTTGAGAGTAAATAAATAAACTCGTATAAATAAATTTAATTTCATTCCTCCCCTAAATTGGAGCCGTTTCAAATATTCAAGAGTCGTGAACGCAACCCTTCCTTCAGTTAAGGGCGATATAGACTCAAAGTTGGTACAAGTCAAAGAATATTGCTTCTTTTCAATTTCAGTTATCCCCTTTAAGGATAATCTAACAGAGGGAAAACTGGGATTCATTTTTTAAAGTCTAGCTTTCCTCCTTAGGGGGATTTCAGGGGGAAAAGTGCAATAACCTCTTTGATCGACTTCCTACTTAGAAGGGAAATAGCACGTTCAATAAGAAAGTGTTGCCAAACGTACCTACTATAAATCCATACCGAAGTAAAGACGTCAAAATGAAGTCTCGACAAGCTTGTTATTTTAAAAATAAACAAATAATTCTGGAAAGTTCAAACAGCATCACTGAGCCCCAAGCTAAACATAAGTCATTTCAATAGACCGCAGGGTTCCTGAGGTCTCGACCGAATTATGTGCGAAACAGTGCACTCTCATGTTTTTTGATCGTAAGTTTTTTTCTCAATCGTGTTTTCACATTCGAGGAAGCTAATATATTTTTTTCTTAAAAGAACTTGATTCACAAAGAAAATTATACTAGTATTTACAATTGAAACAAAAGAGCTAACTGCTGACTGTTGCAAACAGTCTACAGATAGCTCAACTGATCCATATCACCACCATTTTTTTCTTTACTTCCTTGAAGAATTATTTTAGTGAAATCACGAATTACATAAAAATTCAATATTTTTCCATGGTAAAGTACCACGCAGATCCCGTGAGTACTGAGATCTAAGCTTAGTTTGGTTTTACAAACCAAACCCGTTAGGTCCGCCCCTTAAATCGCTCCGCTTATGACTTGCACCACACAGAGAGACCAATACAGTAAGACTAGTGTGAGGATCGCAGCAATATCTCGAACACTCTAGTAAACTGTTGGCCATTACGTGTCGACGGCCAGAATAATTACAAGCACCTTTTTGTAGACGGTCACTTCTTTTCTTGCTAATAAAATGCAGTGTTGTCTGTGTTTTCGAAGTTTGAAAGCTTTTTAAAGGAACGTAAGTAGAAAGTTTATATTGTGAAACTTTAAAATTTAGCGATGTCTGACTTAGGCCGGCTATTTACCCGGATATTTAACTTTCATAATTATGATTAGTGAGTTTTCAAACCATACAAATACGTCAAAGTTAATCAAAATTAGACATATAAAAATCGTTTTGAAAGTGGGGCGTAGAATCTTACAGCGCAGTACTACACAAAAGTTAGACATCTGTTGAGCGCGTGTTTAACAAAAGCGTTACACAAAATTACGTTTTAAGACGGTTTACAGTTAGACACGGCTTAGACATAGTTTAACCGAGAGTTAAACTCTTGTTAAACCCATGTCTAACTGTTTAGACACTATTTAGCTAAACGCTTGTTAGACCAGTGTTTTTGTTGGTTTTTGTAGTACCGCTGTTAGATTTTAGGGTATAACCTACAGTGTGTCCAAGGGCCATGGGACATGGAGGAAAAGTTCCAGAAATATAAAGTCCATGTCCATACTAATATTATAACTTCGAAAGTAACTCTGTCTGTTTATCAGTATATCAGTCTTCTAGTACCCATAACACAAGCTCTGCTTAGCTTAGGTCTAGATGATGTTGTGTGGATCGTCTAGCATTATTATTATTTATTTATCTGTCAGTCTGTCTGTTACCGTTTCAGGCTTAAGCGGCTGAACGGATTTAAATGAAATTTGCTATTTGAAAACCGCGTGCAAACCTGCAGACAGCAGCTAATCCTTCTAATATTATAAAGCCGAAAGTTTGTGAATTCTGAATTTTTGTCTATCTCTAAACCTCCTGAACAGATCAAGATGAAATTTGGCGTACGTGTATAGCAAAGCCTAACTAAGATGATAGGCTACTTATTATAGCGAAAATACGCGTGCGAAGCCGCGGGCAGAAGCTAGTCTTTATATTTTTGCAGTTGCCAGGGACACACTGTATAGATTTACCTAGTAATGGTAAAATAGGTACAGTAAATTACGTTGAACGGGGTGACGTACGGGAAATGATGAGGTACGGGAAATTTGTTGAACATGGAACACTTTCAATAACTCGTCTCGAGTGTACCTAATTTACACACTTTAGGAAGGTTGATTTCAGTGATTTGAGTAGTTGACTGTACCTACTAAATAAGTTGTATTAGTCAATGTAATATACTCACTTGAAACCTTCTCATATCTCGAGGATTCCCGGCGTTTTTCAGACAGTTCTGATTGCATTTCAGGAAGAATTTGAGGAAAAATCTGAAACAAAATTTTTAAATTAACGTTTTGTATATTTCAGACACGAACACCTCGAGTTTTAAACTTTAAGCCCCTGTAATAAGGGTGTTTATTAAAGTCGTTACAAAATTAAGCCATAAAACATGGCGTGTGAACAGATAATGCGTTGCAAATGATGCGGACACATAAATCACAACAGCACGACGCGCATTATCGACGAGGCGCCTCGTATTAAAATCATTCACTACTTTATAGCTATTTGCTTGTTGGAAAAAAACAGGTGAAACAAGTAGGGTTCAGTGTAGATTTAAACAAAACCAATGACTATTATTGTTATGTTTATTTCAAAACTCACTCACCGCTCACTCACTCAATTCGTTCGTTCCATAATAAATTATCTGTGACAAGATGTCTGCCAAAAACTGCGTTTCATTATAATTATCACACAAATATTTAAAATTGTAAGCTTAGATCGATGTTTATTAATCTCCACGCCAGAACTTTTAAAAGTACTAAAATATTTGTTAAATTAATTGACGTCGTGAATGAAATGAACGAAACAAAAAATGACAAATGACGTCTCCGTTTCAGGTCTGGCCAAAATGGCTATTTTGTCAGTATGTCCGTACTCCTCTACAGGTCGTATTTTACAACCGATCGGTATGAAACTTTGTGTACAGATTCTATGATTTTATAGAATTTTATTGTCGTCGGGATTTTTTGATTAAAGGCGTACTTCTTCCACAATAAGGCAAAAAGGCGGATTTGGAATATCTCCGCTTTAAGAGATCTGATTTTGATGATTGTACTTTTAATTGAATGGTAATAACTTTATACTGTTTTTATAAAAATTTGGTAAAGATCTGATGAGGATTTTCGGCATGACGAGCAGAATAGCTTCGCAAAATGCAGTAATATGCAAGAGAGCATTTACAGTACAGCGCCACCTATTAGAACATCTTTGTAACACTTCGAGAATTATATGAAACAGCGCGGCCGCATACACCGTCGTCGTCGGTTAAATAATAACAAAAACTTTGGGCTGATGGATCAACGCCATCTATTGATACTAGGTACAGAATTTTGAGCTTTGCTGAGGAACGTAACTTAGGTACTTTGTATGGACAATTGGTCTAATGGTTGATGTGTTTGTGCAACATTTCGTTCAAAAATTCCGACAACAATCGTATCGCAAGTGAAGTGATCTGTAATACCTACCTACCTTTCCAAGTGCACCTTACCTACCTCACCTACCCTACCCACAAACAAGATTGAATCCGTTCAGGAGAAACAGACGCCTATTCTTGCACGGTGGGCATTATTTCAAAGGTAGGTACCTAAGGAAATCATTTCATTAGTTTTGAGCTAGGTATATATAAGTATGAACCCCACAAAAGTTCTCATTATATAGGTACCTACCTAGGTACCAAAATATCCCGTTTTAAATAAAATTACTTTAGTACATTAAGTTAATAATTGTTGAAAAAAGTTAGTGTTCGCGACGTCTACTGTTCGTAGAACTACTAGTAATGTTGGACAATCCACACAGCGTCATCTAGTAAGCAGAGCTTGTGTTATGGGACTAGAAAACCAATATAAGTACTTATTAGATTACAAACATAGTTATTTATATTTTTACTAAACATAGAAAACACCCAGAACACCCGGAACAAATATCTGCAGATCGTACAAACATTTGTTCCGAGATGGGAATCAAGCCCGCATCCTCCTGCGTTGCAGGCAGACCTTCGCCCGCAGGGCCGCAGAAGTCATCCATAATATCTTGTATAGCGTATAGAATATACTTATTCAGGTATCTTATCCAAGAATGAATTTGACGACCTCTGTGGCGCGGTGGGCGAAGATCCGCCTGCGACGCAGGAGGTTGCCGGTTCGATTCCCGCCTCGGGACAAATATTTGTACGATCTGCAGATATTTGTTCAGGGTGTTCTGGTCGTTTTCTATGTATAATAAAAAATATCTATCTATGTACTCGTATATTATTATGTATATCAGTTATCTAGTACCCATAACACAAGCTCTGCTTACCATGGGGCTAGATAATGCTGTGTGAATTGTCCAGCATTATTATTATTATTATTATTATATTATTATATCTTGGGGACGCTTCCGACTGGTGTTGATATGGATCAGTTGAGCTATCTGTAGACTGTTTGCAACAGTCGGCAGTTAGCTCAATTGTTTCAATTGTAAATACTAGTATAATTTTCTTTATGAATAAACTCATTTTATTATTATTATTATTAATAACGTGTGTCAAGGCGTTGGCAGAAGCTAGTTATTTTACTTAAGTACTAGTTGCCCAGACGATCTTCTATCAAACAATCTATATTAATAATTTCAGACCGGTCTACGGTAGACTCGAACGAAATGCACATCAAATTGAAGAGCGTAAAAAATTAGTCGATCCGAGTCGACAACTTATAGGCGGAAAATTCGGATTATCGAGTAGTTTCATTATGAAAATGAATAAATAGCTATAATTGTAACGACGTATAAACATGTCTATGTGGTGTTGGTGTCACACGTCAATCACGTATCACAGGTGTCGCAGGTTCGGTCTTGGTACCGTGGACGGAAGAAATCGCTCCCCAAGGTATATAAATACTCCTTGATCGTAGCTTGGTACATATATTATAGTGATCTGTGGTTCGGTCTAATTTCTTTGAATGAAAACTCTTTGCTCTTTGATTGAGAAATCATAAATGTATAATAATAGTAATAGTATTATTTTATTGCACCCGTGCGAAGCCGGGGCGGGTCGCTAGTTCCATTATAATCCACAAACTCAGTTACTACTCGGTTACACGTCTAAGAACAATTTTGCTCCATGATTCACTTAATATTTTAAAACGTACGGAACACCGAAGCTTCGCAGAACTTGACCGAACAAAGTTGTAACATCTCAGCAGATGTTTCCACTTCTGCGCTCACTGATATTAATTTGTTTCTCGTGTTCACGAATTTGTACTTTCCGCTCTTCCGTTAAAACGGTTCAAAAAGTTTGTTTTTGCTCCTGTGGTAGCAATATGTTGAGAGTTTTTTTGTCATGAGCAAAAAATTTTGTGATAAAGATACTGATGTTATCCGAGATAAATATTAATCCATGTAGTATTATTATTTTAAGTAAGTATATCATTTATCCGACTGCTATTGATATGGATCAGTTGAGCTACCTGTAGATTGTTTGCAACAGTCTGCAGCTAGCTCGATTTTTTCAATTGTAAATACTAGTTCCTATCTGTTTTATTTGATTGTAATTGTCTTTGTCAATAAAGATATAAACTTATCTAGTATCCATAACACAATCTATGCTTAGCTTGGGTCTAGACGATGTTGTGGGAATTGTCCAGCATTATTTATATTATGTGTTTTAAAATACATAGGTTATTATTTTGTGGAATTGATAAGTTAATTATATTATTAGAAAGCCCTTTGCTGTGATAAAATAACGTCTAAAATTACGAGTTGACTAAAATCTGGGTCTTTTCCACAGTCTTTTCAATCAAAAAACGCATTTTGTGGTTTATCACAAACCACAGAAGATTCACCTTCAAAAAACCAAATCAAACAATCGAAATGCCTACCCAACTATCACCAGCTTATTCTACTAGCGAATCATGTTAGTTTGCCAATTCGACTTTACGATATATGTCGTTGGTCATCGCATTCCCACCCTTATTGCGTTGACCCATGGTTTATGGGTGCGTAGGATCAGGCGGGCGATCACGATGAATGCTTTTAGCAGAAATATTTTACATGGCTCGAGGCGTCGGCGATGCCACCGCGCCGAATTGCTGTGCCAACAGATATGGATTTTGTAGAGCTGCTGGATACCCCTCAATATTTCTCAGTTTTTCTGAGTGTTCTTTTATTTTTAACTCCCGACGCAAAAAGAGAGGGGTGTTATAAGTTTAACGTGTCTGTCTGTGTATCTGTCTGGCTTTGCGGAAAGTTCGTCTAAAACAATTCGTCTAATACAATTCGACTAAAGCAATTCGTATAAAACACAATTCGACTAAAAACATTTTAACTAGTAACGATTCGACTAACGACTAAAACAATTTGTTTTAACAACGAAAAATTTTGTGTCATCATATGGCTCTGGGTGCAATTATACATATACACACCTTTTCAGTCACAGAGTCGCCACGAA
This sequence comes from Eupithecia subfuscata, assembly GCA_963564075.1. NCBI lineage: Eukaryota > Metazoa > Arthropoda > Insecta > Lepidoptera > Geometridae > Eupithecia > Eupithecia subfuscata. The sequence goes on along the minus strand of OY751109.1, from coordinate 10,883,515 downwards.
CCCCCCTCCCCACTTCGCGGGGGTGGGAGGCCTACAAGTCGGGTCAAATCAAGGTCTTCGTGCTTTAGTCGAATTGTTATTAGTCGAAATGTTTTTAGTCAAATTGTGTTTTGGTCTAACTGTTTTAGTCGAATTGTATTAGACGAATTGTTTTAGTCGATTTCTCCGTAGACGATCTGTTTGTGGTATCGTAGATCCCAAACAGATGAACCGATTTTCGTTTAGTTTTTTTTTGTGTCATAGATAATTTTATCCCGAGTGTTTTTAGCCATGTTTCATGAAAATCTGTTCAGCCAATAAAGATCGACGGGTTATTTAAATTTTTATTTTTTTCTTGTTCTTACTGACCCTAGCTGTATTTAATATAAGACAAGTGTTTTTGTAGTGTGGTCAGTAATAAAGGTGATATTTTATTGTCGTTGTAAATAGTTTGTATAGCCTACTTAAGGCGCTTACCCGGCCCAAATCAGCGCCACCACCTATTTTATCTTATTATTATGTTAAACGAAGGAATTCTCAAAAATCAAAAGTTTGTGATATTGCTCGATTGATCGATTTTGCTCCCCATCGTGGCCAAAAAGACCAACTTCGCATCTCAGCCTAGACTATATAAAATAAAACTTTTACAGCGGCATTAAAAATAAGCCTATGATAGGTATCACATACTGCAAAATCTATTTTTAAAATTTCTTATTAACCTAAATAACATAAAATAGGTTTTCGCTGATTTGGATTGGGTTAGCGCCTTAATTATCTTCTACCCACAATGCTAACGAAGTAGCGGGTTACAGCTACTTCCTTATAAATAAAAGCCGTCACTAAAAGGCCAGAATGCTGGCAGTATTGTCGCATTTAATGGCAATGCTAATTCGATAACCACAATACAAGCAAGCATTCCGATCACCTGTCATTAGGAACAATTATTGAAAGTTTTTCATGGTCGAATGTCTTAAAAAGACTTTATTCTGAAATGTTACGCCAGGTTTTAGTGGCATTTAAGTAGCGAGAAGAACGGAAGCAGAAATTTCGATTTTTACAATCAAATAATAGAAATAGATTCGAACTAGTATTTACAATTGAAACAATTGAGCTAACTGCAAACTGTTGCAAACAATCTACAGGTAGCTCAACTAATCACAATACCAGTCGAGTCACCAAGACGTTGGCTGCATTGCCCCGCTGTATAAAATAAAAGCATTAGAACTACAACTATATTACCACTCAAATTTATTTTAAAACGTTCTAGACGCTATGAACAAACGTCATTCGGTGGTATTATCATCTCAACGAGCAGCCAAAAGACCGCACGAGCGTTGCTCGACAGGCTACGCGAGTATTTGCGCCGCCGGAGGCGCAACACATCTGTTCGCATTATTTATGTTAAACACCTTATGTCACAATATCGCGAGTTAGGAGTTAACGCCACTTTCAAGACGAGATTTTATTTTGAGAACATCGTTGAGTCGTTTATCACTTCCTTGGTAGAGGGCGACTCGTGACGAACATACATTTCAGCCTCTATGTTGAATTCTGTCTGTAGTCGAAAGTTATCAGCTTCGAGATAGTTTCTCCGTTTCGTAGAAAAAGCAATGAGGTGCATTTCAGCATATATTTTTTAAATCCTGGCACTAGCCTATGCCCGAGATTTTTCTCATGCGGTAGGCGCATAAAATTGATCTTATATATCCTTTAGAGATAATGTACATACTATCTTTGAAAGTTATTAAAATCGGACAAGTAGTTCCGAAGATTCTGTACCACTCAATAGCTACCTAAAATGTTTACCTATTTACAATAATTAGTATTGTAACGAGCTAACGTAATAATATCTCCAGTCGCTATTTTCATTTTAACTTTTAGGTTGGTTTACCCACTGAAATAAATACCTACCATGTTTTTTCCCACCAGTGATAGTCAGCCATAGTAGATATAATCGATTATGTATCTAACGCAGCCCTTACGTCTTGGGCTTCGAAAGCCTTCACCATTAATATCGGGGCAAGGGTCAGGTGACACGCTTTATCCAACAGTATCGGTCTTGGGGATGGTAAGCCGAAAAAATATAGCCCAGTCCGTAAACAGAATGTATGGAATGGTCAGTGCTGAGAACCCTATGGTATTTAGGAGTAAATCACCTTTTGAATAAATCAGAAGATTAGAAAGATAGAAAGAAAAAAAATTGTGTTCAACATTAGAAATGTGAGACCACTCCAAGGTTTGTGTACCTAAGTACTTTCAGCAATCTCAGAAATATCATTTATTTCAACAAAGACACAAAAACAAACAAGAAATAACAACTAATACCTATACTTTCACACATACATGCATTTACACGTATATCAATTACCTAAAAATTAAAGCCGTCACCTGAAGGCAAAGTGCTCAGAATGCTGGCAGAATTGCCACGTTAAAAGGCACTGCTAATTCTTTAAAAAAATCTGCAATAATTGTGGTCCCTCGATCCAACACTCCAAATGCTATCATGGAACGGAAACTATACCAAAACTCCATTTGGCTTCGCCCTTTCACAATGCTACTAATAGGCGAAACAAAAGCTGGAATCTGGTAGTTTGTTAAAGAGACAATCTACATTAATGTTAACATTTAAAAAAAAGTCTGATTATCGAATGTAGACACTGGAAACATTTGAAACATTTTAATGGCGATATAATAATAACGTAAAATTCTACTGGACAAATAGTTAATGTGTTGTTTTTGCGTGAGCTTGTTTTATAATTTTACGAGTTCAAAACTGGAGAAAAAGCTAAAATGTGAAGTGCGTACGATATATAAAAACTGGACTTAGCGCGTTTTCAGTATCAACTTTCACTAGCCAGACTCTAGGACAAATAGCTCACTTCAGTTGAATCAAACGTGCGATTCAGTTTCCTAGAAAAAAAAAAGATTACCGTTGCTGTCAAACGACTTCAAAGACAAAATATTACAGTTGAAAATCTGTATTATACAAAGGAACACCTGACGAGATATATTATTATCAGAACGTTTAATCATCTCCACACTGGTACAATAAGCAGAAGTAGGTATAAAAGGGTATGGGGTCGTAAATCTTACGAGGAGTCGGATAAATTAGCACCTGCCGGTGTTTCCACCTATTATTGCATGACTCAGCTGATTTCAGCATCGTTTGGAATGGATTTGTTAGAATTTATACGGATGACATTCCCTCAAAATATCAGCTATGAATTTTGTGAAACCAGTTGTGGTTATCAGAGCTCGGTTATTAAAAGCTAGCGCGATGGTATTTTCGTTTTTCTATAACTTTTTCTAAAATATTGACATTTCAGCGTCTGAAGAATTTGAAGTCTCAATTCGTTTTATTCACCCCACAACTGCAGCCGAAAAAAATACGCATACCTAATAGTTTAGCCGGGTTTCCACCGCGAAAGGGTAATGAGCGGGAATGTTCGGTGGGATGGACTCCTCAAATGAAAAAGGTTTACATTTCCACCAACAAAGAGTTTTGTCTGTTGATTTCCACCGCAAAAGGAAAATGAGCGAGATGAGTGAGCTGAGCGTCATTTCAGCGCTTTTTACTCGCTTATTCTCATCCGCTCGACTATTTCTTGGTAGAAATATATGTTTGCAGTTAACTCTTGCAAGTTGAACGGAGTCCTTAATTGGTACGCTCCGCTCGCGGTGGAAACCGGGCTTTAGTGTTGCAAACGAGTTCTTTCACAAAAAGCTCTACTTCTACTAGGCTATCTATTTCTGCATCTAACTAAAACGTATATTGTTTCTTCGTGTAAAAGTGCCTACCAACATCGATATCAAAATACCCCTCGTTCAAGGAATGGTTTTATATCCGGGCATATTAACGTAAGGCTGCATAAAAATGTACTATACATTTAGGTAGTTATAGCTAGACAGAAGTGTGTTTACCTCGTAAAAACTGCCCTCGTATTTTCTGCCCTCTGCAGGGTGAAACATCTATATATGTTGCTTAGCTTATCACTGGATTTGGATGGTACGGAAGAAATTAGTAAAATGATAAGCAGTTCTTTTCTTGTCATGTTCTTTAGTAGTTAGTACCTTCAGGTTAATATTGTAGATCTGTGTAGAAAAAATCATGACAAGTAATTTCAAGTTGGTTTAGATAGGTATGAACCGAAGTTTGAACAGGGTTTGTAAAAATGTGTTTTATTCATTGTGAAATATTTGTCAAAGCTGGTGATGCTTAGCAAAACAGATCTTTGTCAAAACTTTTAACTAAGTACCAGAATGTCTGTAAAATAAAAAATATTTCATAAAATAAAGGATACAAGCAAAAATAAGTATGAGCACTTTCTATGAGCCTCTAAAACAGCTATCTCTACAGGAAAATTTCAGTAAAAAAATCTAGTGCGGCATAACGTCGCGGTGTAGCGGTATCGAGGCTACCCTCTTTCAAGGAACACTTGAACCACCCACCCCCACCTACCGCAGACGATGTTTATTTGCATCGAATATAGTGGAGAACTTGTCTTTTTAGGCCTTTACTGCCAAGTCTTGAGAGTTTGGAAGTTTGTGTCGGGACTGCAGTTTCTTTATTTTTACGAGACTGATTGTGTAGGAACTTTTGGTTGTTAAGAATCTTAAGTTAAAGCCCAGACAAACTGAAAAACCTGTTGCAGAAATCTGAAACAAGACAGTGTCGAAAACAGGAAATTTAGAAGAACATTTTCGAAATTGCCGTGCATTTGATAAGTAAATATTTTTAGTTCTTGATCAGCTCATTGTTAGCAACAGACTGCAGTTGGCTCAACTGTTTTTTAAACTGTAAATACTAGTTCTAATTTCGTTCTATTCTCTATTTGTAATCTTCTTTGTCAATAAAGAATTGTTTATTTAATACCATGGTTTCTCGAATTTTATGTCTACCTAACTATAGAACCCACACCTAAACTATTCGCTAACATCAACACATCGCAATTCGCACAATTGGAAAATCGAACTAGAATTCGCGATCCGACAACAAGCGTTCTCTTATAACTTTTCCCTTTTAACCTTTCGAGCTTTCGTCCCCACTCGGCTCCCTCGGGAGGCGGTCCCCAGGGCCGGCAGTGACTCCCTAGCGAACGCCCCTGCCACCACTCAATACCGACACGCCATGCGGTCAAAGAGTAAATGGACAGAGTGGAGAGCAGCTTGGATTCTTAAAAGGAGTGTTTTTGTTTGATCGGTTGATTGGGCAGGTGAATGATAACATTGAAGGATTGAATTAAAATTTGCTTTGTAGTATTATCGTGTTCGGTTTTGCTTGTTTAATTTAACTGGCGTACGGCCTGTGCGGGCCCACTGCTGTATGCAATTGATGAGTCACCACGGGGGCGGAGAGGTTAAATTTAATAATACTTGAGGATACAAACTTTTATCACAAACTATTACACTGTTACCACCAGTTGGCTTTTTACGACTACACATTTTATATGATTTTATCTTCAAAATATGTCTTCCTTAGCTAGTAACGAACATATACTGTATAATGTCGTATGCTGTTTCTTTATGTGGGAACTTGTTAATAGCCACCTGTCTCTTCACACACCGCTATTATGTATGTGTGCTGAAATTTTTTTTTTTCAAATAGCAGTGTCAGTTTATATTGTTCCGAATGATATTACCTAACCTAACCTAACCTTAATTATAACGTAAAAACATGTTTACCCATTTAAAAATATATTTTCATTTGTCTGATCTATGAAGTGCTAAATTACTCTCAACTTACTCTTTGGCGAACATGCGACGGGCCCATAACGGGCCGGCTTCCGACTTGTTTTTCCGCGTGCTTCCATAGCAGGCGTTAATATTTCAGTATGTACCGAATTCAAGGGTTAACTGCCATTGACTTGTAAAGGCCTAGACTAACAATTGAACGATTACCTATTGTTGTTTTGAAGTATAATTTATTGTTTGAACGAGCCTAAAATTTCGAAAAATGTTTGAAAAAAATCAAAAACTCGCGGAATTTGTCTGCAATAATGATATTTATCGAAATCTTATGTAGTGTATTATATCTATCTATGTAGAGTATTATATTATGTATATCAGTTATCTAGTACCCATAACACAAGCTCTGCTTAGCTTGAGGCTAGATGGCTGTGTGAATTGTCCAGCATTATTTATTTATTTATTCTTCATTGTTGTCAGGGCCCAAAGTATGTAGGGTATTCTACTTTATTCTTTGCATCCAATAACAATTCCAATAAAAATCTATTGATTATATAGCCACCTTCGATAACACATCGAATTTTACAACATAATTGCATTTTGGTTACCTATATCTTGTTACTTTTATATTAACCTTTAACTTTTGTATTTGCTATGTTTGTATTGGTTATAAAATAAAAGGATTTTTACTTTAACTTTTACTCTAATTGTGTATTTTCAGAATTTTAGCTTCCTAAAAATAATTGCCCGTAAAAAGTCCAAACACTTATCACAAGCATATCCAATATCGTTAAACTTTCTTCACTCTCACTTCCCGAGCTCCTTACGTAGAGTAGGTTCTATACATATCGAATAGCCGTAAATATAAAGCAGTGTAGTAGTTTTTCCGAGGGGGTATCGCGTCGCGGCATCCCGCCGTTGCCATGGCAACGCGATAAAACCTCGCCTTTTCATAGCCCTCTGTGTAGTAAATTTGTGGAATTCAGACAAATGTTTATTATTTCAGTGTTTTACTGTAGTACCTAATATTTTTATTTAAAGCGGAGATGGCTGAAGGTCTTTAATTATAGAGTCATTAAACTATAGGATTTTTTTGTCATAATAAGAATAAAATAGTTGATACACTTATCTTTGCCCAATACGTCTATACCTACACTAGCCAAACTCGATATAAGAGAATAAAACTTTTAAATCCATCATAATCATTTACAACGGGATATTTACCATGAGTTATTCGGTGATCATGGCACATGAATCTGTGCCAAAATATAGAACAGCTCAAAACTCAAATCATGGCAAATGTTCCGTTGTAAATGAATTCGATGTATAATGTTTGTAAACAAACCACGACACAAATAACTAAAACTGACGAGTTTCAGTTATAATTGTCAACAATATTTAAAGAAGGAACGATCTCTAATCGACAAGTAATGTGCATTGGGCAAAACACTGTTCTTTCAGATTTTCTTCTTCTAAGGTTGTTATCTCTGTTATCTCTGATATCTCTTCTAAGGTACGTTCTGTGCTGAATTCAAAAACTTTAGGCTCTATCTGTCAATTTCATATCTAGCCATTTGTTTTATCTGAAATCACAATACACTCTACACAGTGACTCTTTCAAATCTAAAAGCGCTTGCAGAAGCCGAGCAGTTTCCAATTGACAATATACGAGTACCTAGAGCGGGGCAATCGGGCGGCTGTAAGCTCCTTTACCCAACTAGGCATCATGGAAACATATTTATATTTCTAGTTGCTTCTAGGAAGTTCTTTGTTTCAAGTGATTCTACGACGACCTCTGTGGCGCAGCGGGCGAAGGTCTGCCTGCGACGCAGGAGGTTGCGGGTTCGATTCCCGCCTCGGGACAAATGTTTGTACGATCCGCAGACATTTGTCCAGGGCGTTCTGGATGTTTTCTATGTATAACAAAAAATATCTATCTATGTAGTGTATTAAGTATATCAGTTATCTAGTACCCATAACACAAGCTTAGCTTGGGGCTAGATAATGCTGTGTGAATTGTCCAGCATTATTTATTTATTCTTTGTTGATTTTTGAGTTCAAATTATATAAAAACTAGCTGCATTCCTACTACCCGTTGACCTATTACTCGTTTTCCCGTAGGAATGAAGCATTTTCCCGTGGTAAAAAGTAGCCTATGTTCATCAGGAATAATGTGGGATTCTAATGGTACAAGAATTTTTCAAATCGGTCCAGTAGTTTCGGAGCCTATTCAATACAAACAAATAATCAAATCTATCCTCTTTATAATATTAAGTATATATTATGGTGTAGTCTCAGTAGTCCAGTTACGTTAAATTGGACCTATGCACATTTTTACACAGCATCATCCCGTCCGCGTCCATTGCCCGTGTTCCAACTGCGTGGTCTACGTTGGTCATCCAGCTCAAGTCTAAAGCAAGCAGAGCTTCTAATATTTTGGGCTACTTGGGTACTTTCTAATGTTACAAAAGAGACGTCGTTAATTATTAGAATTAGGTTTGAGGATTACTATGCCGATCAAAAAAAATCCAAAATCATTGATTGAGACTTTGGATTTTGATGATTTAGTTTGTTCAAAAATTTTTATCTGCTTCGTAGAAGAAAGTTTGTATACAAATAGGAACCACAGGATAACCCAAATAAAATTGAAAAAGAAAAGCTTAAGCTCAGCAGTTAGACCCAAAATTTTACAGTAAAAGGTTACTTGGACCATAAACTGCTAGAAATATTCATAATAGCTAGACCTAAAGCATAAACCGTATGCCCAAAACAGAATAAAGTACCAAATAAAGCCATATCCATAACAGCATCTCGCAGTACCATGCTCTTTCCAGCGCAATCAACATACAAAGACAAGGGGCCACATTACAACATCACTTCGTTGTGGGCACCGCTCTAATTGTAACTACACTCTTGGGCAACATCAGCCGCTCAGCGCTACGTCGGGTAGGCGTGGGCCACTAATCTTCGACCCCTACATACCAATATCCTCCCCACAACCCCAAACGAAAACCAAACCTATAGAAGCAACCTAGAGCTCAATATCCAGTGGTAGAAATGGTTATTTGCAAACGAAGCGAGGGTTTAACGCACACTATCAACTCATTAAATTGCATCGCCTTTTTAATGAGTCTGAAAGTGAACAAAGGATATTGAGTGCGATTACATTAAGTACGTAGTTTGTAGTAAGATAGTCGGTTCGCACTATGCTTGGTGGGGGCTAAATTAATATTTGAGAGAAAATTCAGTCGCGAGTGTTATCTACCTGAAATAGCAGCTTTCGAATAGAATTTTCAGAAGTTAGAGATTGATATCTTCATTGATAGCAGTGTTTTGTTTTTTCTGACATAAGTCAACCTAATAAAACAAAAGAATTTTAGCAATTGATTAAATTGTTCGCATGTAAATTGACATTTATCCATAAATGTCAATTTACATGCGATGCATTACATGTTTTAACATATGGATTTTTTTTATTTTCGTCGTTTAACATAATTCATTATCTTCTTCAGCAAACAAAAGCCGACCATCTTTTTTTTTGGTTTCCGTTTAAAGAATTTATTCTCTTAAAGAACTATTGTACAGTTCACATCTAATCAGACTAAGCTACTTATTTCTACGGGCTAGCGAGCTCATACATACTTTTTTGGTATAAGAAACTATCTACAAAATACCCTATCAATAAACTACAGGCAGCAACAAATTCAAGGCTTTGCATATGGCCGTTAATTTCGTTAACATTATGGCTTACCTACAACATATGAGCGGCCTCCCTCATATTTACCGGATGAATACGCTATAAAGTGATATCACGTGATCGGGTACGGGTAATAGTTATAAATTACCCGGGTAGTTTATAAAAGCCGGTTAACCCGAGGTAAGTGGACAAGTATAATTTATTATTGGGAACTCGCGGGTATTTTCATGATATGCGTGTATAAAGGCAGATGCGTTCAGTTTCAGTCTTCGTTCAACAAAACTGATGATAAGCAATTCATTTACATATTAATTTTTACCTGTAGAATCATACATATCTGGCGCAGCGCATCAGCATTGCCAATGCAGCCAGCGTCTTGGGAACGCTTCCGACTAGATATGGATCAGTTGAGCTACCTGTAGATTGTTTGCAACAGTCTGCAGTTAGATCAATTATTTCAATTGTAAATACTAGTTAAAATTTGTTTCTATTATTTGATTGTTATTTTCTTTGTTACTAAAGGCTTATAATGAGTATTTTGTACGAAAGTCTTCTAATTGTGAAAATTATGCTCATCAACCAATCGTATCTGCTATTCTCAGAACGTTTTTCTGTGTATCCTTATACATAGAAAAACGTTCTGAGAATAGCAGATGGATGGACAAAATACTTATTTCAGAATAGAATAGAATAGAAATATTTAATCCGGTAAAAAACAACATTACATTTCGATTAGAAGTGCCGTAAAGCCTATGTTAAGTTTAACTGGACACAGAGTTCTCACCTGGTTCAATAAGAGGTGTTATTATGTAGGTAGGTATATTGATCGAAATACTTAGGTTACAATCTTTATAGCTACATATTTTTAGAATATTAATTACAATAAAAACTAAGACCATCCGTTGAATATCGGGTGCCTGTTAATATCTATCGAGATTTCAAGAAAGAAGAGACATGACCTCATAATCGACGAGCATGTAGTAAAATAGGACACAGGAGGGTTTTTTATATCAAGTCCAAGTATCCATATACCATAACAACAATAACCATTCGGCTTAAGGGGCTGACTTAAAACAAATCTTTATCGATACTTTTTTAGTAACTAAAAACAAAGTATCGATATATCGATACGATTTGATAAATGTGACATGACAACGGTTAAGGTTTTAGATCGGGTACTAGAGTTGTAAATCCTACAAAAAACTTTAATTGCTTGGATCTCACATAGTACAATTGTTTGCATTGTAGGTACAATTGTTTTTTTATCCTGAATAAAGAAAATTAAAAGTAGAATTTATTAATATAGTACGCGCAGCAGTGAAAAGTATTATTTCGTAGGTAGGTTTCAAGATTATTTTATCACACTATAATCAAAATTGTAGGAGAAAATATACATATGACATGTAGCTAATTTCTGCCCCTTAAGGTATCCAAAAACCAAAACATAAACGTTATATTGGCGATCCACAGAAACAGCTCTATCAAAACATAACGGCCACGATAAAAACGATGGAAAACCAAACTTTACCGAAAATTTCCAACATCTTACAATAACCCCTCACTCGTCCTTTTCTAACATAAATGTGTGGTGTACCTCTGTCTTTTTCTAGTAAGAATTTTCGGTTTTATAGGAGTCGATAATATTTGGACCGCTTTGCGCGATATGAGTGTTAAATTTTTTATGACGTCCAGTGCCGTCGTAGGGTTTGCTTTTTCGCTTTCCCTTTCTTTTAGGCTCTAATTTCAATTTATCGTTGTTGCAAATTACAAAATCGAACAAAGAACTTGAAAGAAATCTGGATTTCACTTAACATAAGCGCTCATTTCAATAACCAAAATAACTCCATTTACCAGTTTTGTCAAGCATCTTCAAGCAGTCTAAGAATAACGCAATTAATCTAAGAATACTGGCAGCCAAGCAAACGACCCCCTGTTAAGACCCTGCTCTGCCCACCCCCTAATATGCTTATACCGAAACACCACCAGCTAAACACCAACACCGAACAAGCTAAACACGACCTTGCACTAATTGCTATTAGTATCATTAACGCTGCCGGTACAAACTGACTCATGTAACCTTTAGTTGTTGCTCGAACGGAAAATAACAATCCGAGCGGGAAAAAAGAAGTAACTGAAGATATATTTATTTTTTCTCTGAGCGTGTCGACATTGTTGAATATATCGTCCAATCAGTATAGCGAAACGAGGAATTAGTAGCGGGAAACACAGACGAGATCTACCCTTTTATACGGGACGTTGTAAAAGAAATCTTATTTGAATTTTGAAGACGAATTAAAAAAGAAAATTAATTCTGCAGTAATTTAAACAGACAGGGCTTCGAGACGATTTTCGGGGTTCGGCGCGGCTTAATTAAATGCATTGGGGTTGAAAGTCGACGTTTATTCTTTTACCTATTTTGGTCTACCTGTACGTAAGTCGATCAATCAGAATTTGTAAGTGGACTTGATCCGTTACTTTTGCGCTAATTAGTGCTGAGAGAAGATCTTCGATTATGGACTTTTAAATGTAATAAAAGAGCTCAGATTTATTAGCAATTAAGTACTTCCATTGAGTTAAATATGTGTGTAAGTGTAAGTAAGGGAAACTAAAATTTAAAGTTTCTTACTTTTGAAAGTATATATAACGAGAGTAGGCTTGGTAAGTTCGGTCTCAAAAAACCCTATTAATAAAAATAATAGTGAACAAAATACTGTGGGAAAATCGATCAAAATTGGTTCAAAATAAAATCCACATAATCTCTAATTTAAATTTTAGGCAAGCCATGTAGTAGATAATAATATCACACTAATATTATAAATGCGAAAGTTTGTATGGATGTATGTATGGATAGATGGATGGATGTTACTTCTTCACGCCAAAACTACTGAACGGGGCTGAAATTTTGCATACATATAATTCTAGGCCTGGAATAAAACATAGGCTACTTTTTATCTCATAAATCAGTTCCCATGGGATAGAAATCACCTTTAAGCGTTTCCATAAAAACAACGCGTGTGAAGCGGCGGGCAGCAGTTAGTAGATAATAATTTTTACTCTACATACATTAGTATCTAGCAAGTATAGGTGTCCGAGACACAATCCTAAACGTAGCGCATTTCAAAACTGCAATGTTAGGTCTGGTTTTAATAAAAGAATTAAATTGAATCCAACCAGATAGTGCCAATCTCTGAACAGATTATCTAAAACATTCTTACAGCTCTATTTTTATCTCAACAGCACGATCCCATTGTCACGGACAGTTAATGAAAGAATTAGCTTTCATTACTACTGATACGATTCCTTAAAGGGATTCCCGAATGAAGATCAAGTGCCCTTGTAACCTTTCCGATGGCCAGGATTTCTCTGAGATAGGTTTTTAGACACCCTCAAATAATTCCGAAGCTACGTCATTCAAGCTCGCATTTTGTCGTTTTTATAATGACTCCAAGTAAGTAGGTATTTACATATTTTTAAAAAAATTAGAATAGAATATACTTTATTGCACAAAAGTTGTACATAGGCGAACATAATGCTAAATAGCATTCTCTACCTGCTAACCTTTGGGTAGTGTGAACAACAATTTAGTAGGTAGTGCTAGAGAATAGAAAATTAAGTAAGTTACTTACGTACCGTTTTTGAAAATTGACAACGTATTTTTTAACATACTTCAAAAAAAGGAGGTTCTCAATTCAGCTGTGAGTTTTATTATTGTAGACAAAAATTATGGAATATTGTCAATTTTCAAAATTATCATCACATTCACCCAATCCTAGATTGAATTGTAAGTGCCTTTTCACACGTTACGGTCACCGGGTAGCCGGTGCTGGGTATCCTGCGGCGAATTGGGTGCAAATTATACCGGGACGTGTAAAAGCTATCTAACACACTTTGCTGCCGACTACCCGGCACCGGCTATCCGGAAACCGGGACAGGCGTTTCTTTATTGGCCGACCCGGCCCGGCACCGATACCGACACCGACATCGGTGAACACATAATTATATGAAATTGTATGGCACACTGTGGCTGGCTGTATGGCCCGGCCTGACACCGACATGCTGGCGACGGCGCTGACATGTCAGCAAGTCTCCCACTTGTGTCAGGCTAACATCGTACGTATGTGTAGTACCTACGCAAGCTTTTAGGTAGGCGTGCGTGCGAAATCTGTGTGGAATTACAAAGCCGTCGTGTCGTGTCGGTCAAATGATGAATGTAGCTGTCGGTGCAGTGTCGTTGAGTATAAGCCCCGCAAGTTGATATTGCGATTGGTGGCCATCTTGGTGACGTAGTCGACGTCGCACCGTCAGTACCGTTCGCAAGGTCAGCCCGCGCTTACGTGCTTACGCGCATCGAGTACTTGTTATAGCTTTTTGTTTTTGTTATCCTGTTTAATTGTTATTTTTGAGTTTTGTTACCTGTTACCCGTTAAAATGAGTAAGAAATTAATTAACAGTCGTGCTCGTGGAATGATAATTAAAGTGGACAATTATTTTTTAAAAGAGAAAGAAGACTCTAAGTTAGTTATCCAAAATATAAACTGTGCCTTAAAAAGTGCTTCGAACACTACTGAGGATATTTTAATGTCGAAGCAACTAGTAATAGACATTTTGAATATTTTGCAAAATTCTACCAAAGTCACGGAACGTGTGGCCTGGTTTAAATACAAATATCCCATAACCCTAGCTTATTTACTTTTTATTACATTTTTTTGCTATCTGTACTTTTTTGCGACGGATGACGTCACGCAGCTGTTATTGTGACAAGGTTCCATCGCAATATCAACTTGCGGGCCTTATACTGTCGGTGTCGGTATCGGTGCCGGGCCGGACCGGAAGAAACGCCCGACGTATGAAAAGGCACTAACTGTTACATAGAACACAGTTGCGTAGAGTAGACTCTCCTTAGCGATTTTGGTTGTCCTGTTTTACTTTCTACAAAATATTCTTTTTTGGGACTAAAGACTTTTTTATTATTTATATCTAAATAAAGGAACTTTGTCGCTTAGCGACCACATCGCCCTATAGATTAGATACTTAGGACAGTTACATTCCTGTATTTTCTATTTTGGAAATGAATCATCGCGTAAGTTTAAAAACTCCTCTTTCAATGATATCGTGACATCGAATTTATCTAATAAATAAAACGAAATCAGATCTGACAAGGCGTTAATGGGTAGCTCAATGCAATTTTATCTACCCCTGTGAAACATAACTGAGTTACTTTTGCTTGTGTTCACTGCAACCAAAAATATCCTTGACGCCCTTGAATTGAGGTGCCTGCGTATACCATAAGATAAAAGCCACTAAGGCGCTTATCAGGGGAGGCCTGCGTCCAGCAGTGGACCAATATAGGCTGTTGAAGTTGAGGTATACTCTTAAATTGTAAAATAGTCTTTAAGATTGCCCAGCAAACCACAACGAAAAAATTGGTAGGTACTCTAAGTAAAGTAAGTATTTGAGTATTTTTTAAAAATACGATAACTTAGCCAGATTATTTATTTTATGCAATATGAATTAGAAAAAGAATTATTAACGTTTATTTCTGTGGGCTTACAAAACAGCGACTTACAACAGTAAAATTTTAAACCCTAAGATTTACTAACATAAAAAGTATAAACCTAGAATATTAAAACATACATACAATTAGGAAATAGAAGCAATTAAGCAGAGTCAAATAATTCAGATTTCAATGATTCTTACTCAGAGTCTGACTTACGTCCATGTTTAGTCCAAAAGACGCGACCCCTAAAATGTTTATCGAAATACATCAACTAGCATAAAAGAATTGAAAATGCTCTAGTATCGATTTCACAAGACGTCCATTACGAAATGCACCCTACGCAACATGAAACTACCAATATAAAGTGAAAATTGGATTTACAACTTACAATTGGAGAAGCGCTTCCATCAAAAGCGACCCTGCGACATGTTTACCGAAATACACTTTCGAGCACTTTCCATTTTATATTCTATCTACGAAAATCTTGAAAAAAATTTCGTATCAAATAAAATGTAAGAATATCAAAATATTGCTATTTTGTAGAGCAGATCTACGAAAGCAGTATCTACGGGCACACTCCTAGAAATCATTATGAACAGAAATTAATATATTTTTTTTATAAATTTACAAGGCTAGGCGTAGAAGTCGCACAAGTAGCAGGGTGTCCCAAGAAACTTACATCAAAAGTTTAGTTAGTTGTAACAAAATCTGATAAAGATTATCAATAAAGAATTCTATAAACATAGAACAAGTAACAAAGTCTACTTTGTTACTTGTTCTATGTTTTTTTCTACGTTTTTTTCTAATCCAAACCAAAAATCAAGTTAGTTGTAACAAAGTCTGTTATAGAAACTCAATAAAGAATTCTATAAACATATAACAAGTAACAGTGTAAAAAAAAATCTAATCCAAATCTATCTACCTATCTACTGATGCTTGGGTTTGGATTAGCAGAGCTTGAAGTTCAATAGCATCAAAACAAGCATACAGTAATGCAATTTACAAAGCAACCAATCACGAGGCACAGCCACATTGTTGTGCACGCGCCGTCAAAGAGCAAAGGAAACGGGGCCTTAATAATTAATTGGTGCTTAAACGCGCTGACGTCTTGAACCCCTGAGGGGGGTACTAACAGCTCTTAGTACACGCACAGAAGAAATGATAGTACTATACAACAGTTTCACTATGGTCAAAACTTATGTGAACATAATGCTTGAATGTATAGAACACACATTTTTTGGGACTGAGAAACCAAATTAAAAGGTAGGCTCTGGTAAAATTTTAAAGAGACGAAAGTGTAAACCTGAATGATTAAACTCAAATACAAACTATTACTCTGTCATCACAGTCTGATATCAAAATGGATTTACATGTTGATATCGGACTATGAATGTATTCAAACAGTTTGAGTCTTATATCAAACCAATAAAGCACATTAGTGTCCAAAGCTACATTCTAGTGAAACAGGCTAAGTTCATATGGAGATG
The DNA here is from genome assembly GCA_963564075.1 of Eupithecia subfuscata. NCBI lineage: Eukaryota > Metazoa > Arthropoda > Insecta > Lepidoptera > Geometridae > Eupithecia > Eupithecia subfuscata. The sequence continues at coordinate 10,867,170 of OY751109.1, read as the reverse complement.
GCTTTCAGCTTTTGAATTGCGAATAGCGCATTATCCAAACTAAAATCTAAATCTGTATGTGGGCTTATATAGAACTGACGCGTCGAAAGCGTAGATCTAAATCAAACCAATAAAGCACATTAGTGTCCAAAGCTACATTCTAGTGAAACAGGCTAAGTTCATATGGAGATGGCTTTCAGCTTTTGAATTGCGAATAGCGCATTATCCAAACTAAAATCTAAATCTGTATGTGGGCTTATATAGAAGCGTAGATCTAGTTTTACTGGTTACTATACGAGCGGACTATTAAAAAGTAGTAGTACCTACCGATGCATAATAAAGTAATAACACTGAGGTCAAATATTCTACTTTTGAATGACCCACAGACATCATCGTTATATGTCTGTGGAATAACTATTGTTATCAAAGGAATAAAAAACTGTATGTAGAAAGAAGACAAGTGAAAAATTACTTACAACCAAACTTTCAAGCAGTTGAATTAAAACAAAAACCTTTTGGTTTAAAATATCATCAAGTTAATGGAACAAAATGTCGTTATGTCCAATTATTAAAATCCAAAATTGAAGATTGAGTCCCATCAATCAAGTAAAAGGTATGATTACATCAGTGATAGCTAAATGAATACGGTGCTCGATTTAATTGAAAGTTAGTCATGAGATTGGGATCTATGGGGTTAGGGCTTAATTTGACAAAATTTGATTCATATTACAACCCAAAAAATATTAAAACATGTGGCGTAACTGAATTCGGTAAGGTAGGGTAAATTTTAATTGAAATAGGTTATAGTTTTGTTTTCTTGAAAGAATGACGCAAAGAACAATTCACTCGTAAAACCGATCTGTGTTAAATTTATTCACATTGTAGCGAATTCAAAATTGCCAACTCAGGATTTTTATCAGAACTGATAATTTGAAATTGTAAGCTTCGTTGGCTCATTACAAATTGCCAGCAAAATGATGAGCCAGGAGCAAAAGTAACATTTCGTTTGGGTAACAATACCCCAACACACGCGATGTCATCATAAAACTAACAATTAACTCCAGTTTGTTTAATGCCTACTAGGCGTGTTTGTCTTCAAAGGAGATGTCACGAATGTTTTAATGACCCTCTACATTAGGTGTCGCTTTTACAGCCCACTTTACAAACAAATAAAAGGTATCTGTGACAAAAAACGAACTTCAAATTACGTAAGACCTCGTATTATTAGCTTCTCCCAATATTATTTAAGCCTCGCCAATATAGCTGTAATACCGTCGGCTTATTGCAAGAAGTCATTAGTCGCAAGAAGTCACTAACTGCGTTAGATATACCATTGAGTTCGTCTCGATGAGCTCTACATTTTGGTAAAACTCACAAATTTGTAGCTCTTCAAACTTAGAAGTTATGGCTTGGTTATAAAGTCAATAACTGCATTTTTGGTATATCTGGTTTCATAAAATTCATTAACTTACATTAATAAATTTTAACAAAAGAAAAAAAACACAATTGCCACTCTTATTTTCATACGAAACTCATTTATGTGACTTAACAACATTTTGAAAGTGCTTTTACGTTCACAAACGTTTGAATAAGTTTTGCTTTAATTCATTATTTGCACCTTAACCAGTTTTGTCGTATCGTATTTTTTGGAAAAAAAAATACTAACGTTTTTAAATGACTTCTATCAAAACGAGTAACGTCTACACTGAGTTTTTTATTTTTTAAGATTTCATTTTTTACACTTAATTACTTTTTTCGAAACATAATTAATGGTAAATGAATACTATTCGCATTAAATGACTTCTTTCAGAACAAGTAACGATTATAGGTACCATCACTATTGGATTGGTAAAATTAATTATAGGTCATTGACAAGTTTTTGCAAAAATATTATGTTAAACTTAATACAAGACTAAAATCGCTTGAATGAAGTATTGTTTTATTAGTGATTTTTGTTATTGTAAAAATAACAGGTAAATGTAAGGTAATGACTTTTGCACACATACATTTACGTGTTGCTATGCTACTTATGAGACCGCGTGCCGTGTGTCCGGAGTCGCGGAAGCGGGGCAGAGGGGTATTTTGTTCGGGGCCGCTCGCGCCTCTGCCGCGCCGCGTAGTAGTTCGTTCTTTCCGGCCCTTGTGGGGGCACAGAGCGGGGCATCGAGGCTTGGCCTCTTTACCCCGGCATCAACTCGAGGGGTGACGACTCCTCGGTCCTTGGATTTCGCTAAAAATGCTTTTATTTAGCTTGTTAATCATTTTATTTTTTTATTAACATATTTGCATGTTTTTTTCTTATTTTTTGTTTGGTTTGGGTTAATTTTTTTTAAATTAACCCACGGTCTATCCGGGGGGTTCTGCGGGGTGAGGTCCTAGGGAAGGGGCCTCCACGGGCGGTCATCATCTGGGGGCCGGGGTTGGTGAGGCGCTATTTAGTGAAGGTGGGCTTGGTGGCCGTTGTCGGCGCGGTCGTACATTCGACGACTGTGCTGTACGACAAACTCGTCTATGGATTGGATCTGCGGGTCGCGGGCGATGACATCGTTCCTGACGTATTGGCTCGCGCCAGTGTAGATCCTCAGAGCCACGTTTTGCAGCCCCTGGAGCCGGTCCCTATTCGTCTGGGAGACTAGTGAGTACCAGGCCGGCGCTGCATATGTGAGTCGGGATCGGACTTAGCCTTTGTAGACCCACACTTTGGTCCTCAGAGGCAGGCGAGATCCCAGGACGGGTCGGAGAAAGGTTGGGCGACGCGCGCTTGTTGTAGTGCGCTGTCAACCTTCGGCTGCATCCGCAACGACCTGTCGATCCCGAAGCCGAGATACCGGATGTGCGGGCTCCATGCCACGTTCTGGCCCCGAAGTGTCAGCTGCGGTGGGTGGCCGATGCGGCGGGAAACAAACAGCGCAGCCGTCTTTCCCACATTGACGGCCATGCGCCATTTGTCCAGCCAGGGCGGCAGGATGTTCAGCAGCCGCTGCATCCTGCGGGCTGCGATGGTGGGGCTGGTAGAAGACGCAAAGAAGGCGCTGTCGTCCGCGAACAGCGCTAGCGACACATCTCTCTCCCCGGGGCGTAGGTGGCCCTCCAGGGTGGGATGTCGTCGGTATAGAACGCGTATAACGCTGGCGACAGGCTGCTACCCTACGGTACACCAGCAGAGATGGATCGAGTGGAGGATGTGGCACCATCAACTGCGACGAAGAACCGCTGGTTGTCGAGGAAGGATGCCACAATCCTGATGAGAGCTGGTGGAGTTGGGTTTTGCAGGAGCTTGTACAAAACGCCGGGGTGCCCAATACGGTCGAAGGCCTTTTTTACGTCCAGAAAGACCCGGACAGTGCAGCGCCTGGCGTTGTGCTCGACTGCAAGGTGGTGCAGCACTCTGGTGAGCTGCAGCGTGGTAGAGTGGCCACTCCTGAAGCCGAATTGCTTCGGGCGCGGCTCGATAGTTGGAGCCAGGCGCCCCAGGAGCAGGCGTTTCAGGAGCTTGCCCACTATTAGTAGTAGAGTAATGGGGCGGTAGTTGGCCGGGAGGCGGTGATCGTTGCCGGGCTTGGGTAGCACGATGACCCGTCCGGTCTTCCAGGATTCCGGGAAGTGGCCCGTCCGGAGGATCCCGTTGAAGAGCCGGGCGAGCGCGGTGACTCCACGGCGAGGCAACTGTTGGGGACTCCGTCATAGCCTGGCGCCGTCTGGGTAGACGGAGGACGGCCTTCCGCACCTCGGCAGGGGAGATGAAGTACTCCCCGTCTAGGGGCGGTGTTGGGCCAGACAGGAAGTCCCTCACTGTGACCTCGACCTGGTGGTGGTGGTTTAGGGTTTCAAAGGTGGCGTCGGCTGCAACGGGGTGAGGCGAGAACTGCTCCGCGAGGTGCTCGGCCAGAATTTCGGCACGGTCGGCGGGAGCAAAGCGCCGGACCCCATCTCGGTCCAGCAGCGGGTAAGTTGTTGCCGGCTGCCGCGTGAGCGCCCTATTCATTGATTCTATGATTCGCCCTATTCGATGATTCAGTCCCAGGTCTCACGCCAAATCTGTACTGCGGCCGAGAGCTCGGCAGATATCGGGTTGAGTCGCGTCTTCAATGTATCAATGACCTTAGGCAAACACAGCTCCATATTTCAATGTGAATGCGCAGCTATAACCCAGGCAGCCACAGATGTGCTAAGAAGGGATATAGATAACCAGTGCGTTTGTATCCTGACTGACAGTGCTGCTACACTCAGGGCCCTGGCAGGACACAGCTGCAACTCCAAGATCGTGTACGAATGCCACTTGGCACTTGAGAGGATTTCCTGCAGAAACAGGATAACCCTTCAATGGATTAAGGGGCATAGCGGATCACTTGGTAACGTCGCCGCCGATGAGTTGGCACGGAAAGGTTCGGAGACACCGATAATAGGCCCACCTCCGCTCCTTCCCCTACCATTCTCCCAAATCCGAACATGGATAAGGCTGAAAACTAGAGAAAAACATAACGAATGATGGACGCACCTACTAGAGTGCCGCCAGGCAAGAGCAGCACTATCAGCTGCATCACCAAGGCTAACTAAGCGCCTACTGAACCTGACCAGAATGGACCTACGCGTCCTACCTAGTGGGGACACTCACAGGACATGGCCCACTAAATAAACATCTCTTCACCATCGTAGCAACAGACAGCACTCTCTGCAGGGGATGTCTTAGTGACGAATAATCAGCTGCCCACGTAGTTCTGGAATGCGAGGGAGTAACAGCGCAACGACACGAAATCCTCGACCACCCGAGGTCGCTCCGCGAAGTGTGTGAAGATCCCAGGAAGATTCTGCGCTTCTGGACGGAGTTAGGCTGGTTACACTAGCAAACAAAACACGCACAATGGACCAAACCTTGTCTAAGTGCGGAAAATAGAGTACACAATACAATACAATACAATAGAGTCGCGTCTTCAGTCGCGGGCAGCGGGAGCGCGCCCACTCGCGCTGGAGTTCGCGTTTCCTCTCTATTACCCTCTTAATGTGTTGGGGGAGGTCTTTGCGCTGGCCTTGGCGCCTGGTGATGGGTATGGAAGCGGCCGCCTCAGCCTCGAAGATGCGCGCCATCAGCGCTGAGGCCTCGGATTCCACTTCTGTAGGCGTCTGGAGAGGTCCGACGTCCACGGACTCGAGTGCCTAGGCGTACGCGTCCTCACGTCCTGGGGCCGGGTCCGCGGCCAGGTCGAGCGTTAAGAGGAGGGTAGATAGGATAAGAAGGTTTTCAGGTAAAGCTCAAAGTCTGTTACTTAATATTTTCTAATCTAAATACAGTTTACTTAATCGTTTCCAACCTATTTATGTGTCTATAACTCTTTGCTGGCTAGCAGAATTATTTTCTAAAAGCTTAGAACGTGTTTTTGACTGATTCATGTGCCATTATTACTAATTTTAGTTATTTTATTAAGTGTTTTCGACAAATAAGGTAATTTGTTTAGCTTTTAGTAATAAAAGATGTTATTTTATGATTATTTTGTCTTTTAATACTCCAAAGAGGCCACTAATAACTTCGTTGCAGAAATACTTAACTCCAGTTTAGTCAAAACTTTTTATAGCAAGAAGTCATTATCTTTACATTTTTAGCTTTTAAAAAAATTGCAGTGGTTGAATTTGTACTGATTTCAGTTAATTATAAAATAATTACATATCTCTATATATTGGCGTTTAAATTATATTGATAACTGTCGTAGTTTTGATGATATGGGCTCTTAAAGTTTTAAAAACTTTAAACTGCTTTTGCCAAACTTTTGGATTTGTCGGTTAATGACTTCTTGCAATAAGCCGACGATACAGTCGAAATTTTCAACGAATGGAAGCAAAGCGGGCGGATGATAAAACCCCGTCACTAATTAAATGGGCCCGAGACGTCCTATTCTTAATAGATTTGTCGCTAATTTGAAGTAATTTCGCCAAGCTCTTCTTTAATATCAAACGTCGAATTAATTTGGAGTATTTCAACTGAATTTCTGAATTCCGCGGAAGAACTGTCGGCGTATTAAATTTTGCTACTTGGTGGAGTTGTGTGGAGGTGGAATCGGTCCATAGATTAGATCCGACATCAGGAGCGAAGTAGTTGCAATTCATCATTATTATTCCGGACAATTTATCAAGCGGTTGGCTCGGCTCCCGACCGGATCGCACATTCTAACGAGATGGTGAATTTTCACCGAATAATTTGCGAACCGACGAATCACGTATTGGAATCGGAAATGAGCTCTGAATTGAGATAGAAAGCCCGATCATGGACGGATAAAAGGAGCTTTAAAGAAGGCGTTGTTTAAATTCTCATGTAAAATAATAGGAAAGTTCCGCCAACACTGACCGGTCGATTTAGAATCACATACTTATCGTTAACGTTACACGCAAATACAAAATACATTGACGAAATTGCATACCAATTTAAATCGAATAATTCCAATACAACATTTTAAAACTTTCTATCATCATTCTAAAGCTTTCATCGAGTTGGTAAGAAACGATTAGATCGTTGTCATATTAAGAAAAGCAGTTCTTCTCGATCCGGTAGGGGCTAAATGCGCCGCGGGAAGGACTCGAAAACGACACGGAAGTAAGTATTCGTAATATAATGCGAACAACCCATACTAAACACTCAGTAAAATCTCACGTCTTGCTGAATAGGTATAGGTTTCTCTCCACTACGTCAAAAACTACTAAACCATAAAAACTACGCAACCCGCAAGAAATCACTCTGCCTTACAGAATATGGTATAGCAAGTTACGTTAAACTTAGCATGACATTTCGTTACGAGGGCTTGCAGAGGGTCGATACGATTACCAAGCTTATTACAGCGACTTTATCATATTTCAATTTACGATCATCACCCGGAGTTATCGAGTAGAAAAATCGGAGGGCAAGTATAAATCAGAAATGAGAAGGCTCATTAGCGAACTGAAAATATATTTGCTGGGATCGGTTTTAATGTGAGGAAAGAAATAATGAGCTTGATAAATGATATACTTTGAAGAATAGATAGCGAATACTACTAGAATCAGCCCTAGTGATAGTAGAGAGACAATTCTCCCACCGAACTGCGATCCCTAACTCGCATGCACATCGTGGGGATTATGGGTATTACCCCTATGAGATAAAAGCCAACAAGGCGCTTATCAGTCGGAGGCCTGCGTCCAGCAGTGGACCAATACAGGCTGTTGATAGTAGAGGCCAAAGATGACAATCGAGCATATTGGAGAGTTTAAGGTGAACGGTTATTTTGTTTTTCTAGATATCAAAAAAACTATATTTTACACACTGAGCATATAAAACAATATGAACAAGAAGATAAAATCACAGATTCATTCAACAAAAAATAAAAAAATGTAAAATGAAATATCATAAGCTCCAGAACTTGGCCGCCGACATTACATAGGAATTTTAAGCTAAAGCGTTAGATAAAGTCGGACAAGAAAATGCTTGGTCGGAGGGAATAAGAAAACGGTCCTAGTTGTTAAGTCTTGCACAGTTTCCGTCGCTATCTCTTGGATAAGGGGCCTAATCACCAGTCGTCGTGTCTGTATCGGGTCCGGAGAAGCGCGAGTATCCCCCAGGGTATGCTTTTGGGACCAGTTTTCTTTTTTGGTTTACATTACAGCGTAAGTGTGCCGAATTCTTTTGTTGCGCGCTCACTTTTTGCACAGATTTGTGCGATTTGTATTGTGTTTACTTGTAGGACTGCTTTAAGGTGTCGATGTACTCTACCCACGAGTATTTTATGTACTTATTTGGTAAATCAATCAAGGAATTTTATTGGTTCTTTAATTTGAGTGGAATAAAATTATATAAAACGCCGTAGATCTATCGTATGTTTATCAAGTAATACTTATTTTTAGATACCAATGTATACACATTCTAATTGGACCTGTTTGTATTTTTTTTGAGTATAAAACAAAGATCCTTATACCGAATTACATATTTAAATTCACAAACACTTAAAATAAAACAGATCGCAAAAACTAAATTCCAGGAAACCAATTATTTAAGTTCGAGTAAGCGATATTTCACAAAAAGTGAAGAAAGCGCAAAGCTATTAATAAAGAGACTTTACAAAGTTATGGAAACTTGTTCAACGAACGGCGTTCCGGGTCGCGGTTGAACAAACTTGTAGTTGGTAACTATTTGTAATATGAATTTATTATAATGTTAACACTGAGTTTACTGCAAATGCCTTCGAGGTAATTTACGCGTGCTTTTTAGTTTGTTTCGAATATCGATTCCATCATTTCGTGCATTGATTTTGTTTAATATGTTTAATAAAAAATATCTATGTAGTGTATTGTATTAAGTATATCAGTTATCTAGTACCCATAACACAAGCTCTGCTTAGCTTGGGGCTAGATGATGTTGTGATGTTCAACATTATTTATTTATAATTTATTTATTGATTTATTTTCATAATTTTTAATCTTTTTTAGAAGTTATTATGAGGATTACGGCTTCAATTCAGATGTCGCCAAAACTAAACTAAACTAATTTGTCACAAAAACCAAACTTAACTAAATTGCTGTGAGCTGTGTGGTGCCGGTTTAGAATTTGCACCACCCGAACTCTTCCCGCGGATGTCGTAAGAGCCTAAGGGATATCCACCGGGGACGGCAGCAGCGCCCCCTGCAGAACAATTCTAACACCAAACTACGATCCCCAACCCGCATGCCCAGCAAGGGGATTATGGACATTACCCCCCATGCGATAAAAGCCAATAGGGCGCTTATCCACCAATACAGGCTGTTGAGGTTGAGGAAACTAAATTGACATTACTCATAATGATGCCATGTTCATTCTCTAATTGACACCATCTTGAACTTTAAAAACTCGATTGTTTTCTTACAATACCTTCAGGTGTTTCAGATAGTAACTTGGCCCAAGCCAAGCCAAGGAACTCGGTAGTGGCTAGCTAATGGCAACAAAATTTACTCCAAACTCATCAAACTTAATAAGTACAGAGCTTGTGTGAAAAGTATTTAGTTCTAGCCTTTGCTCAACAACCATATTAATTTATCGTTTTATAGGTACCAATAAAATATGACGCACTATATCTGACGAACAGTATAAAAGGGGCAAGAGTTCCCGACATATGGGTGACATCTTTGTTAGAATGGCTCTTTTCACCCCATATTGGGTGCGACAAAATCGATTCCCAATTCGATATGACCCTCTTATAGCAGTTATTTGATTGAGACGCATATTGGAAATAGCGCGGAAATAATGGACTGCCTGTTAGCAATTTATAACTAACTCATTGACTAGATTGACTAGCTATACACTAGCCAAACTGGATGTAGAATGTTTGGTTATAGGAAGGTAATAGGAAATGGTGATAGGTAACCAAATTAACAGATTATTAGACTTATAAGAAAAACATTTTCATTAACAAAGAAAATTATAATCAAAGAATAGAAACAAATTAAAGCTTGTATTTAAAATTAAATATAATTAAAATATAAATAACTAGCTGCGCCCCGCGGCTTCGCCCCCGTGGAAATTTATGTTTCCAACTTTCTTAATTTTTTCTTTCATAAGAACCTTCTCCTGACAATAACAAACACAACAAAGAAAGAATTAGCGAAATCGGTCCAGCCGTTCACGCGTGATGCCGTGACAACGCGAAACGGGTTTCATTTTTATATATAAGAAAGAAGATGCTGGACAATCAACACAGCATCATCTAGCCCCAAGCTAAGCAGAGCTTGTGTTATGGGTACTAGATGACTGATATATACTTAATACAATACACTACACAGATAGATATTTTTTTAATATACATAGAAATACCCAGAAAACCCGGAAAAAATATTTTCAGATCGTACAATTATTTGTCCCAAGACGGGAGCAAACCCGCAACCTCCTGCGTCGCAGGCGGACCTACTCCCACCGCGCCACATTAGTCGTTAAAAATTTAAACAGTTGAGCTAACTGCAGACTGTTGCAAACAATCTAGAGGTAGCTCAACTGATCCATACCAATACGAGTAGGTATTACTGGTAAGTATACAATTATGTTATTTAAAGCACATGCGCTATAGCGAATGTGCTTATAAAATAATTGTAAACTGCAGTGTGTTTGCGCCTTTACAATTATTTTATTTAAATAAAATAATTGTAAAGGCGCAAACACACTGCAGTTTTGCTCCGATTTCCGGTTCCACGAGCAGAATCTCCGCTATTACATTACCTCATTAGACGCGCGGCGGTGCACTCTTCTCGCCAAATAAATTCTACTTCAAATTCTACCAACTTTTTACTTTTCGGGAAGAATGGTAGGAACTGTTTCAAGATATTGGGGCCCGAAAGCATTGGTGCATATAGTTAAAGTAATATGTTTTTTTATTTTCTTTATCCTACTAATATCACACTTTACACTAATATTATAAATGCGAAAGTTTGGATGGATGGATAGATGGATGGATAGATGGATGGACTCTTCACGCCAAAACTACTGAACTGATCGGGCTGAAATTTTGCATTCAGGTAATTCTAACCCTCGAATCAAACATAGGCTACTTTTTATCCCATAAATCAGTTCCCGTGGGAAAAAATAACCTCAAAACGTTTCCATAGAAACAACGCCTGCGAAGCCGCGGGCATAAACTTGTATATTATAAAATGCGAAAGTTTGGATGGATGGATGGATGTTTGTTACCTCTTCACGCCTAAACTACTGAACGGACCAAGCTGAAATTTTGCATACAGGTAAGTCTAATCCTGGAATCAAACATAGGCGACTTTTTATCCCATAAATCACTTTTCATGTGATAGATATATCGATAAAACGTGTCCATAGAAACGATGCGTACGAAGCCGTGGGCAGAAACTACTGCTGTATGAAGGTCTTAAGTAACGAATGAAATACGTCCATTGCTAAACATACAAATTCCTTTCCCAAAACCCTTGGCTTTACCAACTTACCAGGTCCAGTTAGTAATTTGAAAACGAATCTTTGTTTCTTTTTCACAACCTAATCCCTAAGTTCCCATACAAAAAAAACTTTTAAAGGCGTCCTTAGCCTGTCGAGTTCTGTATTAAATAGTTTATGCTCGCGGTTTCGCACGCGTTGTTTCTATGAAAACTTTTTAAGGTGATTTCTATCCCATTGGAACTGATTTATGGGATAAAAAGTAGCCTATGTTTGATTCCACGCTTAGAGCTACACCGATGCAAAATTTTAGCTCAATTTGTTAAGTAGTGTACAATCTTAGAGTCTTCAAATCCAGGGTAAATAAGTTCCATCTGGGAAAGCGTGCTTTACATACATTTCCAAGGAAAGAACGCGTGCGAAGCCGCGGGCTGAAGCTAGTGTTAAATAAAGAACTAAAAAAAATCATACAATCCCTAAGTTCCCACACAGTTTACCCATAAGCCCTAACCTATTGAAACACTTAATCCCTTAATAACAATTCCAGTCACAATATGTTTCAGAAACTCCCCTTTAAACACGACGAAACATCTTAATCATTACGCATCATAAAATTTTTAAGTGATTACAAGGGGTGATTGCGTGGACAAGAATTGATTTAAAAAGTCCATCTTCTAAGTACCTGAATGTAGTTTACGAGGGTGCATCGATAAATGACATTAGATTTTTATTGTACTCTATTTTATCACTGTGCAATTATGTTTATTAATTTGAAACGAACGTTTGAAAGAAGAGGGGGGTAAAATGTTTGATAAGTTCGTTTTTATGGGTAACTAGCTTCTGGCCGTGGTTTCGCACGCGTATTTTATGATAATACTAGTTGACCTGGCGAACTTCGTACCGCTCTCGCCTTTTAAACCTTCATATTTTTATATTGTGAAAAAAAATAATTGTGAATCTAAACCATTCCCAGATCCCCTTGATCACACACAAAAAATTTCATCAAAATCGGTCCAGTCGTTTGAGAGAAGTTCAGTGACATACACACTCAAAGAAGAATTATATATAGTAAGATTATATCTAAGTTAGGCTATGTTCTAAATGTAAGTTAGGCTATGTTCTAAATGTACGCCAAATTTCATCTTGATCTGTTCAGTGGTTTTGGAGATCTAAGGTAACAAAAACCACATTTCACAAACTTACGGCTTATTAATATTAGTAGGATATTGTGAAGAGCTATATAGTCGTAAGATTTTCATAGAATAGAAAAGAATATAAAAAAGGCAATAATTATTCCATAGAAAAATCTGATGCATCGTTGTTTTGTTCTAATTTGCATAAGCCAAAGTTTTATGTTATTGAATACCAACTTTAGCGAAAACGAATAAAGCCCCATAGTATCTTTCTGAAAAATCTATCATACTATAAAAAATATATTATGATAAACTTAATATTGAAAATTGTTTGTTTTATATAAAATATGTTATTTTATAGGCTTAACAGTTATTAGGGTATCCTTTCAAGTATATAAACTTAAGAGTAGATCCTAGTTGTAATTTGTAGTTTTTGTTTTTCGTCGTGTTCGTGTCTTTGCTGTAAAATAAAAAATTATAAGAAATACTATAAAAACTATATGGTGATATACTTAAAATTGAAAATTGTTTGTAAAATATGTTACTTTACATGCTTAACAGTTGTTATGGCATCCTTTTAATTAATCCTTAAAAGTAAATACTAGTTATAATTTAGTAGTTTCAGTTTTTTGTCGTCTTTGCGATTAAAAATTCCTTTTTTTAACGGAATTTTTAATCGCAAAGACGATTTAAGATTTAAAATTCCTTTGGGAAAACTTCCTCTTATATACAAAATTCTCGTGTCACAATGTTCGTTCCCGTACTCATCCGAAACGGCTTGACCGATTCTCATGAAATTTTGTGAGCATATTGAGTAGGTCTGATAATCGGCCAACATCTATTTTTCATACCCCTAAGTGATAACTTTAAATTTCCACGCGGGCGTAGCCGCGGGCCGCAGCTATTTTTTAAATAAAAAAAGGAATTTTACAATAAAAAATAAACGACAAATAAAGTGTAAAATTTCCATAGCAGAATGCGACATCGCATAAGTTAATAGTAGCGGCCACGGCAACGGGAACAGATAATGAAATTGTGTACGAGAGCGCAACGAGCCAGAGCGTGTCTCGGGCAAAAATCCACTTAACAAATTGCTGCTGATTCGTAGGGTTCCGGATTGTTGCCTGCTTTTACCGTGCCGTCAATTATTCCACGTGTTATTGATACACGGATGTTATGGCTTTTACAATCGATTATTGTTTTGTACCTTGTTGATGTTTTTAGGGCTGCTGATACCCGCTAAATACAATCGTGAGTGGTAGAGATTTGACTATTTACATTGTAAATGTCAAAAAACACGTCGACGTAGTTCTACGAAATACTATAATTGCCTATTTGAAATTGTTGGTTCATTAATGAAAAAATTGAGTGTAATACAGTTTGAGAAACTTCATGAAGTAATCATTTTTTTTAAGCCGTGGGCCACCCAGATCTTGATTCTATTTTTTGATACAACAGGTGCTTAAACTTTATCATCAAAAAATCGAAATCACGAATTCTATTATTTTTTTTTGCAAAAAACAAACAGTTGCAGCTAGAAATATTTTGTAATGCGTGATAGCAAGGCCAATTATTAACAGTTATTCCCAGATAAAATTAATTAAACCGTAGTGCTGCAATAATGTGAACAAAGGTATCATATTTCGTACTTAAAAAAAGAAAATTAAAAAATCGTAGACTGCTGCAGATTTAAAAAAGAATCTTCGGACACCCTGTACATTAAACAATACAGTAATATTGAACTTTTTGTCACGTTTTTATATTAAAAAACTTTGTGAAATTAATATTAATTATAAACTTAGATAGAAATAATAAGTAATACATACTTACAACATTTCAAAAAGCTTATTAACAAGCTCCAATCAATTACATGTGAGTACCTACCATATCAATTGTCTATCGTAAAAAATGCATCAGCAAAAACGCTAATTTAATTACGACAAAAGCTTGACTCAATAGAAGGTAAAAAGTACCAAGCCCAAATAAAAATAATACGACGCATGCATAAAATGATTAAACTGTTAAAACGGTATCATTTCGTAGGCAGCAACAGTGCATAAAAAAGTTTAAAAAAAAACAAATTGCGAAAAACACGACAGTAATGAATTCGGTGCGGGGCGTTTTCGCACGCAATTGCACAATTTCAATTATCGTATTAGTTGGACAATCGAGCGGTGTAAAATGAACGGTGTATTCATAGCCGTAGAGTTTATATTGCAGTGAATAAAAGCGCGTTGATGGGCGAGGTGGCATATCCTTGATGGATTAATAGCTGGCTATATTTGCGACAATGATTACGCACCAAGCTTTTCCTTCTACATGTGCTCGTAGGCAGACGCAATTCGCCGAAAGGGTAATTATTATTATCGTAATAAATAGCTTTTTCAACACAGTTGCTCATAAAGTGGCTCTATGGTCACCGCAATTAGGCACAGAATGACACCCATAATCAAACTGTGACTTTTTCATTGCTATAACTCACTAGTGAGTTATAGATTTTTATTTAAATTTAGAGTTGAGTTGCTTTGTTCTTAAAAAAGTTTTTATTCAAAAAAAAAGATCGTGTTCAATAGAACAAAATAAATAATCTATTTGTTTCTCTAAATAAACTTTTTATCTATTAAATAAAATGAGTTTTTATTGTTATTTTATTCACAAGTGTGTTGAAAAACGTCGTATGATACACGTGTGTATTGATGATTACCGTCCTCGGCTCTCTTAAGTCAATGGCGCCTCGGCGGTAATCACCAATGTTACACACTAGTACCATAATGTACTATTTGACAGCCTGTCAACAGTTAACTATTTCATGCCATTCGGCAACTGATCACTCTACCAGAAGTTTCGGAACATCAACGTTTCGAAAACCAATTTACTGGCCATCAGAATATCGCCAACAAAAAATAAATCAGAATTCTAAATTTGAAATTTCACACACCAGTTGCTAATAAAGGGCTTCACGTTCGTTTACAGCAAACGATCGAAAAAAATCACAAGTTATGCGGTCAGGGAAATTTCGAACGATCAACTTTACGCCCCGTGGAAATGCAAAGGAGAGCTCACAAAGGCTAACGTAGATTTTTTTTTGTTTTCAAAGGTAGGAAAAAATTTGAATCGAGCGAATTACAAAACCGACGCGCGACGTTTGTGTTGTTAGGGCTGTCACTAATATTGGCTAAAATAATAAGTAGATATCATTTTATCAAAAATTTAAAGTTCAGTTAAATTAAAATAAAATAATCTAAAATAGAAACTGTTCAACTCTTGAATAAAATTTCTGGATGATTTTTCCACCAATAATATAATTATTATTTAGGTCCCTGTCCCTAATCCTACTCTTAAAACCTTGATAGCTTATTTATTTTATTGTTATGCTCAAAATGATAAAATTATTAGATGCACAAGTTATTTCTTTTGAAAATATCCACACGAAAGCAACATAAACTACGACATAAAAATCTCTGAATTCCTCCCTCAACCCTACATTTCAAATATCGAACGACGACGTACCGAACGGGAGACGCCTATCTCTATTGAATTCCCGAAAAAGGACGAAAAATAAAAAGCAGTAGGTTGGTACCGCCCGCGAGTTCCTATCAATAGTGCTCTGATCACAAAATATAAGGCAACCAGAAACCTCACTTTAAACTTACACAGGTTTACTACCATACTATCTAATCGAAATATTATTGACATTTTTTTTCCCGGTTATTACAATTTAATCAGCAATTAAGTGACGCTTTATGGCAGACTTCTTTTGAAAATCATCATCACCCGTTAAATCATCAATTAACGGGTCTCCCCGACAGAGACGTGGCAAATATAATTATGTTGTCAAATTACACAGGCCGCCACCGCGGGCCATGCCTCTCTGGAAGCCCTTTCATAATTACTAAGAACTTGCGAACATTTCAGAATTCTGGATCTGTCTGTATTCACTTATTGTCCCGCGTTAATTATTTCAGCCGAGCTTTAACTGATAGTAGAGGTCCTACAGTCAGTGATACCGATTTAATTGTTAGTGAGCCTACTGAATGTCATAGCTATTTTGTGATAGTTTTCGCTATTCAAATACTGATATTTGTCAGCCTGATTAGCCGGCTCTCCCGCCTAAATTGTTTGAATATCGAATCTGGATGAAAAGCACAGCGTGACGTCAGGGTAATTTACGCCTGTTGTTTTTTTTCCTGTGATCTGATTGATTGCTGTCAAAATATGTGGTGAGGGATCGCTAATTCATCAATATTTTGTATGAATACAATCTACAATCAAGAACTTTTAACAACTGTTAGATTATGGTCTAACCTTACATTTACCTTTATTTCATTAATTTTCAGCCGTTCCTGTACTCTTGCTGGGCAAACAAAAAATTAAATAAGCTGTAATTTTGCCCGACAATATTATAAAAGTATCAAAGTCTGGAATCGCAACAAAAACACAATACAAAACGGAAACTGGAAAGTTTTGAGCGAATGCATTTGGTGAAAGTTTTCAGATTGCCGTCATTGCCGTCTGATGAATCGCGGCAAATAGAACAATGCGATATTAACGGAGTTGCCGCGTCTATTGTTTTATAACTCTGTGTTCGATAAACTTTTCAGTTTGTTTATTTGTATTTCGAATTTTATTTGTCCGGTTATGAACGGGTTGAATTTATAACTAGTTTTGAACCTAGAACTTTTTGTAACTCCGTAAGGAGAGAATAATATTCGCCTTGTTTATCTTAGTACAATTTCAGATCTATCTCTTCACATATGTAGGTAGCTATAGATTGTAAGTAGCAGGTAGGTATGTAAAAAAAATTAGCTGGAGTCAGCATTCATCATTATAACATCGTAAATACTAAAACTTAGCACTCACCGATCAATAATAACAGGATCAGATGGGGTTTCATTCCGGTTGCCGCAGCTCTTCTTATCACAACACCGACTGGAAAACATAAATTGTATCAAACTTTGACAAAATTAAATTCTTACATACATATGTATTTTTAAATAGAAATTTTATTGTTCTAAATTTCTACAATTCAGTAGGTTTGTTGCAAAGTTAGCAATAGATTCATCATAACATACCTCGCCCCTACCTGCAAGAGATAAAACTACTTAAAGGGATACCTATCGGGGGAGAAAAATCAATATATTGCTAGTAAATGTACCTCGCTGGGGCTCGAGATGCGTGTCTATCATAGCAGGAACGATTTACAGCGTTACTCCCGTGTATATCATAGAGTTATGGGAATGTCTATGAGATGTTTATGTCTATGTCGTTTTGTGGGTAGACTTTCAAAATATTTTAAGAGACCTGAATGCCATTAGGTACTAAGTTTGTATTTTAATTTCTTTTTCGGTATCTGCCCGAAAGATACGAAGCTAGTAGGTTCAAACCTATGCTAAGATTGAAAATTAGAAAATAAATTGTGAGTTTTCTTGGCTACTTTATTGGAATGTTATGAACCGAATGGCTTTAATACATCGAATGTGGGTAGTCCCATGCAAAAATTGACTAATTATAAACGATGTCCATTTCCATTAAGGACCTACTTTTATTTTTTTGGTAGCACTTTTAAACTACTATTCAATAGCTTCGCACATGATGACAAGAAAAAAAAGCCAGTTTAAAAACCCTAAGGAGAAAAATAAAGTCGTATCCACACTAATCAACCGCTACGGCAGCGCACCCTCTTCTTGGCGCAAAGGGCAAAGACATTGAAAGGACACGCTCCCAAGAGACCCCTCCCCTGAAGACGAAGGAGCAGGACAGGTAACAAGGAAACGAGATAGTGATATCGACTAAGGTGGAATAAAATTTTAATTGCTCTTGCTGAGTTGCTGATGCGGGATTGTGTGATAGATCTAGCTAAGTTTTTGAGCAGGTCTTCAAGTCGAACTATTTCAGAGTGTCGTAGGTTGTAGTTATTATTAACCGACTTTAAAAATTCACAAAAGGAGTTCTTATGGCTGTATGTATTTTTTGTTTTTAAGTAGGTATGTTCGTCGATTATGGACCGATTATGAAAATTCCTTTGCTATTGTATAGAAAATGATTCCGAATTGGTCCCATAAAATTGTTATTGCCTTTACAAAACGTATCAATGAATAATTGATTATGGAATTTAAAGGGACATATTATTTTAATCTGCATTTTTTATTACATACGTAGAAGGGAGTTAGTGAAAAAAGACTTTTTACTAACTCAAAAAACAAACTGTTAAGTACGTCTTTTAGGTTCAATAAGAATAAATTATTTTAATAAACTCTTTTGCTATGGTATAGATATGCTATGATTCCGAATTGATCCCATAAAAATGTTATTGCCTTTACAAAACGTATCAATAAATAATTGATTTTGGAATTCAAAAAGGACATATTATTTTAATCTGCATTTTTTATTACATACGTAGAAGGGAGTTAGTGAAAAAAGACTTTTTACTAACTCAACAAACAAACTGTTATGTCTTTTAGGTTCAATAAGAATAAATTATTTTTGTGACAAGACTGCTAAATTATTTAGAGTCTCACAAGTCTCACAAGCGTCAGCGTCTTGGGGACGCTTCCGGCTGGTTGAGCTACCTGGAGACTATTTGCAACAGACTGCAGTTAGCTCATTTATTTCAATTGTAAATACTAGTATAATTTTCTTTGTGAAAAAGGCCTTTACTATTAAATATATATTCAAAGAGCAAAATTGAATTTCTCAGGCTTATTTTACGAAAAACTATACAATATCTTCCATCTCTTGTTGGCAGCACTACGCACACAAGCAAGCACCGACTAAACACACATCCGAGACGAGACGACTCGGCGTTTACGAGCGGAAAAACCACCCCAAACAAATGGTTAAATTAATAAGGACATTCACTTCTGCCTGCGTTTTGTTGTTTTAAAGTTACAAGGGCGCGTTTGACTTTATGAATCGTACTTGAGAACGTGTTTAGGTAGCAACAAAAGTTTATGTAGACTGTCACATTTGAATTTATTGAAATTGTGGCGTAGAAAAGCAAGAAGTTTAAAAAAAGTATCTGAGCGTCTGTTCGAAGCAACGCGTGACTCGAGAGCTGGGGAGTATCTGGCGTAGTGCATCAGCATTGCCATACAGCAGGGTAATGCAGCCAGCGTCTTGGGGACGCGACGATTGGTATTGATATGGATCAGTTGAGCTACCTGTGCCTGTCTGCAACAGTCTGCAGGTAGCTCAATTGTTTCAAATGTAAATACTTACGAGTTGTAATTTATTTATATTATTTGATTGTAATTTTCTGTGTGAATAAAGTTGTTTGTTTCTCAAAAAAAAAAACGATGTTTTTCATTAAATAATAATAATAATGCTGTGTGAATTGTCCAGCATTATTATTATTATTATTATTATTATAAATACTTGAGTTATTTTTTTTTTAACTTTTGCGAATTGATAACATATTTAATGATTTTTTATCGTAAATGTAAGGGAAAAATATCTTAAAGGACCTACGCGATAGATAAATGATCATTTACCTATCGCGACTTACTTATACTTGATAAATGATCTATACTAATATATAAAGAGGAAAGATCTGATTGTTTGTTTGTTTGTATAGAATAGGCTCTGAAACTGTTGGACCGATTTGAAAAATTCTTTCACCGTTAGGAAGCTTACTTTTCAAGGAGTGACATAGGCTATATTTTATCCCCGATTTCGCAACGGGAACGACGCGGGTGAAACTGTGAGGCGATCGTCTACTTAATTATAAATAATTAATTTTATCGTTTGACCAAGAAGTCAAATACTTTTACTGAACATGCGACGTTGACCGGTCAACCTCTCGCAAGATGAGTTGACGATATCGTCCGGGTTGCAGGGCATTGGTGAATGCGAGAAGCACAGAACAGAAAATATAAATAAATAATGATGGACAATTCACACAGCATTATCTAGCCCCAAGCTAAGCAGAGCTTGTGTTATGGGTACTAGATAACTGATTAACATAATACAATATACTACATAGATAGATTTTTTTTTATTAAACATAGAAAAACATCCAGAACCCCTGAACATATATCTGAAGATTGTACAAACATTTGTCCCGAGGCGGGAATCGAACCTGCAACCTCCTGCGTCGCAGGTGGACTTTCGCTCGCTGCGCCACAGCGGTTATCGGTGAACAGATAAATAAATAAATAATAAATAAATAATGCTGGACAATTCACACAGCATTATCTAGCCCCAAGGTAAGCAGAGCTTGTGTTATGGGTACTAGATAACTGATATACATAATAATATACGAGTACATAGATAGATATTTTTTATTATATAGAAAACGACCAGAACACCCTGAAAAAATATCTGCAGATCGTACAAATATTTGTCCCGAGGCGGGAATCGAACCCGCAACCTCCTGCGTCGCAGGCGGACCTTCGCCCACCGCGCCACAAAGGTCGTCAGATGTAGAGGAGAACAGTTAAAGATAAAAGTTGATGGACAGATTCAACATTTCTTAGTAAGATATTAACAAAGAGTAATTGGTATCAATTCAGGTGGTGCTAAAACTAAATTAAACTAATTTGAGAGCACTGAAAGTATTCTTTTTTATTTCGTTTGGAGCCTTTTTAGTGCTATCAAATTAGTTTAGTTAAGTTTTGGCGATATTTCAATTGACACCATTATCTAAAGGAGTTTTTGAAAATTATTAATGTTCAGCTATTAATCTACGTTATGGCACCCCTATCAATCACCGTCTATGGTAGTTCTATGGTAAATAATAAAACTAATTCATAATATTGGTTATAGAAGTGCCAGGTTACAGCACTTCTTTACAAGAAAAATGACTTGCACATTATTATGTCACCTTTTGTGTCTCATATTTTTATGATTTATCGTTCAGATGTATTTCCGAGAAATCAAACAAGAATTTGAAATACCACATAAATATCGATCATTATTGGCTTTGGGTATGGTAACTTACCTACTTTCTAAATGTACTACGTAGGAAATCATAGGAAAAGTACATAAATAAAAAAAAAGGTAGCACTCCGGGAGTGCCGGCAGAAGTGAAAACTTCAATATAAAATAAAAGATAAAGAAGTTTTCACTTCAATTCGCGCAAGCGCCCTGTGCCGCCTAAACAGAGCAGCACACTCAGGCACGGTAGAAAGAGTGGGAGATACTAGTTCCTCTCCCTTCCCCTCGATCTTACGCTTTTTCGATCAGCATCACGTGACCCTGACGCGAGTTTGAAAGTTTTTACCCATACAAAAAAAGTGCTCAGCGCCGCTAAAGAAGTTTTCACTTCAAAAATGCTAGACAACCCACGCAGCATCGACATTTAGCCTCAACCTAAGCAAGGCTTGTGTTATGGATATTAGATAACTGATATACTTAATACATAGATGTATTTTTTATTATACATAGAAAATACCCATGACACCCGGAACAAATATTTGCAGATCGTACAAACATTTGTGTCAAGGCGGGAATCGGACCCGCATCCTCCTGTGTCGCAGGCGGACCTTCGCCCTCCGCGCCACAGAGGTCGTCATACATCGTCAGGAATGACAAAAAATACAGATTTAAGTATTTTGAGCGGTTTCTATAAATTTAACATAAAAAAATCTAACAACAAAATAATTTAATAAACTCCAAATTATTTCACAAAAAATGGTTGCAACCAATTAATACAAATCAATGGCAATTTGAACATAGTAACAGTGTACTTTACCAAGGTGTTGACTTTACGACAGCTCGAGCAAAAGTGGGATTGAGACAGCGAGTGCGGTGCTTTTATAGAAATGCTCCCGTCATAAACTTCAAAATAATGTTTCCCGCTGATTGTATATTACCTGCACATAACCTCATGGGTCAACAAAACTCTGCACATCTCTGGGTTCTTGTCCTGTCCTTCGTATACGATGGGCTGAAACAAAACATTTTATCAAGCAAAGAAACAACTTTTTATAGGCACTGTTGCAAAGGAGCGCGAATTGATGATATCAGTGACGGTTTAAATCTTTTATTTAAAGTTTCTTCAATTATTTGAACATGCCACTCTTAGAGAAGGTTGTGAAGGTTTTGAGAACTCTTAGGGGATGTTGACACATGACACCTTGTTAAAATGGCGCCTTCCCATCTCGCAACCTTCCCATCTCGCAACCTTCCCATCTCGCAACCTTCCCATCTCGCAACCTTCTCATCTCGTAACCATGTTTATAATGAGTGATACAATCAGCTCGAATTACATCATAAAATTACGTACCTAGTTAAATGTAGTCTAGAACGTTCTATAAGTTGGACCTCATTATCGGAATCAACCTTGGACCGCTTAAAGAAGTCTAGTCAAAGGACAACGAACCAAGCCATGTTTAGTCTACGTTGTGTTTTGTCTGAAACTTTATGTTCTTTAATAATTCTATGTGAACTTCTGGGAGAGAGATTTCTTCGTCTATTTATTTGGTCGATAGCACTGCAGCATAATCTATACTAATATTATAAAGAGGAAAGATTTGTATTTTTGTATGTTTGTTACGAATAAACTCGAAAACTACTGGACCGATTTCAAAACATTTTTCACCATTAGAATGCTACATTATTCCTGAGTAACATAGGCTATATTTATTTCTTGAAAAAATTTGGGATCCCTACTAAAACTTAAATAATGTAACCCAAGGTGTAAAAAAATTTG
Organism: Eupithecia subfuscata; assembly: GCA_963564075.1. Classification (NCBI taxonomy): domain Eukaryota; kingdom Metazoa; phylum Arthropoda; class Insecta; order Lepidoptera; family Geometridae; genus Eupithecia; species Eupithecia subfuscata. The sequence goes on along the minus strand of OY751109.1, from coordinate 10,844,525 downwards.
CCATCAAATGTCTATCAGCGCATGCGCTGCGGAAACTATTGATGATAGAACGAAAAAATGTTCTACAATATTAAAGACTATATAAATATCTACAAAAAACACAACGATACCATGTGTCCAACTATTGTAGTTATGTCAGTATAACTATTTTTTACTTTTTAAAAGTTGATAGAAATACTGACCAAAGTCTGACCATGTTATCCATACCTCTGTATTAATCCTTATCCAAATAAATCATTTCATAATTAAGACTGTTTCAATACCTGTAGATTACTTTTTGAATTATTCAAATCGGGCAATCCATTAAAAAGATATTACGAATTTAAAAATATCAATCTAAACAAAATACTATTAGATAAATAAATGACGCCGCACCCGGGCAACGCAGAGGGAGGTAAGTAAAAATAATAATAATTAATGTCCTCCTAGCCGAATTTCGACCACGGCGGGAAATCTCATCGGAGACTAGCCAGATGCGCAGGACATATTATAGTGCACAAGTGTGTGCGCTGGTGTGTGGTGCCGGCTCAGAATTTGCACAACCCCAACTCTTCCCGCGGGTGTCGTACGTAAGAGGCGACTAAGGGATATCCACCGGGGGCGGGCACGACCGGGGAGAGGTCAAACGCAGGACCAACGGCTTAATGTGCTTTCTGAAGCACGCCCCCTGCCTCGGAAAGCACGTTAAGACATCTAACACCGCCAATTTCCTTACTCCGGGCTGCTACAGTGAATATTTCTTGCTAGAAAATACCCATTAACACAAATCTTGGGCCGACCCGGGATTTGAACCCGGGACCACATTATCAGCGGTTGAACACACGACCGCTATACCAACGGGGCAGTCGGATAAAAGTATAAAATGTCCTGCCACAGAAATATTAGAAACCTACGTTTATCCCAAATTCTTTAAAAATTAATGTCTAGTAAATAATAAAAATAACTAATGCTGGACTTAGCCCTTAGCAGCGTTATAGGTACTAGATGAATGTTTTATACGTAATACATGTCATGTATAATACACATACATAATGTAGATCATGTGATGAATGGTACAGACACAATAGATACAAAACTCAATTCAAAGGCCGTAGATAGCAAATTCTAATTAAAAATCGGTAAGATAAGATAATGTTCCGTCTTCGTCAAGCCATTACGTAATTTTGTTAATTTATTCACCCTTCCCTGCATTTTATTATTGAGGCCGAAAACTAATTTACATTAAATATGCACTGACCTATTATAAAAATAAGAGATAATATTGAGATAAAATAACAGGGGATCGAAAATCTAAAAACGTAATCAGACACTTTACAATATTAATACTTAAGTACTACGATTTCATGCAGGTATGTTGTAGGCTAATGATCCAGTCATTAGTCCACAACATACCTGTTTAATTTGATTTATAATAGGAGTGAGATTGCCTGGAAGATGGGTCGGCCTTTAGTTTGGGATGCCACGTGTGTAGATACCCTAGCGCCTTCACATCTTGCAGGGACATCGGTAAGGGCCGGTTCTGCAGCAACATCAGCGGAGTCTCTTAAACGGCGAAAATACGCTAACCTTGACCGAGGTTACCTATTTGAGCCGTTTGGGGTTGAAACCCTTGGTCCTTGGGGTCCTGGGGCACACGCAATTTATATAGATCTTACCAAACTTCTTATAAAGTCCACAGGTGATCGGAATGCTGGTTTCTATTTCGGTCAACGAATTAGCATTGCCATTCAACGTGGCAATGCTGCTAGCATTCTGGGCACTCTGCCTTCTGGTGACGGCTTAGATTTTTAAGAAATAGATATACGCGTATATACTAGTTGTTATTGTTTCATTCTGTTAATGTAATTTTCTATGTGCTAAATAAAAATAATAATCAAGAAAATAAGAGTGAGTAAAGAACATAGTTTTTGCTAAAACTTTAATTAAAGAGACATCTGAGAAGTTCAACCCCTCAAACTTGTTAACCAAAATAAACTACCCAAACATTAGTTACATCAAACCGGCATTACACAAATCCCTAAGAACCAAAATAGATTTTTTCATCCTGACAAAATATTTAATTGAATATGAAATAGCTGGGTATTAGCGTCTTTTGTACGCGGGATTTGTGAGGATTTTGCTTTCGTGGGGCCCGTAATAGGTATTCAAGGGTCATAGGAAAGTACTTAAGTAAAGAATGACCCCTCTGTTGGGTAGAAATAGCTTGAGGGTCTAAATGGGTGTCAGGTGTTATTATAAATCTTTTAACCCTATACGTATAAAACTTACTGTTTGTCATTGTATTTTCTACGATCACTGATTTGAATAGTAGTCACACTAATATTATATATGCGAAGGTTTGGGTGGATGGATGTATAGATGGATGGATGTTTGTTACATCATCACACCAAAACTACTTAACACATTGAGCTGAAATTTTTCTATGCCTGGAATCAAACATAGGCATACTTTTTATCCCATAAATCAGTTCCCATGGGATAGAAATTACCTTTGAACGTTTCCGTAGAAATAATGCGTGCGAAGCCGCGGGCAGAAGCTAGTATTACATAAAACTTTTAAAACTGTCATGGTACTCAACATTAGAAATCGTTATTATTGGGATATTTACTTACTTACCATGATTTGTATTGTTTTGAGTTTTCCAATATTTCGGCACACGCGTTGTTAGAGAGTTAGTTTACTTTAGAGAAGTAATTTACTATTTATGGTCAACCAAATGTCTTCGATGATTTTTATTGTTGACATGGATAACCGAAACATGATCGGCAAAGACTTTTACCAATTACTTGTTTTACAACAGAAAACCAATTCCCAAAATAATTTTAAATCTTTAGCTTACATAACTTAAGGCCAAATAAGTCACCAACCAAACCACTTGTAGTAAGCGATGTATACCGTATTATCTAGGTATATTATTTCACTACCTATGTAATATAATGAAAGGAAACCTTTATTCAGTACGAGAAGTCCAATGTCCCTATCTTCGCCGAATAATAAGGAATCCATTCCGCAAACTAACTAGCACTATCTACTCGAGCCGGCTATCATTTTTCAAGTTCATTCCCCGGTCCCTTAGGATAGCCTGGAGCACTCCCCAATCCCCCAGTTCCCTGGATGGCCAATCTCCGTCAAGGGATTCAATCTCATGGGAATTGGGGGATTTTAAAAAAATCTGGTCAAGGCCCGGCGCGGTGATTCATTAATTTGATTCGCTAAGGACAGATAGTGTTTTTGTTGCTGTAATTAGTTAGGGTAAATTTGAGGGGTGGCATCAAATGCAAATTTTTACTCGTTCTGTAAAATGTCATATTTTTGATGGAGGGAAAAAATATGACAGACTAGCTTCTGCCCGCGGCTTCGCACGCGTTGTTTCTATGGAAACGCTTAAAGGTGATTTGTATCCCATGGGAACTGATTTATGGGATAAAAAGTAGCCTATGTTTTATTCCAGGCCTAGAATTATCTGTATACAAAATTTCAGCCCGATCTGTTCAGTAGTTTTGGCGTGAAGAGGTAACAAACATCCATCCATCTATACATCCATCCAAACTTTCGCATTTTATAATATTAGTGTGATGTGATTTTTTTTTTTTTATTTATTTATTTATTTATGTGGAAAACAAACAGCTTTTAAAAACTTAATTATGAAAAAAAAATTATGAAAACGTCAATTTGTTCAGTAAACTTGGCAGAGTTCTACATCCAACGTCTTCCCCAGTTCTAAAGCAAACTTTTCATAGCAGAATTCCAAGAATTTCAAGACAAAGAAGACATCGTCTTGAATTTACACACAAAAAATAAACAAAACAACACCGAGCTGGAACAAACAACGTTCGCGCGTGATTTACATGACCAGCATCGCAGAAATTGCACAATGTACTGTGATAGCCAAATGTGTCATATAACTTTCATTCTTATGCCCATTGAGTAAAGTAAAGATTAAACTGGCGACATGAAAAAGGATCGACTCTATTTACATTTTTAGGTTTACGAACCTTCAGCCTTTACGGGAAATGAAAGGGTACCCAAACTATTAAGTTAATGCCCTTGCTTGAATACCTAGCGACAGTCTCTTAAAACGGACGGATTTAAAAAAAATCTAGATTTCTGAATTCAAGCATTATTAATCATTTTGTTTCATATTTTTTAAAGAATTTTACTATTTTCTGCTACGAACGAAATCTTATCTTATGACCGGCTAAATCCTACTGTTGGGCAAAGGAGTCCTTTCGTCAAGAATTAAATACTTTATGTTCTTGTTTCCATCTAAACCAAGAAATAATATTATCTGCTATTCAAATACACCTTCCTCGTAATATTCTTGAATTCAATACAGTGCTATAAAACTTTTTAAATGTATTGCATTGCCAGCATTCAGTGGCAAGAAATTCAATGATTTATGTTGTACATTCACACCCGTGCGCGTCGCAAGACTTTACTGTAGGTATGTTGACTCTACATTTTACTGAGTGAAGTTTCTTTCGAATGCTTTTACAAAGGAAACTAACTTTTTTATTTCGTTCACAAAGTACATAATAATCATATACCATATCTTGAAGGTACTTATCATGAAACAAGTCACTGTTACAATAACCATCCGAAATCTAAGCTTAGGGACTTGAATAAGCATTATACTCACTCTCAACTTCTCAAGTCAAGTCTTTAAAAACTTTTTAAACGTCACGTCACACGAGATTATTTAGCATGTCCAATTTAGTTACCAAGTATAAATAATATTGTTGTATGTATAAGTGTATTAGTTTAGTTGAGCGTCGAGTATGTCCGTCGATTTTTTCGTCATTTAAAGACCGATTCGGATGATTCTTTTGCAGTTGTATAGAGAATAATTTTATTCCCGAAGGATAAGTATTTTTCCCGCAAAACCTTAAAAAAACAGTTTAAAACAAGGGAATTTGAAGAATAATCTACTTATCGCCCTTGAAGTTCTTTGCTAATGACACCATACCACCAACCACCACGTATGTGTGACAATGTAATCCGCAATAGACGCGATACAATACAATACAATACAAATGTTATTTATTTCGTTCACGAAGTAGGTACATTTATGTAATACAACGATAGATTATGTAGACACAACCCAAAAACCGCTATGTTGAGAAAGAGTGTAAGTAGTGTGCATGGCACCCATAATTTATATTATGATACCAAAGAGTTACAAAAAATTAAAGGTAAACTTATTTAGGACTAAATTTAAAAAACTCATACATATGTGAAAAATGTTATTATGATACTGACGAATTTCTAAATGATGTATTCTATGTTTATTTTTAAACTACATAGGTAAATAATTAACATTACTTGTTTAATTTTAGATCTGCATGCCATACTTCCATATTTTTTGCATACCGATATAAATTGATCAAACATGTTGTACCATCATAAACAACTGACCATCTTTGTTAACACGTGTTTTTGCAAATAAATTATCTTTATCTTTATTTTATCTTTACCAACCATTCTAGAAAAGCGGATAACAGGGCCTAAATAAGAAAAACCCGTGTAACCTAAAACCAAACTAATTCTAATCAGCTTCCGAAAGTCATTTTCCCAACAAAAACCCACCAAATTAATATGTTGTTTGAACATTGTTAAGTAAACATAATCATTGCGGCACGTGGCCCGCACACGTCATTTCCATTCAACTTTTAGTTGCTCTACAGGATTTAGACGAATCTCATTCGGAGTTGGTATCTTAAGAATAAAACTAAACAGAGGGTGATGCTGTTTTAGATATTGATATGATAGTGATTTAGTATGGGAACACAAATAAGCTGGTGATTAATGCTTGCAGTCTTTAAAATGGCTCTAAAGACGGCGGTAATTTTTTTTTTCCTGTTTTACAACTCAACAGGTTCAGCAGTTTATTAAATGTACAGGTTAGAGTAAACCAAGAAAATGGAGATTTTAAAATTTTGATTGTACTATTTATATTATTGGTAATAAAAAAAAATTACAGTGATCTAAAAGTACTGTGGTACAAGCCAAAATCAAGTTTAACAGTAAAATACTCGAAATATTGCAATAAGTGAAGTGCTCCCCATTCGTTGTGAATAGATGAAACCGTCAAAAAGCATGTCACAACGTCAGATACGAGGTAATTTTTTTAATCTCGCCGAAACAAGCGCTTCGTTTAGGGAGGTCAAGTTTCCGACATTTATATTTTGTCCGGTTATGGGTAGGTATTTTTCTTTAAAACTGTGTTCTGGGCTTTGCGTGGACGAAGCAGATTTTTATGATTGGCAAAAATTTTTTTCATTTTGATAATTCATTTTGTAAAAAGCTCTAAAATGGGGATATTCCTGGACGGTTGATTCCAAAAATGGGAATGCAATGAAAAAAGCTTATACCTATTTGCAAAAATATTTCTAAATCCTTGGAATATTTTTGCAAATACTAGTTTCCTTTTACCCAAAAAGCTGACTCAGACTACCTCACAAAAGCGTTTTAGGTGTTCACATGGCATTGAAAACTGATCATGAAACATTTTTGTCATTTGAAGCAAAATAATAAACATAGTGGAGTTTTTCTCATGACCAAAAAAGTTTAATAACCGACTATTTCCAAAAACCAAATCATACTACCAGTTTTACTTAGCATCTCTAGTTGCGTGTCAGGTTCGCATGCACCGTCCAACATTAGCTGATTGGCCGTGTGCTCAGCCTAACGTTTTAATACAATTAAATCGACCACAACTCTCTATTATCCGAACGCCATCTTTTCATCGCCATTTTTATACGAGCGTTTTGCGTGTCAAAGAAGTCAAGTATTTGTATCGTTATCTTGTTTAATAAGGACAAATCTGTCCTCGAATCTTAAGAGAAGAAAATCAAGATGAGACACACTGTAAGCAGTGTGTCTCATCTTGATTTGCTTCTCTTGAACGATTCCGAGCGCCCTTCGGCCGTCTACAGAACCGGAGTTTCAGAACTGGTTCCATACAAGGCTTTTTAAATAACTTGTACGAAACTGGTTCCGATCGTGGCTATTAATTTACTTGTATGGAACTGGTTCCGATCGTGGCTCTTAATGTGCTTGTATGGAACTTCTGGACCTAATTCACCGAAAAATGCTTGACATGATGGCCATGACTGTCTGTGCTGTGAGCGTGCGTAGCGAAAACTTAGTGTGGTCATCTCTAAGTTATCGCTACGCACATCTGTTGAAAAATAATGATACGGACGAAATCTGTATTGGAGCTCAGAAATTTGATGATAACTCTCAAGAAAAAAGGTGGTGGTTATTTCGTAAGCAATTTTGCTAGACAATGAAAGAAAAACAATTCTAAATTTTAAGTGTTTGATGACAATGATCGAAATCAAAAATAAATTACGGTAAAATTAAATATTTTCTCGATAGATCAATGGCTCATCTAAAATTTGTGGATTTTTTCACCGAGAAGAAATTTACAAATCCCTATAACCATTATCCGAGTATCTGCACCCCAGTTATATTTCCAACAACGCACATACAATTCCGTAATTCTAAGTTAACTACGTTCGGCCTAAGTTAATTATGTTCATGGCATAAATCTTTCGTAATTGGCCTCTTGTTACACAACACTAAGAGCCTGCGACGTGTTGAAATTATATATGTGAGGTGCGCAAAGTTTCATCATGTTTTCGTTAATTATGTTCTGCTTTGGAAAACCAATACATGTATCGGCACGGTTACTGAACCATCGAAAGTAAATTTTACGACCATAAATAAAGAGTAGGAGGTTTTGAGCGAGTGAAAAAATAATAGACTCCCGTGAGACGTGCCTATTCCCGACCTCTCCCTTGAAACGTTGCCTATAGCGTCTCACGAAATGTTTCACTTACAGAAAGTCATTTTCGCATTTCAAACACTTCTGTTGAATAATCATATCGTATCATATCTACATACCACGGTGTTTTGATAGCTCAGATGAAACTTTTCGTGAGACGCTGGGAATAGGCAACGTCTCACGGAAGCCGTTAGGAATAACCCATAGGTAGGTACGCAAGCTGAAGACAGGACGCTATAGCGCTCATTAGGGGAGTCCCATGTCCAGCAGTGGACTAACATAGGCTGATAATGATGAGGTACGCATAGCATAATATGCTATGCAAGTATGGGAAGTATTGAAATATTATGTCAATACTTCCGACCATAAGACAAAGTACGAGTACAGGACCTTCATTCTCGTCGATTGATTTATTTTTTCTGTTGGTCTATTACAATAAAATCCTTAAGTAGGTAGGTACCTCCTTATCTCGAGCTTTGTTTTTTTTTCATATTAATACTGAGTTAACTTAATAAAGCTTTTTTTTTTACTTTATTCGCGAAAAGCTCACGCGGTTTCGCTATTGTATGCAATTTGGAATCATTATAAAAAAAATTGGATTTTGGATTTTGAAATCATTATAAAAATAAAATAAAAATTGGTGAGTCACCACGGCGGAAAGGTTAATTCAGAAAGTAAACACTCAGTCTAGAGCAGACAAACAAAAATAAACATTCAATTTCAACACTATTAAGCGACAATGCACCTAAAGTACTTTCACACACCCTTATAAAGACGCTCCAACAATTTCTCTTCACCCCTTTGCTGTCGATCAAATCTTGAATTACTTGACACCACAAAGGAGATTTAAAACTAACGTGGAATGAAATTGTAACATGAGATAACGGTAATGATTGCGAAGCGCAATACAATTTTAGGACGCATTTAGACGGTTAGCCGGTTACCGCCAACTCTAGAAATAGTGTTATAGTGTTAAGTTTTCTTTTTGTAATTATTCACGATTTGTTGGCATCGTAAAGGTTATGTTGTTTTCGACTAAAGTGTTTCGTTTTTCAACGAAAGGATCGATAATTGAACATCGCTTAATCTCGAAACAGTGGTTGGCAGTAAATGGTTCTTGACGTCATATAAAGTCTTTCTAATACAGACTTACTATAACTGTTTGTTTATGCTGTCAAAGCTCTATTAAAAAGCGCTTAATTTGCAAATAGTTTGTATTTCCCTGTTTTGAGAGTCATCTAAACAGGCCAAACCATGTTTGATTTTTTTTTAAAAAGCAACATACCAAGAACACAAGCATTTACACTAACGCAGATTGATATAAAATATTTACTTTATTTGAAAACAAAACCACAATTTTTTTTTAGAACGACCAGCCATTGTTTGCAGTTTATCTAGAATCACAGACATAAATAGGCGACAACCTGCTTTCTACCCAAATGCGGGCACTGTGTAAGGGCGTGTGGATTAGGGTCTAATCGGACGCCGGCGATGACAATCTGCCGCGTGGCCGCCACGTGTGGCGCGGGCCTTACGCGTGAGACGGTGGAAGCAGTGTGCGCGCTTCATAAAACCGGTGGTCGGAATCTGCACGCCTACTTGTTAATTGAATGAATTACTAGTTGGCTTTAGGTTTTTGTAGTCAAATTGCTTTTTTTGCAATCATTTTGATCGCTCAATCATTTTGATCGCTAGTTTGGTAAATTATCCTGTGGTTGGTACATTATAGGAAATGAGCTTTCGTTAGCGGTTTCGGTTGAAGCTTTTTTATGAATTTAGTTCTAGGAACGCTATCGATTGGTATTGATATTTATCAGTTGAGCTAGCTCTAGGTTGTTTGCTACAGTCTGCAGTTAGTTCCTCTGTTGAACACTAGTTCCAATTGGTTCATATTCTTAAATGGTAATTTTTTTGTTAATTTCGAACCAGTTATTACCTAAGCTAGATAACGATTTCTGCATAAAATTTGATTTTCCGCATTCGGACTACTTTTAATGCGGAATAACTCATATTATCAATAGCTACAATTTTACTATGTGTGACGTTTTTAGTGATAAAACTTACCTGCTTTGTGACTGAATCTATGAGCCGTACAAAAATGTCCTGTTCTTGCCTGATACCTGTAACAAACAACATAATACAATTTGCGAATCTTTTTTTCAAAACGCTGACAGAGGAAAGTGGAAAAACACTTTGTAAGAAGAAGAAATGTCAAGGCCCTAGCTTTTTTTGTAACCCAGTTAACTGGTAACTCAGCGGTAAAACTATTCAGCCTAATAAAAAATTGGGTCAAGTAATTCATTCCATGTGTCTTAGATAACAAGTCGAAGCGACGCGTGACCCGAGAGCTGGTGAGTATCTGGCGCAACGCATCAGCGAGGCAATGCAGCCAGCGTCTTGGGGATGTTTCCGATTGGGATACCTGCGGTCTATTGAAATGAGTTTTGTTTTGATTCGTAGGTTTTTCTAATTTGGTTCCTTGAACCACTTTCTTCTAAAGTTGTGTAATTTTCTTGTAAATAAGCAAAAACTTGACTTTTGCTCTTACGCCGTTCCAAAAAGGTAGGTATACTCTGTAAATTTTTTTTCTATGAACACGAAATCCTATGCCTATCCTTTTCACAAAATGGCACGCATTGCGCCCTCTTATCTGTTTAATTGTAAATACCTACAAGTTCTAATTTGTCATCGACTCGTTGGATAACTTGTTATCTATCTTAACTAGAGACCTCCACGACGTAGCTGAAACTTAACTTTAAAAATAAAAAATCCCTGCACCCAAAACTCGTTCACATTTTCAAGTAAAAATATCTAACCCACCCAAACGAACAATGAAAATAATAGTACTAATTCTATCCAGCTAAAACGTTAACATTTACACATTGTAGTAATAAACTCGGAGCGTACCAAGCGGCATAGACTGCACAATTTGTTAACCTCTCCGAATGGTGCCGCTTGCTTCTTTCTCTTTTTACTGAATTCAAAGTATAGTGGCATGCTTTTTATATAAATTCAGGCAGTTAAAGAGAGAAATTTAGGAAAATCATTGTTTACTTTCAGATATTTTGAAAATTGATAAGGTTTCCTCATCGTTTACTTTCAGATATTTTGAAAATTGATAAGGTTTTTTAAATCAACATTTTTCTAACTGTTCTTTTTCGTCTCGTTTTACTGAATTCAAAGAATAGAAGCGGGCTTTTTTATATAAATTCAGTCCTATAAAGATAGAAATTTAGGGAAATCATGTTTATTTCTAAGTAAGATTTGACAAGGTTTTACAGGTAGAGTGCTTTTTTGTAAAATAGTGAATTGATTTCTTTCTACTTAGCTTCTAGAAATGTTGTCTTGTAAGGCACTAAAATTCAATATGCTTTCATCTAATGAAATAGCGGTAGTTTATGCATCGTATACGTATTCTATAGTAAAGCTCTCTGCTCATGAATCCAATACCGCTACCACATAGCACAATAACTTACATTCAATATGTGTTTAAGCTCGCTATCTTTAGATACATTTTACAGTGACAAAATTCGTCCCACAAGCTTTAAACGAGTGGTCCGCCATCTGTCTGTCATCTGATGCCGTCAATATAAACATCATCTAAATATTACGAGTTAAAGCCCATATTGGAACGAAGTTCCTTTTTAAATGTAGATTTTTAATTGTGCTGCAGCGGTGATTTCCAGGTGTGCGACAAGCTTTACTGAGCTCTCATACCACTGATATCATAGTCCAGTCTGGAGATATAGTAACTACAGTGCATTGTAAATATTGGACGCCTTCCAGGGTGGGTAATGGAGAATTGGCAGTAACTATTGACCTATAGAAACCTAAGATATTCTTGAAGATCTACCAACAAAATGTATCAGGTCCCGAATTTAATTAATAACAGAAGGATAGATATAAAACCCTGCTCAAGATTTTCACACATTAGTTTTGATTATATTAACTTTTCCGTCTCTTTGTTTAGACAAAAAGGTAAGTGCCAGTTCCCACCAATGCGAAGGAATTGAGCAGAGATGTGTAAAAACAACCAATAGAACGGTATTAAAATAACGTCACGTGACCATCACGTCATGTAAACGATTTTCTATTGGTAGATTTTTACATATTCGCACCGTAAGACTTGGGCCTAGAATCAATTGGGATTGGTCCCAATAGATACCTAGACCTGAATTTACGAAGAGCCCGAACCATGTCCCTTCACTTATACCTATAGCTACTCACTTGTATTGTGTCTCATTTGTGGCAATATCCATTGATGACAATAGACAATGGAGCTAATGGCAATATTTGCTGAGCTCCTGAGCTATCGGTCGCTGCATCTTGAGCGTTGCTCAGCGATTTATGCTCTTTGTTTCAATGGTATTGTGTGAACTTGGCTACTAACTGATCTTGGGAATCTTGTAACCCTAAATCTACAGATTTAGGGATGTGTTTTCCTATACTGCCTAGAATGTACAAACCCCTGCATATCAATTGAAAGGGGATTTTCTACGCAAAACGGTGTGAGTGTTTTTGTGTTTTGTGTAGGTATTTGTATTTATTTTTAGTCTCTGGTAAAAACTTACCGTTTGCATATAAAAGCTGCAGCCTGTATTGTATTCCGTTGTTCGTCTTTTGTCCTTCTGCTTCCTAAACAAAAGAAAAACAATTAAAAAGGTTTTTAAAATGTCGTCATTTAAATTAGAAACTTTCGGCTTTATAATATTAGAAGGAAGTAGGATTTACTATAAATAAATTTATTCACAAAGAAAATACTAGTATTTACAATTGAAACAATTGAGCTAACTGCCGACTGTTGCAAACAGTCTACAGATAGCTCAACTGATCCATATCAACACCAGTCGGAAGCGTCCCCAAGACGCTGGCTGCATTGCCACGCTGTATTTGTATTTGTATTTTTTAAATTAGTAATATCACGCCTAACGAAGATATTAGTAATTTTGGTTTGAAAAAAGACACTAATTTTACCTAAATTCATCACCATCAAGGGCCTTTAGGTACCTACGATCTACGAAGATTTCTGATTTTAATAACTTTATTTCTTTAGGCTTACAAAATAAGCACTTCGACAAGTCAAGTCTTAAACTTTAAATTATCGTCGAATAAGAAATACGGGTGTAGTCTCAGTAGTCCGGTTACGTTAAAATCAACCGGACTACTGAGTCGCTCGACGTATCAGTAGACCGGTTAAATTAAGCAAACGGACTACGGTTTTATTGTTTTTAAAGGATGGTTTAGGTAATGTCCGTATTTTGGCACGCATTAACTTCATTTAAACTACTGTTCGATTATGAGACCTAAAAATGAGTTTGATGAAATTTTGTTAACAAAAAACGTAGAGCCTTTTGTCCTGAAAAACAAAACCCCTTAAATTACTTATGAAGGTTACAAACCGCGCCGGCCAGCGTTCACACGTCTTGTTTGTCTGTATGTAAGTAAATTATTCAGATAGTAAACAACGCGGCGTTTTTATGCGGTGCGACCTTATTTTTGTTTGGGTATTTTTGGGCATTATAACCACACTGGATCCGGAAACCTATATTTCAATAATTTATAAATCCACTAGCTACTACCCAAGGCTTTGCACGCGCTTTTCGAGTAGCCTATGCAGACATAGGCTACTCGAGGGATCCCTAGGACAGATCCTAGGGATACCATTTAACTAATTGCCAAATTTCATTAAGATTCGTTCAGCCGTTCAGGCATGAAAAAGTAACAGACAGACAGACAGAGTTACTTCCGAATTAAAAATAATAGTATGGATACGATACTTCCATTATAGTATTATAAATGACTAGCTTCTGCCCGCGGCTTTCTATGGAAACGTTCAAAGGTAATTTCTATCCCATGGGAACTGATTTAAGTATGGGATAAAAAGTAGCCGATGTTTGATTCCAGGCTTAGAGCTACACCGATGCAATTTTAGCTAAATCTGTTCAGTAGTTTTGGTGTGAAGAAGTAACAAACATCCATCTATCTATCCATCCATCCATCACTCCATCCAAACTTTCGCATTTATAATATTAGTGTGATAAAGTATGAAAAGTGAAAAGACACGATACTTAATATTTTTTGTGTGCGTGTAAAACCGCGAGCAGAAGCTAGTTATAAATAAGTACTACTGACTTACGCTGAAGTTTTAGTATTATCAATGCTAAAACTTCAGCGTAAGTCAGTAGTGGTGTCGATTCTGTTTTTATAGAATTAGATAAAATTAGCTAAAATTAGGATTTAGGAATGACAAATAGACGAAAGCTATTCTATGTTTCAAAAATGAGACAGGTTTAAAATTAGGTTGACAGATCTAAAGCAACTCAACTTAGTTAAAATCATATTCTTTGCATTGCATTTTAGCTATGATTAGAAACGTCTACCTAATTTTAGCAGGCATTTAATTTGGTCGTGATTAAAATTTATTCAAGTGAAAAACGAGTTTGAAAAAGGCGAATTATGGATTTTGTGGTATTTTTAAGATCTGTAGACAGAATACCATAATTTTAGGTCAATCTAACTTAGAAAATTTAGAAATCGTAAAATTTAAGTTAGGAATACTAAAACAACAGAATCGACATCAATACCTACTTATTTTGCAAATTCTAGCTACAGAATAACTAGCTTCTCTAGACAAGGTACAAAAGTTGATCGAAGCATTTTTTCGGGCACTGACCTTACAGTGCGTCATCATCCATTATCATTATCATCCACCTATATTAGTCCACTGTTGTACATAGGCCTCCCCTAATGAGCGCCATAGCGCCCTGTCTTCAACTTGCCGCATCCAGCATCTGCCTGTAGTCTTTCGCAGATCGTCATCCCACCTGGCTGGAAGGAGTCCTACACTACGTTTGCCTAGTTGCGGTCTCCAGTGCGTAATGTAATGTAACACAGCGAGCGTCCGTGCAGTCGGTACGGGGAAAGAAGGCACAACGAGCAACGAGACAGATTTTTGACGTTTCGCGTTCGCTGCGAATGGTAAAGTACGCCCCGAACACCGACCAGTGTCATGGTCATTCATGATCCCAGCTTTCAAGTATAGGGTAGTCATGACAAAGCCAACTTTTCAATAAGCCACCATTACCGCCTTATCAAGCCCCGTCGAGATACGAATCGGGAATCGAACGGGCAACCATCAATCAGGATGTAGGAGACATGATTTCTATTGTGTCCAAAATATTCATTTGCATAATTCAGATTATTGTCAATGGTATTTTGTATGTTATTGTATTCATTTGCATAAGTATTATTGATTTAGATTAGAAGTTTGTTCAAAAATGTTTCCCTTTAACTTACAATAACTGCGTTTTACTTCCGCTATTGGATATCGGTGCACCACAGTGGGAACCGCAAGTAGACATTATTACCTACCTACTAGGTACATACATTTATTTACATTGTCATACAATCTATACTAATATTATAAAGAGGAAAGGTTTGATTTTTTGTTTGTTTGTTTGTTTGTATGAATTGAATAGGCTCCGAAACTACTGGACCGATTTGAAAAATTCTTTCACCGTTAGGAAGCTTACTTTTCAGGGAGTGACATAGGCTATATTTTATCCCGGAATTCCCACGGGAACGGGAACTACGCGGGTGAAACCGCGAGGCGATCGTCTAGTCTCTTAATATAAGCTGTATGTTTAATTTGTAAAACTATTGACTTGTCTGAAATAAAGAATTAATTTTCGACATTACTGTCAATAGTTTGCGGACATACAAGTCGGTAAGAACTTAAGATATTTCGTTGGTGTGTTGATACTGATTTATCCACCTTAAGTCCATCCATCATCAGTCCATCATGAAAATTTCAGGATTATGTGTCTTAACAACGACTACGTAGGGTGCAATTCACCTGATTTTTCGATCTCCACTGGCTACCCCGCTCGGTCGTACAGAGCCACTATGAAGTTAAAGAAATTGCTCTTGCGCAGGTTGCTAGTCACCATAGCTAATGATTATATCGGGTACCTATTTATCGCGTACCTTTTGTTTTATTTCCCCAGGAAATGGAGAAATAAAACAAAAGGTACGCGATAAATACCCGATATAATCATTAACTAAGTCACCGCATAGCATTAGGTCTCTTAACAACGACTATGCAAGGTTTTAATTTACCTGATCCTTCTCAATAAACCCGATGAAGGCAGCTCGCTCGATCTTCACTGGCTGCCCCGCTCGATCGTACAGAGCCACTGCGGAGTGAAAGAAGTTGCTCTTGCGCAGGTTGCTAGTAATCATAGCATTGAGTGTTTTTACAACGATTTTGAAAGGTTGAATTTACCTGATCCTTCTCAATAAGCTCGATGAAAGCAGTTCGCTCGATCTCCACTGGCTGCCCCGCTCGGCCGTACCAAGCCACTACGAAGTGAAAGAAATTGCTCTTGCGCAGGTTGCTAGTCACCATAGCATTGAGTGTTTTTACAACGATTTTGAAAGGTTGAATTTACCTGATCCTTTTCGATAAACCCGATGAAGGCAGTTCGCTCGATCTCCACTGGCTGCCCCGCTCGGTCGTACAGAGCCACCACGAAGTGGAAGAAGTTGCTCTTGCGCAGGTTGCTGGGAGGTTGCTTTTCGAAGTGAGCGCGGCCGACACCGACGCCGACACTGTAGGGGAAAATTTTGATAATAGAGTAAACTGTACTGGAAGTCGTTAAGTACTCACAGATTAAAAGAGAGAGTACTGGGTACTATCAAATATTATGTAGATAGAGTCAACGACCAAAATTACTGAACGTTAGGAATATTGCAAAATGGTGGTGTTTCTTCAAACCAGAAATAAATAAATAAATAATGCTAGATAATTCACATAGCATTATCTAGCCCTAATTTCCTAGTAGGATATTGATTTTCTCATCGATTTTTGAAGTTCCTTTACGCTCGTCCTCCTGTGCATTATCTGCCTACATTATGTATAGATTGGTGCATATATGGGTATGTTTTTAATGCATCTATCATGCTCATCTCATTCAACTTAATTATAATTATCCCTGGCTCTACTTAGGCGGGCCTTTTGCCTACTTTGTGTGAAATCAGTAAACAAATAACAGCTGGAAAAAACAAAACAGTTGTTCGTAGCAAAAAAGCACCCAGTAGACACCATAAATTAATTTCTTTCACAGTTACTTTAGCCCTGATTTGTCCCGACACATCCCTTACTGTTTATCTTTTGTTAGTAACCGCAAAATCGAAAACAATGACACAGATTATATAATCCTTCTAAAATTGATTTATTAGCCTTGAAAGACGGACAGAATCTGTTTGTAGTATATGTAAAAGTGTGCTTATCTGGAGGTTGGAGGCAGGTTTTATAAGATGTTTTAAATATTTGAGTATAATTTGGGTATTTGGGTACCTACGGTACCATAGCGCATAGAGCTATGTCAATTAGCTATATCTCGCATAGAGCATAGAGCAATACTCTAGTCTCCCAATGTCAGTATCCCAAAACAGAGAACTAGACAAGCAATCCAAACAAAAATTACAAATAGATTTCATTTCATTCTAAACTCAAAATGTGAAAACGATTATTGGCGTACCAAAATGAAGTGACGATACATTGATAATGCCACACACGATATCGACACATGTGGTCTGGTTCTATCGCTAACCCATATTACGAAGGGATAAAGGTGATTTTGTAACGGCAGATACAGCAATGAATATATCGATAGCCCACATTTCAAATGCGGGTGATTCGTCAAATCTTCGGTCTCATTCCTCACTGTTGTTCCATCAATGTTGCGTTTAGTGATGGACTCAAATATCATAAGTGCGAACGATTTGTTGACAAATAAAAATCTCGGTCTTTTTGTGATGTGGCTTTCCAGATCACAAATTTTTTTTGATGTGGCTTTCCACATCACAAAAAGACCTTCAAGATCAACTTAGGCTTGTTTTTTCATATTATCTTTGGCTATGTCAATCATTAGGTCACTATGAGCAGGTAACTCTGGCAGCTTTAAGCAACATTGGAAATAATGTACTGAAAATTAAGTTATTTCAATTTTATATACTAGTTCCAAATAATTTCTATTTTTTTATTGTAATTTTGGTTGTTAATAAATATTTATTTTCTTATACATTTTCAGTTAAGCCTTAATTCTGATTTAGTAAAACCGAAAGATAACACAAAAAACTTTCTAACAATGTGTATATTTTGTTTATCGAAAAAATCTTCCACTCGATACTTCCGATACCCGACACAACACTACAACATTACCCGCTACCGTATTACGCTATGGTCGCCCATTCATCTCTCGCGCTGCAGAATTTGCGTAAACAAATTGGTTTCGCGATTGCCATTTTATACTCTGCTACGCGACACTCCATTGTTTTATTTATCGCTACCAGTTTCGGCGGGAGAGTACGATTAGGTCGCGCTTTTTCCGCTCACAGATCGGTGCCGTTTTGTCAGATGTATACATGATTTTTCTTTGCACTGTTACGGGCATCAATCGTTTAAATGCTGATCCAGATAAAATGCACTGGAGTGTATAAAGATTGGAATATGTAAACGGACAGCAAATTGGTCCACACTAAAAAACTCCCAAAGTCCTCAAATTAAATAAAAAACTTTAAAGCTACAAGGTGCTTTACTTTTTGGGACTTCTATAAGCTCGCTTTCAGATTTAGGCAACAACACTAATGTAGCTATGGAATATACCACAAAGAAACCTAACGAGCATGACACGCTACTTAATAAATATTCATAAATTCTTTGAAAACGATACAGTAAGAGCTCATACACACGAGCGGCACGATGTCGACGGCAGATGCAACTTCAGCCGTCGACACCCGTCAACGGCAGCCGCCGACGCGTCGACGGCAGCCGTCGACCAAT
Source organism: Eupithecia subfuscata (assembly GCA_963564075.1). NCBI lineage: Eukaryota > Metazoa > Arthropoda > Insecta > Lepidoptera > Geometridae > Eupithecia > Eupithecia subfuscata. The sequence continues at coordinate 10,825,890 of OY751109.1, read as the reverse complement.
AGCGTCGCTTGCAGTTGTTTGTGTTTGTAGCGTGCCGCGTCCGCCATTTTGTCAGTGGACTGCACATAGTCCAGGAGTGCGCACGCGTCGCGGTTTTGTAAAATGAGCTCCAGTGAGAATATTGATGTGGAATTGCTGATTGTAGCAGTAAAGAAAAATGCTTGTATTTGGAATTATAAACTACAAGAGTACAGTAACAAAACAATTAAAAACAGAGCATGGGCGGCTGTGTGTGAAGATGTTGTGAGTGATTTCCAAAATAAATCCTTAATTGAAAAAAACGTCGACGGAGTAAAAGCAATAACAGTGTTTCTTCTTCGGAATTCATTTTGCAACTGGCTCCTGTACAAAGAGAGTCGACGATGGCTGCCGCAGAGCTTCGATGTTGACAAGTCAACGGCAGCCGTCGACGCGTCGGCGGCTGCCGTTGACGGGTGTCGACGGCTGAAGTTGCATCTGCCGTCGACATCGTGCCGCTCGTGTGTATGAGCTCTAATTAAAAAGAAACCCATCTACTTCTCAGAAGCGAAAATTTACCCGAAACTCAATTTATTAAAGCTTGAAACATAATTCGTTAAAACAGCGGCTAATCGGCGAGGCGCGGTGTTAATGGAAGATGATGATTTACCACTGGGTTAATAAATGACAGTGTCATCACGGGCTGACTGCTATTTGTCATCTAGCCCCTCTGATGATGAGGTGCTATTAAGTGTTAATCAAGCTGATTGAATTACTGAACTAGATTGAACAAGACATGGAATTAAACAGTTTACAGATCACGTGACTGATCCAGATGGCATAAAAAGTGAAAATGTACGCGGCATTCTAAAAAGAACAAGTGACTGTTTTGGGAAATTAGGATAAGACCATAGGGGTTCTGGGATCTTTATCAATGAAAGATAAATTTTAGAACAAAGGCATAACACAAGACAAGTTTTCTAGGTAACAAACTTACATAAAGCCGTCTGTCAGAATATAACGAGCTGAATGAACAACTGTATATCGATTTCGCAGCAAACATGCCATCTTTTAAAAAATACAAGTACCCTATTAATTAGCCACTAAAAAAATAAATAAAGGTCCCTGCCACTTGAGCCGTGCAAACACACTATTGCCCGAAACCAACGTCGACAGATGTCGGTTCGATAGGGCAGAGAGTAAACAATATGTATTAATTCGAAGCAAGCAATACGTCATACACCAAATGCTTGGAAATTTGTTTTGATAGGCTTCAATAATAGTAGGTATCTCATCACATCACACTAATATTATAAATGCGAAAGTTTGGATGGATGTATAGATGGATGGATGGATGTTTGTTACCTCTTTACGCCAAAACTACAGAATGAATCTTTCAGAACAAAATTTTGCATACAGGTAATTCTAACCCTGGAATCAAATATAGGCTATTTTTATCCCATAAATCAGTTCTCATGGGATAGATATCACCTTTAATCGTTTCCATAGAAAAAAAGCGTGCGAAGCCGCGGGCATCTACTAGTTTTCTTATAAGTCTCAAAATTACTTCGGATAGACTTTATACACACTAAGTCTATGTATGTAACTAATAACTATAATAATATGCACCCAGAAGCCTACAAGTATTAGGGTTTGATTTGTCTAAAAGTTTATTTTTAAACCTATAGAAATAAAAGTGATTGATTTCTGATATCTGTACATTGCATTGCAAGTTCCGGGTTACTAAAAGCGCTATAAAAATGTTCGTTCAACCTAGGGAATTATTTTTATTAATTGCTGATCTCTGGATTTAACGATATAGGAAGAATAAGTCCTAAATACATTATTCCAAAACAGTTTTAACACAGTAAGCATAACCTTACAAATATCTACCGTAACAACCCCTGTTCTGAGATAACAACCGTAACAAATGTGTCCCACGGCAAAAAATCAAAGAGTCACCATCAATGGTCGCCATTATTTGATTTTCGAACGCCTACAAACAAAATGATGATAATAAAGACTTGCCATCTGTACCTGCATCACAATGCCTACATTATCCCGGGGCAGTGTCCAATAATGGCTGAGCAAATTCCCGCCGATAATGAACCAACGGTAACAAGTGTATTCATAAACGGGAAGGGCGCCATAAATCATAGCGCAATGCGTTGGGGCTGGGTTGCCACCGTTCTAAATTTTGGCTGAATGTAGCGAGTCTTTTTTTAAATTGATAGATCTCTTTAGTTTTCTTTATGACATTTTTATTTTATTATTGAATAATGCATTAGCATAAATTAGGTATGTATCCAGCGGCTTAACTCTACTGTTTTAGATAAATTCACCCACAAAATAAAGACACATAATAGTATATAATATATACCTATCAGCTACGATTTTGACGACATCAAAGTTCGCTGGTATAAATCGTTAAAGCATTCCGACGACAAAACTAATTAATCCATTATATTTGATTATACTTACTAAAACTGGAAACCTCAATACATTTAAGCAAACCTACCAGACCAGCTTGTCATCTAAAAACCCAACCAGAATAATTGACTCATTCCTCCCCTCATCGAACTTAATCCTATTCGGTTATTTAATGTCAAAGCGCGCATTTGTTTCGGTCGAAGCTAATGCAATATTCGGTCTTATTCGGTCCCATTCGGTTAATAAACTATGGTTGCTCTTTTCGCTAAATGGTTTATGGAAACTGTGTAAATAAGGGTTCAACAAGGTGCTGTTTGGAAATGTGGATATCTTGTTAAGTTTAGAGACCTTTTATCAATAATTTGTTTCTATTGGATATACAATTGTATGAAATAGAGGTTATAAGAAGAACAATTAATGATTATAGTGAATTGTTTAGTCGTCTTTAAATTAGAGATAAGTGTTTATTGTCTTATTCATAACACTTCTATACTTACTATTGTTTTGTTATTCTCCTTCAATTTTATTTTTGTAATCATTAGTATGTATTTCTTTATTATTTTTTCTAGAGTGAACTGCTGCCCTGTTCATTAAAGTCTTGAATTATATAAGTAATTCTGTTTGTAATTCGGCCGCCTGCGATACAGTTTCTGTACCTAGTGCCGCCAGTAAACTGTTTAAGTAAGCTCTTTTGTAATGGTAAATAAATGAATTTTGTAGTATTCAATAAATGAATTTTGTATTTTTTTGTGTTTATATCTACTCTCTTATAGTTTTGTCGTCAAGCAACACAGTTTTCAAAATTGAAGAAAAAAGTTTACTCGAAACCATATCGAAACTAAAGATTTTTGTTTTCGTTCATTACCTTGACGTCACAAACCATCGTCATAAAGACCGTTTGTATTTATTTAACGAGCAACTTATACGATTAAAATATACCAATTACACTAGATACTTATGTCATGCCACCACGGTCAGACTATTTTATTTACAGATTGGGTTACGTCATCATTGAAATTTTCTAGCACTTTTTCTTTGTATGTGGCGTCATGGCATGTACCTTTACATTAAAATATGTATGTATGTGTTTCTAAAAACCAACGAAAAAGCGGCATGGCCGCGCGCAATTTGGAGAGGAAGTACTAGGTACTCAACCCTACCTACACCAAGAGTTGTGAGAACTGTGAACACTTCTCAATAAAAAACATACACACGACCCGTGAACCTCCTCCTTTTTTTGAAGTCGATTCAAAATTATGGATTTCTTTGAAAATCCATAATTTATCGAGACATTAGGAATGTTCGACAAAATGTCATTTTGCTGTAGCTACAACGGTTACAATCCCGGCCCTGTCCATACTGCTCCATTAAAAAATCCACTCTGTTTAAGTTAAATCATTCTCACTCACTTGGTGTTGTCAACTAGCGAGCTCGGCGTCATCCACGCCCGAGTGAGGGGCTCCTCTTTGAGTGACGTCACGGGGCCCCTCGGCTGAGCGTGCAGGCCTCCCGCCGCCTCCTGGTGGTGGAGGCCGAACATTAGTCCGCCTGTGGAGAAAAATAGAATACGTTGGTTTCAATCAATCTAAATGAAATTAAAAGTAAAAAAAGCCAGAACATAATACTTTAATTTAAAGACAAAAGAGACAAGAAACTTAACATTAAGAAGAAATTTGACAAAATCGGTCACCTCTTAGCATATGCTATGGTAGAGCCTGCTCTACCAGAGCAACGAGACAGTAGAGCTGGTAGAGCTGGTCTTCCGTGGAGCTCGAGAACTGAAAATTTGATTTTCTCCTTTTTTGTACTTACTCGTAGTTACTATTCTGTTTGTGTGTAGTGTTCCTTTCTTTTTAAATCTTCCCAGAATCCAATTAATGAATAAACAATTATTGTACTAACACCAACGCACAAAAATCCGTTTATTTTCGTAAAACTATACCGGAAATAAAAAACCAATATTTTTAAACGAAATACTTTAAGTACCTGCCTTATTACTTACAAAAAAATTAAGTGCAATTAGGGCTATGTAGGAAAAAGTTATAACAACTCTGAATTAAGTTATTTATTTTTTGGACCAAATGTATTGATTAGATTTCACATTAAACGTCATTATATTTATTCGTTGACTTTACGTATTTAATTATTATTACGTATTTAGGAACGTATAAATATAATATTTTAAATAAAATATTTTTAAAGTTTTTTTAAAGCATTTTTTTTCTCTGTATCATCTAATAATTTCATCCCGTCAAAAAGTTTAAAGAAGACTACGAAGGTTAAGTTTGATAATTGCAAGACTTACGCTATGCTAGAAGCCATCTAGCGACCGAAAATGGAACTTGGTTGTCGTGAAAAAAGGCTATAGCGAAAGAGGCTGTATCAGTATTGCAGTATTAAATAGGTAGGTCTTTCGTTAAAAAAATATGTCTATCTTTCTGAATATTTTTCCACTAATTTTAAGTAGATACCTATTCTATACTTAAATAAAGGTTTATTTAGCAAAATAATTATTACCATTTCAATATATACTAAACACAAATAAGGACCAATATCCCATACTAAAAATACGTGTAACTAACTTTTTCAACGATAAAAACTAAAATTTTCTTTGATAAGTACTACGATTTTAATAAAGTGCTACGCCGTAGAGGCTCTACGCGCTACGCGTTCTCGAGTCAACAACAAAGTTCGTAAAATATAAACTGAAATTATTTTAGAACATGCATTTTCCTTCAATTCCAAGGCATAACAATTTGTGTAACATTTTTTTATTTATTATTAAAGGGTGTACAGCATTTAAATAATGGTTTTAAACCATTTTACCAACGTTAACTTCATATTATTTTAACTTTTTGTCACGTAAAATTTTTACATTCGCTGTTGTAGATATTCATTTTTTGTACAACATTACCTTCACTGAATTTTAAATGAAAGAAAACAAATTTTTCAGAACAATTAAACTTTGACCTCAACCAACTTGTCTCAGAAATAAAACTAATGAAATCTTGTCTGGACGTTATCAAGTGTAAGATTTTTTTAGATTTCTAATTTTAACAAGTTAATTTACGTTTACATACCTGACGTCCGCGGAGCTCCCGAAGGGTACAGCTTGCGGCCCCATCCCACGGGGTCCAACTCCAGCGGCGGCCACGGCGAGCCGGTATACCCGCCCGCCGCCGCGTTTAACTCGTCCGACCGAATCGCGACACACGACGATGCCACCACTGAACGCTCCCGAGCGCAAATGCACAAAAAAGTTAAAACCGCGCACGAATTTGAATTTAGATTTGAAAACCCCCCGGGTTTTCAATGCGATGATTTCAATTTTTTTATTAAAAAAGGTTGGATGTAGTGTCGATTTATTTTTAAACAGTTCGAATTTTCAAATTGCTTGAATGGAAACTATTTCCTTTTTGTAGATGTAGTAATACTTTTTAGAAATTTTCGAATATTTGAAAACAGAACACTGGATAAACCTCGATAATTCGCGATAAAAATGAAATTCAAAACTTCGCTCCAAACAAACTGGTATCTAAGTTATCGTAGTTCCCGATAGGCGGCTCTGCGTTATCGTATGCTTGTGGGATCTTGTCCCGGCAGAGCGGGCGATCCCGCTGCGGATTCGACGAGCACTAACAAGCGTCGCGGGATCCCGCGCAGTGCCCGTTCGAACCCCCGTCCGTCCCCGCGGACTGTGGGAGGCGCCCAGGGGACACGCCCTCGTCTCCCGAGCGGGACAGCAACACTGCCCTAGATGGCGCCACTTACACAGCATCTTAGACAAATCTTGTGCTAAAACGACTCTTTATAAAAAACTGCAGATAATACCCAAAAATTCGGGTTAATTTTTAGGAAACGATAGACAAAACACGTGTGAATTTATCGACGCGTTTCATGATAATGGTTGGTCGGTTGCGGTGTTGCCCGCTGAGACCGCTTGGCTCGTGGGAAGATAGAGATAGCGATAGCGTATGAAAGGCACAATATCTCTCTGGAACCTTTTGGCACAGCTTTGGGACTGCCCACAGAGTATTACTTATTAAACCAAGGACTGACGATGATGAAATTTCAGTGGGAATTGACTTTAACTATCCGCGAGATGAAGTTCTGTGTCGTAAATTATGAGATTTGTTGTGTGTTATGAGAAGAAATGATCCCAGTTTTGAGGTCAAACGGAATCAAAATGTGTCCTTCCACGAGTAGCCTGTTCTAGAAATTTTAATTAAGGGATACCTAAAGATGAGGCACAATAAGTACACACTCTGAGACACTTTTGTTTTCTTTACACAGATAATAAGTACCTATGGCAAACCCAAACTTATGACGCCACTATCGATTTTAACCTCGGACCGGTCGCTTCACAGAAAAATTATCCTAGTGGCGTCTAGGCGTCTCTTGATGATGGTACCAACGATAGGAGGATGAGGTGGGTAGTCGGATAGGCTTAATTGTTGTCAAAACTTTATTGTTAAATCGAAAACTTACCTTCTTAGCTGAAACTTATACCTGCATAAGCCACGTTTCGAACAGGTAGCCAGATAAAGAGGCTCCTAAAATTAAACTGAAATTAGGCCATAAGTTCTTTAACATCTTTGGACTATCTCACATGTTTTGTATAACGCCACATCTAAGATTTAGTCAGATAGGTAGCATTTGGAGTTTTAGAAGAATTTGATAATCTTGAATTAACTACCTATTGGCATATGCAATATGAGGTGCCTACCTCCTGACCATTGCGATAGAAGCCAGAGAATTGCCTATGTTTCCCTGACCTGAGATTCCGATACATTCTTTGCTATTAGAATGTTATCTAAGTAAATAATTAATGTCTTTCAGTACCTAGCTTTTCCATCAGTTTAATTAACAAACCTACATTAGTACATCATAACTTAATTCCCTTTTACTGCGAACATAAACTAATACTAATAGCAAGTTTCTAACAAGTTGTTGAGGCCTGGGACCATTCGGGAGGTCCCTTAGGGCCGGGCCGGAACACGCCCACCTGAAGCCACGCCTTCGCCTGGAGAATACAACATAATATAGAATACAAAACGTAGGTATGATGGATCACTGTTATCCAAAAGCTTTCAACGAAACTCTATATACTTGCCTACCTACTTGCATATACGTACCTACGTGTCCCGAAACTTTACGTCAAGCTGTAAACGGAGGACATATGGGTCATGAGGACCCAGAAAAAGAAAAAAATCACGGGTATGAATGAGTCTAATACTTCCCAAGTTATAGGCTTTTTTCTGAAAATCAATTAAAGTTTTTCAGTTCAGCCGCTGTCACACCCGAATACTCAAACGGAACTCAAATTTAAGACCGTCTCAAACGACGAATTTTTGACAAATTTTATTGGAAAATAGTCAAAAAATCGCTACTTGAGACGTGCTTAAGTCTGAGTTGCGTTTGAGTATTCGGGGATAAGTAAAGTGATAGCAAATCTTGTCCCTTCTTGGTTTAAGGCGTTAATATGTAGTAAGGCTTATACACGTGTCGACATAGAACGCTGGGAATTACAGAATGCCAGCCCCATACTTGCTGAGCAAGGTTTCCACTTCCCAATAATACTTTAATGAATCTCAGATTTAAAGCTGCATCAAACACTAAAGTCATTTATAGCGGGATATTTAAGATGATTTGAGTTTTGAGCTTTCCAATATTTCGGCACAGTGATTCTGGCGCATGAAACTGTGCCGAAAAATTGGAAAGCTAAAACTCTTATCATGGTAAATATCCCGTTGTAAATGACTTAAGTATTAATAACCACGATGGATTTAAAAGGTTTATGCAATTTTTAGACAGATTTTCTTTTATAACTATAAAAAAATTTGATTTAATACGCGCGTAGTAGCGTTTGAGTATCTCTACTTACTCAAGCAAGGGTAAGGTTGCTAGGTTATTGCCTACTAGCTTCTGCTCGCGTCTTCTCACGCGTTCTTTCGGGCCAAAAAGTAAACTATATGTTAATCAAGGCCTAGAACTATCTCTATACGAAATTGGAAATTTGTAATGTAATGTACTATTACAGAACTCTTTAGCTATAAAAGAAAAACTATCTGATATCTAAGAAAAAACTTTCGATTTGAGACTCTTGGTCACTATAACTACTCAGCACACATACGATACATCCACTGCTGAATGTAAGTACCTCCCCAAGCAAGAGGAATTTGCTTTAATCACGACACTTATGGCGGATTGGTAATCGCAGTTACTGTTGAGGTGTATACAGAAGAAAGCTGCTGGCCTTCCTCTGTCTGGTATTTTCCCTTAGTCGAATTATATGACATCCATTTCAGGGGTCTATTCTTACGCTGCGATCGCCATGGCTAGCGTCTAGGTTCATATTAGGCTGCATTTGATAGGAAAGGAACCAAACGCATAAAGGTCAATTCACACATAGAGAATGTATGTGTCGGAACTGTGACTTCACTGATATGTGTGAATCGACCTTTATCAGAACACTTTGCTAACAAATAGCGCGATCCCCTTTTATTTTTCGTATACAGGATGCCTGGACTTGTAACGTCATCGTCAGCGTGGATAATTGTATAAAAAAACAAAAGACGAATGCGCCATGTTTTAAAAATTATCTATTTTACTACAAAGGTCATCAACATCAACATCAGCAAAGATTAGGATATAGGCCTCACCTACTGAGCGCCATAGCGCCCTTTCTTCAGCTTGCCGCACCCAGCATCTGCCTGCAGTCTTACGCAAATCGTCATGCCACCTGACCAGAGGGCGGCATACACTGCGGCCGAGTCGCAGTCGCCACTCAAGAACTCGTTTACTACAGCGGTTGTCGGTTCTTCCGGCCCACTGCCTCTCCAGCTTGCTATTTCTTTAAGCTATGTCGATAACTTTGCTTCTCTTTCGGATGTATTCGTTACGAATTCTGTCAGAGAAACTCTGAGCATAGCAAAGTAAGGTAGTAAAACCTGATCCAGTTTCTAAATCACAACTTTGCATACACTTCCTTGCACTTTATACGGCACAATGGGATCTAGAGCGCATCGCAATTAGGTTAGCATTGTCTTTGAAAGCGGTGCCTATCCTCAGGGAAACGGATTAGCATTGAAGGGTCATATGAATAATTAATTTATAATCAACTTGCTTTTGCCCGAGGGTTTGTACGCGTTTTTTAGAATGAAAGAACGAAAGAAAATAATGTAGTTACTATAATTTATTTCATTGTTTAATCTATTACACAACACAAAATTAATTCAAGGCTTAGGCTGCCTTTATACCATAGATGTGCTACGTTGCTATGTTTCCAGCCGACCGTATCGCTTCATTATCGCGTCATTATTGTTTTATATAAAAATAAATACTATAAAAGTTAGCTTTTAAGAATTAAGTATTTCGTAGGCACATTTACTTTTGACACAATATGGTATAAAGATACGATTCTGTCGACTGAAAAATATGAGGACTTACGAAAGTTTCAATTATATTGTTTTATGTAACGAAGATTATTTTAAATGATTTTTCCTGAAAAAGTATTAAAAATACTATAAAAACATGGTTTACAATAGTAACTCAATCTTACTTTTTATAGTAGAAAAACGCGTATAATTATGCCGCGGGCAGAAAAAAGTAGCACATAAAACAACAAAAATAAAACTATTTTATTCTATTGAATACTCGTATACTGATTCGACTGTCATAAAAAATCGAATCGGTAAAGCATGAGGTCATGACTATTTGATTGTGAGTCGAACTACCAAAAAGAAAATAATTTCATGGAATAAAAAAAAAATTGTTATATAATCCTATACTTAGGCCTATACTTAGCATTGTGCTAGACAGACACTCGCGTGTCTACCCAGCGCGCAGTGCTGGTTTTCAGTGAAGGCAGGTTTCCGATCAGTAATTTTGTAGTAATCAGTAATTTTGTCTTTATCCAAAATATCTAAGTAAGTAGGTACACAACCTTTTGCCGTTGTTGGTAATATTGGAAAGCATAAAACCTAGACCGAGAATTTCAGCTGGTCGATTCAATTTGTAAGTGTATAGCTCATATTTCTTTCGCCACTCTGTCGAAGATTTTTTTTTGGATTTTTAGGCTGCAAATGTTTTTTAACCATAAAAAACTAAAAGCCACAAACCAGCTTATTTCCGTTGACCACTAGCTGAAAACGCGTGATAAAAACATGAAGCCACCGGTATACTAGCTTCTGCTCACATAGGTGCTATACTAGCTTCTGCCCGCGGCTTCGTTTAGAAGGTAGCCTTTAAAGAACAAAAAATAGCCTGTACGTTATTCCAGGTCAAAAACTTTATGTGTGCAAAATTTCAGCTCGATACATTCAGTCTCGGCGTTGTCTTCGTGCAAGCAACTTCACAAAGGCATAAACTTTCGCCTTTATAATATTTGTAGGATATGCTAGGATGGAAAAGGAACCTAAACCAAAATCTGAAATATCACATCGTCACAATAATGATAACCAAATATTACCAAGGTGTCTCCTAATTTGCACGTTCGTTCTAACTTTACTGCTCACTTACATCCTCGTATCCGGAACCCGAGACCCTATAAGGGATACCTACTTCATTTTAATTCGAAACCCTAAGTCAGCTTTAAATTACACTTTTTGTACCCTTATAACCCCCCGGACGACTGTACAGGATTAGGGGCTAGCATCGGGTACTTTTTCTCGCCGTGTCAAGAAACATCGTCCTGCCCTTAGAAGCCCCCTGGGGGGTGCTTTTGGACCCTTAACGTTTACGACTGGCCGATTGCTTTTCTATGAAGGCCGGTGACACAGATGCTACCGGAAGCTGCAATCTGTTTTGGTGCGAAATTTGGTGTAGCGTGTGATGGGATGTTTATTTTAATGTTTAAGGAAGTGGTTATGTTGGCTTGAGTGTGTGCAAAAAAGTGTCAGATGGTTAGACCACTTGAGAAGCCAACATCACTTTAATTAGGTTCAGTTGAAAAAAGTGTGAAGGTGCTAGATATAGTGGGCTGAAGTGTAAACGTATGTCGGCAGTTTTGGAATTATTTTTTTGCATCTGCCGCTATAGTGAAACGCATCAAAACTAGCAACTGTACTTAATCTGCTAATTACGAACGTTTTACAAACGTAACTACGCTAAATTGGTACAAAAAGGAATAAACTACTTTTTATATCCTTAATAGGGAATTTATATGTATTTCTCTCTGAAAGGCTAAGTATAAATTTTCCTGAAATTATGAATGTAAAATTTCATGGACTTCCTTTTATTTAAGATACTAAGATATTTAGAAAAAAATAAAACCTTACGATTGAGCCTTTTCATCGGTATTGTAATTTAACAAATGTTTTTTTACAGCTCTGCGGGTTTGATTATCGGTCCAGACCGGTGATTATTCAAAAATCTTTTAATGCTGTTTAAAATGTTTTCAAAATTAAAATGAAGTCTACTTTCCTTAAAATTTGCTATCTACAATATTTAAGATATTTTCGGTCCACGTAGCATGGCCGTGGGACGCCCTGTACATTACCTACATATGTGATCCACGCTAGCTACCCGAATATAAGTACCTAAACCAGCTTTACTATCGAATCTACGTTACAAAAATGTATATATATCAGAAAATCAATGTAGGTAAGGCCCTCGTCAATAACATTATTTTTATTTATTTCGGCTGTCACGTCACAACTATTTTCTGACTACTGATTTATTCGGCTCTCATTCAATTAGTCACTACCTGAGTCCACAGGCCTTACCGCAACATGCTGTGAACATGATTCCGCATTTATTCGGATAGAATTCCGCAAACATTTTGACAATAGTCGCTAAGCGACACATTCTCTAAACAAATAGAAATAATGCGATAATTTAGTGGAAAGGGTTGTCGCTTACTGTTTTGTGTTTTGAAAAATGGTAATGCCGACTTTTTTCTTGTAACAGGAGATTTTACATTTTTGAATAAGCACATGCTGTGTTTGTGTGAACGGTAGATGAATGTAACTTGTCACCGTGCAAAAAATATGCGAAGGCATTTTGAGAGGTTAACCATACCTAGAAAGGCAAAAAAAACAGATCAACCAGTTGTTCATACGCTAATTATTTCTTTTATTAACTAAGCAATGATCAAATCTCTTGTTAACGTCAATTAGGCAAGAGAAAAAAAATTGACAAAAGATTAAATCGTTGATACCGTATCAATTTTTGTTTTCGAAGAACAACCGGCTGTGAAGCACAAATATTGCTATTACTAAAGCTAGAAACAGACTACCCTTGCCATGCAACGTTCGCGACAAAATGTAGAAAACGTCGGATGGCGTGGCGTACGAGAAGTGTGTCTATAGGCCATCTGTTCTCGTACACATTCGTCGCGTACGTTACGTATCGTAGGCTCAGTATGATTCTAGGTTAGTTCTCCACAAAATTAACTACAGAAAGTTATTATCAACAAAACTTATGAACAACAGAAAAAGGTAAAACCATCTCTAGGCTTCTCAATGAAACGCACAATCAAATTTTACGTCCATCCTCAAAAAATCCAAAACAAACTCTGAAATCCAATTGCCCAAACACAGAAAACCGTTTTCTAAGCTCTAACTTCGTTAACTGTAGTCCGTAGTCTCGTGAAAAACGAAATAAAGCGGATTTTAATAGTCAGACTAACAGACAAGTCTGTTTTTTAAAAACCAGTCTACACGTACGAAAAAAGACAACTTTGGACCACTAACGGGAACTATGAAAACGTCAGAGCAACAGACAACGAAAAAGGACTCAAAAAAACGCCGGGTTTTTATTTTTCATGGAGGCGTATTGCCTGATCTGCGAATGATTTTAAAAGGTTTGGTTCAGTTGATATACGCAAGATTTTATTTGCTTTTTTAAACCGATATCCGCTAACTCGACTCTACCAGCTGGCGAGAGACAGCTCAGAATCGAAATTCCTGCAGAAGTTCGGTGCCAGAAATCACGATACATTTTGAGTCGTTGGGCCTCAAAAGCACAGCGACAGTTTTGTTGCTGAGACAATAATTAAGCCAAAGAAGTTATGGTTGCCAAAAGTTGCGTTGACGACAGTGTAAATAGCTAGGCTAAAAAAAGATATTTACCAAGCCCAATAGCTTTTTTCTAGGGTAAAAAACCGCCAAGCTATTGCACTTGGTGCCACCTACCCCTTGTTAACATATGGCACACGGTCTGCCGAACACCCTGTATATTCTCTGCCTAAGCATTAGATATCTGTTTAGGCAAACAAATATCCGAACGTAAAAAAGCAGCAAATAAGTTCGTTCAATAACCTTTCACTCCAAGCCTTCATAACGTTCATTCTTCACCATTACGCGCCGCCATCAAGGAAAGTCAAAAATTTAGGAATACGCCGGCATAAAACGACTCATTAATTAAAGGAAGAAAACATCATACAAATACAAATGTCTGCAATCAGATGCAATTTTACAATCTCGTGAGTATTCTCAACATTATCTACTTTCTACAACTCAAACCAGCAACCGATGATAGATTCACGATAAATCGCATATGGAATAAAGGAGAATAACCGTTGGTGCCAACTTCAATCTTCCTAAAACCAATTCCAAAAGTTACCTTATTATGTAGGTACCTAAATAATAATCCTCCATTAGGGTTCACGGATATTCAGAGGTATTTTCGCGGCATAATATTTGAGGTTCGCTCGACGGTGTAGAAGGTAGGTAACTCGTCATAATGTGTTTAGCATTGCGAGTTTTTGGCCAAAGAATAAAAACCGGGGTGTAGAGAAACCTAATCCTCTTTTGAAATATTTAAAAAGTAGTACCTACTCCTAATAACGCAACAAGTCTGTTATGTGTATACGATCTGTAGGATAGCCGTTTGTGTCTCTCAAAAGTATAACTACTGTACCGATTGTTTTAACTTAGTTACAACTTGTCTGTGAAATTATTTTATAATCCAAAAGTAATAAAAGTATTTAATTTGAGTACGCACTATAGTAAGACTATAACGCAACAAGTCTGTTATTTGTACGATCTAGCCGTTTGTATTTCTCAAAAGTATACCTACTGTACCGATTGTTTTAACTTAGTTACAACAAAAACTTGTCTCTGAAATTATTTTATAAGCTTAAAGTAATAAAAGTATTTTGACTTGAGTACGCACTATAGTAAGTAGATATCATCTAGGTAGGTACTTTTAATGTAAACTGGCTCATACAGTCTTCTCGGAATCTAGTTGACTATTGAATAGGTACCTATGTGTCCGTGATCTCTCTTATCATCTCTTTCCTAACATATCCAGAATTAAGACGTAGATAAGTATTTTATTTCTATTAATAGGATCTGAAAGTCTACATACCGTGTTTAGTACGCTCGAAAAAAAATATGATTATTATTATAAGAGATTTTTTACTAAAATCTGATGAGATGGAGTCTATAAGTACTCCAAATCTACAATTGATCTAAAGTTTCTTTTAGCAATTAAAGATTCAAAGCAATAATAATAAATAAAAAAAAAAATAATGATGGACAATTCACACAGCATTATCTAGCCCCAAGCTAAGCAGAGCTTGTGTTATGGGTACTAGATAACTGATATACATAATACAATACACTACATAGATATATATTTTTTATTATACATAGAAGAACATCCAGAACCCCTGAACAAATATCTGCAGATCGCACAAACATTTGTCCCGAGGCGGGAATCGAACCCGCAACCTCCTGCGTCGCAGGCGGACCTTCGCCCGCTGCGCCACAGAGGTCGTCTGTGAGAGTCGAATGTGCGCAAAACTTCCTATATGCTATCTAAATAACTTGTCTATCTAGGTAGAATCTAGAAAATTTTAAAACCCGATTTTTCCTAACACACCTTAAGTTTAATCCTCCTTCATTTACCTCATCTGTTTTCGTAGATACCTAATCTCTGTTTGCATGTTCGGAGGGAGCGTTACTTATTCAATATTTTCAAATTGGTTGCGCGCAGTATTTCTAATGGACCAGAAAAAACGCGGAAACAAAACCAAATGGATTTGGAGCCACATTATTTATTTAGCATCTCAAAATTTATTTTCATAACTGACTTGGAAGGTTTTAAGTTTGTTATCTCATTTTTACGTGGAAGTTCCGCAGATTCGGTGGCGTTTTTTGATGATAACAAGTATTAAGTACCTAAGTGTTATTTGTGTTATTCCTGCGACCCAATTCTGCCAACTGATCGCTTGACACTGGTATATCAACACATAGTATAAAACAAAGTCGCTTTCTCTGTCCCTATGTATGCTTAAATCTTTAAAACTACGCAACGGATTTTGATGCGGTTTTTTTAAAAGATAGAGTGATTGAAGAGGACGGTTTATATGTATAATAATAGTAATAGTAGTATTTTATTGCACCCGTGCGAAGCCGGGGCGGGTCGCAAGTTACTAGATAATTGTATCGTCGCAAAATCGCCGCCTTAGATTTAAGAAACTCCAGATGGTGCGAGCTGTGCTATTTGCATTAAGAGATTGATAGAATGAATCTATTATGAATGTAAGCGGGTTAACTACGAACCTAGTTTGTGTTGGAGGAACACCAACGTTTCATCCCTTAATTAACGAGGGACTTCATCAGGGTGAGTGCGGTTTGCGTCGCGCCTGTACTGCATCCTTCAGTGCACGCAAAGACGCAGTACAGGCGCGATGAGATTTATGATGATAGAAAAGTCTTAAGCGATAAGTTTAGAAGAATTAGGCCCCAGGTCTTGAACTACGTGTAGGTATGCCAAATTTCAGCCCGATCGGTTCAGTAGCTTTGGAGAAAAAATAAACATTCATTTAAACTATTAAAAGAAAAAAAACAACCAATGGCTGAACGTGCTTTCCGAGGCACGCGGGGTGTAAAACTGCCAACTTCTTAGGTCCGGGCTGCTACTGTGAATTTTTCTTGCTAGAAAAACCCCAATAACAACTATTGGCCCGATCCGGGATTTGAACCCAGGACCTCATACTCAGCGGTTGAACAAG
Organism: Eupithecia subfuscata; assembly: GCA_963564075.1. Classification (NCBI taxonomy): domain Eukaryota; kingdom Metazoa; phylum Arthropoda; class Insecta; order Lepidoptera; family Geometridae; genus Eupithecia; species Eupithecia subfuscata. The sequence goes on along the minus strand of OY751109.1, from coordinate 10,809,539 downwards.
CTGATCGCTAGACCAACGAGGCAGTCAATCAGTTTCGCATTTACAATATTAGTGTGATGTGATGTCTCGGTAGGTAGGACCTATTTAATTAACGTAGCCTATTTAAACACACATGGAAAACTTTTTTTAAACAGTCTTTTTGATACTCAATCAACAAGCGTCCCACAAAAAAATACCATACCTAACACCCAAACAGCCCAAATAATTTACTATTCCATTAAAAAAGAGGACATCCAAAACAGAGCTATGGCCATTATTCAAACCGCCCCAAAAATATCAAAACAACTACGAACAAGTGGATCCAGAATTCGCCATATGACCATCGTGTCAGTACTACCATTTATCATGTGAGCTGTGACAACTGAATTTATTTATAAAAAAACAAACAATAGTCACTGTAGTGAGTGCCCCTTGATAACATTTTTGTTCGCCCTGTAGATGTTTTGGTAGAGTAATGGTAGAGTCAGAGATTGCACTGGAGTAAGTCGATTCAAATTTTGTATTCCTGAGTGCATAAAAAAATAAAAAAACCAAAACAAAGTACATGACACTTATAATATAGGACTCTAATCACCATAATTAAGCTATTCTGAAAATAGCTTGTAGTTTGGTAGTGATCATTTTCTTTTGTTTTTGATACGTTATCAAAATGGGCTTTATTGTGTAGGTAACTAGCGATGGAGTGTTTTACCTAAGTAAAATATTCCACTAGTAGAGTAGTTAATTATTTTATACATACCTACATACAATGTTAAGAAGCAAAGAATTTCTTAATTAATAAAAATAGATAGGTATCTACATATATGATTTTGGGAGATGAAAATAATATCAATCTGGTAAACGAAATACAAAAGCAAACCATCACGAATTGAAAAAGCCAGGATAAATTATAAAAATAGCCTTTAGTAAGAGACTTGAGAATTATAGATCTCTACAGTTTAAATTATTGTTTTTCTTTTATAGCAAGCACAGAAACATTCCATAATGCACACAAAATATCTAATATGGCAATCTCTGAACCGAGCCTACTCTGCAGAATATTGTTCATAATCCATAGGGTAGCTGGTGGACGTAAGGGGTGCTACACAATAGGAAGATAGCAATTTGATATTCAGGCCACATTTTTAATAAGGCCCGCTCGCGCCAACCCTAATGGTCGATGGCCGGTGGGCCCACTGTTAAATGGCTTTTTGTTGTCCAATTTATTTCTAGTGGCCATAGTTTTGCATGGTCAGTTTTGATTTACGACGAGACGGGTATTTTCCGAAAAATAGGTAGGTAATTATTTTGTTTACTGGTTTAGGAGAGTTCTACTTTTGGACACTTAAATTCAGAAAACATATACAAGTAATAAAATTTCTAAATAATAAAAATGTTTAGGACAGCAAGGAAGTTAGGTGTGTGAATTTAAATTTTCAGAAATTCCCTTACATTTTTTACGACTTTTAATATTTGTTAATAATTTTTCTATGCTTTTTGTATATTATACCCGAGCCATGCAGTGGACAGCGATGTTACTGTGCTTGCGTGCTGTGTGGTGCCGGCTTAGAATTTGCACAACCCCAACTCTTCCCGCGGGTGTCGTAAGAGGCGACTAAGGGATATCCACCAGGGGCGGGCAGCAGCGCCCCCTGCAGAACAATTCCACTACCAAACTGCGATCCCCAACCCGCATGCCCAGCGTGGGGATTATGGGCATTACCCCATGTGATAAAAGCCAACAAGGCGCTTATCAGGGGGAGGCCTGCGTCCAGCAGTGGACCAATACAGACTGTTCAGGTTGAGGTTGCTAGCGTATATTTATAAATTATAATTGCCTTTGATCTGCTGATAAATTATAAAAACCTTTGTTAGGGTTTAAGACGCCATTAATGTTAAATTGTAATAACTTTGAATTGACTTTGAGGGCGATGTGGTCGCTAAGCGACAAAGTCCATAGGTATATTTTGATAAACCATAAAAATCCATAAAAAAACAACTTTGAAACAATAAATAAATATCTATCTAGAAAATGTAGCACATATGCGTCATATTCATAACCATCACTATTATTGAGTGCGCTGTAACGAAGTATTGTGGCCCATCTGTTCACTGTAGTGGTTTTTTTGTATTCTTTGACATTGATGGCTGAGCGGAACTTTGAGAGAATGTTTAGTTTGATTGTTTATTTACAAAGAAAATTACAGTTAAAATTTACCTCAACTGATTCAATTGTAAAAAGCGGTTCTAATGTGTTTCTTTTCTTTGATTGTCATTTTCTTTGTTTACATGATTACAATTCACAAACTTTCGCCTTTATAATATTAGTATGATAATGTCCTACTAGCCGAATTTCGACCACGGCGGCCAGTCACAGCGGAGACTAGCCAGAGGCGCAGGATATGCACTGCACAAGTGTGTGCGCAAACACAAGTGCACTCTCTATTCCCTCAATCTCATAATCCGATGGGACGAAAGACCGACACGACCGGGGAGAGGTCAAGCGCAATTGACCTTACAGGTAAGGTTCATGGTCTCGAGATCTTTTTACATTGATAGTTTTATTTTTCGATTCTAATATTGAGAAAAGTTGTAAAAAAAGAATTATCAAAATCGGCCTACTCTGTAAGAAATATGCATCCATAAAAAAAATATACACTTCGACTTGAGAACCTCTTCCGTTGAAAACCAAACATTTATTGAGGTATTTTTATGTTACATATATATAGGTAACATAAAAAGACCTCAATAAATGATTAAACTTAATTCACAAAGAAAATTACAATCAAATAATAAAAATAAATTAGAACTAGTATTTACATTGAAACAATTGAACTAACTGCAGGCTATTGCAAACAATAAATTACAAAACACAATCCAAGTCTTCACAAAACTTAGGCAACGCAACACAAACTTGGCGAACTGAACTTACAATTTCCTAGGATCACTTAATTAGTGCAGGGATGTCTTACTAAACAGACCTAATTAGTAGTTGTTCTATAAGTGATCTTGTAGGTACTTGGCTTGTTTGTTGTAAGACAGACAAAGCTGTGCCAGCCAAGTTGGTATACTCTACAGACTACATACCTAAGAATTGTTGTGTTAATTTTTCTATTGTTTTTATTATGGCGCATGCATACCCGACCTGATCGTTCGTTAAAAACCGTGTTTTCATTAAGTAAGTTCATTAAGACGTTGGTTGCCATGAGCATGAAAGTACTAGAAGTACATGACTCACGAGAGCTAACTAATATATCTTTTGAACCTACGATGGTACCTATCTAAGGTGTAACTAGGTGGAATAAAAAAGTCTCATTAGTTACGTTAAAGTTACATTTTTAAATAATGTAACTACTTGGAATTAAAATGTCCAGCTGGTTACGTCAATGTAACTACAATGTAACTAGGTGGAACGGACGTGAATCATCGCCACCACCTATTTAACTTAATATTATGTTAAACGAAGGAATTTTCAAAAATAGATTTTGCTGTTTAGGATAACTGTCATAAGCTTATTTTTAATGACTATGTAAAAGTTTTATTTTGTATTGTGTAGGCAGAGATGCGAAGTTGCTCTTTTTGGCCACGATGATGGTGTCCTTTAATAGTCCACTGCTGGACATAGGCCTACCCTAATGAGCGGCATAGCGCCCTGTCTTCACCTTGCCGCATCCAGCATCTGCCTGCAGTCTTTCGCAGATCGTCATCCCACCTGGCTGGAGGGCGTCGTAGCGTAAAGATCGTAGCCTAACTTAAACAATAGGCTAGGTACTTATTATACCAAAACCAATATGCGTGCGAAGCCGCGGGCAGAAGATAGTAACATTATAAATGCGAAAGTTTATGAAATGTGAAATTTTTGTTACGTAGGATCTCTAAAACTGCTGAAAAGATCAATATGAAATTTGGAATACACTTAGATCATAGCCTAACTTAAACAATAGGCTAAGTATTTAGTACGCCAAATAAAATACGCGTGCGAAGCCGCGGGCAGAAGCTAGTATTATAATAAGTTTCTTATCCAAGAATAGTACTTATAGTTAAGCCTTATCCACATTCTTACCGGGCATTCTGTATGCACGGGATAATATCCGGTCCTCAGTAACGGTCCGCTAATTAAATACGGTCTCAAGACAATACAACGCACGGATTTCTCAAGTGTGTGCAATTATACGGGGTGAAATTTCAATATTTTGAGAAATTTTTAATAGGTTATAGTATTTTATGTATTGTTTGTGACGACCTCTGTGGCGCAGCGGGCGAAGGTCTACCTGCGGCGCAGGAGGTAGCGGGATCGATTCCCGCCTCGGGACACATATTTGTACGATCTGCAGACATTTGTCCAGGGCGTTCTGGATGTTTTCTATGTATAATAAAAAAATCTCTATCTATGTAGTGTATTGTATTATTTCAATCAGTTATCTAGTACCCATAACACAAGCTCTGCTTAGCTTGGGGCTAATGCTGTAAGAATTGTCCAGCATTATGTAGTAGTCTCTGTTTTTAGCACATGTACCCACTTTTACAAATTTGTCTCTCACTCCCAATAAGGTTTGCTGGAAGAGAACTCTTTTTAGGGTTAATCTCGCCTTTGCCATTATTTTTCCTGCTAAATGTTTGACTTGTACCTATTTTGTGCATTAAAGAATTATGAAATGTTTATAATCTTAACTTCAAACAGAATATTAAATCCAGTCTTATTGCAATGTTTTTTGTTGGTACTTACGGTCGGTATATAACCTTATTGACAAAGAAAATTACAATCAAAAAATCTAAATTAAAATTCCCCCTGCGACGCAAGGGGTTGCGGGTTTGATTCCCGCCTCAACGGCCTCGGGACAAATGTTTGTACGATCTGCAGATATTTGTTTAGTGTGTTCTGGATGTTTTCTATGTATAATAAAAAATATCTATCTATGTAGTGTATTGTACTAAGTATATCAGTTATCTAGTACCCATAACACAAGCTCTGCTTAGCTTGGGGCTAGATAATGTTTTGTGAATTGTCCTGCATTATTTACATTTATATTTATTTATTTATATTTGATTAGTATTTACAATTAAACTAACTGCAGACTGTTGCAAGCAATCTACAGGTAGCTCAACTCATCCATATCAATACATAAACTCGCTGTGCCCACAACTAGGCTACACAAAATTAATATAAGTACCTTATATAGTGCAATGTATACGCTTCTACAACAAAACTCCTAGTGAGTTACAAAAATTATCAGTACCTACCTAAATAAATTCAAACAAATTGTCAAAACCTTGCTGTGCAAAAAGGTTTATTAAAAAACTAGACGATCGCCTCGCGGTTTCACCCGCGTAGTTCCCGTTCCCGTGGGAATTCCGGGATAAAATATAGCCTATGTCACTCCCTGAAAAGTAAGCTTCCTAACGGTGAAAGAATTTTTCAAATCGGTCCAGTAGTTTCGGAGCCTATTCAATTCATACAAACAAACAAACAAACAAAAAATCAAACCTTTCCTCTTTATAATATTAGTATAGATATCAGATTATCTAGAGGATAAAAAAGCTTGGGACGGGTTTTGCTCCAACTCGAAAAATAACTAACAGGCTAAAGGTTTCTTCGTCGCTTCTTTACTTTAGTCTACATACCGAAACGACAGAAATCAAAAATATCACTTTATATCCGTGTCAGTGTTTAGTTTCATAATTTTACCTTTTCTAAGTGCACATTTATTGTATTTATGGAAATAAAGAGTTTTTAATTTTTATTTTGATTTTATCTTTCCTAGCTTGCAACAGTGCAATTACAATAAATTTTGCAATGGTTTGGGTGTGACAATATCCGACGCATGTTTTTCATGTTATTCGCCTTTACCTATGTAGGTTCTACTCCTACTTTGATCTAAGCCGTTTAAATGTCATCATCGTCATCAATGTTAAAAACTCTGTCAGTTACAAAAATGTGAACGATATAAAAAATTGAAATTCTGCATGGAATTATGCTGCCTAAATCTAAAAAGCTTTCTAATGAAAGCCGTAACAGATAAGAAATATTCGCGTAAAACAGAACCTAAAATCATCCTGTATAAACCTTCAAGCGAGTCTAAACTACCGGAAGTTATAATTTATGGACATAGTTCCGGCCTCGTCTTGCCGGTAATGAAACATCTGATGTTTAATTCACTGCGTCTGAGATCTGCCAACTAGCAGGTACTATCTTCATAAGTTTCGTGATATTCGGGAGGTTAAGCAGACTATCGCTAATTAGAAAGGATGGATAGGAAGTGAAGGGTGCTTGGTTTGCCCCCATAATCCTTTAAGTTGTTGTTTTTTTATGTTAAAAGAGTTTCTAATTTCTAAGAAATCGAATAATATCGCAAAAATTTTCGACTTTAACGGGACTTGAACCCGCGTCGAAAATTTTTGCGATATTATTCGATTTCTTAGAAATTAGATATTATCCAGAGTGCGAGGCTTACGCACTATAATAACAAAAACGTTAAAAGAGTTTGTTAACGTTCACGGTTTGAACTAACGCTTTCATGGCCCAAGATGCAGATGTCATCCTCCAGCCCCGTGTGGCGGCGGCTGGGCAGTGAATACGTTATTTCTTAAGTTAAAAGTGTACGCCACGTGTTGCCCAAAGGACGTTTGTTTGCGACTCTAGTTGGCCGTAAAATCAAATGTTAACGTAAAATGAAATGGAGATAGCAGGCAGTTCTTCTAATACTATACTTATTGGTGAAAGTTTGTGAAGATGTAAGATGTTTGATTAATGTCAAAACATTAATTAAAAGTGGGATACGCAATTTAGGAAGTCTGCACATTACTACTAGCTTCTACCCACCGCTTAACACGCGCTTTTCAGGGTAAAAAGTAACATACATAATTATATGTCCGTCCCAGGATAGGTAAAGTGATGGAATGTAGAACACAGAAGCTGCCTTAGTAATTAATTAAAACCTGAACTTAATTAACTTTCTCTGGCACAGCGTATCAGCATTGCCATACAGCGTGGCAATGCAGCCAGCGTCTTGGGGACGCTTCCGACTGGTGTTGATATGGATCAGTTGAGCTATCTGTAGACTGTTTGCAACAGTCGGCAGTTAGCTCAATTGTTTCAATTGTAAATACTAGTATAATTTTCTTTGTGAATAAATGTTTACACTTTCTCCTAGGTCATTTTACACAAAATTACCTTAATGATTAATTTTCCTTTTTTTTTTCTTCTGTGATTATTCTTTTTAACTATAATTTTTACACTTGCCAACCGAACTGTAATATAACATGTATTAACTGCACTTCTGCCGCGGAGCCTGGTGACCTGTAATAGGTTTTTTACAAACCTAACGCATGTGATAGATTCATGGCCTTTACCTACCTATAAAATGATCTTGTTTCGATAGAATCATGGAATACCTACCTTACAATGCAACCTCACAATTTAGGAATTGGAAATAATGAAATCAGAAGTCAGAAGTCAATAACTTTATTCCTTTAGGCTCACAAGATAAAAACATAGACAAGTTTACCCATCAATTACTATCAAATAAGAAATAAAGTGTTATTGAAATTCTCTTCACTTCAATCTTTTGTCCACTAGTGGAAGAAGTGAAAAAGAAACCACCAGCACATTTATATACTTAATTACAGTCATAAGTGTCTAATACTTACAATGTTCGTTATTAAAACAAAAGCATTAGATCATATGAATAGAAACATTATAAAAGAATAGATAACCTTATAATTTAATCTTGACCTTCAATAATTTCAATGCTAAAACAAACTAGGACACAATATCTAGAAAAAGGTTCTATAATGTAAAATATCTTACCATAACGAGAGATGCTTTCAGCTTACAGGGTCATCAAAGAGTGTCAGAGCCAGCCTACCATCTTTTTTTAAATATCTTTAGTTTAACGAACCGTTGGCTGTCGTTATACCCTGAGCCATTCCGTCAAACATCGGCAAAATGGTTTGTCATAACATTTCACAACTAAATACATTGATATATCTTCTCATGACGACTTCATGACGACCTCAGTGGCGCAGCGGGCGAAGATCCGCCTGCGACGCAGGAGGTTGCGGGTTCGATTCCCGCCTCGAGACAAATGTTTGTACGATCTGCAGACATTTGTTCAGGGGTTCTGGATGTTTTTCTATGTATAATAAAAAAAATATCTATCTATGTAGTGTATTGTATTATGTATATCAGTTATCTAGTACCCATAACACAAGCTCTGCTTAGCTTGGGGCTAGATAATGATGTGTGAATTGTCCAGCATTATTTATTTATTTTTTTATTTATTCTAATATGACACAATAATGAAAGATACAATAATGAAAGACAAATGGTCTAAAATATTACGTTAACAATTAAGATACTTAGTACATCCAGTTTAATGCATTATGTTATAGCTTATTCTTTAAATAAAACTGATTTGTCCCAACATTTGAATTTAGGCGGGAGAGCAAGTAGGAAATCAGGTCTGTTACATTTTATTATTGAATATCTCTTGAAACCTTATTGTTTAACACTACAAGTACTTGTTATTATATATATTTATTATTAAATTAATTACAAAATCTAGCACATGCAATGTTGCTCTATAGTTATACTTATTATTTTAGTTTTATATGTGAGCTGACTGTGTGAAGAGAACAATAAACATTTATTAATATAAATAAGACAGATTAGGTAGGTAGAGTTGCTTTGTGTCGTGTAGAGCCACTCTACCAAGTCACCAAACAGCAGACTAAGATCAGTTAGCAATACCTAAAACCTTTTGCAGAGATATAAGAGCAGTTACAGTACGATTACGAGTAGGTATTCAGCAAAGTCCCGCCCACAATCTCTACATAACCTACACCAGTGACCCAGTCTCAAAAGAAAATGTACGAAAAAAATACACTACTAACTCCATCTGTTTCGAATCGTAGAGCATCTCACAGCATGGGGAGTTTAATTTAGTCTTGGAGGTTACAGATAGGTGGCGTAGTTCAGATTGAAGCTAATAGAGGGCGCTCTAATAAAATTCAGTGGGACTCTACGTGCTCCATCGGACAAGAATCAATTTTACTAAAGACTAGACGATCACCTCGCGGTTTCACCCACGTAGTTCCCGTTCCCGTGGGAATTCTGGGATAAAATATAGCCTATGTCACTCCCTGAAAAGTAAGCTTCCTAACGGTGAAAGAATTATTCAAATCGATCCAGTAGTTTCGGAGCCTATTCAATACCAACAAATAAACAATCAAATCTTTCCTCTTTATAATATTATTATGGTATAGATTGTAGCACTAAAGATTACACCTACTTTCTAGACTATCTTTCTTTTAGTGGATATTCTATGTAAAAGGAAAGTAAGCATCCACCCTTCGACCAGCTAGTGCTACACCAGTGACCCAGTCTCAAAAGAAAATGTACGAAAAAAATACACTACTAACCCCATCTATTTCGAACCGTAGAGAATCTGACACCATCGGGAGTTTAATTTAGTCTTGGAGGTTACAGATAGGTGGCGTAGTTCAGACTGAAGCTAATAGAGGGCACTCTAATAAAGTTCAGTGGGACTCTACGTGCTCCATCGGGCAAGAATCAATTTTACTAGGCAGTGTTAGTTGGCTAAGAATTTACTATGGAACTCCAAAGATTATAGCCTAAAGATTGCTACTTTCTAGAGTCCAGAGTCTAGACTCTAGAAAGTAGCAATATTTAGTCTAGACTCTAGCTAGACTATAGGTACTTTCTCTTAGTGGATATTCCATGTAAAAGGAAAGTAAGCAGTCGCCCTTCGACCAGGTAGTGTAAAAGGGTATAGGTACCTAATTCTGTTCGTCCATGACAAAATTACTGAAAGGTATCGTCATTCGTCGGATGTCGCTAAAACTAAACAAATTCGAAATCACTAAAAATTATGCCATCCTTTCAAAACCGACCTCAAAAAAGGAGGAGGTTCTCAATTCGTCTGTATATTTTTAGGGTTTAGTACCTCAAAAGAAAAAAGGGAACCCGTATAGGATCACTTTGTTGTTCGTCTGTCTGTCTGTGCATCCCCTTTTCTCCGTCTGTGAACCCCCTTTTCTCAGGAACGCGTGGAGGTATATCGAGTTGAAATCAACATCAAATACTCAAGTCCGTAACCTCTTAATAAATAAATAATGCTGGACTATCCACACAGCATCATCTAACACCAAGCTAAGCAGAGCTGGTGTTATGGGTGTGAATGACTGATATCTTAATAGGTACAATAGATTACATAGACAGATATTTTTTATTTTACATAATATACCTACCCAGAACACCCGGAACAAATATTCGCAGATCGTACAAACTAAACATTTGTCCCAAGGCGGGAATCGAACCCGCAACCTGCTGCGTCTTGGAGGAATTCATGATGTGCGCTGTCAAAAGGAAGAAGGTTTGTTTATTATACCATGGTCAAACGTAGTATAAAACATCGTTTCATTTGTAAATACTAGTTCTAATTATTTCTATTTTTGATTGTAATTTTCTTTGTCAATAAAGATATAAAACATCATCACACGATAATTTTCACAATCACTGGTAGGTACCTAACTAATTGGTCTCCATGGCAACGGGCGTAGGTAAACAAGATGGATGATACGACCAATGAAAGATTCATTCGTCATTTCATCCATGTGTCGTCAAACTAAATTAGACTTGAATTTTAACTAGATGTCGCCACTAGAAGAATTTGAAGGCGATTTTATAGTTTTTTAAAACACGCCAAATTATTTATATCGTTACCAAGGGACGGAAATAACTTTAGTGCCCTCAAGTTTATTTATTTATTGGTTAAACAAAATCCACAATAATTAAGCCCTTAATTAAGGCGCTACCTCGACCCAAATCAGCGCCACCACCTATTTTATCTTATCATTCTGTTAAACAAAAGAATTTTCAAAAAGCTTATGATAGGATTTACAAACTGGCCAAGTTTGTAAATCCTATCATAAGCTTTTTTAATGCCTCTGTAAGAGTTTTATTTTCTATACTTTAAGCACAGATGCGAAGTTGCTCTTTTTGGACACCATGGTGGCAAAAAAGATCAACTTCGCATCTTTTCCTACACTATATGAACTAAAACATTTATAGAGGCATTAAAAAAAGCTTGTGATAGGATTAACAAGCTGGCCAATCGATTTTTTTAAATTCCTTTTTTTATTAGAATAATAAGATAAAATAGGTGGTGGCGCTGATTTGGGTCGGGGTTATAAATATGTTACTTAGCTATCAAGACTTACGTACGGCCAATAACGATAAATAAATAAATACTTAAGTTAGTTTTGTTTTGTTTTGACGAACCTAGGTACGATTCCACCAGTGTGCTGAACTGTGCGGTACTGTATTGCACAGTGTACGACACAGATGTTCACGCTGGTCGACTCACTCGGGCAAACAATAACAAATCGTGCGCGAACATTTTAGAAATGTTTGCGCACATCTGTATACTATTGTGCGCGCACACATGCAGGCAGTGGACTCGCGTCGACGCGTACACGCTTGTTGTTCGCGCACTCAGTCTTGCTACCGCTATCGGAGCGAAAACATTTACCTATTTGTACGCGCACATCTGAGTTAAATATGGATTGGACGAATGAGAAAATTATTAAATTTATTCAAGCAATTGAAACTTATCCTCTATTATGGGATTCCAGTCACAGTGATTATAAAATAGAAATAAAAAACATGAGCCACTCAAGAGTTAGCTCAAAGTTTCAATTGTGACTCGACTGAGGTAATGAGAAAATGGAAGATTATTTTGGCTCAATATCGAAGAGAAAAAAAGAAAATAGCGGATTCGAAATCTTCAGGTTCTGGTTTTTCAGACATATATAAGCCAAAATGGTTTGGTTATGCATATTTGAATTTCTTTCATGGAAGGGACGAACCGAACGCCAGTTTGAACTCACAGGACGAAATAAATGATCAGGTAGGTACATTTAATTTTTTTTATATTTTCAAACCTCTACATTAATTTTTTAGGTATGCTTTTTACGCTAGTGTTTCTTGCCATGGCACTATTCCGATGTCAGTTTGGAAATAATGTGCAAATTCTTCTCGTATGTCTTTCGCATCGCCACATGGTCTTCTTCCGACATGTCTTAAAGGTAGTAAGTTTGCCATGGGTGCATCGCGCCGCCAAATTCCATCGATAGTGCTATGGGTAATTTGGTTCTCAGTATCAAAACTGCCAAGAGAAGTATAAAGTTGTGAAGACGACTTTTGTGTCATCAAAAAATTATGCAAGTAACAACATGTCAGTGTTATTAATTGTGCCTTCTCGGGAGCTAAGAGAATAGGTTTTCTTAGTACGCGAAATACAGCGGACAAAATCCCAAATACATTTTCCACAACACGTCTCGCTCTGCTCAACCGATAATTAAATATTCTTTCTTTTGATCTTTTGTCATGTTGACCGGGATATGGTTTCATTAAATTTAAATCTAATGCAAAAGCATCATCCGCCACAATGACATGTGGAATTGGTTTTTTCCTTCCGGGTAGCGCATAAGGTTGGGGCAAATTTAATTTTCCTTGCTGAAGATTAGTATAGAAACCAGTTTTTTGAAGACACCACCATCCGATATGCTTCCTTTACAACCGACATCTACGTACGTAAATTTATAATTTGCATCAACCAGTGCTAAAAGTACAATGCTGAAATCACCTTTGTTATTGAAAAAGTCACTTCCAGTATTATTTGTAGCTTGAATAACAACATGTTTGCCATCCATAGCCCCAATGCAATGAGGGAAATTCCATAGATGGTCAAATTAACGCTCTATCATCATCCATTCTTCTGAAGTGTTAGGCATCTGAAAAAAGAAATCTTATTATTATTTCAGCTTACACAAGATATCCAGGTACAATGAAGATCAAGAATCTCCTCAGGAAAGGCCAGTCGAAAAGTTTAAGGTTCCGAAAAACTCGCAGAAACGTCGTGCTGTCGATGAAGACCCGAGAATTGCCCATGCTTTGTTCATTATGGATAACGTAAACAAGCAGATGGAAGCAAAAAAATATGATGATGACGACATTTTTGCTGCAGCCGTCGCAGCGAAATTAAGGAAAATTAAAGATGAGCGAACGAAGATTTTAGTGCCAAGAGATATCGATAATTTATTGTATGATGGTATTATTGGTACTGGAAAATACTCCAATGCCTTCACCGTATTCAGATTCGTCGAATCCTCGGCGCCTAGGACCGACTTCTAGTTTCGATGTCCGCGATAATGATTACTCAGAACTTTTAAGCCAGAATGACAGCGAAATATTAACATGGCGTGATATGTAATGCAATATAGAAACTAAAATTATGTGATTTTATTTTCTTACCTTAATATTGTCTTTCAACACGCTTATCAACGCCTTACAGGTCTCTGGTACAATCCGAGCAATAAGTTCTTTTGAAACTTTAAATAAATACATTAAACTTGCAAATGAATCTCCAGTAGCAAGATATCTTAAGGTAATTGCAAGCCTTATAGAAACAGGAACACATTTTCTGTAGTTAGCATCTTGCTTAGCAATAAGAGGATTAACTGCATTAACCAGCAACTCAAAATCTTCGCACGATATACGAGTGAAATTTTTAAATCCACTCAATGGATCTATTTTTATTTCTTCTACAAATCTATTCGTTTCTTCATTTCGTCGCTGTAGGAAAGGCCTCACCCAACAACGCGGTTTCTTTCTTCGTTTCTTTTTCATCAGACTACACAATAAAAGACAAGCTGCAGCACAAAGCACAACGTTTTCCCGCCCGTCCAATTAACAACTGAAGACAGTAAACTCTTCTCAGTGAACATGTTCGTGCACAAGTGTGCCAAACTGTGCGTTTACAAAAGTTACGCACAGTCTTGCCGGTGGAGCCAGAAGCTAAACGCGATACAAGCCTAGTACGTACAATGTGGGAGTTTTGCACAAATGTTTGTAAACAAATGTGCTGCACACTATTTTGGTGGAATCGTACCTGATTCCACCAAAATAGTGCGCAGCACATTTGTTAATCCTCTTATTGCTAAGCAAGATGCTAACTACAGAAAATGTGTTCCTGTTTCTATAAGGCTTGCAATTACCTTAAGATATCTTGCTACTGGAGATTCATTTGCAAGTTTAATGTATTTATTTAAAGTTTCAAAAGAACTTATTGCTCGGATTGTACCAGAGACCTGTAAGGCGTTGATAAGCGTGTTGAAAGACAATATATGTCTGAAAAACCAGAACCTGAAGATTTCGAATCCGCTATTTTCTTTTTTTCTCTTCGATATTGAGCCAAAAATGGCCAAAATAATCTTCCATTTTCTCATTACCTCAGTCGAGTCACAATTGAAACTTTGAGCTAACTCTTGAGTGGCATCGTGTTTTTTATTTCTATTTTTATAATCACTGTGACTGGAATCCCATAATAGAGGATAAGTTTCAATTGCTTGAATAAATTTAATAATTTTATTATTCTTCCAATCCATATTTAACTCAGGTGTGCGCGTACAAATAAATGTTTTCGCTCCGATAGCGGTAGCAAGACTGAGTGCGCGAACAACAAGCGTGTACGCGTCGACGCGAGTCCACTGCCTGCATGTGTGCGCGCACAATAGTATACAGATGTGCGCGAACATTTCTAAAATGTTCGCGCACAATTTGTTATTGTTTGCCCGAGTGAGTCGACCAGCGTGAACATCTGTGTCGTACACTGTGCAATACAGTACCGCACAGTTCAGCACACTGGTGGAATCGTACCTTTATACTTACCCTAAGATCAAGCAGCCTACGTTCCGGTAACACCTAATTCAATTCGAACTTATCTAGACTTCTTCCTAATTCCAAAGAGGATACAATTCTCTATAATATTATTATACTCATTGGAGAATACAACCTGTGTCTATGCTTGAGTTCTTTTCTTAGCAACCAATGAGTAAAATCCTACTTCACGCTAATATTATAATTAATGCGAAAGTTTGTATGGATTGATGGATGTTTGTTACTCTTTCAGGTAAAAACTACTGAACCGATCGGGAATTTGAATTGAATTGAAATTTTGCATACAGGTAATTGTAATCCTGGAATCAAACATAGGCTACTTTTTATCCCATAAATCAGTTCCCGTGGGATAGAAATCACCTTTAAACCGTTTCCATAGAAACAACGCGCGCAAAGCCACGGGGCGCAGCTAGTAATAAATATTTACAACTTACAACGGCATCTTCAAAAGCATCATCATAAAATTTGGCTTGGCGCTGTGGCTCCTGCCTATAACCTGAATAACTCCCAAATAGGTGCCCATTGGTTTGCACAATAAAAACCATGAATACACACAATGTATACAGTTCTTTTTCTAATCCTTATTGCTAATCCTTGCGAACAAAAACATCAGCAGAAAACGAATGTGGCTCGCGTTATGAATGGATTTCCTGCTAAACTTGGAGATGTTCCATACCAGGTAGGATACTTTCGTGCTAATACAATATTTTGTGCAGGGACGAGAGAAAATTCATTTTATGTTTGTTTGTGGTCGCATAGATGCACAAAACCCTCACGTAAGTACCTATAAATTTTATAGGGCTATCTCGGTATCATTCTTTAAACAATAGCAAAAAAACATCATAATCGGTCTTTAAATGACAGAGAAATCGACAAACATACATAAAAAAGTTAAAAAAACATAAATACCTACCTACGCCCGACCACCTGGGTCTGGGGGAAGAGGATCCCTCGGCCGTTCACGCTCCTCATGACTATTTACGAAAACAATTTCGAAAAGGAAGCCAAGAGGAGGACCCAGTTAGGCTGGGCAGCGTTGGAAAAACTACGTCGAGTCTTCTCGTCATCCATACCGCAATGCTTGAAAACGACGGTTTTCAATCAGTGCCTCGTACCCATCATAACCTACGGAGCTGAGACGTGGACACTCACGTCGGGTTGGTCCACCTGTTCAAAGTCACTCAGCGAGCTATAGAAAGAGCTAGTAGTAGTATAGTAAATTCCGTAAAACAAGACGCGGCCACATAGTGAACTTTACTTTAGGTATGGGTGGTTTGTTTACAGACATTCTACATTAAGTTTAGCTACTAGCCAAGCTAGAGGTATACATAAGCCAATGGCTAGTGTATACCTACATCTAGCTGTTTATTTAATTTCCAGGTATCATTCAAAGAATTTTCAAGAGGAGCCTATCGTAGTTTTTGCGGCGGAACGATTATTGGACCAAATAAATTGGTGTCCGCAGCACACTGCTTTATTAAGGAAGACAAGAAGAAGTTCTGTGATAAATTGATGCGGCCTAAACCACCGGAGTAAGGACCCAAGGCATTTATTACCTCAACCTCAGCTCAACAGCCTGCATTGGTCCACTGCTCGACGCAGGCCTCCCCCTGATAAGCGCCTTGCTGGCTATCTCATGGGGTAATGCCCATAATCCCCACGTTGCGCATGCGGGTTTGGGATCACAGTTCGGTGGTAGAATTGTTCTGCAGGGGGCGCTGCTGTTGCCCGCCCCCGGTGGATATCCCTTAGTCGCCTCTTAGGACACCCGCGGGAAGAGTTGGGTTGGTGCAAATTCTAAGCCGGCACCACACAGCTAATTTCGGCATTTATTAAAATGTATCTTTATTAAACATAAGGCTCAATTCACACCAGGTTGGCAGCTGCTGGCAGAGCAGCTGGCAGTAAATTAAAAAAAATTCAAAATATTCCTGAAAAAAAAAAAAATTCCTGAACTCTACTTACATACATTAAAAGACCAGTACCTATCGCTTATAAAAATAGAAATGGTCGCGCGGCCACACTGTCGACCACTGCCATCCCGGTGTGAATTGATCCTTGGACTGACAGCACATGGCTTCTCGCTTGAAAAACATGGATAGTTCCCGCAATACAGGACAGTCGCTTAAGCTGCCGCTTGGTAGTTCAAGCAAAAGCATTGTCGCATGGACGTCTGAGGCAAGACACTGCTTACAAAAGAAGACAGATATGAAGTCCTTTAGCCGAGTTTCGGCCACGGTGGCCAGTCTCAACGTAGGCTAGTCATGTGCGCAAAACATAACTATAGTGCTCAAGTGTGTGCGCAAACACAGGAGCAGACATCACAAAAAAGACCATGCATAGGTATAAGACGTCAAGAAGAGATAATTATCAGTTCTTTCAAGTCCTATGTAGAAAATAAGATTGCTGCACGGCATCGATCTTAGTAAAAAAGGGGGGATGAGACTTCCCGGAAGTGAAAGGCGCAAATTAAGCGCAATTAGGTCCACCCACCTTAGTCATAGTCAGACCGGTGGCGTTCGTGTTAAGCATGCTTGCTACAACGTACTTTAGTGTAATTTACTGATTAAAAGACTACAGCAATGCCCTCGTGTTTATCATTATAATTATTGCGCAAGATTGGAAATGTTGAGCGAGATTTTGCGAGTAGTTGTAACACAGGCCCGTTGTTGAGTAAGCGCTGAGAAAACATACCATATCTATAGATTATACACATAGATCTATGGTTATATTAGTGTTTTTGCAGGGTTAGGGAAGAATTTTTGGACAAGATCTTGGCAGTAGCGGGCAACATGAACAATACAATTAAAAAGAAAGACTTCGGTCAATGGCGTAGATTGAAATCAGTGTATGTCCCGGCGACCTTCAGTTTTCCTAAGAATGACGTTTCTGTAGTGGTAAGTTCTCTCATTATTTTGAAATCTTACAACCATAAGAAGCTAACTAATCTCGTATGCCCGTCCCAAAGCTGGGCAAAGCTTTGTTCTTTGTTTGGTGGCCAGCAGTGCTTGGGCATCACGGCCCTTTCCCATGGCCATCCAGTTCTGCAGGTATGGTTTTTTACCGGATCCCGCAAAAATCATTGATGTGTTTACACACTGTAGTTTGCATCTTGTTTTTGCGGTAGAGCAACGAGCGTTTACAGATCATCTAAGAAAATTCAACCTCTCCCCACTCCCCGCAACCCATCCTGCAAAACAGTATGCAGGCAGTGGGAGGGCACACTTCCATTGAACTATCCTGTAATTCTGAAATTCTTTATTGTACACAATTAATACATAGCATGAATTTATATAATATGTACGTACATAGACGAGCTTATCCCTGAAAAAAGTTTTCTTCCAGCAAACCTTAGACTCTAAGATCCTGCATAAAAAGTACCTGAAAAAACAGGATGTCGCCGTCAAAAAGGCTGTTAGCAGGCCATAAGCGTTTTATTGGTCCCGTTATCTACATAACGTTATACTAAATCCTTAATCAACATAATATAATTTTAAAGTGACCTTTCTTTTAAGTTCACCAGAAAATCTTTCGACTTCAACAGCTATGTGAGTTCAATACCATATGCGACTGTGTTTGGCGACTATACGGGAGCTTGCCTGGTTTCCGGCTATGGTCGCATTTCAGCTTTCGTAAGATACTTTCATATTCATTCCTAGGTACTTTAAATACATATAAGTTCAGTGACGTAGATCGGTAAACCCTGGTTAAGTTTGAAGTCATCATCATCATCAGCCTATTAATATAGGCTATGTCCATTAACATGGGCCTCCCCTAATGAGCGCCAGTTTGAAGTCAATTTCTATTAATACAGAAATATTTTAAAACCTGATTTTTTCTGTAAAATGCAGCTATCATAGCTGTTTTTGTATCTGGTCACCGGTGTCGGAGACCTTGGGAGGGGTGGAAAACGTTAAATTTTATCGACAAATCAAAAATCCATAAATTATTTTCTCTTGATTACATGAATGTCAGCCATTTTGTTTTTTTTTGCCTCCGCTTCTACACAACATGTAGAGGTCCGAGGAAGATGGAAGAGGACTCATTTGATAGCTTATCATGTAGAATAAATCAACGATAACATTGTTGCAATTTCAATTTTATAAATGAGCAAATGAGAAAATCTTAAACAAAAAATGTCTTTTAAAAAAAAAAAATGTCTTATTTTTTCATAAAATCGAAACTGTCATCGAGCTGCACAATGTAAAATAAGAGATTTTGTTTCCGAAATTCTGTTTTGCTCCTTTATAAAATAGAAAATGCAACAACTACTCTCAAATTCTCAGCAGAATCGATCTTAATGTTCCTTGTTAATGTGAAAACAAGATTGCGAAAATAAATACAATAAAAAAAAGGTAGCACTCGGGAGTGCCGGCAGAAGTGAAAACTTACATCTTACGATCTTACGCTTTTTCGATCAGCATCACGTGACCCTGACGCTGAAAACTGAAACTGTCATCGAGCTGCACAATGTAAAATAAGAGATTTTGTTTCCGAAATTCTGTTTTGCTCCTTTATAAAATAGAAAATGCAACAACTACTCTCAAATTCTCAGCAGAATCGATCTTACCTACTTATGTTCGATTCTGCTGAGAATTTAAGGACCTCCTTAATCCTGGTTTTCTTATCGGCTACAGGAGGGATCAAATTACTTACAACTGGCACCTTTGGAAGTACTGCCATTATCGCTGTGCACCTGGTTACACCGAGTAAAAATGCATGATTTCGTCTGCACATCTGATAGATTTTCCGATGTTGGAAAGGTGCGTGAAACACTTGCTAAGAAATGAATTTTGGAATATTTCCATATTTGAAAACAAGAAGTTAAGTAGGTACTTACCTAATCTTTTCAAACACAGTTCTTTGTGGTATCCTTTATTATATAAAAGATTAGGTTACTTACTCAAAACATAATAATTAAGTCCATTGTGCAAGTTTTACTTTATGATACTTAATCCTGTATTACACTCTCTATAAGCTTATACTCTATAAGCGAATGTAGGTACATTCTTTTGAGTAATTAAATTCGACAACCAAAATACTATAAAGCTTTATTGCAAAATGGGCCCAGATATCCACTTCAAATTCTTTATTTCTAGCATCTAGGAAGATTAAGTGATGGGAATCAACTAGTTGTGTCCCAGTTTTATTAAGTTTTCATATAATTTGACTCATATTAATGTCCTGTACGATGTCCTATGGATATGTGAGTAAAGTGAGATGGGAGGCACTATCCTCTGTTTCTGCGACTGCATCTCTGACGTTGCAATGTCAGGATAGGCTGTGAAATAGATTTCGAGACGACCTCGTTTCTTTTAGCGCGATTGGTAGTGGTCCAATATTAGAGGTCCATGGGAGGGGACTTCGCGCAGAAGTGGGACCAAATAGGCTGTGGAAAATAATAAATATAAGGCGGACGATATCTACACCAATTAATATACCTACGGGAAGGGTGACTGCATCGTTAGGTTGGTCGCTTAAAAAATCATTTCTGTCAAAATCCGTGTCAGTGAATTTAACTCATGGTAAACTGGCTTCCATCCGCGGCTTCGCACGCGTTTTTCCAGGAATGAAGCCTAATGTCTTGCCCTGTCATACCACCTATCTCCTTAACTTTCATTAGGATCTGTTGAGCAATTTATTAGTGATAGGTAACAGACAGACTGAGAGACAAGGTACTTTCGAATTTATAATATTTGCACGGATATCCCGTGTAATTTATAAGTTATTTGAGTGTTGATAACCATGATAGTCTTGGACGTCCGAAAGCGCGTATGTTTGACGACATGCTTAAGTCGCTGGGCATAGCTGAATGCGAAAGGCACAAGACAGAAAAAGCTGGCAAGAATTGAAGGAGGTCTATACCCAGCAGTACCCAGCCTGTTGGGTGTGACCTCCTTAAATTCTTGCCTATTATATGCAGAGCCCTCATGTGATGGGTATAGCTGATGATGGGTATAGACCTCTTTCAATTCTTGCCTATTTGTCTTCAATGATGACGACGAAGCATAACTTTTCACTTCTTCACAAGTGGGAAAAAAATTGTGAAGAGAAAATCAATTAAGGGGGAAGTTAACGGGTTTGGTTTTCAAACTAGACCTAGGTCTCAGTACTCAGGATCCCCGTGGTGAAAAAATTGGTTGTCTGTAAAGTCGGTTTACTGACGATAGTTGAACGTGACAACGTCTTAAGAAAATACTGATGGAATGGTAGCATTTGATACTCGATCAAAACATGTAAATGTACTATAGTATAGCAGCTGTCCACGCAGACGCATCGCTCACTCAAGTAGGAGAGAGACGGATGTCGAGCGCTCTTGCTTGCACTTCAAGCCTTACATGGAACGCCTCAGAGTAACGCCTCAGAGTAACGCCTCAGAGGTAACGCCTAATGACGTCATGTTTTTTCGTGCGTGCAGCCGGCTCTATCGAATTATAAGACGTTGTCACGTCAAAACTCGATTTAAGTACATAAAATTCAACATTTTGGTTCCTTGTTAATGTGAAAACAAGATTGCGAAAATAAATACAATAAAAAAATCATGAATGGGCACTGTTTCGCACATAATTTGGTCGACATCTCAGGAACCGGTGTATTGAAATGATTTATGTTTTGATTCGTAGGTTATTACTATTTGGTTCCTTGAAACAGTTTCTTAATAAGTTGTGTAGTTTTCTTGTAAATTAAGCATAAACTCAAAAACGTATGCTCTGTCCCGCTCCTATGAACGCTAAATCCTATACCTATACTTTTCACAAAATGAGGTGTAATGCAGGGTGCATAAGTAACACTGTATCTCTTCATTGATAAATAATTGGTATACATACCTATATAATAGTTTTCAATTTACCATGTAGAGCTTATTTTGTAAGCCTAAAGATCTTCTTTACTAAAGTAATTGATTTCTGATTTTTGTCTATACATTTATTTTCAGGGTGACTCTGGTGGACCCTTGGTCTGTACTGGAACTGCCGACCCTGCAGACAACGGCAAAGGTGTTCTGGTAGGGGTGGTCAGCGGCAACAGACGAGGTTCTGGATCGTTCTTTACAAGACTTTCTAGTTACAGAGGCTTCATAGAAAGAGGAGGAGCAAGTAGTTTATACAGCGGTATTGTTTGGGTTGCTATATGTTTATTACATGGTGGAGTTTTTATATTTTGATTTTGTTTTATTGATCTTTTATCCCTTTCCATAGACAAGTCACTGATGGATAATCAATCTAGTATTCTTGCTAAGCAACATACTGATGTTAACCACTTGAGCGTCCTTTGGTACTGTGGTTCCCAAAAAAAATCGGCAATCTTACGTTCGTGGGCTTGGATAGGGCAACAGAAACGAGTGAAAGGATTCGGGGGAGGTATTTGCCCAGCAGTGAGATGGCATTAAGACGATATGACAAAAAAACAGAAGCAACGCCAATCTACAGACACACCTAACATTTTCTCTGTGGAAAAAAAACTTGCTGCGATAAGGGAGTATTATACGACAAAACAAGAAAATAGACAAGATTTATTTCTCGATGCTACCGTACAGAATAGTTATTGTATTCTCTTTGGATGCTACTGGCTGTCACAGCAGACGTGCGAAGAAAAGCCTGATGACAGGAGTAGTAATTTCCTTTAATAGTCTGTGGTAGTAATTATGTTCCTTACTGATGACTTCATCAATAATTGCTGCGTTCCGTATATAAACATTATCGATTTCAGCGCTAACAGCGCTCAAAGTCGTTCCGATTCCTTTGAGCGGGATAACGACAGATATCGGAATATGTTCAACGGAACGGCTATAGACGCGCTCACATCGCTCACGTAAACATAACCTCAAGTTTATGGTGATTTTGAAAATTTCTTATGTCAATTTGTATAATCATATGACAATTTGACAGATCGTTCACAGCGACCATGCTCGGTAGCGTGAGCGTTGTGAGTGCAAAGATGGCGCCGGTTATGACGTCATCTGTGACGTTTCGTTAACTACTGTAGACGCGATATCTGATATAGGTACGGACCGCTTTTGGCTGCGTTCCGTATATAAAAATAATCGATTTCAGCGCTAACAGCGCTCAAAGTCGTTCCGATTCCTTTGAACGCGATAACGACAGATATCGGGATACGCTCACATCGCTCACGTAAACATAACCTCAAGTTTATGGTGATTTTGAAAATTTCTTATGTCAATTTGTATAATCATATGACATATCGTTTCGTTAACAACTGTAGACGCGATATCTGATATACGGACCGCTTCTGTAAGCAAGATCTAACACTTAAATCGATTTTGTCTATCAACGGACCGCAACAAATGTTTCCTTCGTTCCCAAAATAACAAGTGTTTTATCATGAGAAATTATCACGAAATAACCGAGAATTTACGTAAACATTGAGATCATTATGCAGACATAGGTCCCGCATTGTCTACTTGAAGAAGCTTTCACATTTTGCGATCATGTTTGGTTACGAAAAATGCTCCGAATACTTTTTGTTCTAATATTTCTTCTGCAATATGGAGACTGCTTTCCACAAGACCTATCAAGCAAGGAAAATATTCCTACTAAATTTGTCACCGAGGACGATGGCAGGTCTGATTACGTGCCTCGCGTAGTAAACGGACGACCAGCTAAGCTAGGAGACGTTCCCTACCAGGTAAGTAGGTACCTAGCTGTTATAAATAAGACCTAGTATCTAATCTATAAGACGTGATGATCGGTGGACAAAAGCTCTAACGGATAGGTAGTTAGTAAATATCAAGCCACGGAAGTCGTGATTATGAACGCCAGAAAGCGCGTTGGGTCGGCATCTTTATAAAAGCCCTGGGCGTACCTGCATGCAAATAGCCCAGGACAAAGATGTGATATAGGTACCCAGCAGTCAGTTATCTAAGGCTGCAATGATTGAAGCGAGAATATTTACTACACTGGCCATGAAATCATTATATAGGTATCTACCCACAGTACCTACCCACTCAACACTGCCGCATAACTGTCTTAGATGCACAATTTGCAACGGTGCGTCTCGGGCGACGGCTCTCAAAAGTGTTAATCAAGTACTATTCTCATTTTCAGCTTTCCCTTAAAATGAAATACCGACAGGAGTATTTTAGCTTTTGTGGGGCCACCCTTATTGGACCATCCAAAGTAGTTTCAGCAGCTCACTGCTTCGTTGATAAATCTGGTTTCTTTGCAAGATGTTCTGGTAACGTAAAGTAAGTAGAGGTAGATAACATATTATGTCTTATCTTAGGCGTTCAGTCATAGCAAGGTGGACGTGATTTCGATGTAGGGTCCTGATAAACGGCTGCTCGTGGAACGAATTATCATCCGTCCTAGTGGGATGCGACGTAGGTACCTATGCATGTTCACATGGAGAACTGTGTCCGACTGGGTCTGTATTAGAAAGGTGATGAGGTTAGACAGGGTAAAAGGTTCCGAGGTTACAAGCAACCACGGGACCTTTTATCCTCCATTCTGCCTCTGACCACGAGACTTCCTATCTTGTGTTTCAATGTTTTATTTTACCGGTTCAGAACTATTGATGAAAACCATATCAAAACTCTTTCGGTAAAAGGTACCTACATTATCTTTTGAGTGCTATCGGCTACGTTTTATCCAGGTACCACGAGAGCGAAGCCGCCGACAGAAGTTGGTAGGTATGTAGGTAATCTGGGGAAAGGCCTCTGCCGCTCGAAGAGGAGAGGGGTCGTCGCCGTATCAGTGTCCCGGCACGGCGGCGCCATGAGGAGGGATAGATGTGATGACGTATGAGAGGGCCATGTAGCCATAAGGTTGTGTGATAGTGAGGTGGTAGGGTGGTTCGGCGAAAATGGCGAGAGAGGGACACCAGAGAGGTTTTAGTGGGTATTACGTCCTTTTCAGGGCGTCGAGTCCCACATAATTCTGGTCCCCCCCAAACCAGTTTATTCGTGAATGAATTTCCTCGACGAGACAAAAAAAAAAAAAAGGTATGTAGGTAATAAAGCGATTCCCATCATGTTTTCAGAGTTCCTAACTCTAAATTGCGGAAAACTCACGTAGTGGCAGGGAGCTTGCAAAATATTGCAAAATTCAAAGAAGGAGGCCAATGGCGGAAGTTCAAGTCGATGAAAGTACCTGGGAGGTACAAATTCCCAGCACTGGACATTAGTGTTGGCGTAAGTGCTTAAAGTAGCATTTAGTAGCTAGCCCTTGATGAGATATAGATTTTGTAGGTGTAGGTGAATGGCGCGATTGATTTTCGGTGCTATTGTGGGGTCATGGGCCAGATCTCACCGCACTAAATACTTAGGCAACCAGTCTTTCATATAAGTGTGCGTTATTGCTGTCGTGAGAACGATGTTCGTGATGCGACGCTTCGACGTCAGAAAAGGTGTTAGAAGATTTTTGTATGGGTGGCCCGACTGTGTTTTTTTCAAACACGGCGCACATAGAAAGTTATATTATATCTGGATAGGATTATAGAAATAATAAAACGTCAAATGCGAGTCAGACTCGCACACTAAGGGTTCCGTATAATTGTAAGACCATGACTTATTTTTGATGAGTTTTTCATTTTGTAATTGGTGTGGTCTTTTCTTTTACAAATTAAGTTGTATTCGTGCTTAAAGGTAGGAAGGTAATTTACTTAGGCAATTTTATATTACGTAAGTCTATTGTTTACGTTCTATAATTGTAAGTAGAATCAATTTGTGGGAGGGTGGGCGGTACACGCGAATTAGGTACATTTTGTTGGATCTTATCAGAAAAGGTTTTGCGCGGAATTGTTACTAAATATTGTTTTATCCTAATATTTGCGTATATCGATTAGCGTAGACGTTCCTAAGAAAGATTGTTCTATCTATATCGTAACAGTACCTTTACGTTGCGTAAAGTTTCTCCTACAATTTTTCATTATTTGCTTTTAATGTTTCAGTTCACGACGGAACCTTTTGTTTTAGACGACCATGTGAAAGCGATACCGTTTGCTACTCAACACAAAGATTATGAAGGGGTTTGCCTGGTTTCTGGCTACGGCCGTATTTCGACACGGGTAAGAAATCGTCCTCAAGGCGAATAGTAGGGGTGATAGTGGCGCCACTACATATTTAATTTAATCATTAAGTTATACAAAGGAATTATCAAAAAATCGGACCGCTTGTAGACGATACCTATCACAAGCTTTTATTCAATGTATCTGTAATAGTTTTGTTTTGTGTTATTCAATCAAAAACCTTGTTTGGAGAGCTTGGTGGCCAGCAATAGGAACTAAACTCTTGAAACAAGTATCTGCCTAAATAATACAGTACAAAACTATTAAGGATAGGTACCTACATTTAAAAAAAGCTTATGATAGATATCGTCTACGCGCGGTCCGATTTTTTGATAATTCCTTTGTATAACGTAGGTAATTATAAAATTAAATATATAGTGGCGCCACTATCACCCCTATTATTCGCCTTAACTATTAGTTACATCGTACGCAACGTCCGAATCTACATTAGTGAAAGCCTTTGGTGAAAGCGCGCCCCAAATGGTTGCTTGGTTGGCTTGTCTGACTGACTTGACTTAATGTCAGAATCGGCGGGTCTGTTGACTGGAAGAAAACATCCTTAGCAATAAAGCCGCATATTTACCTACCTAATGCAGGTACTTAAACTTTTTTCGTGTTCTGTAGTTCTGTTTCTTGGTGTGCAATAAGTACTTAGCTACCTAAGTATGTAGTAGGTACCCTAAAACAATATAAATAGTAGAATATTGTTTTGTACTTTAAAGTTAAAAACTTTTTCTGCAGCATAAATTAACATCAGATGTCCTACTTTTGGCTGATTTGGAATTGATTCGTACGAAACGATGCAGCAAAATGCATTACAGGAACATGAAAAAATTTGTGTGTACATCGCAGAAGGTTTCCGACGTGGGACAGGTACCTATACCGTTTTTACGTCTTTCCAACTCCTAATGAAAACAAAGGGTACACAACGAACGTCAGGGCAGCGGCTAGTAATTTCAGTTTAATTTTTATTTTATTTCATCCGAGTTAATAAAATAAAAGGTTACTTATCTCGCATGTCGAGCATGAATGCCTTAGCGCCGGACTCCACCAAAGCGAAAACGAGAGGAGAGGAGATGTGTTTTAAACAACGAATAGAACCATTTAACACTCACCGCACGCAGCTCAGTTCCGCTCTAGCCAGCATACATCTCCGCTTTAGCCAGTACACATCTCCGCTTTAGTCTAGCCAGTACGCATCTCCGCACAGATGCGGTGGATATACCCTAGCTGATATACGTCTCTTCTCGTCTCCGCTTCGGACATCTCCGCTTTAGTGGAATTTGCCCGTTAAAGGATTGTACCCAATGTAGTTTGTTACTTATTAGCAGCCTACATGTACCTACTTAACTTTACGTCTTTTCAGGGTGATTCTGGTGGACCACTAGTCTGTGCCAAAACGAATGACCCTGCGGACCTAGGTCAAGGTATATTGGTAGGCGTGGTCAGCGGCCACAGACATGGCTGTGGCACCTTCTTCACAAGGGTTTCTACTTACAAGAACTTCGTAACTAAAGGAAATGCGATTTGTACACGTAGTCATAATGTTGTGGTTCTAATGTTTTTATTAAATGGTGGAATTTTGATACTTTTATTTTGTTTTATCTATTTGTCTTAAGAGTAAGGACCCTATCTCACCTGGACGCCACGGTGACGTCGCTGGCAATGTATCCAAACTATTGTATGGCAGACGACGTTGCCAAACTGTCGCCAAATAAGTTAGCTGCCATATAATACAGAATGAATAGTTTGGATACGTTGCCAGCAGCGTCGCAGAAGCGTCCCGGTGAAGTAGAGGTCTTAGCATTAGGACGCATTGTGGGGAAAGTCTTTACCTTGCAGTCTCGTAGGGACAGGTTACCTCCAACCGATCTTATAAGAGGGGTGTATAGTTTGACGTCGATTTATATTTAGTTTCTGTTGCAAAGGTGCCTTTATCGAGTGTCCTTAGCAATGTGTGAAGAAAATTTGTATAGCCCCTTATGAATGATGGTTTAAGTAGTTAAATTAGATTATTTAGGTTTTTTAGGGGTTTTCGAATTTTTATTTTAATTACTACCTAACTATTAATATTATATCATTACCTCAACTCGAACTCAACAGCCTGTGTTGGTCGCAGGCCTCCCTCTGATAAGCGCTTTTTTGGCTTTTATCATGGGGGGTACTGCCCCTAATCCTCACGCTAGGCAAGCGGGTTGGGAATCGCAGTTCGGTGGTAGGATTGTTCTGCAGGGGGCGCTGCTGCGCGCCCCCGGTAGATATCACACTAATATTATAAATGCGAAAGTTTGGAAGGATGGATAGATGGATGGATGGATGGATGTTTATTACCTCTTCGCGCCAAAACTACTGAACGGATCAGGCTGAAATTTTGCATACAGGTAAGTCTAACCCTGGAATCAAACATGCGACTTGCGACTTTTATCCCATAAATCAGTTCCCATGGGATAGAAATAACCTCAAAACGTTTCCATAGAAGGTACGCGTGCGAAGCCTCGGGCAGAAGCTAGTATTCTATATATCCCTTAGTCGCCTCTTACGACACCCGTGGGAAGAGTTGGGGTGGTGCAAATTCTATGCCGGCACCACATAGCCACGCAGCCGCATACTTAAATGGGTAAGTACATCTACTTTTCTACCAGAACGCACGTTTGCACTGTGGCTGCAGCCGTCGTGCTCGTATCCGCCTTAAAAGTCACCTACGTACCTACCAGGTTCCTAAGAGAGGCTTTTGCCCAGCACTGGAACAGTAACGGCTGAAAGACGAACCATTCTTAGTGGAACTTCCAAGGCAATTATGATGATGAGACGAAAATACAAAGCACATTTACAAAACGTTTAATAAGACCATAACAATCATCAACCACCGATCGGTTCTTTGCAAGCAGGCCCTATCCAATATCCACTGGTGGAACATCCCGACCCGGTTGTGAAGAGTTGGCAGGTCTGCGTACACAAGAGCAGTGACTCCGACCAAAACTCCGATGTTTTCGTCTTCTGCTGGATCACCTGTTCCGTGGCATACGAGACCGGCGCCCTCTGTCTCCTATATCAAGAAATTAAGAATTTATAGAAAAACTTAAATGCGACCACAGAAAAACAAATTCAACGACCCAAGTTTTATGAATGTACCTAATGTTACGGATGTTAAAAACAAACAATTTGTGTTGTATTCAAAAAGCTTTTGCTAACTAATTCCAAATTTCAGCTCAACATTATTACTGTATGCTACACGGTATGCATAAGCAAAATATTATAGAATACTATATGACAAATTATTTTAATATATAAATTAAAATGGTGTTAAAATAAATTACGTTATTTTTTTTTTGCTGTTTTATTTCCTAATGAAATACTTAGATAATATTATCTAAGTAAGTAGTAAATAAAGCCTCAAAATTATGGTAATTACGCGTATTAAGTGTACCTATGGAGGAATAAATAGATGAAATGAAATATTAGGTAAAAGTTATCATCATCATATCAGTCCACAAACGTCACTGCTGGATATCCAGCAGTGAACATCCAGCAGTCGTATGGGTAGGCCTACATGTACAGCTGGACCGAAAAGAGTAGAAATTAATTAAAATTGAACTAACCTAACCGTTTGCTCTGGCAACACGAAACCCATGTCAAATCTGTTCAAAATTTCACGCACATGTAAATAAACATTGTTTACCTCTGCGAAATTTGCATTAAAATAGGTAACTGTTTTTATGCGTAATAAGGTATGTTTAGTGTAATCCAGCATGGAAAAAACTAATCGCAGTGGAACAAAACAAGTGATTGATAAAGTTTTCATACGTTGTTTGGCCGAATTTCAAGTGGGAAAGCTATGGCCCGATGATTCAGACAATTATCATAGAACCTCCGAGATCACTGATCAAATACTCGATTCTATGGTCTTTAAATAGTAAAATCGTTTATTTAGTTATCGTTTCTTGATAATTAATTTCTACTGTTTTGGTCGGATTTGTACCTATTGACATCCATGTTTGCAACGAAATTTAATTGCTAAACGCAAGGATCAAGACCGTTTGCGTCGTAGTATTCGTGTTGCCATCTAGACGACAGCAGCGCCATCATTTATTTTTTACTTTTTTCGGTCGCACTGCTCACACACCACAAATAACCGTCCTCCCGACTCGGCTTCAACCATACTCTTCTACATTATCAAAGATCGACTGTCTGCAACAGCCACAATGTCGTCATTTTTCAGGTACCTACCTGATCAGTATAGGATCTAGTATGTACTTGCAAAATTACGACATTTAGTACCAGTGATAAGCCATACAAACTTTAAATACATTTGATCAAACGGATGGAAGTTACTCACAACAAAAGCCCTATTTCGGTCCTTAGCTTTGCTGACTGTGCAGTAAAACAATCTGCAACTTTTAAGCATTATGTCTTCACAGTCTTTTTTTGTCATCATTTGCAGTTGCTCTCTAAACATGCTTTTCATGATTGACCAACTCTGTAAAGGTTTATAATATTAGTGATAAACTAAAGTACCTTCAGTTGAAAATTTTAGTTAAACGATCACATTCGAATTTGGCCTAACATTAATAGCACGCCCTGTATACCTCACCTCAACAGCCTATATTCGTCCACTGCTGGACGCAGGCCTCCCCCTGATAAGCGCATTGTTGGCTTTTACCTCATGGGACGTCAAGGGGAAACGTTAAATGCGAGTCAGATTCGCCCACTAAGGGTTCCGTAAGATTTTGTGTCTTGCCAAATTATCATGGTTCTAGGTCAACGGGAAGTACGTACCCTGTAGGTTTTGGTCGATGGCGAGAATCAAAAATATTTTGTATCGGTTTCTGGATTTTTATCTTTATATTTGCTATAGGTAAGACCTTGCTTCTTACTAAATTTTATGCTTCTAAGTGAACTGGAAGTACCCTATAGGTTTTGGTCTATAGCAAGAACCAAAAGTATTTTTTTTTTTTGATGATTAAACTACAAATTTACGGTTTTAGGGTTTTTTCCTCTACTTGTGCTATAAGACCTTGCTCCTTGCCAAATTTTGCGATTCTACGTCAACGGGAAGTATCACGGTACCTACCAGAGTAGTACGGGTTTTGGTCCATGGCGAGAAGTATTTTTTTTTTTAATGAATAAGCTATAAATTTACCGTTTTCGGATTTTTCCCTTTACTTGTGCTATAAGACCTCGCTGCTCACTGCTCAGCAATTTCAATTGCTCGCCAACCATTTTTCATGATTCTAGGTCTACGGGAAGTACCCTATAGGCTTTGTGTGCATGTCATTCCCTTGGAAATTTAAAAATTTTCAGACATAAACGGCTGTAACTTTTGAGTGCGTTGGCTTAGAAGTTTTATTTGTATCGCGGCTTCAAGAGGTTACAAACCTGAGTATTTGAGGTTAATTTCAACTCGATACGTTTACGCGTTCCTGAGAAAAGGGGGTTGACAGACGGACAGACAGACAGACGGACAACAAAGTGATCCTATAAGGGTTCCTTTTTTCCTTTTGAGGTACGGAACCCTAATAAAGCACTTTGATATTTGATACCCCTTAGTCGCCTCCTACGACACCGACAGGAAGAGTTGGGTAATGCAAATTCTAAGCTGGCACCACATCGTCCTGTATACAGGGCGTTTTATTTATCAAACGATATGAGGTGTTCGTGGATTCCAAGTTCATCGAATTAAAAAATCGCAATGGCGCAGATTTGTAGAAAACTTATCCGTCACTGTCCGTTTCTTGCCAATTTCAGTCATAGAAGGCGTGAATTATTTTATAATGCATTTTTTTTACCCCGGTGGATCTCATAGATACGGACTCACAGACACCATCAAAGTTCAAGTTCTGTGTTGCCAAGGGAACGTTAGAGACATAGGTATTGAAAATCCAAGGTGTTTTAATTTCCTAAAAAATAGAAATAATATTAGATTTGCTGTATTTTTAGATCCTATTGTAGTACGATCAAAAAAGAAGAAGAAAAGGTACCTTCAACCCCCCCCCTTACACCCTCAGCACACCCCCCACCCTTGAGGACTTTAAGTATGTTCATGTAGATACCGCAAGGTGTAAAACTGTACCAATTTATAAAACTACACGAATTATTTCCCTTGATTTTATTAATTTTCTTTTACTATTGTGTCTAGCATGTTTAACCGCATACCCACGAACACTCAAACGCAAATCTCCGATTTATGAAAGATTTTCAAGGAAAATAAAAAAATCGCGACTTGAGACAAGACGCAAAACCACGCAAAACCCATGATTTGCGTAATCCGCACGATAGAGGCGCTGTACCAAATTGTATGCAACAAGACAAAATTAAAATTTTAAAAAACCCGCCGACTTTTACTGGCTGAACAGATTTTCATGAAACATGGCTGTGAGTGTTCTTACTAGGGATAAAATTATCTTATGACACAAAAAAAAACAAAGCGAAAATCGGTTCATCCGTTTGGGAGCTACGATACCAGACAGATACACAGACAGACACGTCAAACTGAAAACACCCGTCTTTTTGCGTCCAGGGTTAAAAAATCCCGTTTTGTTACGAACGTCAAATAGACGAAACCCTCTGATTTGCCTTTGAGTGTTCAGAGGTTAGTAATGCAATTTGGAGCCACCAAAATAAATAAAAAAACACTTTATTTCCATGTCTAATTTTATGAATTTGACTTTTTGTATGTGAATGTAAGAAGGTATATCTATTTTACCTACGGAAATAAAGAATTTTTGAAATTGATTTTAAATTAGCTCGTGTGGAAAAAACTAAAATACTCTACGACTGAACCTAAACGTTCGACATGCAGTTTGGAGACCGCAAATAAATATACCATAGCAAGCGCTGTAGGTACTTACCAAAACACAAAGATTATATGCTGGATACCTGTAAAACATTTGGGAGTAAATAGTTTCAATAGTTCTCCATTGCTCGGTGGCAGTATTGTCCGAAGTAGGCTGCTGAGCCATTGAAGTCAGTGTACCAGCAACCATTTTCACTTGGCTTAGAGAAATTCTTAGACTGAAAACAATTATTCATTGGGTTGCGCACTTTATATACAAGGCGCCAGTACACCGATACGCAAGCTGAAAGGGGCGATTTTGGATTCTCATGTTTAAATTATTGAAAAAATAATTAAAACCGCTTTCATTGCGGGGTGGTGCGACCCGCAGACCACCGCAACGAGTGGCCGGAGTATAAATGCACACCTGCGTCGTGGGCAATTAAGTGTTAAGGTTTTAGAAATTTCTTGGGGTTCGAAAATTGGCCGTTTTCGGAATAGTAGGTATCCAAATTTCGTAGCACCTTACTACTTTTCGATAAATTTCTAAACCATGTCTTGGTCAAATTTTTAGAAAATAATATAAATGTAGAACTGATCGTATACCTATATTTCAAAAGATCCAAAAAAATTATGTGTATTAATAACTCTGAAAAGAAACTGCAACAAAATCTTACTTTTTCCTGTTAGTTAGAAAGCACTTAGACGACGAAACGACACTATTTTCTGATATAATAGATCCCGCACAAAAAGACAGATATGAAAGGGTCCACTTGTTATGCAATTTATAAAATTGTACCTGGAATAAATTATATGAAAGAAATCAATTATTCTAAATTATAGGTACCTACTAGTTCTAATTTGTTTCCATTCTTTATATTAGTTCCTACATTTTCAGCACACCTATATCCAACTCTGAACATTCCCCAAACAAGGGGAGTTTTGCCATAATTAACACGCTTGGCAGGCGCATTGGTGATCGTAGTAGAGGTGTACAAAATACACAGGAGCTGCTCTCCTTTCTCTAGTATGTTCCCTTCACACGAATTGTTACCTTCACGCCGATTCCCCCGTGGATTCGTCGTGGAGGGAGTCGCCTTCACAAGAATCGTTTCTAAGGGAATCGACGTGGGGAGAATCGGCGTGAAGGTAATAATTCCTTCACACGACTTCATCACCACGACATCCATGTCGCGAAGGCGAGGAAATATTCTCACTACCTACTTGGGTAGTAGGTCGGTTAATAAAGATTTTAGCTGACTGGCCACAAAACCGGGCGCACGCGCAGCGCTCTCCTTTGCCGACTGACGGCCGAGGATTATTCTGTGACGAGACAACCAGCGAGACACATCGGTGAGACATGTCGGGGTGTGTCGTGGCGCGCCAGAGCGCAATCGGTTACGTTCATTTCACATTAGTAGGTTGTGTTGGGGCACCCCAACACAACCTACTAATGTGAATCTAGTCATAATGAATGAACGTAACCGATTGCGCTCTGGCGCGCCACGACACACCCCGACACAGCAATGTGAACCTAGCTTTACAGTGCAATTGAGATCGTTTGCCACCGATATTAGAACCAGTTTCAGATTATTATTATTGTGTGTACCCACTGCATAAGTGAAAATCCATAACAATGTTGCTATGCAGAGCTCCAGTGTTTTCATGATGTATCAATCCGTGAACCACATCCATATTCTTGCTACTTATTTTCTGTTATTAAGTACTATTGAAATGTTTGTTTGGTAAACAAAATAAAAAATCACTTACATGATACGGACGGTCACCCAGTTTCAATTGCTCGCCAAATCCAAACCTGTGTGACTCGAATTTAAGTGAACGACGTTCCCCTGCATGGACCTGGAATTTAGATCTTCATGAAGTATTATTACCTCCAAGCGACAAAAATAAGCTAAGTATAATCTAAGTAGATAATAATTTAGCTGAATCTATTACCAATGTCGTAATTTATTGGTAGATAATAAATTACGACATTGGTAAGGATTCAGATGTTGTCAAAACTAAACTAATTCGACAGCACCAATATTAATGCCATCCTTTTTATTTCGATCAATAAGAAAGGGATAGCAACCTTTTTAATGCTGTCAAATTAGTATAGGTATGTAGTTTACAGGGGTGGAAACTAATTCCATGGTCAAAAATACCTACTGATTTTACTGACAATATCCCTTTAAAATACTGGCCAAATCTCTATAATACTGACGCCCGGTCGGTCAATTGGACATCAAAATACGAATGTTAGTAGCCATTTTCCACCCCTGTACAGTTAGATAACTACCATGTTAATCATTTATGATGTGTACCTACTTTTGTTCTGAAGTGATAGTGTATATCCAAAAAAAAAGTAGGATTGAGAGAATAAATTCATAATTTTAGGTAGGTAGGTACCTATGTTTATGGAACTAATACCTACCGAAAAGAAAAAGATATGTTATGAGATTTTTAAGGGACACCCACTCCAAAACAGCATTCATCTCAATTTACAGAAACCAGATCACTTTTGTGGGAACGTAGCCCCTGATCTTCAAAATACTGAATCTTACTGAATTTTTTTCAAAAAAACTGACATTTACTGACCTTAGCCAAAAAAACTGACTTTACTGACCATTTTCCACCCCTAGTGGAAATCTGAATCCCCACATTGATTGGTGGGGATTCAGATGTCGCAAACACTAAACTGTTTAGTTTTTGTCGGTAACCATTAATCGGTAACCATTGTTGAGTATTGTTGAGTTATTTTATATATATTGGCTTTAAGTTTCGAAGTTTCTTTTTATTTATTTATTTTACAATTATGGTGCTATAGAACTATTTAGGAGCAAATAATACTTGGCCGGCCATGTCAAGGCCAATAATTAGTTAGAGTAAATGCTGGATGTGGCAAGCTGAACACAGGGCGCTATAGCGCTCGTTAGGGGACGCCTATGTCCAGATGGACTATTATGGGCTGATGGTGATCTATTATTATAGTTATCCTGTGGTATCCTACTGCAAGGCAAAGGCCTCCTTTTTCACCTTCGATTCCTCTCTATAGTCAGCCTGTTGGCCATAATGTTGCAACCAGGTTGCAATTACCTATATCGATCAAAGGTTCAAAAAAATCCATTTTATTATATTCTTATCTTATTCAAACAATAGGTACCTTATCAAATCTTCGTTCAAAGCTCCGAGTCCGGTTTGACTCGCGTACAGGTAGATTATGGAAATGTAGGCATCCTGTCTTTATACCAGCTGGGGTGATGGTACTATTGCTTTGATTAGTACGTTTGAACAGAGCCTTCATATCAGTTAAGCTCAGAAGCCCACTTGCATCCGCGACGGTAACATTATATAAAATACATAATGGTATGTAGATACTGTAAAGTTTAGGGATATACACTTTTGGACCCTTTTAAGATACTATATAATTAAAAGAAGTAATCATTTGCAGTATTTAAATCGTTGCTATATGAAAACCAGATACGTAATTTATTGTAGACAAATTCCATTTTTTCATTTTACTTTGACAGATGACGCAAACAGCTTTTTGGCATCGCATTGACTTCTTTACTTGGGCTGCGTTCCGTTTCTGAGAGCGCCGCCGCACGAGCTATGTGCGTACGAGGACGGCCGCGTTTCGTTTCGTCTGAGCGAGCTGGTCAGGATGCGATCGTTGAACTCCTTTGGTTATCCTAAGCGCTCGTTTGAGGTTGTGAATGGTGATAAATGATGTTGGTGAATGATCGTGTCTTGAAATTTTTATATTATTAATATAGTGCATAAACACTCGCAGATGGGTATTTCATGCAATATTAAATGCCAAAAATTCGTTCTTGAAATCATGTCAGAGACTAGGTAAGTACTCCAGTTTTGGCCGCGGTGATCAGTTCATGTGACTACCTACTGTACCTACGCAGGATAACAATGGCGTCCCAGTCAAGAAAACTTCAATTAAACAACACGTCCACGTCTTGTAAGTTTTGTGTGAAGTGCCGAAATGACGTCACCCGAGCACGAGCTCACGTCTCGAAAGGTGAATCAAAGACATTTTAACCATCATGTCTTTGTTAGCAATGTGTGAAGAAAATTTGTATAGCCCCACAAGAATGATGGTTTTTTAAAATCAAATTTTCTTTAGCGGTTTTGGATTTTTGTTTTAATTACTACCTTTTAATATTATTTTACTTAAATGGGTACTTATCTACCAGAATGCACGTTTGCACTGTGGCTGCGGCCGTCGTTCTCGTATCCGCCTTAAGGCGCATAGTAGGGTGGATAGTGGCGCCACTACATATTTAATTTTATAATTACGTTATACAAAGGAATTATCATAAAATCGGACCGCGCGTAGACGATATCTATCATAAGCTTTTTTTAAATGTATCTTTAATAGTTTTGTACTGTATTATTCAGGCAGATACTTGTTTCAAGAGTTTAGTTCCTATTGGTGGCCACCAAGCTCTCCAAACAAGGTTTTTGATTGAATAACACAAAACAAAACTATTAAAGATACATTTAAAAAAAGCTTATGATAGATATCGTCTACGCGCGATCCGATTTTTTGATAATTCCTTTGTATAACGTAATTATAAAATTAAATATGTAGTGGCGCCACTATCCACCCTACTATTCGCCTTAAAAGTCACTTATGTACCTACTAGGTTCCTAAGAAAGGCTTTTGCCCAGCAGTGGGACAGTAACTGCTGAAAGACGAACACTAAATGTACCATCTTTCGTGGATGTTCCTGGCCAATGATGATAAGAAGAAAACGCAAAGCACATTTACAAGACGTTTAATAAAACCATAACAATCATCAACAACAAATCGTTTCTTTGCAAGCAGGCCCTATCTAATATCCACTGGTGGAACATCCCGACCCGGTTGTGAAGGGATGGCAGGTCTACGTTCACAAGAGCAGTGACTCCGACCAAAACTCCGACGTTTTCGTCTTCTGCTGGATCACCTGTTCCATGGCATACGAGACCTGCGCCCTCTGTCTCCTATATCAAGAAATTAAGAATTTATAGAAAAACTTAATGCCACTAAAGAAAAACAAATTCAACGACACAAGTCTTATGAATATATACCTAATGTGACGAATGTTAAAAACAAACAACTTGTGTTGTATGTACGACGATGTCGTACACCTTTAAGGATTGGTCATCTAGCACGAGCAAGCTATGATCCAACTGACAAAAAACGGAACAGTTTTTGCGTAGAATGAAACATATGAGACCAGTGTCAAGTTGAGAAGTTGGTTTAAGCCCACAGCCGCGTTTTTGAAGCGCGCTTTGTGTCGCGCGATTTATTGCGATTTTGTAGTTTCTTTCTTTCTTTCTTTCTTTCTAGTCCAGGTCTGGAGTAGTGATAGTGAGAATGGCAGGGTGATATCAGACGGGTCACTCGAAGGAATGTTCACTCGAGTGAATGCTTCATTTTTCTTTCATTCCATGTTCACACGGCTTAGCTGGAATTACTTATAAAAGAACATTCACCTCCTCTTTTCATTCAAGATGTCGTCAAATGAAGTCGTGTCGACCTGACTTTCGTCTGCTACAGGACTCAAAACAAAATGGCCGAATGCGAGTGAACATTCACTCTGTGTTCAGATTGTTCATTTTTCGTTCATTCGAAGTGGGAGTGAAAGATGCGAATGAAAATATCTAACATTGTCGGATCGGTTCATTATTGAATTCATTCGGCACTATTGTTTCATTTTGTAAATGACCGCTGCGAAAGCCTCGCGCAAGACAATGCTAATTAATTATGATTAACTGTGTTCAAGTCGGTAAAGATATTTAACTAATTACAATTTAAATACGATCCTTTCGCAAGCCGCCCTTAGTACCAGTGATAAGCCATACAAACTTTAGATACAGAAGATCAATACGATGGAACTCACAACAAAAGCCCGATTTAGTTTCTTCGCAAGGCTGACT
Source organism: Eupithecia subfuscata (assembly GCA_963564075.1). NCBI lineage: Eukaryota > Metazoa > Arthropoda > Insecta > Lepidoptera > Geometridae > Eupithecia > Eupithecia subfuscata. The sequence continues at coordinate 10,771,065 of OY751109.1, read as the reverse complement.
GTGCAGTAAAACAATCTGATACTTCTAAGCAACATGTTTTCGCAGTATTTTTTTGGTATCATTTGCAGTTGCTCCCTAAACATACTTTTCACCATTGCCCAACTCTGTAAAGGTTTACAATATTAGTGATTAACCGAAGTACCTTCATATGAAAATTTTAACGAGAAAGAAGATCACATTAGAATTTGGCCTAATATTAATAGAACGGCCTGTACACCTCACTTCAACAGCCTATTATTGGTCCACTGTTGGACGTAGGCCTCCCCCTGATAAGCGCCTTATTGGCTTTTATCTCATGGGAGGCACCTGATGCCCATAATCCCCACACAGGGCATGCGGGTTGGAGATCGCAGTTCGGTGGTAGAATAGTTTTGCAGGGGGCGCTATTGCCCGCCCCCGGTGGATATCCCTTAGTCGCCTCCTACGGCACCCGCAGGAAGAGTTGGGTAGTGCAAATTCTAAGCTGGCACCACACCGTCCTGTACAGGGCGTTTTATTTATAGAGGATCAAACGAAATGGGCTGTGCGAGGATTCCAAGTGCATCGAATAAAAAATTCGCAGAGGCGCAGTTTTCTACAAAACTTTTCCGTCAGTGTCCGCTTCATGGCAATTTCAGTCATAGAAGGCGAAGATTATTTTAGAATGAATTATGTTTACCCTGGTGGATCTCATAGATACGGACTCACAGACACCATCAAAGTTAAGGTCCTGTGTTGCCAAGGGAACGTAAGAGACAAAGGTATTGAAAATCCAAGGTGTTTTTATTTCCTAAAAAATAAAAGAGATTAGATTTGCTGTATTTTTAGATTCTATTGTGTCTGGCATGTTTAACTGCTTACCCACGAATACTCAAACGCAAATCTTAACTGAGCACCTCTAAACTTTCGATTTTCGACTGGAACCCGCACGAAAGTACGCACGTTACTGGAAAAGGTTCAGAAGGCGTTTCTCAGGTCTCAGTACAAGCGAGACCAAATTCTATATTACCCATTAGTATTACCCAACTAGGTTTCTCCAAGGGTGTCCTGGGTACAATTTCCTACAGAGCGTACGATCAGACAGCAACAATGTGGTCCGTCCAGGTGCTCCGTGGCATGATCGACGTTCCTGATCTGCCCAACCTTCTGTTTCGGCTCTACCTCTCTGATAATTAGGTTCGCAACAGAAGCCACAGACTTTTCGTCGTCGCTTATGCCAACTCTCCACTGCCTGGCACCCTCGCCGGGCTCAACAGACTTCTTGACCAAAACCCAGACTGATATCTTCGCAGATGAATGGAAGAGTTTAATGTTGGTATGCCTGAGGTTTTGAGAGTGTTATGGATGACTGAATGTCTGTTTGTTTTTGTTAATATCTATTATTTTAATTTGTATCAATCATGTTATCTATCTAATTTAGTGTATTATATTAAGTTTAACAGTTATCTAGTACCCATAACACAAGCTCTGCTTACCTTGGGTCTAGATAATGCTGTGTGAATTGTCCAGCATTATTTATTTATTTATTATGTTAATATTATGAAAATTTTATTTATAATTTCAATTAGGTAATTAATTTATTTGCCTCATTGTTCGAAAACTATTTAATTTTCAATGTTTAATATTCTCTAATGATTTATGTGTGTTTCAATGTTTTACAATTTTTACAATAATTTTAACTAATTAAATAAATGATGTTTTTTAATCTTAAGTAACTTGTGTAATTGGTTTTCACAAATCGTGTTAGTTACTAAACAAATACCATAGCAATCGCTGTACTTACTAAAACACAAAGATTATATGCTGGATACCTGTAGAACATTTGGGAGTAAATAGTTTTAATAGTTCTCCATTGCTCGGTGTCAGTATCGTCCGAAGTAGGCTGCAGAGCCATTGTAGTCAGTGTACCAGCAACCACTTTTACTTGGCTTACAGTAATTCTTAGCCTGAAAACAAATATTTATTGGGTTTCGCACTTTTTATACAAGGCGCCAGTACACCGATACGGAAGCTGAAAGGGGCGATTTTGGATCCTCATGTTTAATTTATTGAAAAAACAATTAAAACCGCTTTCGCTGCGGGGTGGTGCGACCCCCAGACCACCGCAACGAGCCCTTCTCAAGATCTATTGTTAGTAAACAACTCACACCACCAAAAGAAAAAAAAACTCTATTTGGCGTAGAGGTTGAAAAATAATTTTCAGCATTATGCATGTAGGAAAAAGCTTTGATTTTAACAAAAAGAAAGTGATTTTAGCTTAGGAATGGGGGCCTTGTTTACAACAATGTATTTTGTGTTCAGCCGGAGTATAAATGCACACGTGCGTCTTGGGCAATGGAAAGTGTTCAGGTTTTAGAAATTTCTGGGGTTCGAAAATTGGCCTTTTTCGGGCATAGTATCCAAATTTCGTGGCACCTTACTACTTTTCGATAGATTTCTAAAACATAATTTTTTGGTCTTATTTTTAGAAAATATAAATGTTAAACTGACCGTATATTTCAAAAGATCAAAATCATTTTCTAGGTATTAATAACTGAAAAGAAACGGGAGTATATTTATTGTTATTTATTTTAAATAATTGATCAACTGGAAAAGTCAGCTTAAAAACCACTTGGACAGCCATTTAAGTTTTGATCGGCTGAAAAATAAAAACCACTAGCAACACTCGGTTCGCAACAAATTTATTTTTGGCAGAAAATAAATAGCTGTTTGATCGGCAAAATTAATGTTTTGATCGGCAGAATTAACTATATGATCAGCATGATTATACAATTATTTTTTATCAGCCACAAAGTGATTGTTTGGGCAGCAAAATTATTGTTTTGGTCAGTCGAATTAGAAAATCGTGAAGCAGAAAACTTATCAATGGGTTTGATCTTTCAATGTATGGTCAACTAAAAATTTTAAATTACTGTGACTTTATTGAAAAAGAGCATTAGTCGATTAAAGAAGGTGGTGTTTTGATAGTCGAGTCAATATAAAGGCACGTAGGAAGTAGGTAGATCAAGAATTCCAGAATTGGGCCGTTTTCAAGGAACCGGGAATATCGGGAAATTTCAAAAGTCGAAACCGGGAATTCCCGGGAAATTTTGGCAATTTCGGGTTTTATTTTTTACATTTATATCAATACCGAAATAAGATAATTTAATATACTTCACTTCCTCTTAAGGCATTTCGCTGATATCAGGTAGGTACCCATGCGATATTACGTATGTTACATAAAGCTGTATTAAAGCTCTTTTGATCTTATAAAATGAATATTAAATTCTTAGGTCCATGTCTTTTGTCCCCTCGTTCGACAACAAGCCTGAAGGTTTTTCGTTCTATAGAGTCGTGACTGGACCCAGCATAACGTTTGTTTTGCTGTCATGTTGCTTAGCAAGATACTTTGCTGATACTCCATGAGGCCGGACTTGAGCTTAATAAAGAGAAAGTAGCTATCTTTGTGTGAAATCTCGCCTGATCTCGTATAGTATGAGACGTTTAGCTTCGTGGCCACCGTTTTAGCTTTGTTTCGTTTCTTCATTTTGATCCAATGAAAGTACAGAAATTCCGATTTGTTGTAAGAGTGACACCGAGGAGCTTACGTTGTTTTTCGAGGCCTTAAAAGCGAAAACATCAATCTAGAAACACCTTATTACGTACCTACATAATAAACAAATTAATGTCCTTCTAGCCAAATATTAGGCCACGGTGGCAAAGCTTAACGATGACAAATAGGAAATTGGACTAAGTGTTCTTTATCAGCCCACGGTATTAATAAAATAAATTTAATTGGATTGTGACTTCCATTCGTGACGTCTGCCGCCCGTTAACGGTCGATTTAAATGTATTCAGTAGTGTTCGAATACTTTGAATCCCTACCAGATACCAGGTGCTGGTAACTGGTATTTTTACCTAATAATACCACGCAGGCGACATCATCGCGCTTAACAGGTTCAGAAGTCAGAGCCGATCAGAATAACAGGCACAAAGAGGATAATAAATTGCAGCAATGCCAAGTGCATTGCTGCAACTATGGTACTTTCTCTTTGCTAAACTCAAGTCCGGCTTCATGGAGTATTGCTGTCATTTTGCTGAGCAACATGGCAGCAATCGAGTGTATGATGCTGCCTTCAGTCACGACTCTAAAGCAAGAAATGCCTTAAGGCTTGTTGTTGAACGAGGACAAAAGACATGAACATAAAAATTTGATATTAATTACCGATCAAAAGTAATAAAGCGACTAACATTTATAATACCAGTTTGGGGGTAAAGGTGGATTTCCCTTAAATAGGAACAGAGGGAGATCTCCTCTGAACCGGGCCCGACCCATCTGGTCCACTGAGCCCGATGGTCTTTCGACCGACAGTTGATGTCGGAAACTCCTATATGGTCAGTTGTAACTGAATCCAGCGTTTTGCGCGATCTAGGAATGGTCACTTTTTGCATCTTTCTTAACGACATCTAGCGGTCACTCATTGAAGCGCTTAGTTAGGTTTTTACTAACTTCAGTTTTATCGGTGATAGCGCCTCTATTGATACGTTAGCCTGTAGTTCGACCGTTGTCGCCTAGAGGTCGCCTACACCAGGGTAGATAAAAATCATGTGTGGATGTTTGTTACCACGTATCTCCGTAACCAGTAAACCGATTGAGTTGAAATTTGGTGTGTAGATTCTGGAATAGTTGCTGGAATACTTGGAATAGTTTAGGTTCTGGAATAACACATAGGTTAATCTAATTTTCTATCTTTTAATTCTTCTAATAACCTCTAAAAAGGGTGATTAAGTTTCTATGGAAAAGATTCACTCAAAACTCGGTATAAATAAACTATAAACTAAATTTAGTTACTTATTTCTTATTTTTACAAAAAGACCCCTAGGAGGTGTGCAAAAAATAACTTTAATTTAAACGCGGGTGAAGTCGCGGGGTGCAGCAAATAATATCAATATAAATTTGAAAGTTTGGATGTTTGTTCCTTCTGCACGCCAAAACCACTCATAATTATAAAACAGATATGACTTGCCGCAAATACGTAAGTTGAGCAATTTCGGAGAATTCTCTGAATCCTCAACCAAAAAAGCAGGTTACATTGTGCTTGTGTACGCGGAAGCTCAAGTTGGGCACTCTCTCATACATTTTTGACTGCTTTCTGTTTTCATTGCAAGGAAAATAACAATTGATTTAAAATCAAGTGATATAAATCATGTCAACCCTGTCTGATACCATTTAACTGCCTAATATTATAAACTGGTTGTAGAAATAAAATTTGTACAGAGGCGGGAATCGAACCCGCAACCTACCGATTCCATAGCACGAGCCAAGGGGCCCCGCCGCACTATGGGTCAGGAGCGTAATTATCGTGTCAAAAATCTGTAACTTTCTCAGTTTTCAAAATATCTTGAATCTTTCGCGATTATAATCTTAGATATATAGACTATAAATAAAATAAAAATAGCTACATAAAAATCCTTTATTAGTATACAAAAATTGCCATTAAACTTAAGAAATCTTTTTTTTTAGGTTCTCGTGGCTTTTAAATAATCTAATGGACATTATAATTTAAACAAAATTCTACATTGACGTAATAGAATATTAATACACATTAATAAATATAAATTGAGTAAAATTTTTTTTTGCTTAGATTAAAAGGGCATTGGGTAAGTTTGTATGGAGTCGTGGCGTTGTTTTTTTTTTATGCGGCCACTGATGGAATTTGTGTTGAATTTAAGCACTACACCTGTATATTCATTATAAATAAACAAGACCCGTCAAGTGCGAGTGTAACTCGCGCGCCGAGGGTTTCGAACGTTTGTGAACAAGTAGGTATGTACTAAAGGTACCGGTTAGAAACTCCGAAATTTAATGAAGACCTAACACTAGTAGGTACCAACCTACATTTCAGATGGATCTCTCTCCATGCTTCGGTGATAGGGTGTAGCGGTAATTTTTTCGACTTTTTTCAAAATTTTTCAAAAAGTATGAAACCTACAGAAATTTTAAAAACTGTTTTGAAATGTACAAACCGATACCTTTCATATGACACCCCATTTAGTGGGGTAGCCCCCCCTTTTGAAAATTATCCCCCCTCTTTTTGACCATTTTTCAAAAAGTGTTCATTTTACAGACTTCTCTATATTTTTCCTGTAAAATATAGATCTATATCTACAAACGCTTCACACATTTTGAATGGATCGCTCTGCAAACTTCGGAGATAGGGGGGGGGGAACGGGTAAAATTTCGACTTTTTTCAAAATATTTCAAAAAGTATGAAACCTACAGAAATTTTAAAAACTGTTTTGAAATATACAAACCGATACCTTTTATATGATACCCCACTCAGTGGGGTAGCCCCCCCTTTTGAAAATTATCCCCCCTCTTTTTGACCATTTTTCAAAAACTGTTCATTTTACAGACTTCTCTATAGTTTTCCTGTAAAATATAGATCTATGTCTACAAGCGTTTGATACATTTTGAATGGATCACTCTGCAAACTTCGGAGATAAGGGGGGGGGGAAAGGGTAAAATTTCGACTTTTTTCAAAATTTTTCAAAAAGTATGAAACCTACAGAAATTTTAAAAACTGTTTTGAAATGCACATACCAATACCTTTCATATGATACCCCACTTGGTGGGGTAGCCTCCCCTTTTGAAAATTATTCCCCCCTTTTTTGACAATTTTTCAAAAAGTGTTCGTTTTTCAGACTTCTCTATATTTTTCCTGTAAAATATAGATCTATATCTACAAACGCTCCATACATTTTGAATGGATCGCTCTGCAAACTTCGGAGATAGGGGGGGGGGGAACGGGTAAAATTTCGACTTTTTTCAAAATATTTCAAAAAGTATGAAACCTACAGAAATTTTAAAAACTGTTTTGAAATGTACAAACCGATACCTTTCACATGATACCCCACTTAGTGGAGTAGCCCCCCCTTTTGAAAATTATCCCCCCTCTTTTTGACCATTTTTCAAAAACTGTTCATTTTACAGACTTCTCTATATTTTTCCTGTAAAATATAGATCTATATCTACAAACGATTCATACATTTTGAACGGATCGCTCTGCAAACTTCGGAGATAGAGGGGGGGGAGCGGGTAAAATTTCGACTTTTTTCAAAATATTTCAAAAAGTATGAAACCTACAGAAATTTCAAAAACTGTTTCGAAATGTACAAACCGATACCTTTCATATGACACCCCATTTAGTGGGGTAGCCCCCCTTTTGAAAATTATCCCCCCTCTTTTTGACCATTTTTCGAAAAGGGTTCAGTTTACAGACTTCTCTATATTTTTCCTGTAAAATATAGATCTATATCTACAAACGCTCAATACATTTTGAATGGATCGCTCTGCAAACTTCGGAGATAGGGGGGGGGGAATGGGTATTTTTTCGACTATTTTCAAAATATTTCAAAAAGTATGAAACCTACTGAAATTTCAAAAACTATTTTGAAATGTACAAACAAATACCTTTCATTTGATACCCCACTTGACTCTGTAGGTCTCTTTTAAAATTTTGACATTTCAATTTGTATGGAAAATGTTCATTTTCATTTTTCATTTATTTTCATTTTTTTTTCTTAAAATCTGTACAGGCACCCGAAATGTATTATTATTTTAAATTTCAAGTTGATAGCTGCTGTAGTTGCTGAGTTATTAAGGAGGGAAAAAAGGACAGACAAAGCGAGACCATAAGGGTTTCGAAACCGATCTTCGAAACCCTAAAAACAAAATAGGCCGTAACTTATATCGGAGCCGAAATATTTGACTTTGAAGTTGAGAACAATATCATCTAAGTTAGTGATAAAATGCACTTTAATTTCAAAAATACTATTATTTTACGTATGGAACGAGTAAGTTATTAATAAAAAACATGTATCCCATCAATAATATTTTATTTCTAATACTACTATATAATATGTAGGTGTTTATGGTCATATAGCTCTCGGATAACTTATAATTAATCTAATCTTCTTCAATCATTCCTCCAATTCGTCGTAGGCTTCGATTTCCACTTCGTTTCTGATTATAAGGTCTAGAAATTGTGCCGGGGGAGATAGATCTTCTTGGTATCGCCCCCACCCCAGGTACCATATACAAGACATTATGTGAGCACAACACCCTAACGTGCGTTTCCCCACTATACACGTACAATAGTGTCCTAATATGGCTTGTCGCCCTTGAACTTCTCGTTCAACTAATATATAAACCAAATAGGTTCGTCTGTTTGTATGTCGTGATTGGATCCTACCTCGTAACAACCATGGATTGATGCCGACCTCCGGGCCGGTTTACAATCGAGCTCGTTATGTTTAATTTCATTCTACTACTTCTATGAAATGCAATGGTTACTAAAAACTGTAGGGAAGTCTTGTTATTTGTTTATTTAGACGATCATTTTATGATTTTTTGCCATTCGATATCTCGCTTCCGATATATTTTAGATAGTGGCTGTAGTAATGAAAGTTGCTCATTTTTGAGAGTACTAATTAATGGCAATAGTTTTTTAACTGGCCGCGGACCATCAAAAACAACGCCACTTTTACCCAATGCCCTTTACGTTTTAATGTGTAATAAGTAATAAAAACCTATTACAAACATTACATAAGATTAATTTGAAACTAATTATATAATTACTATAATAGAAGTACATATTACATATTAAATAAAATAATATTTATGTAATAAAAATTCTAATAATCGTAAAAATGTACTTGCAAGGTTTTGTTGACTAAGAATCTAAAAGATTTATAGCTTCCTGACACAGTTCTTTCGGAACAGTTTCGCTTGGTCTCCTTAGGCTCGAGATATATGGATCGGATGTATATAGCAATGAATGAAAAACGTCCTCATTTGTAGCTGACCTGTGATCGAAGTCATACATACTGTACATAAGCGTTCTGTATAAATTCGAGTCCATATTCTTGCACTAATTCCATATTCTTGCACTAATTCCATGTTCTTTCGTTTCTTGCTTCTGTCTGAAAGGTCTTCATATGTTTTTGATGGTCGACCAGGACCCGTAAATGTTCCTGATGTAGGACACGCTTCTTCATCATCGAACACAACTTTGAACTCGCTATCTAATCACAAAGCGTTTTGTTCCAAAAATCGAGATTTGGTTCTTTTAGCTTTCGACCAACGATCACGAAATTTTTGTAAGATATTTTTTTGTATGTTTTCGACAACTTTTTGGCGTTTAGTAGGTGTTAAGTTAAAGTTTTCTTCCAAATACTTAAGAGGATTTTCGGAAGTGGCATCGTTATCGAATAAAAAAGAACATAATTGGCTTTTTGATACGATTAATTCACACATTTTGGTTTTTTTACTAAGTACACTTTTTTGCGCGAAAATAGCAAACCCTCAAATATTTGTAGTTGAAACCTGAATCCCTTTTTATAGTGACAGTAATTGATAACATATTTGCACACGACAGTAAGTACAGATTTCCATTGCGGTTTCTTGCACACGTTCCTCGAAATATTTTCCTTTGGATATTGATAACTTATTTATTTCTTTGCGGTTTCCGGTTCGGCAACCGCTATATTTCGTTTCTTTCTTTGATAAAGTGATAACTATTATCAATTAATGCGGTAATTCTCTATTTACGGTTAAAATTATTATAAAAAAAGGTACCTTCATAAATTAAGATAACCATGGTGCCCGCGTCAACTTTTTTTATATTATTTTATTTAAAACAATCTTTACTAAATTTAGGGTCATTAAGTATATAAAAACCAGGACACAATTTAAATGAAATTTTTGAAAAAAATACGCTTTTTTGTTTTTTCGTATTTTCCCACGGTACATTTTTTTGCCCCTAAGTCAAATTGGGGCAAATCGGGGCAAAAATTTGTTTTAAATTCTGTTAGTATACAAATTAAGGAACGCTTAGGTAGTCATATCTCCTTGTCGGGAGACAGCGGCAAGTACTAAAACTCAATTTGAATTTTTAAGACTGAAAAAATAGGAAGGCTTTCAAAAACTGACTGAAAAAGCTAACTTTCTTAGCCATATATGAATATGCTTAAATTACATGGAAAGTGTTAAGTACCACGCTTTTAACGATGTATAATATGTAATAGTTAATCAACAAATATTTGTAAAAAAACGATCTGAAAGTGGCATCTCATAAATTTTGTAACATCAATCAATCTACTTCCTTACATTCAAGGTCAGGCTATAGCTTTAAAAATATATTATTATAGCTTTTTTTGGTGGTATATGTTAGTTCAATTATCCTACTTCATATATTCACTGAGAAAAATGTAGAAATCTAACTTTTGTCAAAGTGATTTTTGGCACGATAATTACGCTCCTGACCCATAGTGCGCCGGCCGGCGGCGGCGAGGGGACTGGCGCTGGTGGCTTTGAGCGAGCCGCCTCTCGCAGCGAGCAGAGCCGTTAGGAACATTATCTATAACCTACGTATGTGCCGACAGATATTTCCTTGTCAAAAATCCTATAACCCGAGTCGAACGCCACCCACCGGGTCAAGTTGCAAATCTAGACCATCCAGTGACCCACTCAAACACACCAATAAATTAAATGTCATCAAATCGGTCGAGCAGTTGAGGAGTTCAGTGACACACACAAGTAGATAGGTAGGTACAGAAGATTGATATAGGTCGGTGTATTAAGCTAAGCATACTAAAATTAATTTGACAGCTTGCCAAAACTTTATAAAATCCGAATCAGGATCCTGCTGATCATTTAGCCATTTTTGCCGACCACTAGATGACGACTCAAATGATTTTTTTTGCTTGTAAAATCAATTTTTCGGCTGACCAAAACCTCTAATCTGCTGACCGTTTAAATGATACCCGAAAGAAACTGCAACAAAATCTTACTTTTTCCTGTTAGTTAGAAAGCACTTAGACGACGAAATGACACGAGTTTCTGATATAATAGTTCCCGCACAAAATGACAGATATGCAAGGGACCACTTGTTATACAATTTATAACATTGTACCTGGAATAAATTGTATCAAAGAAATTACAATTAATTGTAAATACTACCTAGTTCAAATTTGTTTCCATTCTTAAATTTTTTTTATTATTATTTTTCAGCACACCTACATCCAACTCTGAACATTCCTCACTCTGAACACGCTTGGCAGGCGGATTGGGGATCGTAGTAGAGGTGTACAAAATACACAGGAGCTACTGCCCTTTCTCTGGTATGTACCCTTTACACGACTTCATCATCACGACATCCATGTCGCGAAGGCGAAGAAATATTCTCACTACCTACTTGGGTAGTAGGTGGGTTAATAAAGATTTTGGCTGACTGGCCACAAAACCGGAGGCGGGCGAGCCCGCGTCCAGTTTTGTGGCCGCTTTCTTCGGTGTCTCGTGTTGATGGAGTCTATTCTTACTTACTGATGAGGTACACCACCACTTACAGTCTAACTATACTTAGGCAACTACTCCGCCAACACCTAAAATATGCTAAAAGCAGCTGTCGCACTAAAAGTCCTACTCTGCTAACCGGGATGGCACAGGTTTAGGGCCTGGGGGTAAGGTCCGACCGACCTGAAAGCCTGGCTTCACTCAATTTTTTCTTACTATAAATGTGCTGTAAATAAAATCTTCATTCTCTACCCACTGCTTATGTGAAAATCCATAACAATGTTGCTATGCAGAGCTCTAGTGTTTTCATGATGAATCATTCCGTGAACGTCATCCATATTCTTGGTACTTATTTTCTGCTATTACTATTGAAATGTTTGTTTGGTATACAAAATAAAAATCACTTACATGATACGGAAGGTCACCCAGTTTCAGTTGCTCGCTAATTCCAAACCTGCGTGACTCGAATTTAAGTGGATGTCGTTCCCATGCATGCCTATGGACCTGGTATTTAGATCTTCATAAAGTTTTATACCTCCAAGCGACAAAAATAAGCTTAGTTTAATCTAAGTAGATATAATGTCGTAATTTATGTCGATTCAGTGTCACCAAAACTAAACCAAACTAATTCGACAGTACCAAAATTAATGCCATCCTCTTTATTTCGATCATTGTGTACAACATATATAGTGCTGTCAAATTTAGTACATATAATCTTCTATACTAATCTATGTTAATATACTAATCTATACAAATATTTGAAGGAGGAAAGATGAACATAGGCTACTTTTTACCGCGGGAAAATGCTTCATTCCTACGGGAAAACGGGTAATAGGACAACGGGTAGTAAGAATGCAGCTAGTAGTAGATATAATGGTGTCGCCAATAAATCTACCTACTAAGATTATACTCAGCTGGCCACCACTAGCCATGATGAATTCATAACATGCAAAATTAAAAGTCAGTTAGCTTATTATCTGAGATACAATGTTCATGTAAAGATACACGTCGCTCGTTTCTTTCTGAACTCGGCTCCAATCAAATCTCCAGAGCCTATTCAAATCTCCAGAGACAGGCAAATTGTATTCATTTTTTAGAGAATAGGTAGGTATTGGATATACCTAATATCCACCCGGTAACCACTGTTGAGTATTGGCCAATAGTTTCTATTTATTTATTTATTTTATAATTAGGGTGACATAGTTCTACAACTATTTAAGAGCAAATAATACTTGACCGGCCATGTATTATTTAGAGTAGATGCTGGATGCGGCAAGCTAAACACAGGGCGCTATAGCGCTCGTTAGAGGACCCAGAAGGACTATTATGGGCTGATATTGATGCTATTATATAGTTATCCTGTAGTATCCTACTGCAAGGCAAAGGCATTCTTTTCCACCTTCAATTCCTCTCTATAATCAGCCTGTTGGCCATATATGTTGCAACCAGGTTGCAACTATATCGATCAAAGGTTCAAACAAATCTTATCTATTTTATTATATTATTTTTCTTATTCAAACAATAGGTACCTTATCAAGTTTTCGTTGAAGGCTCCGGGTCCAGTTTGAGACAGCTTTGGCAGCCACTTTAACTCTGAGTACAGGTAGACTGTCGAAATGTAGGCATCCTCTCTTTATACCAGCTGTGGTGAAGGTACTATTGTTTTGATTATTACCTGCTTTGTACAGAGCCTTCAGATCAGTTAAGCTCAGAAGCCCACTCACATCTGCGACGGTAACATTATATAAAATACATAATGGTATGTAGATAATGTAAAGTTTAGGGATATACACTTTTGGATCCTTTTAAGATATTATGTAGTTAAAAGAAGTAGTCATTTGCAGTATTTAAATCGTTGCTAATAAATATGAATATCAGTTATGTAATTTATTGTAGAGGAACTCCATTTTTTTCATTTTACTTTGACAGATGACACAAACACCGCTTTCGCATCGCATCGACTGCTTTTCTAGACTTCTTTTTACTTGGGCTGCGTTCCGTTTATCGCTTAGAGCGCTCAGGTGCTGCACGAGCTGTGCACGTACGAGGCCGCGTTTCATTTCGTGTGAGCGCGCTAGTGCGCACAATGCGATCGTTGAAACGGAACACTCCTTTGCTTATCCTAAGCGCTCGGTTGAGGTTATGTTTATATGAATGATCGTGTCTTGAAATCATGATTTTATTAACCCTCGCTTTTGATCGAATATTTGAGTTTCAATATTGTATGAAATACCATATTGCATCTCAAATATTCGATCTTGAAATCATGTCAGAGATTACTCTAGTTTTAACCGCGGTGATCAGTCCATTTGACTTGACGAGTGTACGCGGAAAAACAATGGCATCCCAGTTATGAAAAACTCAAATAAACATGTCGTCTTTTAAAATTTTGCGCCCAAATGACGTCACCCGTAAGAACGCACGAGCTGCCTTGTCTCGAAAGGTGAGGCAGTTCATGCGCTCCCGTGCGCGCGTGGGGTGTGGCGAAGTAGGCGTTCCTGTGCGGTCTCGCAGCACGCTGAAAGTAGAAAAGGAACGACTTCATGCACGCCTGAGCGCTTTAAGCGAGAAACGGAACGCAGCCTTGATTGATCATAAAGGAAATATGAAAGATAAATGTATGATAGATAAATGTTCTGCTTGCAAATAGCGCACATAGCAGAATGTGCAGATAGCAAAAAGTTCTAGTTATGAAATGAGCACATCGCAGAATGTGCATTTGGAAAATGCCCTAACCTGACGTTGACGTTTATCTAATTAATTAGATTGCCTACTCTTATGCTTAGTAGGTACGAGTACCAACTGATTCACGCAACAAGTTACTATACATACTGTACCTACTTGTGAAATTTTCATCAGTTCAAATATAAGGATCAGGTTTATAACAAAAAATAAATATATAACAAATACAATACAAATACAAATACAAATCATTTATTAATAACTCCAGGTTACAGGTCAGAAAAAGTGAAAACATACTAATAAGTATTATGAATATTAAAACATAATAATAATAATAATAATACATTTAATTTATTTAAATAATTGGTAGTTCGTAGAACTCTGCTACAGAATAAAAAATACCGTCCAGAAGCCATTTCTTCAATCGTATTTTGAAAACCATGGTGGAAGTGGCATCTTTAATAGTGTCCGGCAGCCTGTTGTAGACTGAGGGACCCATTATATACACGGACCTCTCCGATTTGCGCAGCTTGTGCGCGGGTGTGACGAGGACGTGAGCGAGCTTGTTACTGCGCAGGGCGCGGGCGGTGTTCACACCTCTCCTTTGGAACTTATCAATGTTGTTGTAAGTGAAGACGGCTACTTGATATATGAGTTCACAAGGGAGAGGCATGATTTTCAGCTCTTTGAACAAGTCTCTGCACGACACATCGTCATCCACGCCGACGATTGCGCGCACGGCTCGCTTCTGCATGACGAAAGCCCGCTCGACATCCGCGGCTCGGGCCCACAGCTCTACGCCATAGGTAAGGATGCTGTGGACGGTCGCAAAGTAGCACGACATTACAACGCTGCGAGACGCGGTGCCAGCGAGCCGCCGCAGTGCGAAGCAAGTCCGGCCTAGCTTGGAGCAGAGCTCCTCTATATGTGCCTCCCAAGTGAGTCCACTGTCGATGTAGAACCCTAGAAGTTTAGTGTTGTCGACCATCTGCAGTACAGTGTTACCGGCGATCACGGTACAGGGTGGCGATGGTGCGCCATTGAGGCGAAAGGTCATGAAGCAGGTCTTCTCTCTATTGAGGGCTAAACCGTTAGATTTAAACCATTGCTCAAGCCTTCGGACTACATTGTTCAGTCTAAACTCAAGTTCGAGTGTTGACGGCGCGGTCACAACTGCCGCTACGTCGTCAGCGTACATGTAGACTTGCGCGTCGCTCTCGGACTCAGGTAGGTCGTTGAGCAGCAGACTAAACAATGTGTTCGAGAGGCAGGAACCCTGCGGTACCCCCATAGTGTTCACCAGCTCCACTGACCTTAAACGCCCTTGGTCGCCAACCACTGTCTGCGTACGGTGCGACATAAAAGAGGTAAGTAAGGAAAGCACCGGGCCACGTATACCATAAAACTCTAGTTTGTTGGCGATGAGATGGTGGTCGGCTGTGTCGAACGCGCGCGAGAGGTCGCAGCACAGCAAGGCGACATGCTGGCCCGCCTCGCGCGCGCTCAGCACGCGCCACAACACTTCTCGCACCAGATCTGTTGTTGC
This sequence comes from Eupithecia subfuscata, assembly GCA_963564075.1. Classification (NCBI taxonomy): domain Eukaryota; kingdom Metazoa; phylum Arthropoda; class Insecta; order Lepidoptera; family Geometridae; genus Eupithecia; species Eupithecia subfuscata. The sequence goes on along the minus strand of OY751109.1, from coordinate 10,755,523 downwards.
GCGCCCGGCCCTATACGCGTACTGCCTGTCGGACATTGTGTTTCCGTCTCCTATAAAAGATAAAAGCCTCTTGTTAAGTCCTACCTCAAATATCTTACTAATCGCTGGTACCAGTGATATTGGTCGGTAAGACTTCATTTCCGACTTCTTGCCTTTACCCTTATATAAGGGGGATATTTTAACCCGTTTAAGAGTCACAGGATACACGCCCTCCCGGATACAGGCATTAAATAAGTATGCTATAACGTGGTCAAGGGATTTGACGATGGTACGGAGTAGGTTTGACGATACTCCGTACAGGTCCGTGCTATTTTTTGGTGCAATGTGGAACCCCACTATTTTACCGATCTCGTCCGCGGTGAAAGATCTAAGTCGCAGCGAGATGTCGCGCGCTGTTGCGTCTCTCGGGTCACGCGTCGCTTCGACCAGACGCTCAGATAGTTTTTTGAAAACCCGAAGAGCCTCGGTACCCCACGGACCTAGGGTCTCGACTCCAAGGGGAGCAAATGTGTAGGCTCTGTCGAGACCTGCATATTTGCGCCTCTTGAGATCTTCGGCCAAATCTGCCGCCGCACCCGCCGTCACGGATGTCCTTGGAAGATGGGAAGGCGCAAGTGTGTCGACGCATGTAGCGTCCCACACAATGGGCCTCCCCAACTCCCATGGGACTAGTGTCATACCGTCGGGCCTCTTACCATCGTCACGCAACAGACCATTTGGTTCGAGAATAGCTGGTACGTTAGTGGTGACAAAAGCCCGCCGGATGATGTCGTTAAGACTAGCGTGGCGAGATATCCGACTGGCGGCCCTAGTGCACGATAATCCGTGATGACCAAGCTGTTCGACAGCAGTACCGCACTGGCATTGATGAGGCGCGCAACACCTTGCACCCAACCGAAGACATGTTGCGATACGGAAAGTTACGGTTATAAAGTACCAGTGTTATATCACAGTATAAGTAAAACATACAGTAGGCTGACGCCTTTGATCTTGCGGTAAATCCCGACAAATCACACGACAGCGTATTAGGGCCAGGGTTGTCACAAGTATAGAATATCTATTCACTTAATTATTTATTTGAGATCAACACATCGAACATCATCATCAACGTTATGTATGGCCTATTAAATTATTAATAAATATAAAAAATATAAATTAAAATTAATTTTTAATAGCAAAAATAGCTTTTAGAAAAAAAACGGGCATGTTTTATGTAGCTAGGTACTTATGTAATGTAGGTGCATAATAATATGTTATTAATGTTGTCAAAGAATTAGCAAGCCGAACTGGCAGTGGGCCGGTCATATCTCGCGAAGAATCGACAACCGCTGGGGTAAGCGTTTTCTTGAGTGGAGACCACGACTCGGCAAACGTAGCGAAGGACGCCCTCCGGTCAGGTGGGATGACGATCTGCGATAGACTGCAGGCAGATGCTGGATGCGGCAAGCTGAAGACAGGGCTGACGGTTAATGTTTTCTTCGATAATTTCTTCTCGTACTTTTCCTTTTTCAAAATGCAAACTTCAAAGGTATGATTTTTTTAGGCTTTTGCAAGTTCTTCCAACTAAATCAGGTCTTCTACAAGCTAATACAAATACAAATACAAATGTTTTTTATTTCGTTCACAAAGTAGATTAATTCTATAAATTATTTTGAAACCTCCTTTTAAGTATAAATACTTGTACTAGAAGGTTCCGCTCTTCCTAAGTTACATTCGCCATAATTGAACAGAAAGTTTTTATATTAAAACATTTACGTCAATACAGATAATTTTAAAAAATAATTAATAATAATAGTTGAGGGTAGGTAAAAGCACAGTTGAACGGAATGCTTGAGTTGTATTGTTGAGTGCTCAATGTGGTGTGGTATAAGTTAAAAACTCAAAGCGTTCATGAAAAAAATAATTAAAAACTAAGTATAATATAAAACAAAACAAAAAATTAAAAAATTAAAAAAATCCTTATGCTATATGTGGGTCTGGTATGTTATTGTGTGTGTTCATGTGTGTTAGTGTGTGTTAGTGTGTGTTGGTGTGTGGTGCTCCTGAGGACACCGGTCTCTTAAGAGTCCGGGCAACAGGAGTTACCAGTGTGTGTGTGTGTGAGGGTGTGTCTGTATGTGTGTGAGAGGGTGTGTGTGTGTGGGTGTATGTGTGTGTGTGCGAGTTTTTTTATCGATTTTAAATATAGGTAGAAAACTATAAAAAAATTAGGAATCAACCATAAAGAGTGCCTCCACATCTTCGTAACATAAGCACTTAAGCCATTTGATAAGCTCATACTTGCAATCGTAGAGTTTCTTAGGGTAAATATTAATAATACGATTTATTTTATTATATAGATAAGTAGATCGTCTTAGGTATTGTCTTGATGCAAAAGTAGATTTAACATGTGAATTTTGTACAACAATATTATTCCTTCTATTGTGAAGCTTTGCAGGGTCGAAATCTATGGTTTTATGAATTTTAAGTACAACATTAAGAATATATAGTTTACGGACAGAGAGTAAATCAGATTCGAGGTATAAGCTTTCGGTAGGATATCTATAAGGTTTGAATGACATTACCTTAAGAAGAGACCTCTGGGCCTTCTCAAGGTCAATGATATGAGTTTTTGCAGCTCCGCCCCAAATAGATATGCAGTAGTTAAGAGTAGATTCTACTAAAGCTGTATATATCTTGTTAAGTAGAGCGGGGGGAGCCACATGTCTTAAGTTGTTAAAAATCCATATTAGCTTTCTAGTCCTGTTCATAAGTAGTTCTATATGGGAGTGCCAGGTTAACCGTTGATCTATCATAATTACAAGCTACAATACAAAATTTGCATCTGGAAATTATAAAAACGTTTTTCGCATGCAGCATGCAGTGTAATGTTCAAGCAGCTCGCAGGATCTACATTCATCCTAGAAGTATGAATCCCGCCTACAAACTTTAAAATTTCCCCTATTTTGGTCAGACGATACTCATTAGTAAACTTAAAAAAAAACATCGGCCATCTTGGATTTGATAAAAAATCCCATATTCATAATTGGCACCCTCAAATTAGTCGAAAACGATACCCATGAGTAAAATATGAAATAAATAAGTGTCCACCATCTTGGATTTGAAAAATAACCCCATATTCTTAATTGGCACCCTCAAGTTAGTCGAAAACGATACCCATGAGTAAAATACGAAATTAATAGGTATCCGCCATTTTGGATTTGAAAAATAATCCCATAGCCGTAATTGACGGCCTCAAGTTAGTCGAAAACGATACCCATTGTTCTATCAAATTAATAAATAAATAAATAATGCTGGACCATTCACACAGCCTTAGCTAGCCCCAAGCTAAGCAGAGCTTGTGTTATGGTTACTAGATAACTGATATACTTAATAAAATACATTTCATAGATTGTTTTTTATTATACATAGAAAACATCCAGAACGCCCTGAACAAATATCTGCAGATCGTACAAACATTTGTCCCGAGGCGGGAATCGAACCCGCAACCTCTTGCGTCGCAGGCGGACTTTTGCCCGCTGCGCCTCAGAAGTCGTCAAAATTTAACAATATTATTGTTAAAAATGGAGTTAGTCGTAAACAATACCCATCTAATAAAAGTCATCACCCCAAATAATCGTAAAATAGACCAAATAGCACAAATCAACAAAATCACAAAAATGAAACTCCTTTATAGGTAAGACGGTCGTCCGCCATTTTGTTGACACAAGCAATTGGGCACGCCATGCATGACGATGAAGATGTGACAAATTGTAAAATAATAAAAAACACTAATTAATTTACCTTTGTTCCGCATGTGGAAATTGGTGAAAACGTAAATCTTTGTTGATATTATGACGATGATGTGCAATCTCTCACGGCACAACTTGTATGACCATTTTTAAAAATAACAATAAAAGCAATAAAATTATGCGTCAGCCCTGAAAAATAGCACCCGAGTAGAGAGGTACACGGTATAGTCTACTCGGGTGAGCCCTTCCCCCGTCTCGTCCCTTGGCCCCCGCACGATAGCCCTGTCAAAACGCCTTCGTCGAACGACTGGAAGGAAATGCTTGCAACCAATGTCCTGACTTCCATTTAGAAACGGCCAGGAGGCGGGCACGATCTGCAGAGCTGGAGCACGTTTGTAACAAACAGTTCCGTGTCAACTCACATAGAGGCCCGTCCTATTGCCGTTGGGACAAAAGTGATTTTGGGGGAGCAGCATCGGGGCAAAAACTATGCCAAGCCGTTCGAGCTTCGTCTAAAAATGAAATTTTCAATGACATTCCAGGTGGGACCAAAAGAGAAGGATTTAAAAAAATTTCAACTTAAGAACTAGTGCTGTAGACAGAAGACAAGAACGCTGGTAGGGCTACACTTGGCTACTCATCTTAATGTTAACATCTTTATGTTAACATCTTCATGTTAACATGATCACTCTCTTTTTTATTTTATAAATAAAATTGAAAAATGTTAACGCTTTTGTTTGAACAGAAAGATCGAATTTATTTTATCCTGCCCATCTTCGTGCACCAAAAATTTTTCCGACAAAGCCTTTGGTACCATGACATCTTTAAGTTTTTTAAAATTTGCGGCCTTTTAATTAAAATAGCACTTTCTTTTCCTGTGTAATGTCATGTGTCCGGTACTACAGAAAAAGGCGGTAATAAGTCACTATACTTATCATCTTCAAATAATAAAGCTTCTATATTGCGCTCATGGATTTTTTTAACTGGACCCATGTCATTACAAACATCCTCCTGTGTTTTCTTCAATAAATTTCATTTTCAATGTCGTCGGATTTACAAGTGTGCTTATTTTTTCCGTAATATTTTATTCATCATTAGTAGTTATGGAAGCACAGCATTCATTTCTCTTAAAAAAATGTCCATAAATAACTTCTACTTGGATTTTTATTTTTTAAATTATAACGGTAAGATTCATGTAATAAAGTCTTATAACCTTTTTGATTTGTACTTATTATGATATTCATTATAACTATAAGCGATAATATTAAATCTCAATAGCCGATAAAATTCATCAAATAAAAAGTTTGATTTGTTGACAAAACAAAAATATGATTATGAGAATAACGCATGTCAAAAAACGTGCATAGGACCATTGTGTAAAATCTATCCACGCACAATTAGTTCGTTATCTATGAAGACTCTTCATTGAAGAGGTTAATTAAAGTAGGATAAAGAAAGATTTCGCTTCCTGTAAAATTACGAAACTTGCACATTTTGCGACGTGCTCATTTAACGATCTGCACGTTTTACGACCTGCTAATAAAATGATCTGCACATTTTGCGATCTGCGCAATATCAGAACTGCACTGCACATTCTGCGATCTCAACATTTTATAAAGCCTGTACATTTTGCGACATGCACAAGATGTTAACCAACCAATATTACTGTTTTTGATTTCTTATTAAAGTAATGTGTAAACAATCTAAAAAAACATGTAATGTCTTAGCTATCTGTAACTACAACTAGGTACAGACCCTTTTTTAGTTAGTTATTTAAAGTTCTCGAAAATTTTCACCTTTTCTGACCATGCGTTCAAAAACGGTTTTCTTTGAAAGGGTGAATATCATTTGAAAACATAAGGCGAACATTACCTTATCAACTATTTAATATTGTTTTTGTTATAAAAAGTAAGCTGGTCACTCACTAGACGTCCGTAACGCCAACAAAAAGGTTCTTGGCTAAGAACCGCGCTGAGCGGCAACCGCTCAGGACATGCTGAGCCAACACCTATTTCGGCACAGGGACCCTGTGTCGAAATAGGGACCCTATGATATGGGCCATATTCGATCTGACGCCCACCATCTGTGTAATTTAGCTTACAACCCTCCATGTTCCTCGTATAGTTTTGTTTGTTTTTTATTTACTGATCTTTGGATCGAAAATAACAACATGTGCATCGTGGGCAATGAAAGTGTTAAAGAGCTTAAGGGAACTGCAGGGGTATTTTAATTCGTCGGAAAGGCCGCCGGATTTCGGCTTTTCCGACTAATTAAAATGCTGGAGTCTTATAGGACTCCAGTTAGGTACTTTTATAAACCGAAGTACCTAAGACCTTTCCGTGTTTCGTTTTGATTGATCGGGACTTTAGTCTAACGAAAACCGAATAAATTTGAAGAAATTGCACATGAAGTTCGTAATACACACGACAGCTCTTGAAATTGCTTATCATTTTTGGTTCATGTAGGTACGATCGATCATCCGATCATCTTTCGTCCAATCCTGTTAAAGGACGATATAAATCTTTAGTTATAAGTAGGAAAATTTCTATGAACAATGCCGTGATGTTTAGGTAACTGCGCAGAGTTCACGATTCGTTATTCCCACGAACTGGTGATAGTTGTGGAAACCTTCTCTGAAAGTGGCTATTGTTGCTGGGACGTATTGTGCTGGCAGTATGTCTCTGTGGTGCTAACCTATACATATAGTATACCTACTTAACTCTTGTAGCGACAAAGCTGTTCTGTTAGCAAAAAACGGGATTTGCATACCTATCCGAGTCAACTTTTCCCTATTCCCTTCACATCTCGTGTTTTACGAGCCGGTAGCTATCCAATGACGGATCCTATTGTCTTAAGATTCTTTCGATTCTCAAGACAACTTAGTATTCACATTCAATCGTAAACTCGTTTAGCAAACAAGGTATACTCGTGCCAAAACTACACAATGGTAAGTACAATCGTTACAAACACATCGGAACGGGTTCCAGTTACAATAGTGGGATGTGTGGAGTGGACCGAAGCCGGTTCAGTGAGTGAAGTGTAGACATGGAGTATCCACGCTTTTCGCTCGTCGTTTTAACACGTGAGTTATTTAGTTATTTTTTCATTATTTAATTATTGCTTCTATTTCTTATTTTATGAATCTTTTTGTCATTGGCTCGGGATGAGTGAAACGTCACCTTTTTCTGGTTTTGTACTGGGTCTTTGTATAATGGGTACATAGTATGTAATAGTCATCTGGTGCCCATACAGAAGCTCTGTTTATTTTGGGGCCGAATGATGCTATTTGTAAAATGTTAGACATTTTATTTCTTTATTACCTACTGATTATTGTGTCTTGGTCATCCCACGGGCGATAATTAACACTTGGTGGTGAGGCAATAAAGGTGACTTTTTTTCGAGTGTACCTTCGTTTGACCACAATCTCACCCGAAGTCTATCACGAAGGTCTGTAAGACCTCTATTCTCTTGGAACTCTTGTCTTGGACACACTGCCTACTGCTACTTGAAATGAAATGAAATAGTATTTATTTGCTTAAATATAGGTCAACAATAATGGTTTTAGAATAGGATATCACTATATTTGACTTATTAGTCGTACAAATGTTTAATAGAATTTGGACATTTTAGTTAGAGTAAAAAATGAACATAATCGTAAAGTTGTAGTTACAGAGTTCAAAGTTTGCTCTCACAATTTAAAAATATAATATATTGATAGAACACATGCATTTAACCGTCAAAAATACTTTGATAAGGAATGATTTAATAATATTAGGTACATGTGAAAAAATAATTTATGTGAAATATTAATACTAATAATATACTTAATAAAAACAGTTTACAGACAGATATGGATCAGTTGAGCTACCTGTAGACTCTTTGCAACAGTCTGCAGTTAGCTCAATTGTAAATACTAGGTACTATAATTTTCTTGTGAATAAAGGCTATTGCCAATTTTTTGTATAAGTATACATATTTACGATTAAATTCATTATTTGTTAATTTTCTCATGTCAAGTTTATAATATAGCCGTATTGCCATTGCGTAGCAGTTCCTTTTACATAGTTCTTCCTTTTACATCTAAATTGAGGCACCTTAAGTGGTTTTTGTAGAATCTTTCTTTTGTATAGAGACTTTTCATCCTTCTCAAACAACGGGATGTTGTTCTTAATAAATTTTAACATCTCGAAAATATGTACTTATATACGGTGATGGACATATTATTAATTTGTAACGAATAAACTGTATTTTACAAATAAAGGTCGTTTCAAATTAAGGTCTACAAGAATCTCTACTTGACTGCTGTCTCTAGCACGCTTTTCGATGTGTGGTCAAGATGGATTGATAATTAATCTATGAAGCTTTCAAGAGATCCGTAGCATAAACAACTATGTTTCGAGATTATGTGCATTTAGATTTTGTAACGTTTTTAGGGTTCCGTACCACAAAAGGAAAAATAAATCCTTTTGGAACCACTCCGTTGTCCACCTGTCTATCTCGTAAAGACTCTGCCCATGCGTATTCTTAGTAACGTGTATATAGAAACATTATGTTGAAATAAATATTAACGTTAGATTTACTAAATTATAAAGATACATTTGCAACCGGAAATACAATTGTCAGAGAATACAAAATAAAGCGTCCAAGAACAATTACGAACATCCTACTTAACACGCAATAACTATCCAAGCAATATCAACAAAAAACTTGCCTACAACTTGATTGGCCTGAGTTAAAAACTCAGAATTTCGGTAACTTCCCCCGATAAAACGCATCGTTAAGCAACTGACGTGAAAATAGCTGCATCGTCCTGCATTTTACAAAGTAGGTTTAGGTTTATGATTGAGTTGGTCTATCTATTGCTCCACTTTTAATATTTTTACGAGTTGTGACGTCACAATTCTACAGCTTTTGTCTCTTCTTGGGGTTGAATCTCTCAAGGATCTCCTATATTTTCGTTTCTATGTCCGACGAAGTCCGTCCATCATTAAATTATTTTGTATCCCATCGTGTGGTTGTAGTTGTTGTTGTAGTTGTGTTGAGGTGTTTTGGTTTTTCCAATCTTTATACAATATCTTTATTGTTTCAGTATAATGTTCACTTTCAGTATAATGTTATCTTAACTCGGAAATGCAGAGATATAATCGATAATTGATTTACGTTACTAAACCTCGATAGCGAAATAGGCGAAGTACCTAATCGCCTATCTCGTCCCACTGTTGGACAAAGGTTTTCAATAAGCTATCGAGGTTTAGTAACGTAAATCAATTATCGATTATATCTATGCATTTCCGAGTTAAGATAACATTATACTGAAAGTTAATTTCCTGGAATTTCTTATGCTTATGGTCACAAATAACAAGAATTTCTCTTGTACCGAAGACATTACGGTTTTTCGCTCGTAGGCTATCATATTATTATTTTATTTATGATTGGTAACTATCCTTTGTATTTAGGCACAACGCATAGATTACCTACTATGTTAAGTATACCAAAATATTAATTTTTTCTACAGAATACAATATTATTTCCGACAAGTAAATCATACATAACAAATATTGAATCATAGGTACTTCTTGATAATTAATGTCTGACATGCGAACACTGTTATGCGATCGATTTTAAAGACTACCGTCTTATTTTCATACATAGAGAAGACGAACAACATCTAGGTTCATTCTAGGTTATCGAAGGTTTATTGATGAAGTAGAAACACCGATACAAACAGTTGGATCGATGTCTGAAATTCATTCTAGGATCTAGCAGCTTCGCAATGCCACTTACGCAACAGTTTCAAGATTAACATCAAGTCAAATGAAAGGAAGCAGTTCCGATTTTGACTGTATCCGGTACTAATCCATAGCCCATGTGAAAGTCTGACTCAATCATTATGTGGTTGCTTATTAGAGCATGGTAATCATTGATTCTAGCCATGAGCTCTACGTGACATGTAGAGCGACGATAATATGTAGAGATACATATTATTTGTTTACGATGAATTGTGTCACTTTTCTATACCAAACTGATAGATTGGGAAGGTACAATGGTGTCGATGCTGTTGGTACAAAACCTAGACTTAGTAACCCAATAATTTGGCCGTCGTTTCTTTTACACGTCAACGTTTTAGGCTGGTTAGTAACATAAATTATCGGCGCAAAAATGCTAAGAATTTTGATAGGAATTTAGTTTTGGGCATTTTGTCAACGTATCAAGAGATATACAATGTTGGACTAGACAGGCGTCAAGAACGTAGGTACCTAAGTACCCTAAAAGACTAAATAAATCACTGCATTGAAGGTTAAGGTTTGGCAAAATTAGTATCTATAATTTAGTTTTGGGCATTTTGTCAACGTATCAAGAGATATACAATATTGGACTAGACAGGCGTCAAGAACGTAGGTACCTACGTACCCTAAAAGACTAAATAAATTACTGCATTGAAGGTTAAGGTTTGGCAAAATTAGTATCGTCGAACGGTATCTTCTGAACACTATAACAGCTCTACATAATTGTACATACTTACCTCGTTATTGCACCTAAGTTGCACCATCACAAAAAGTGGCTCTTGAAAACAAGTTTACAAGTTTTGCGAAGCAATTTACGTTACAAATAATCAGGGAAAAAAACGATGCGTTGCGTGCTCATTCCTCTTTTAGATACAAACCCTGATTGTTATATTTTTATCCAATGGATATAATAAGTTGCTTGCGTTTTCGTAATTCAAAATAATAATCTCAACTTCACTTCTACTAAAAGACTCTACTTTACTTTTGCTCTACTTTCCGTGTAACGATTAACATTGATTATTTCCGTCTTTTCCAGTGTTACAACTATGTCCAGCTGAGCAATTCGCACCACAATGGTACTCCGCCAGCGACGGATTCCAACCCAAGCCGATATCAGAACTATTCACCACAGAAGCTTCTTTCTCATCTAAAAAGCCCATAGTCGTAAACCAATTCAGCAGCGTTTCTAATGACCCCGTATACTCATCAACTCCGGTACCGTTAACGCAATCAGAAAACACATTCAGTCAAACTTATCCCACGGTTGCTATGCCCGCTGGTGCTCTGTACAAGGTACATCTAACACAGCTCGATCGTCTAAAACCAATAAACGTAGGACAGCAAAATTATGAATCAATCGTGCCGTTTATTCAAACGATCCCAAATACTCAACCAGGGTTCGAATTGAAACAAATGTCTGAAGTGGCACCGTTCAGACCCGATGAAGTCCAACCACTGGAACCAAAGCAAACCTACACATCAGGATTGCCTTTGACAAGTCTTTTCGAACCGCAAAAGACAACTTTCACCCAACCTCAAATGCAGACCACAGTCTATCAACCGCCACAAACACAATCAACTATTTATAGTACACCACCTACAACTTTTAGTACCACACAACCCACAACTTATACTACCACACCCTACACACCTTTTAGCACAACACCACCTACAACTCCTTTTAGCACCACTCCATCAACTCCGTTCAGCACCACGCCATTTACAACTTACAGCACACCACAACAAACTTTTATGTCAACACCACCGACCACTTTTAGCACCGCATCATCTTATCCTACAAATCCTTCTTCACCAACGTTCCGGCCTCCTAACTCTAACTACATATTGATCTACCAACAAGCACCTCAACCCTTCCAACCTTTTCCACCTTCTCCAGAAGTCACCATCCGACAATCCACACCTACGACAGTAAATTTATCACCGCGCACAGAGTTTTCAACAACTATATCCACAACTACTCCTATGCCGCCATTTTCATCAACAAAACCGATGAACAAAACATCTACGATGTCAACCTCCAGTGTAAAAGTCACGTCGTCTTCAAATTTCGGTATAGCGAATCAACGTGACTGTGTCAAATACTCATTGTGTCGGGTATCAACAACTGTTCCGCTGCCAAGTGGATTGAACAAAAAGGGAACAGGAATTGGATTCCCGCTTAAAATACGCGTGGTAGCACCGTTGGGTAGCATAACCAATGTGAATATAAACCCTGCGACAACGACCAAGAGGCCTGTGACCAAGAAAACAAAACGTCCGACGACTCGTAGGACTAACAAGCCAAAGAAGAACAACTATGATCGGTGCTTGGACGGATGCAAGAAAGTGAGGGATCCTATCTGTGCAGCACCACTGTCGCATGTCACGATAGATCCGAAGACACTGAGAGGATTCCCGTCGGTCTGCCATATGGCGTGCCATAACTCTTACAGGGACGAACGTGAGTAGATTTTTTACTTTTTACCTTTAATTTTGCACGGATTCAGTTTAAACTCCTGACAACAAACAAATTCGACTGCGAAAATCCTCATAATAGACTAATAAATAACTAATACTACCACTAATACAACTAATAACGGTATAACTACCGGTTATTTTTACAACCGCTTTTTGCGGTAAGGAATTAAGTAAGTAACTATGATATGGATCAGTTGAGCTACCTGTAGATATCAGTTGAGGAAGTAAGTTATTACTAGCTTCACTTTGACTTGAAAATATACCCATAATTAGTATGTAGTGGATGAAATAACTCCCATTATAATGGGGGGGTTGAACGATGATGATAATGTAAATACCTACTAATTTCATTAATTCGAATTAATTGCGCTTGACCTCTCGCCGGTAGTATCGGTCTGCCGTCCCATCGGATTATGAGAGTGAGGGAATAGAGAGTGCACCTGTGTTTGCGCACACACTTGTGCACTATAATATGTCCTGCGCATCTGGCTAGTCTCCGATGACACTGGCCGCCGTGGTCGAAATTCGGCTAGGAGGACATCAGATTGTTTGCAACAGTCTGCAATTAGCTCAATTGTTTCAATGGTAAATACTATTTCTGCAACAGTCTCAGTTGTTTGAATTGTAAATACTAGTTGTAAATACTAGTTCTAATTATGTGATTGTAATTTTCTTTGTCAGTAACTATGAAATACTTATAGGCACATAATAACATTTTCATTTTCTTTTGTTACCGGCAAGAGCTTTCTTGTCATGTGAAGCATTTTAAAGTTATCTCATATCGGTCATATGAACGAACGTAGGCCACTAGGATCTTCAGTCACATGGTTAACAAAAAACTTCACTAAAAAAACATGACGTCATGCGGCGTTACCTCATGCGGCGTTACCTTGCTCTTTTCTTAAGACGTTTTCACGTTCAACTATCGTCAGTAAACCGACTTTACAGACAACCAATTTTTTTTTATGTACCTTTGACCACGCATAACTTTTTACAGAGTAGGTAGTCCGATTGCGATAAGTAATTCTTTTTTTATTGGAACGTATATCCCGAAGGTGGTCCCATTTAAATTTGGAAAAAAATTGGTTGCCTGTAAAGTCGGTATACGGGCGAAAGTTTTACGTGACAACGACCGTAACGCAGTTTCTTGAAGTGAGCGGAGCGTAACGCAGTTTCTTGAAGTGTCACCCGGCAAACCAATTTATAAGACGTTGTCACGTCAAAAGTGTAAAACATCCGTCAAATTTTAATCTTTATATATATAATTCTTCTGTGAGTGTGTATGTCACTGAACTTCTCTCAAACGACTGGACCGATTTTAATGAAATTTTTTGTGTGTGTTCAAGGGGATCTGGGAATGGTTTAGATTCACAATTTTGATATATATAAAATATATAAAAATTGCTGTTCGTTTGTCTCGCTAAAACACAACAGAACGGGTGGACCGATTTGGCTAATTTTGGTCTTGAAATATTTGTGTAAGTTCAGGGAAGGTTTAAAAGGCGAGAGCGGTACGAAGTTCGCCAGATCAACTAGTTTTCATATAAAGTTGAGCATTTTTATGAACCTTGTTCCTCGGAGTATCTTTACATCATCGACACGAGCTACACCTCTGCTAACTACGAAATATTTAGATTTAAAAGAAAGTTAATTAAAACAAAATAAATCCTTATTCATAATCCAAGTATGCAGGTAATTAACAGAAGATTAGGTAAAGATTATATAAAACAGCTGAAATAATAACTTTACGAAAAAGGAGCTGTACACAAATCATGCAACACTAGCACGCTCTCTAACGTTTAAACGAGGTTGAAGGAATATTGCGTAAAGCTGAAAAGGAAGGGTTTAACCACAACTTCGTAGTATTTTTCACTGCGTCCTGCTCAGGGTTTTCATAATTTAGTAAAGAAGAAAACCATGGGTAATTACGCTTGCAAAATAACCGTCCTTCTTGCGTAGTCGTGTAAAAATCATGTGTCTTTGTTTTCCTATAAATAAATAAATAATGCTGGGCAATTCACACAGCATTATCTAGCCCCAAGGTAAGCAGAGCTTGTGTTATGGGTACTAGATAACTAATATACATAATAATATACAAGTACATAGATAGATATTTTTATTATACATAGAAAACGACCAGAACACCCTGAACAAATATCTGCAAATCGTACAAATATTTGTCCCGAGGCGGGAATCGAACCCGCAGCTTCCTGCGTCACAGGCGGACCTTCGCCCACCGCGCCATAGAGGTCGTCAAAATGTCGTATAAAGGAAAGCTGAAAGCTTTGTTTCTTGTCTAAAAGGTTTAGTATTTAAAATGTAGAATAGACATAGAATACATAAAAAACCACTTTGAAACTGATCGGGCTGAAATTTTTCACACATAAAATTTGTCTCTCTCTCCCAATAAAGTTTGCTGGAAGAGAACTCTTTATAGGGTTAAGCTCGCCTTTGCCATGAGTTTTCCTGGAAAATGTTATACTTGTACCAATTTTGTGCAATAAAGAATTATGAATTATAAATATCTGTACTTGGAATAACATATAAGCTACTTTTTATTCCCAAAAACGTATACCAAGCCGCGGCGAAAAGCTATATATGGATCACATAATTTACTACCTATCATATAAACCGCTAATTCAGCACGCTATTGAATTTTAATCTGGTTTAGCAAGTTTACCGGTTGAATTGTTACCGCGCTCTTACAAAACTAATAAGTCTAATAACGCATTCAAAACCGACAGCAAACATTAATCTTTATGATCCGGTTTTTTGTGTGTAGTTTTGTATTCATTGTTTTAATAAAAAATCGGCTGCAAACATACATACAAAATATAACATAGGGTGCCGCCGTCGGTAGGCGGAAAAAACGTAGCCAGATCTTTACGTGTGCAAAATTGAATTTGTCCATACAGTAGTTTTAGCGTTGTCTTCAACCAAACATCATAAACGATCGCCTGGATAATATTAGTCGAATACCACAATAATCTTTAAGACGCTACCCCGACTCACAATAGCGCCGCCACCTATTTACTCTTACTTTTATATAGGTACGTTAAACAAAGGAATTTTCAAAAATCCATCGGGCAGTTTGTGATATTTATCATAAGTAAATATCTTTTTTCATCATCATCATCATCAGCCTATATTAGTCCACTGCTTGACATAGGCCTCCCCTAATGAGCGCCATAGCGCCCTGTCTTCAGCTTGCCGCATCCAGCATCTGCCTGCAGTCTTTCGCAGATCGTCATCCCACCTTCATCAAGATAATTTTTTAAGGCCTCTGAAATAGTTTTTTTTTGTATAGTTTCGTTAGACCGAGATGCGAAAACATAGTTTGGTGACATCAAGAGCAACTTGCAACACTCCCTTAAAGCCTTAAAGGGAAGACAGAGCAAATTCCACTCGTAAACACTTAGAGACATTAGAAGGGACCCTGACCTTGGATACTAATGTTTATTACAACTAAAGATTAAAATCATCCTATCTTTTCAGCTTTCGAGAAAGTAATCGACGGAAGCTGCAGTAAACTCCGCACTCGGATCCGTCTCATAGACTCCAAGAGCAAACTGAAACGGGACGAGCTTCAAAAGAACGAGTATTTGGTGGACACAGATCCTAACACTGTGATTGAAGTGCTCTCAAGTGTAAATTAGGGTAACTTACATTTTCTATAGTCCATTAAAAATGCGAGCGAAAAATGGTACTTTGAGAAATTTTGCCAAGATATTTTGAGCCTTGATAGCCTATCCAGAGTTCTCTGGATAGCTATCTGTCTTTTCGTCACTAAGAGGGGGAGAGATAGACCCTTGTCAAATATTCATCTGTCACACTGTTGAGAAAAGGGGACAGATTGAACTTTTTTCCAACAGTCGCTCTAGGAGACAGAGCAGGGAGACAGGAATAATATGCTAAGCGCGTTATTAGCTTTTATCATTAGGGACTAATGCCATAAACCAAGATTCAGCCAAAACTACCGATTTTCGCTCTCTAATTTGGAACGGACTTTATCAATAAATGACTTTCTTGGACCTTCCTAAGCAAGCCATTGAGTTATATTCAAATAGAAAATCCATCGTAGTTTGACGAACTCATGAATTTAAGCGGGTTAACTACGAACCTATTACTAGGTAGGTAATAGTAAGCAGTGCCCCAATTTCAGTGTACAACATTGAATCATTTGGACTGAGCTTCGATCAACAACACCAAAATTATATCAACTTTGTTGTTCGAAGGCTCTAAGTAAAAAAAATCTACATCATCATTGTCTGACTGTCTTGACCTACAATTGGGCGTACTTTTAAAAGATATGAATTTTTAGATAGATTAATTAAAGTCAGATTTGATCTAGGTATCTTAGATAACGCATTAAGTAGTGTAAGAGTTCCATTGTTAATCTTTGTCTTAAGCCTAACCCGCCTATTGTATTTTTGAGACTATTTTTGTAAGAGCTATGCCCAGATTTTTATACTTTTTATACGCATAGTAATCATGCATGTTGAAAATCTGCTCGTGTTATGTAGTTTTATAGTTTGTCCATAAACAACTATCGTAGTTTGACGAATTAATTACGGTTGTAAGCGGGTTAACTATAAACCTTGTGTTGGAAGAAATTATGGTGTTTAAAAATAGTGTATGAAATTTTACTGTCTAATTAGTAACACTGAAACTGTGTGTAAAATTTGATTAATACCATACCTACGTACCTTCATTCAAGCAAAGTATATTTTGGAAAATTCAGAGCACTTATTAAGCTATATGTATAATAATAGGCCTTCTCATCGATTTCCCTGAAATCGAACCCAGAGATAACGGATTCCCTTTTCTATCATGAGCCTTTATATGACTGACTTAAAAAAGACTCGTGGTTATTAACACTAAAGTCGATAAATTGGCCATGGTAAGTAACCCGAATTTAAATTCAGAGAAGTTTGTCTTCGATTATGTTTATACATACATATTTGTACTACATTTTTTACCATATTTTTTTGTAAATACATACATTAAAAAATAGGAATAAAACGATTAAATATAGTGAAATACGTCATTGATTTATTTTACATTCTTATTTATAGGTACTTACAAAGATTCATACTTATATGCTATTTTCTATACATACAGTAAATTAATTAATACATACATAGTTTTACATCAAAAAAATATTTTAGTCAGTCTGATAGGAACATACACAAATACTGAAATATCAGAATAAAATATTTGCTACGGTAATTATTTACTTTCGATTGATAAATTGAGAAGTATTTAAAACGTGAATGCAAAGAATTAGTTTTTTATGTCTATCAGTTATTGCATCAAAACTATGCACTGATATTCAGCAAAAAAATTACCCGCACAGTTTGCATTTTCTATTTTATATCATCGAGTTTCACAAAATAACTGTTCGTAATACTTAGTTATTTTTCCGCAAGTTAAGAATTGTACTTTTTATGTGTAATAGTAGCAATTACCGCATTTTGGCGCATAATGAGTACAATTATAATTTCAATGCATATTCTGTTCAAAAGTGCTAAATGGACGTAAAGAATTCATATTGAATTGAAATCATGACTGCATATAAGAGGTTTTTATCATAGGTCTTATACAGATCTGCTTAGGATTAAACCTGACACAGAAAATAGATATCATGTTCCGATGCTGATTCTAATTCATTTATTAATTCATAATTCAATTTCTCATTCATTCTCATTCATTCAATGCTGATTGCAATTCAAATATGGAGTAAGAGCTCGAATAGTTTCTACCCACTCCGTTCTGTACTTTTATTAAAATTAAATCCGTATTTCAAAACCAAATAAGGTGTAGCACACGGTAGGTTGATTACTTAATCAAAATCATTGCTAGAAATTGCCTTATAGCTCAAAATCTATAATCAGAAGTCAGAAACATACTTTAAAGACCACAAGGTCATACAGTTTTGTCTATCGATTTAAGACTTGCTCGAAATTCTAGTAATGCTCTGCAGGCTCTTATTATAAACGTAATTTAAAAATAATTACGTCTTAAATACAGTTGGATTTGAATATCAACGAATCAAAATTTTGGTTGGAAAAAGAACCGCATTTTAAAAACGCATGGTCTAAAATATTGTAAAAGGTAGAGTAAATTAAAACCTTTGCTGGAAGTTGCCTTGTTGCTGCGACTGCCCTTGCTGTTGGTTGCCAAACATCATCTGTTGCTGTTGATGAAACTCTTGCCCGCCTTGCTGGTTGTTGCCTTGATTCGGCCCTGGAAAAAAAGTATAAAATATAATGTTAAAACAACGTTATTAGATATTTATTTATTGAGCAACGAATGTAATTATGGTCAAACTTCACTTAAGGTAAGTTTGTTTAATAATAATTTGGCATGTTATAAAAAATTATAAAACGACTTCAACTTTTTCTAATGGCGACAGCTAGTTAAAATTTGAGTCTAATTAAGTTTGATAAGGCATGGATGAAAGGACGAAAAAAGGAAGGCCTATTTTGAAACACGAAATACGAAGTTTTGGTAGACGGATCGCACGAAACGAACAACCTTAATGCAAAATCTCACGTCCGAAGCAACGCACGTTAGCAACGTGCAATTAGGTCCACCCGCCTGTCATAGTCGGACCGGCGCCGCTGGCGTTCGTGTTTCGCGTGTGTATTGTTGTCTCGGTTGCACTTCGGTTTGGATTATGTCTCCCGTCTTTGTAGTTCATTAGGTACGTATATTCCAAAATATTGGTAATAGCGTGTCTTTGCGTTTAGTTGTAACACCACAGGCCATTTGTTATGTTAGCGGTGGGAGAACATACCCTATCTATCGAATTTTATTAGATCGATGGTGCTAGATGATCAGTAAATGTTGTTTTCTTTACTAAGTACACTTTGATCTGACCGAGATGTCTCGTCGAATGTCTCGGGCGGTCGTAATCTCAACAAGCGGCATGTACTTGTTTTCGAGACAAGACGAGATCCTACGAGGGACTCGTGGCGAGGCAAGCACACTATGTTACACACTCGTGCTCGGCCTGTCTTTGGTGCCGCGGCGAGTGTGTACTACCGGCATTATCTATATATATAAAAATGAAACCCGTTTTCCTTGGTCACGGCATCACGCGTGAACGGCTGGACCGATTTCGCTAATTCTTTCTTTGTTCTGTTTGTTATTGTCAGGAGAAGGTTCTTATGAAAGAAAAAATTAAGAAAGTTGGAAACATAAATTTCCACGGGGGCGAAGCCGCGGGGCGCAGCTAGTAATCTATATATATAAAAATGAAACCCGTTTTCCTTGGTCACGGCATCACGCGTGAACGGCTGGACCGATTTCGCTAATTCTTTCTTTGTTGTGTTTGTTATTGTCAAGAGAAGGTTCTTATGAAAGAAAAAATTAAGAAAGTTGGAAACATAAATTTCCACGGAGGCGAAGCCGCGGGGCGCAGCTAGTGATGCATAAATAATAATCAAAGATATGGTACCTTGCATTCTCATTCTCTTGGCATTATTCGCTGCGTGGTCGTGGTTTTGATTCTGAACTTGGTTTTGCTGCGTCTGTAAAATTAGTAAAAAAAATTAGTTATCTTCACTCTAATTACTATTATTACTAAAGGAGAAAGTATGGATGTATTTTTGTAGCTTCTTCACGCCAAAACAACTGAACGGATGAGGAAAACTTTTGCACAGATGCAAGTCTAGAATAACCAGTCTGGAATAACAGAAGGGCTACTTTTTATCCTATGAACAGTCCCCATGGGATGGAACTAACCATTAAACGATTCTATAGAAACAACACGTGCGAAACTGCGAACAGAAACTAGGACCATACCTATAAATGCGAACATCTGGATGTTTGGAAGCTCGCGGTATCACACGCTTTTTTCAGGATAAAAAGTTGTATCTAATTCTAATTCGACGACCGATGTGGCGCGGTGGGCGAAGGTCCGCCTGCGGCGCAGAAGGTTGCAGGTTCGATTCCCGCCTTGGGACAAATGTTTGTACGATCTACAAATATTTGTTCTAGGTGTTCTGGTCGTTTCTATGTATAATAAAAAAAATATCTATCTATGTAATGTATTATATTATGTATATCAGTCATCTAGTACCCATAACACAAGCTCTGCTTAGCTTGGGGCTAGATGATGTTGTGTGGATTGTCCAGCATTATTTATTATTTATTTATTTATTTATTTATAATTCTGATTGGGGAACTGAGAACTGCACGGACATCTCGCATGGGATTGTATTGTGCGTTTGTGCAAAAAGTTGTATAATTACGTAAGTACCTACCTACGTTCAGTTATCTAGTATCCATAACACAAGCAGTGCTTAGTTTGGAGCTAGATGATGCTGTATGAATAATTCAGTCCAGCAGCATGATTATTAAAATTATCTTACATTATTTTGCTGCTGCTGCTGTTGGTTCTGCCTCGCTTTGGACTCGCTCTTATCTTCCTGGTCGTCATCGGTCAAGAACTCTCTCTTCGGATAAGGGATGGGACAACCGGCGAAAACATCCTGTAGATACACAATAGTTAAATACTGGTGCAGTGTGGTGTAGCTGTGTGGTGCCGGCTTAGAATTTGACCGACGACCTCTGTGGCGCAGCGGGCGAAGGTCTGCCTGCGACGCAGGAGGTTGCGGATTCGATTTCCGCCTCGGGACAAATGTTTGTACGATCTGCAGACATTTGTCCAGGGCGTTCTGGATGTTTTCTATGTATAATAAAAAAATATCTATCTATGTAGTGTATTGTATTATGTATATCAGTTATCTAGTACCGATAACACAAGCTCTGCTAACCTTGGGGCTAGATAATGCTGTGTGAATTGTCCAGCATTATTATTATTATTATTAAATTTGCATCACCTAACTCTTCCCGCGGGTGTCGTAAGAGGCGACTAAGGGAAATCCACCGGGGGCGGGCAGCAGCGCCCCTGCAGAACAATTCTACCATCGAACTGCGATCCCAACCCGCATGCCTGGGGATTATGGGCATTACCCCATGAGATAAAAGCCAACAAGGCGCTTATCAGGGGGAGGCCTGGGTCCAGCAGTGAACCAATACAGGCTGTTGAGGTTGAGGTAAATACTGGTGACCTAGTGGGCGATGCAACACCTGAGACAGATTAGTTTCCCTAGGCTAGGCTATTAAATTAATAATAGACGCCTGAACGTTACTTTGTGGAAAACTATTGCAAAATATAAGGATGAAATTATTTAGTAACAATACCGAGCAATACCTAGTCATTCTACGTCTAGTTGAGGACTTACTTTGATAGATTCTTAGTTGGATCTTTTCAGAGACGGTTTTGCGCGGAATTGTCACATAATTTCATCCTTAAACAGCTAACTAAACGGTGGCATTTTAATCATCTGCAAAAACGGCTATAATACATTTAACTAGTATTATATGGTCTAATATTTAGGCCAATTGTAGAATCAACGTTCAATAAGTTGCAGGCTTACTCGGTAAACAACAACCGAAGTTCGAAGATTTGTCGTCGTGCAAAACCTAAGAGCGCACATCAAAAGTCAAGAGTTCAACGTCAGGTATTTGTAGTAGAGTATTTTCCCTAATCCCGGAGGTGGGCGTTGCTATCTGCGACACAGTATTTTACTTCTGCAGGTCGCATCGCTACTTATTTCTTGTCATATCCCTCAATATGTTCCAAAATAAAGACTTTTTATGTTTTATCAAGAATCAGAAACTTCGGTTTCGTATTACAAGTAGGCCTGCTGGATAGCTGAAAGCTAACTGTTTCGATACGTTCCTGTAACTCTAGTTTAATATATGCAATAAAATAAAATCACCCATTGACAGTGTTATGTTAGTAGTATTAAGTTTTCCTTTTTACAAACTGGTTGTTTTTAACTATGTTCTGTAATCTACATTTTCGTCAGGTTGTATCCATTCGACAAAATATTAGATACAATATTAATTTTGTTCTAAGGCCTGCAAGCTTGAAAATGATGGGAAAGTTGCAAGTAGGTACCGATAGCTCACATTCCCTACACTAATGGAGTAAGTATAATACCTGAGTGGGTAACGGATCTTCAGTGAAGTAAGGATCCTGCATAGCCTGCTCTGAAGTTATCCTCTTGTTGGGGTCCATGAGGAGCAGCCTCTGGAGTAAGCTGAACGCTTTGCTGTCCGGCTTGATCTTATGCCGGTCCATGTATTTATTTAGGGAACAGTTTTGGTAGCTGTAAAGAATGAGTTACTGGTGAAATATTTGAGACGCACTCGCGGGTTTTTACGGGATAAAGTATATACCTGTTATTATAGATAAAATATATGCCTACAAGCTTCTGCCCGCGGCTTCGCACGCGCATTTTCGCTATAATTAATAGCTTATTATCTAAGTTAGGCTTTGCTCTAAACGTACGCCAAATTTCATCTTGATCTGTTCAATAGTTTTCCTAGGATAACAAAAATTCTGATTTAACAAACTTTTGGCTTTATAATATTAGTAGTATGCCCCATGGTACAATCTTTGCCTTATTTATTTAAGATCCTTTCTGCACCCGCCACCTCTAAATTAACCTCTTTTAAACTCCTTTAAGATTTTGCATCTGGTTAAAAAAACTGGCACCTGACAGGTTTTTTACTGCTCAAATATTAATTCTATTTTTTTGCCTCAATCAGTAACTTCTCTTCATCATTATCAAGGTCCTTTACTAGTCTGCCGGACATAGGCATCCCGTAATGAGCGTCATAGTACCTTGTCTGTAGCTTGCAGTTTTTTTTTTTTTTTGGCTCTGGGTAGCTTTTGTGTCACTGCGGAATGATATGCATATTATGGTATAGTTGTTCTACCTCACGAAGTCCGTTAGGCTATGTATATCATAGTGTATGCATGTACACATTGTTTTAGTGTGCGTAAACTCCGAAGCAATCAGTTTCGCCCGAGACGCGGTCCGGGTCACTAGTGCTGATTGTATTCACGTCAGATTTTGGTAGGAGTACCGTCAGCATGACAACTAAGCGCAAAGTCACTACTACAACCAGGGATAAACGGACTTCGTGAGATAGAAGCTGCTGGGAACTGTAGGATTTTCTTTAGGGCTTGTCTCTTAGCTCGTCCAGGCTATGCATGTGCTTGCCTAGATGAATGCTATGTTTTGCATAAGTGCTTGCAGTAACTTACTTTGATCTCTTGAAATCCTTCACCAAAGTAGCATGTTCCGGCATTTTTCTAATATCTTCCCAGTCTTTCTCCAATGGGAAGCCCATGACGTTGAAGATCCTGTCCAACTGATCATGATGGTATGGATTGCTGGTCTTAATGTCCTCCTGCCTGCAGTGGAATATTGGCTCTGAGGTGAGAAGCTCTGCGAATATGCACCCTATTGCCCAGATATCTGAAAATAAATAATAAATAATGCTGGACAATTCACACAGCATTGTCTAGCCCCAAGGTAAGCAGAGCTTGTGTTATGGGTACTAGATAACTGATATACATAATACAATACACTAAATAGATAGATATTTTTCATTATACATAGAAAACATCCAGAACGCCCTGGACAAATGTCTGCAGATCGTACAAACATTTGTCCCGAGGCGGGAATCGAACCCGCAACCTCCTGCGTCGCAGGCAGACCTTCGCCCGCTGCGCCACCGGGGTCGCCAAAAAATGAAATAATGTTGAACAATCTACAAAGCAGCATCATCTAGCCCCAAGCTAAGCAGAGCTAGTGTTATGGGGAACCAGATAACTGATATACTTATTACATCAAATTACATAGCTATCTTAAAAGAAATTTTAAAAAACCTAAGACCTGAACTGTTAGTTGATTATATAAATAGAAGATCAATGCAATGTAACTACTGACTCAGTCAAAATTACAAAAAAAACGGTGCAATCAATATAAAAATTATAGAGCAGAATTTGCATGCTTGTAATCTACTTTCACGGGTCTGTTTCTGGATTTTTTTTATTTCTATTCAGCTAACAGCGCATGTTGAGTTCTGTAGGCTACATTTTGGTAAAGTAACATATGAGTATGTAAGAAAAAGCGAGTTTAGTAGCCTCAATACCCACTGAATCTTGCCCTCTTCTCTATCCTCCAACACATCTATTGTTTGAGAAAACCCCCTACAAACTATAAACTCACCAATAGCTTTTGTATAATGCCTGGCACCAAGCAGCAGTTCTGGAGCTCTGTACCAGAAAGTGACCACCACAGGATCCAGATCAGCAAGAGGTTTCAATGGTGCATTGAACAGTCTTGCAAAGCCCATGTCAGCTATCTTCACCCGGCCTCTTTCTGGTCCCTCTCCCATTACGAGGATATTGGCTGGTTTCTGAAAAATTTGCTTTGTTTTAATTTTGTTTATATTGTACTAGCGACCCGCCCCGGCTTCGCACGGGTGCAATAAAACACTACTATTACTATTATTATACACATAAACCTTCCTCTTCAATCACTAGGTATATCTATTAAAAAAAACTGCATTAAAATCCATTGTTTTAAAGATTTAAGCATACATAGGGACAAGCGACTTTGTTTTATACTATGTAGTGATTAAAGTTCTCAGGTTTAAGAGATTTTGTCAGCATAAATAGTAAAGTTTTAATTGAAAAACAACCAATCTTTTTTTCAACACAATCCTACTGCTGGACAATGATTTTTTAAATTGTATTCTAGTGTAGGTAAGCACTATAATAATATTTTTGATAAAAAGGAAATTTTTAAGATGAGGTCTTCTTCTTCAATAATTGAATTTATTCCTATGGAACATCTATAGCCTACATATGCTATTCCAATATTGGATATAGGCCTCCCCTGATAAGCAACTCAACCGCTTAGTTTAAAAACTTATACAAGTCTAAAATCTTACCAAATCTCTATGTAGAACCCAATTAGAATGTAAATAGTGTATCCCATCCAGTATCTGATAGAGCAAGCTCTTCACCATACCTTTTGGCACCATAACCGACTTTTTGTTAGCTTTTGCAGCTCGGTGGAACTTGATGATGTGCCATAGATCATGTTCAGCATAGTCGAACAGTAGCCATACTTTACGATCATTATGGGACAGGAATACTCGGATTAGGTTGATGACATTTGGATGCTTCAGCTCACGGAGTAACTGGAAACACATTGATTTGATGGCAAAAGTAGCGTTGGAGGTAAAGTTAGTTTACGAGCCTGTCATTCACTGCACAGACTTTACAGTGCAACAAGACAGGACGCCCCGTAGAGAAAAGAAGATGAGCACTGAAAGTGCTATACTTAGTATGTAACTAAGGTACATGCGGGTAATAATGCCTGTCGGGTAATAAGGCCTAGGTAAGGAATATCTCTGAAAAAATTCAAACGATTTTCAAGTTTAAAAGGTAATCAACATTTATGTGCATTTTCGATAAAACACAAACAAAAAATGGTGATTTTTCCATAAAAAGAGATAAAATTAAGAATTTATAGTGTAGCAGGGTAATAAGGCCTACGGGCTCGGTATTCGTACTTATTACTTAATATATTTGGGATTTAAGATAAATAATCACGTAGATGCAACAACAATACTGTAATTATTGATCTTCAGTAAGTAACTAAATATATTTAAAATACGAATAATAAATATAATATTTAACTATTTAATTATGGTGAAGTAGGCCTTATTAACCTAACATAGTAAAATAAGGCCTTTCTATAACCGTTTTTTTATTGGGTAATTTTGTTTTTGTTTATGGTGTAAGCTAACGTTTTGTGTTTATATTTTATAGAATATGTATTTGAGTACTGAATTAAAACTTGTTGATTAAACTGGATAATTTCATTACACATATCCCTTAGCTAGGCTTAAGGTATTACCCGCACCTTAAAGGAAAAGTACCTATCTAAGAAGAGAGATTGTTTATATAAGTACTCACAGCAATTTCTCTGCAAGCCGACATGGATAAGCCAGTACCCTCTATCTGCTTCAAGGCATAGTCTTTCGTATCAGAGCCGTCTTTTCTCCTAGCTTTGTACACATGTCCGTAAGTTCCTCTGCCCACTTTGCAGCCTTCAAAATCAAACAAATCTTCCACCTTAGACCGCTCGTTTTGCGTTTTTACTTTGAATTCATAGTCCATCATCACCGATGCCATGGTTTTGTTTTGAAAATTGTCACCCATTGTAGCAAGCTTTGCTGATGATGCGTGGATGGACAGCGATTGGATAGTTTAGTAAATTTCGTAGATTCCATAAATTATGAAACTAAAATAAACGTCACTAAACGTAAACAGATTTTCAAAATAAGATCAATCAAACTAACTAAAAATCGTAATGCGGCGAGCACTGTACGTTACGTTACGTACTGACTGACGTGACGACTAGTGTTGCCACCTTGCAGAAAAAAATATCACTAGATTTGGTCTCAAAACTCGCTAGATTTCGGGATATTTTGGACAAAAATCACTAGATAATTTAAAATAAAATTACACGCTAGGTACTACAAAATAATGTACTTATTTGTGAAAATAAGAAACTAAAAACACAACATACTGATATCTAATAGCAAAATTTTTTGACACTAAGCTAGATAGATATTTGTTTTTGTATTTTTTTTATACACACAACTCTGTGTTTCTTATTGTCATTTTTTAGGGTTCCGTACCTGAAAAGGAAAAAATAACCCTTATAGGATCACTTTGTTGTCCATCTGTCTGTCTGTCTGTCTGTCCGTCTGTCAACCCTCTTTTCTCAGGAACGCGTGGAGGTATCGAGTTGAAATTAACTTCAAATACTCAAGTCCGTAACTTCTTGAAGCCGTGATATAAATTAAACTTCCAAGTCAACGCACTCAAAAGTTGCAGACGTTTATGTCCGAAAATTTTGAAATTTCCAAGGGAATCACATGCACCCAAAACCTATAGGGTACTTCCCGTAGACCTAGTATCATTAAATTTGGTGAGCAGCAAGGTCTTATAGCACAAGTAAAGGGAAAAATACGAAAAACATAAATTTGTAATTTATTCACAAAAAAAAAATAGTTTTGACTCTCGCCATGGACCAAAACCTATAGGGTACTTTCCGTTGACGAAGAATCATAAAATTGAAGCAAGGTCTTATAGCACAAGTAAAGGAAAAAATCCTAAAACCGTAAATTTGTAGTTTATTACCAAAAAAAAAAAGTTTTGATCCTGCCTCGACCAAAATATACTTCAAGTTGACCTAGAATCATAATATTTGGCAAGCAACAAGGTCTTACAATTAAACGGAACCCTTGGTGCGCGAGTCCGACTCGCACTTGACGTTTTATTTTTACTGGCACGTTCATAGTTAATGCGAAATAACTAAGAAATGCTTCACAAATCTTACGCGAATGATTTCGATGTGATCACTTACCTACTTTCCCGAACGAAGTTTAGCAAGAACTGCCTAGCAACAGTAGCAAGCACCTAACTACATAGGTACATAGGTACTCAAATAAACTAGTTTAGTAGGTACGTGATAGGTTCTCATCAGTAGTCGGGGATTCCCCAAGGTAGATTTGCATAACCAAACAAAAACGTTTAATTCATGAACCTATAAAGATTCATGGTTTAATTACGTTTCGGCTGTCTAAGAAAAGGATTGCGCTATTTTCACATAAATTGGGGAATTCGTTGCTAATAAGTATGTATTTTCAAAAAAATTCGAGATTCGATAAATATCACTAAAAATCACCAGATATTTTTTTAGTTATTTTTTCTTCAGAATATCTCTAACGTACTCCAAAAAATCACTAGATCTAGTGATAAAATCACCAAGGTGGCAACGCTGGTGACGACCAGTGAAGTGGTGAGTGAGGTGACCAGTGAGCAGTGTTGCCACCTTACAGGAACAAAAATCACTAGGTTTGGTCTCATAACTCACTTGATTTCGGGATATTTTTAACAAAAAATAATCACTAGAATTCACTGAATAAATTTGAAATGAAAAAACACGAAAGGTACTACAAAATAATGTATTTGTGAAAATAATTAACAAAATAAGCACAACATACTAATTTCAAATAGCAGTTTTTTTTTACACCAAGCTAGATATATATTTTTGAGTTTCTTATAACTCTGTGTTTCGCCAATTCTTTTAAAAAGGTACCTATTTCTTCTTAATAAAAAGTAATTTATTATAAACTTTTTTATTATAAAGAAGAAGCGAGAGAGTCTAAGCTCAATGTTTTTGGGGCACGGCAAGCGAACATATTTATGCAAAGCCCCTTACTTGGTTGGGCAATTTCCGTATCCCGCGCCTCTTGCCACTAAGTCTATGGTATTCCTTTTATAATACAAAATATCGACTCCACACCATCACCGACTAAGACTGCCAAACTGAACTGCCACATTTAAATTAATAAAAATGACACACGTATCCTTTATTTAGATTTTATTCGAATATAATAAATGACGTATGAATGTTTAAATAAAGTCGCTATTTGCTCGCTATATTGAAAAGTTGCTAGATTAAATAGCCAAATCATTTAGCTACAATTTTTTTTAAGTTGTAGCTGATGGAGGTGCAAATTGCTAGATCTAGCTATAAAGTAGCTAAGTTAACATCACTGTTTGCATGATCCCATGTCATGATCAAAGTGGATCAAATCAAAGTTTTGCATACGTTTTGCATAGTCAAATTTCAACTTCTTGTCTGATGGCTTCTGCATCTGGTTTGACACAATTCTACCAATGTCCGTCACATGGCATGATGGATTTACAGAGTCAATCAAAGGAGAATGACAACACACACACAGACAATAGGAAGGATGCAACCATGTTGCAAGACAGCAAAGCTGCGTTCCGATTCCTTTCCTAATTTCAGCGCGCTGCGAGACCGCACGGGAACGCTAACTTCACCCCGCCCTACGCGTGCACGGAAGTGCATAAACTGCCTCACCTTTCGAGACAAGTCGGCTCGTGCGTTTCTGTGAGTGAGGTCATTTGGGCGCAGAATTTCAAAAGTGGACGTACTTAGTGTTTGTTTGATTTATTTTAACTGGGATGACATTGTGTTCGTCATTTGCCTCGACGAGTTAACGCTGGAAAACTCGTCAAGTCAAATGCAACGTGGCTGAAACTGGAGCAAAATCTGACATGATTTCAAGATTTGATCTCGAAATCTTGGCATTCCGTTTCAACAACCGCATCATGCGCATCAGTGCAGGCGCGGTCGCAGCCCAAGACTTTGGGGGTCACATGTCTTGGTGCGGACCGTAGCCAGGAATTCACTTGTAGGTGTTTGGAGGCCCGAAACAAAAACGCAAACTTTATCGGCGAGCGGAGCGAGCCGCGAAAAATTTACGTTTTTGTAAATTTTTGTGGTGGTGGGCAAAGTGATTTTGAAAGGGGTGTCAAGCACTAGACAAAATATAGAGATGGACAAAATACTATCAGCAAGCCCCAAAAATCTTATGTTTCCGCTGTATTTTTTCCAGTGTTTTGCATATTGTCTGAAAACATGACATCCCTTCCCACAACTCCCAACAATTATAGTAAGTTAAAGTTATAGCGAGCGAAGCGAGCCTCGAAATTTTTGAGATTTTGTGTTTAATGTAACTGTAAAAAATAGGGGCAAGGGAAATAAACAAAAAATTTGGAATATAAAATAGATACCGAAGATAACGTCGACGAAATTTTTGTGATCTTTGCGGGTGGTCACATCACAAACTGGTTCAGAAAATAAATGACAGCGAGTGGAGCAAGCTCTGAAAATTTTGGAAGCTTGCGGCGGCTTAAAGTATGTTTAAAAAGAAAAATGAGCATTCGATGCATGAGATTACAGGGTACTTTTGAATGAATGAAACATGTTCGTGCGCAATCCAGAGATCCAGATCTCTAAAGATTCATGGTATACTACTATTATTATTAGGCTTCTTATTTAATGAGAGCAATACGCGACAGTGCCTATCATACCTAGAGGCCATAGATAAAGAAGAAGAAGACAATGTCTATTAGTGCTGCCAACGAAGTTACAATCCTGTCAGAACTAGCTTTTTGGAGAAGCGAGTAAAAGATTTATTTTTCTGTCCAATATCTATTAGTACCTGTATACCGAGTTTTTATCAAGGCCCCTGAGGTGAAGTTTGAATTGTGAGAGTTATTGAAAAGTCAAAATAATAGTTAGGGGCTTGCAAAAAAATATAGTTTTTCTGGAAAAGTGTGGTTCTAGAATTAGATTTTTTAAATTTTTGGGTTCTCTGTTAGTATAAAAAGAAATAAATGTACTCAGATCATGTGCCAAAAGTTGTTAGAACAATTGAACATTTATAAATTCAACTTCACGAATTCAGTAAAGGTTGAACGTTCGGACTATACGCAAGGAAAGCTATTAAATCCACTTTTGTTGTATTTTTGGTCCGATTTGAACTTATTCACACTCGGAAATGGTAAAATTATCTTATAATAAACCAGATATTTATCTTTTATATAAACCAGACAACGCTTGGATAGTACCTATTATATAAACCTTTTCTCCATGTCCATGTTTTTCCCGCTAGAGGGCGCGCTAACGTAAACATTGGTTCTAACGATCTCCAGTCATTAATTTTGATTTCTCTATAAATACGAGTTGATTTCAATAATAAACTGTGTAACGAGACAATATAACGCAAGATACAAGTGTGAAAACGTTTGCAACACGAAAAATAACAGTCTATTGAAGTTATCAAACAGAAAAACATTACACCGTTTGTATTCGAGTGAGTGACAATTCTGGGACAAAAAGTGACGCAAACTAAAGAAAAGTGTTTTATTCCACCAGAACAGAACTGTGTGCAGTGTATATACTAACAATTCCCGTGCTTTTGAAATTTTTTGTTAAAGTAACCTCTAACGAAAAAACAAATTGAGTCATGGTCAGCCATCTATAAAGTTCGTAGAAATAAACGCCATCTATCGTCGAGTAGCACAGTAAGAAACACAGTTGCTAAAATCTACTACTAGGGGACGCCACCAATCAACGCCATCTATTGTTGAGTTGCTGAAGCACAGTTGACAAAATTAAGAAAAAGAGGGCGCCACACACCAACGCCATCTATCGTCGAGTAGTTGAATCAAAACTTAAAATAAATCACACTTCTTGAAACGTTACACATCTCGACTCCGATCTAGACGTCGTTGGAAAATATAGCAAAAGCCGAAAACCAACATAAAAAGGTAACAATGGCAATCGATTTGGAACATCTACTGCATGAACTAAGACTACAGATCAGGAGCGACAATAACATTACCGCCATTGAGCAAGAAGAACGAATTACTACTAGCATAAATAAAAACATCGACGAGAAGTTTAATCACGTTCAAAAAGAGATCGATGAACTAAAACGAACTAGTGAAGAGCAAGAAAAGAGGCTAACATTAGTCGAAAAGCAAATTAGAGCCAAGAATTTGATATTTTTCGGAGTTGAAGAAGGGGAGAAGTCATACGAAGACCTGGAAATAAAACTTGTGACCATCATCAGTAAGATGGGCATAAAATGTGATAAAAGTAATCTAGAGATGTTGAGAAGAATGGGAAAACCGACACCTGGAAAAATAAGACCCATAAATACAACACTGTCAACATATGGGATTAAAGTAGCTATTCTTAAAAACAAAAAGAATCTCGAAGGTACAAATATATACGTTAAAGAAGATTCCCCACCCCAGATATTAGAAGTTAGAAAATCTCTACAGGAGCAACTAAATAAAGAAAGGGACGAAGGGCGGATCGCCTATCTTCGATATGATAAAATTATTGTTAAAGAACCCAACCAAACCAAACGAAATGTCAACTCTAAAAAGAGAGAACTAGAAATATCCCCCCCACATATACAGAAATCATCCGAAAAGAACTCATACCGGCTGGTTAAATACCAAAAGGCGAAGAAGAACAAAATATCAACGGAAAACCAGAGCTCTATAAAAACTTTTATCCAAAAACGAATGGAACCGACTACATCAACATCTGGTTGCTTATCTTCAATCATCACCGCCGAAGAAAATAGCCAATAGCAATCAATAAAGCCTTCCTCCTACACTGCCGCCACAAACTCTACAAAAGACAAGAATAATGAAAAAACTATGAAAAATCCTCCCTCAGAATGGCTGGTCCCCACGAGGGCAGTAGACCACAACCCTCCAGTAATAAAAAACAACAAAAATAAAATATACATTGCGACATTTAATGTCAGATCTCTAGCAAGCGAGTACAGGATCACTGAACTAGAATACGCCCTAACAACAATTGAATGGGATATTTTAGGAGTAAGCGAAGTTCGACGTAACGTCCACGAAATTGAAGATAGAAAAGATTACCGTCTCTACATGTTCGGACAAACTAAAGGAAAAAATGGTATTGGGTTCCTCGTCAAAAAACGAAACTATATAGCCGTAGAAGATTTTATCGTACTTTCAGAAAGAGCTGCGCTAATTATTGCCACAATATATGATCAAAGGTTCACTATTGCGCAGGTATATGCACCTACGTCGAGCTCAACGGATCAAGAAATAGATAACTTCTACGAATCTTTAGGACGATTAATGAAAGCAAGTACGCCTAACTTCATACTATTAGGAGACTTGAACGCCCAAATAGGATATGCAAGAGACGGAGAAAGTCATATAATGGGAAAGTACGGATATGGTAAGCGAAATAAAAGGGGAGAAATGTTTATAAATTTCTGCTTTCAAAATAATCTAAAAATAATGAACACCATGTTCAAAAAATCCCAAAAACTCAGATGGACATGGCTATCACCAGATGGTAAAACGAAAAATGAGATAGATTTCGTCGCTACAAACAAGCCGCATCTCATAGAAAACTGTAGTGTCATACAAAACTTCAAACATTCGAGTGATCATCGCCTAGTAAGAGCCACTCTAAATATCAACTGTAGAAAATGTAGAGCAAACTTCTCATCAGACTCACAAAACCGTTTCATAGACAGTGTCAAATACAATAATGAACTTTCGAAGTATGAACTTAACAATACAGCAAATAAACCAGTACAAGAATATTACAACGAAATGGAAAAAGCTCTCATACAAAGTTCTAGCCAAGCGAAAACAAGTAAAAAAACATCAAGAAACGAGGCAATCATGACAGAAAAACTGCAAGAGCTGATAGAACAAAGACACAGCCTAAGAAACAAAGAGAATAAGTCAAAATTAGACAAAAACATATTGAGTAAACTATACAGAAAAATAAACAGAGAAATAAAAAATAATACGAAAAAACATAGATTAGATATAATAGAAAATCACCTAGAAAAATCGGGTGCAGTCAAGAAAGCCTTTAAATGTCTTAATAAGTCAAAACAGATAATGACCCAACTGCAGGATAATTCAGGTGTTTCAGTCACGAACAGAAAAGAGCTAATGAAAATAGCTACCGACTTCTACACAAACCTATACATGAAAAACTCTAGAACCACGACGAATATCTCAATAAGCTATATGAATGAAGATCCCGTACCTACATTTAACAAAAATGAAATAGAGCACTCAATTGACATGTTAAAACCAGAAAAAAGCCCCGGCCCAGATAAGATAACAAATGAAATGCTTAAAAGTGGAAAAGAGATGCTTATACAGCCATTATCTAGCCTATTTAACCTTATACTGAAAAGCAAAGTAATTCCGAAACAATGGTTTTGCTCTAACATTGTGCTTCTATATAAAAAGGGAAACCCCAAGATGATAACTAACTATAGACCTATAAGCCTCACTTCTTGTGTATACAAGGTATTCTCTGCAACTCTATTAAGACGGATCAGTAAGATCTTGGATGAAAATCAACCAGTAGAACAAGCGGGATTTATGCGTACCTTCTCTACCGTGGACCATATATTCACTCTAAAAACGGTCATGGAAAAGTATAGAGAATATGATACAGCATTATACTTATGTTTTATTGACTATACTAAAGCGTTCGACTCTATTCTTCACGAATCTCTATGGGACGCTCTATCACAACAAGGTGTTAATAAGGATTACATTGATATCATAAAAGAAATATATACCCACAGTACATCACGAATAGTCATAGAAGAACAAGGTCCAAGTTTTAAAATCGAAAGAGGCGTAAAACAGGGGGACCCCCTCTCGGCGAAAATGTTTATAGCAGTATTAGAGCAAGCATTTAGAGGCCTGAACTGGACAAGCAAGGGCATCAAAATACACGGAAGATTCTTATCACATCTCAGATTCGCAGATGACATCGTGCTGCTATCAGAAGACCCAATTGATCTCCAATATATGATAGAAACCCTGTGCGCAGAGAGTAAAAAAGTTGGTTTGGAAATAAACAGGGATAAAACAAAGCTTATGACAAATAGAGATAAGATACCAATGACTCTACTATCTACCAATCTAGAGTATGTTAATGAATACGTGTATCTGGGACATCAAATTTCGTTCACGACTTGCACGGACCAAGAAATAGAGCGAAGAACCAAAAATACTTGGAAAAAATACTGGGCTATGAAAGAAGTTTTCAAGAACAAACTACCAATTAAACTGAAAACCAAAGCCATGGAAACCTGCCTACTTCCCTGTCTCACTTACGCATGCCAGACGTGGTCTCTAACCGCACAGAACATCAAACGACTAAAAGTTTGCCAAAGAGCGATAGAAAGGAGTTTTCTGGGCCTTAAACTAAGAGATAACATTAAGAACATAGATATAAGAAAAAAAACGAAAGCAAAAGACGTGGTACAAAAAGTTCTATCTCTAAAATGGAAATGGGCGGGGCACATCCAGAGAATACAAAACGAGAGATGGTCCAAAGCTATAATGAATTGGTACCCAGTAAACAAGAAACGAAGAAAAGGAAGACCCGTAACACGATGGGACGATGACATCTTAAAAATAGCAGGGAAGACATGGAGCAGAGTAGCTAGAGATCGAGAAAGATGGAAGGAGCTGGAGGAGGCTTTCACCGCTGAAAGCGGTACTCACATAATATGAGAGAGAATAATATGTATTTTAGTATTTAAGTGTGAGAAATAAAAGCTGTTTTATTTTATTTATTATTTATTTATTTCTCCATGTCTTGTATAACCTGATGTAATCGTGAAAGATAACCATGACCGCAATCTGCCTGCAAAAAGTCTTACTGTTATATGATAACGTCGCATACTCCGAGAAGTTCTGGGTGTATCCAATGCCCAAAAAATAGTTTTGGGCCAGAACTAATTTTCACTCGATTTACTACTCACTCCTAGTTGAGCTTATTGTGTTTTGATAATGAGGGTTTTCGAGGGGTTTGGATTTGGCACTAAGCTATTATAATGATCTATGCCAACGAACAACAGCAAATATCACATCACATTAGCACATCACACTAATATTATAAATGCGAAAGTTTGGATGGATGGATGTATTGATGGATGTTTGTTACCTCTTCACGCCAAAACTACTGAACGGATCGGGCTGAAATTTTGTATACAGATAATTATAATCCTGGAATCGCTAGTCAGATCGTATATCTCACGTCTCACTCAAATTGTCACGGGCAGAGGAGGGAAGGTCAAATCGAATCCGATATTAACCACTATTGGCTGATGATGTTGCGGCCATTGTAGAAGCTTCAACAATACATGATGCTTTAGAGCAAAAATTAAATAACGTTGCAGGTGAAATGCAGAAGTGGTTTCATCAAAATGGACTCATTCATAATGTCGCAAAAACCAACTTCATGCATTTCAACTTTGCTGGTCACTCTTATTTGCCGGTGGCTGTGAGCCTTGGAGGCGAAGAAGTCAACCAGGTTCACTTGGCTACTTTTCTAGGGTTCACTTTAGACAAGAGTCTCACGTCGGAGGCGCACATAGACAAACTATGTAAGAAGATAGGCCGATCATGCTTTGCTCTATGGTGCCTCTCGGACCTTGAATTGAACAGAGCTATGGTGCGGAGTATCTACTTTGCCAACGTCCACTCGCTCCTTCTGTATGGTGTGGAGTTTTGGGGGCGTGCATCCGATTGGGAGCGCGCCTTCAGACTCCAAAAGCGAGCAATAAGGGCGATAGTGAGAATACCACTGGATGAGTCCACGCGGTGATAATGCAATCTATTTATCATGTTAATGATTTTATGATATAAAAATGTGTGTGATTTATTTTATTTTTAATTTATGTAATAATATATGTATTCTTTACATAATTCAGTAATAAGTGACCTGTAATGTCACATGTTTAAGTTATTAATAAAGAACTATGAACTATAATGAAACATAGGCTACTATTTATCCCATAAATCAGTTCCCATGGGATAGAAATCACCTTTTAACGTTTCTACAGAAACAACGCGTGCGTAGCCGTGGGCGGCAGCTAGTATATAATATGTGCCTCATTATCTGTAATAAATAGGTTAACAGAAGCTATAAAATAGCTCAATGATAATTTATTAAAATAAAATAAGTGGTAGCTTGACACATGTTTCTCTAGTGTAAATGAATATATTAATTTTGAGTTTTTTTTCTAGTTTAGTTTCGGTATGATTATTAATTAATAACCTTTTTATTGATTGATTTAATGGGAACAGCTATATAAACCGTTTTTAAACGTTAATAAAAAGAAAACAAAACGACAGCCTTATGACAACCTCTGTCTTTTCTTCCGCGTACAATACAAATCATCGGCGTCATCTATAACGTTTGCAAATAAATAGGGTTTTCTTTCTTTTTTTGGAAGAAATACGCCTCATTGTAAACAACATTCTAAAGCTATTGTTGGCAACTCAGAAAACAACATTTTGTAAGGGCTCTACTCTACCGCTCTAGTTCTTCCCTCTCTTACTTCACTCAGGGAGAGCGAGTTCAATTCAAAATATCAATAATAACATTGCGTCGAAAGTTGTTAAAGAAAGATTGTCTTGTCCCAAATCGTAATCGTTTATCAGTTATTGTAATCCTGTTCGGAAGTCTAAATCATTGGGGTAAACAATACAAAAATGGAGTCCGAAGATCAAGATTCAGAGTTCATAGTTGATAATCTATATCAACAAGAATTCGAGTCGCTCAAAGGCATGTTCGAGGATCATTTCAGCTCCGAAGTCATTGCTGGCGTTTTAGAAGACTGCTATGGTGATGGTAAGTACTTAGTACTTCTTTTAGAACAACAAATAACCTAACACAGTGTTGTCATGTATAGACCTACACCTATAAATGTAGATAAGTTATACCGAGGGCATCTGCGCGGCGGTCCTCATTGCGCAGTGGAAACTAAAACAAACAAAGGATATGCAAGTACCGTCTATTGATTAATGGGTTTCACCCCTCATGCCCGTATCCGGCCCTACCGAAGCTTCTCTCAGAACTTCAGATTGCCGGGCGCCGCGCTCTGAGATGGTGCAGTCAATGCATAATTGTTTGTGTAACAGCTGGGTTCTGGATGCACCTCATCATAGCTAACCAGGTGAGATGCTCAATACTTTCTTATCTTATGTTTGAACGGGTTTGTTTATAAACAGAATGCATACAATTGCGAGTCTGAGTTTATTACTCCAAAACACAGCTAAGCATCTTTATCAGTATTTCTAGTTTGTTTTGTTTCTGTTAGAAAGGTAGTTTAGATTAATGGACTTAGTCATTACTGTTAATAATCTTCATTACTTAACTAACTACCAATGATATGGGGGTTTCTGGAGTATTTTTTCTGTTTTTTCTGCTATCAGTTTTAGCTCAAATTTGATTGATTCAAATGTAGGTAGAACATGTGTACCTAAACAGGTGTGTAGGTAAGTTGAACACATTGATACCTAATCTGTAGGTTAAACTAATTGACGCCTCTTGCAAAAAGCCTGACATAATATTTAAATCAATGCCACCCTATGGTAAATTTTAGCAGAGGAGTCTCTTCTTTTTGTGTTGATGTTTAATCTATGCTTGTCCACCAATAAACCTGGATAGACAGACAAGATTCTTTAAACTTGAAATGAAATGAAATTTTATTCAACTTCAACTTAATTACCAGTGATCGGAATTAGGCGGGCTAAAATACCTAAAGTTCGAAAAATAACAGAGACCAAATGAAGACGCCTTAGGACTAAATATTTTTTCGTCCCAATTTTTCGTCCGTTTATTTTTTCGTCCCAGAAGTAACAAACATCCATTCAAACTTGTTTATTGAATAGGTACTTACACTGCAAACCAGTGACAAACAAAAGATAGCAAAATCTAGAAATAGACAACAATATTCTGCTGTTCTGGGAAAAGAAAACAATGAGGTGAATCAGTTTTTTACCTGAGCTAATAACAATTAGAAATGGAAGTTATAAAATATTGGGTGGGATGGTTAAAAATGATTTGAATTAGTTCGTTATATTATTAAAACATAAATCTATACTCTATACTAATATACTAATACTAATAAAGAGGAAAGATTTATATTTTTGTATTTTTGAATGTTTGTTACGAATAAACTCAAAAACTACTGGACCGATTTCAAAAATTCTATCACCATTAGAATGCTACATTATTCTTGAGTAACATAGGCTATATTTATTTCTTGAAAAAAATAGGGATCACTACTTAAACTTCAATAATGTAACCCAAGGTGTAAAAAAATAGCCATAAATTGTCTATCATCGCATGCGCTGCGGAAACTATTGATGATAGAACAAAAAAATGTTTTACAATATTAAAGACTATATAAATATCTACAAAAAACTCAGCTATACCATATGTCCAACTATTGTAGTTATGTCAGTATAACTATATTTTTACTTTTTAAAAGTTGATAGAAATACCGACCAACGTCTGACCATGTTATCCATACCTCTGTATTAATCCTTATCCAAATAAATCATTTCATAATTAAGACTGTTTCATTACCTGTAGATTACTTTTTGAATTATTCAAATCGGACATTCCATTCAAAAGATATTACGAATTTAAAACTGTCAATCTAAACAAAATACTTACTATTAGAAAAATAAATGACGCTACACCCGGGCAACGCAGCGAGGGAGGCAGTTAAAAAAAATATTAATAATTAATGTCCTCCTAGCCGACTTTCAACCCCGGCAGCCAATCTCATCGGAGACTATCCAGATGCGCAGGACATATTATAGTGCACAAGTGTGTGTGCTGGTGTGTGGTGCCGGTTTAGAATTTCCACAACCCCAAATCTTCCCGCGGGTGTCGTAAGAGACGACTAAGGGATATCCACCGGGGGCGGGCACGACCGGGGAGAGGTCAAACGCAGGACCAACGACTTAATGTGCTTTCTGAGGCACGCCCCGTGCCTCGGAAAGCACGTTAAGCCATCTAACACCGCCAATTTCCTTACTCCGGGCTGCTGCAGTGAATATTTCTTGCTAGAAAATACCCAATAACACAAATCTTGGGCCGACCCGGGATTTGAACCCCGGGACCACATTATCAGCGTTGAACACGCGACCGCTATAGCAACGGGGCAGTCGGATAAAAGTATAAAATATCCTGCCACAGAAATATTAGAAACCTACGTTTATCCCAATTTTTTTTTAAATTAATGTCCGCCCGTGCGAAGCC
This sequence comes from Eupithecia subfuscata, assembly GCA_963564075.1. Lineage (NCBI taxonomy): Eukaryota > Metazoa > Arthropoda > Insecta > Lepidoptera > Geometridae > Eupithecia > Eupithecia subfuscata. Next base: position 10,716,082 of record OY751109.1, on the reverse strand, counting down.
GGGTCGGGCCGCTAGTATTAAATATACATGCTAACTGCGACAATTGTTCCATATTCGTCCCAATTGAAAGAAAGAAGAAGAAGAAGAAGAAGAAGGAAGAAGAAGAAGAAGAAGAAGAAGAAGAAGAAGAAGAAGAAGAAGAAGAAGAAGAAGAAGAAGAAGAAGAAGAAGAAGAAGAAGAAGAAGAAGAAGAAGAAGAAGAAGAAGAAGAAGAAGAAGAAGAAGAAGAAGAAGAAGAAGAAGAAGAAGAAGAAGAAGAAGAAGAAGAAGAAGAAGAAGAAGAAGAAGAAGAAGAAGAAGAAGAAGAAGAAGAAGAAGAAGAAGAAGAAGAAGAAGAAGAAGAAGAAGAAGAAGAAGAAGAAGAAGAAGAAGAAGAAGAAGAAGAAGAAGAAGAAGAAGAAGAAGAAGAAGAAGAAGAAGAAGAAGAAGAAGAAGAAGAAGAAGAAGAAGAAGAAGAAGAAGAAGAAGAAGAAGAAGAAGAAGAAGAAGAAGAAGAAGAAGAAGAAGAAGAAGAAGAAGAAGAAGAGAAGAAGAAGAAGAATGGGAGGTCGCAAATACGCAACTCGTTTCGCTTAAAACTATAACCAAACAGGCCAGCAGCATACAACAATTCCGTAGGTACAGCAGACCGCAGAGTGCGTTGATTAACTGGTTCATTGTTTTGTATTGTATTTGTTGCTCACTCGTGAAAGAGATAGAGAATACAGATAAAGTATTACAATATACGAGAAAGAAACAGATAGCAGATCTATATCCGCGTGCGCGCGCGCGCCCAGTCTCTAGTAAGCTTTCGTTGCGACCGTGTACCTTTTGATATCTCATTTTTATTTTTAAGTTTTTTCATTTACTAGGTTAATAGCCTTATAATAACAATGCCAGTGAAAAGTGATATATATTTATATTGATATAAATAATGTACTTATATAAACAACTGATTATAAATACAATACACTACATAGATAGATATTTTTTATTATACATAGAAAACATCCAGAACGCCCTGAACAAATGTCTGCAGATCGTACAAACAATTGTCCCGAGGCGGGAATCGAACCCGCAACCTCCTGCGTCGCAGGCAGACCTTCGCCCGCTGCGCCACAGAGGTCGTCTTTGGTAGGTATCTTTTATGATTTTGGACACCGGAATACGTTATTTATTTGATGTTTTATATATAAACTAATTTGGATATTCCCTTGTGATGGGTGGGACAATCTAACTCCTTTTTTCTCAAACTGCAAGTAATTTATTTCAAACTACCAATGGTATCAGTTTTAAATAATGACATGAAACCAGATAATAGTTTTAAATGAAAACATAAAAATGAAGTCTTGAATTACACAGTTGTCTCAGCAAATTAACATATTCTAAGTTTGACGGGTGGGGACACCTATGACAGCCACCTATCTGAGTTTGAGCTTTGCTTCCCAAATCAAGACAAACCATCAACATTTTGATAAGCAGCTTTCTCATATGTTGTAAACTAGAATGTTAAGGTCCCATTTTACGTAAAATTACAATTATTTTATTGGCAAATTATGAAAATAATGCCTCATACAGTTTGTATGACGGGTGAGACAGCGTTTTGTGACAGGTGGAACGAGTAACGTTTGTGTGCAATTATTACTAGTCTGGGACATAAATTTCGCGAATAAAAACACAACTGTTAAGACAAGCATGTTACTAAGTATAGTTAACTATACATCTAAAGGATGTACTATAAATATCTCTGCCAAATGAAACAAAAAAAACAAAAAAAAAACTAAGTATTTGTTTTTAAAATTAATAGCAATAAATCTTCCGTGGTCAGTCCACTTCGAAATATAACGGGTATTTCTCAAGTTTATTTAGCAATTTTCCCGATGTTTCAGCCGTCTTCTACAAATTTACTGTTTTTGGATTTTTTCCTTAAGGTATTTGTGCTTTAGGGCCTTGCTTCTTGCCAAATTTCATAATTCTAGATCTACGGGAAGTACCCTATAGGTTTTGGTCCATGGCGAGCATTAAAAGTAATTTTTTTAGTGAATAAATTACAAATTTATGGTTTTCAGTTTTTTCCCTCTACTTGTGCTCTAAGACCTTGCTGCTCACCAAATTTCATGATTCTACGGAAATTACCCTGTAGGTTTTGTGTGCATGTGATTCCCTTGGAAATTTCAAAATATTCGGACATAAACGGTTGTAACTTTTGAGGGCGTTGACTTAGAAGTTTTATTTATATCACGGCTTCAAGATGTTACGGACTTGAGTATTTGACGTTAACTTCAACTCGATACGTCCACGCGTTCCTGAGAAAAGAGGGTTGACAGACGGACAGACAGACAGACGGACAACAAAAAAGTGATCCTATAAGGGTTCTTTTTATCCTTTTGAGGTACGGAACCCTAAAAACATTGCCTAGCACAAGAAATTGCAAAAATACTCTATTCTAGACATCAAGGACTCCTTTTAAAGCTGTGTTCTTAAAATTGAGAGATTTTGTTATAGGGAGAACTGCCCTATATGACTTACATGTACTTATGTAATTAAAGGTGCAGAAAGAGTTACAAAATATTAGTAACATACTGACAAGGATATAGAATAAAAACAATTTACAATTTGTCGTGAAAGAAAGCAGAAACATATTTTCAACTGATTCGTTGATATTTTTTATCTTTGTTTATGTTATCAAAAATGAACTGAAATTTTAATTTTTACGTTTCTAAGTTCCTTTGATGGGGTTTGTGTTTAATGACTATTTTCGCCAATAAATAAAATATATTGGAGTTTATAATAAATTCGTACCTAATACCTAACTTAATTTGAGATGTTCGTTATGGGTTATTTTTTTATTATTTTTAAGTGTCTTTGATTTCGATTCCCGCCTTGGAACAAATGTTTGTACGATCAGTAAATATTTGTTACTGGTTTTTTGTGTATTTTCTATGTAAGTACTTACAATAAGAAATATCTATCTACGGAATGTATTGTATTAAGTATATCAGTCATCTAGTACCCATAACACAAGCTCTGCTTAGCTAGGGGCTAGATTATGCAATGGTCCAGCGTTATTTTATAAAAAAAATATTAATTTATTTTGGATTTAAAAAGATATGTATTTTTTCTAACAAATACAACCATTTGGTTTAAGTAAATACAAGGTAATGTCAATATTTTCTTAACCTTAATATGCGGTCCACACTTTTGTCGTTGTACTACACTTGCGAGCTTTAAAATGGAATCGCTTTCATCGCGAGTTGATCAAAACAATTTTTTTACAATTTATGTACAATGAACTATAGATTGTGGTATATCATTTGAAAGGTAATTTGTTACCTTTCAAGTGATATCAAGAAGATTTAAAATTAATTAAGTTGGCTACCTAAATTTTGGGAATTATTGCAATAGGTCGAAGTTGCATCTATCGGCTTCTATCGGCGCCGGAGCTGGATGAGCTGGATTTCTCCCTCGTATCCGCTGTTTTAGCTCGTCCCACATAATTATGCCAGATTGGGTTCAAGTCAGGAATAAGGGCTGGCCAGTCTAGTGTGGGAATGCCGACATGGAAGACGTCTGTCGGTACTCTCTAGTCACTGCTGCGGTGTGGCAGCGGACATTATCGTGCATTAAATCAAAATTTATCGTCGCCAATAAATGAAAATAATAAAAAACATAACTTAACTCATAATTCACTGCAAAGAAATTGTAAAAATTAGTCTTGAGCAACCCTTGAAGCGATTCCAGTTTAAAGCTCGCAAGTGTATATTTACTAGGATACGTACCTAATAATTTATTTTGTAAGTATAATAAACTGTGACGATTTAGTACCGAGATGCCTAATAAAGGACTTAGCCACAGCGTTAAATCGCGAGGAGTGGAAGGAGAAAAGAGAGGCTTTTGCCCAGCAGTGGGACAGTAATGGCTAAAAAAAAAAACAAGATCCCACTCTAACAACATAAATCTCAGCCAAAAGACGTCAACAACCATTACCAGTCCACTGCTGACATAGGCCTTCCCTGAAAAGCACCTTATTGGCCCTTACTTATCATAAGAAGGTACCTAATGCTATCTTACTATCCTATCCTTCCTACCAATATTAAAAAGCCGAAAGTTCGTACAGTGTGAATCTTAATTTGTTACCTAGGATCTCCAAAACTACTGAACAGATCAAGATGATTTTGTGAATTGTGAGTATGAATTATAACATAGCTTAACTAAGATAATAAGCTAGAATATTATACTGAAAATACGCGTGCGAAGCCGCGGTATAGATTACTAGCTAGCAATCTATATTCATGTACATAATATTGTACCTATGTATATAGAGGCGAGTAGATTTAGTACAGCAAAAATCACCTCGGGCACTGATAAAAAGGGTGATTATTTATTATATTTGGAATGGGAGTCTCGCCGCGTCACAAAAAAACAAAGTCTTATTTGTTTCGTCTAAAAATATTCTTAATTAGCTCCGTAATCCGAAATGCCGTATCTTAGCGACGCCCTAGGTTACTAGGAGGCGAAAATGATCTGGCGTTTTTTGTCGTGGGTGGTTTGAGACAGAGAGAGAGAGAGAGATAATATTTTATTTGTAACTTAATCAACAAAAACAAACATGATTTAAAAATAAAATAAAAGATACAGCTCCTGTCGATTAAAGTCACAAAACGGTCTCTGTCTCAGTCTCAGCATAAGCTAGTTGTTACCACGTAACAACCAGCACTGGTCTTCCGACAGAGCCGTTTGGTGACGTCACGGAAGTTTGTCTTACGTCTTTCGATTTGTTCTTAACTATACTCGGGCCAAACTCGAGATACAATGTTTGTAAACATTGCCCCCATACTGAACCTACAAATCACTTTCTTATTGATTTTTTGACAGAATTTGCACTTCTTGTCGATTTGAACTCTACCTACAATAGGTACAATACAATGCAGAATGCTGACAATTCGGCGCCAAAAACAGAATTCTGGATTTTTGTGTTGCGAGTTTGTTAAGAAAATATTGAAGCTTATGAATAGTGCAGTGACTTAACACTTTCAATGGTCGCACCGCCACGCCGCCGCCCCGCCGCCGAGGCTGGGCAGTAAATGCGAAAAGGGAGTCCTAGGATTGATTATTCTTTAGAGACTGTTGTGAGCGAAACTAGCGCTAGCTCTCTATTGCTCCATTGGAGACGCATAACGTAGAGTTCTGTGTCTTGTACATATTTTGTGTTATTTAAGAATATGTTAAGTACCCCACTTAATTATCTGTAGAACCGAAATCGAGAGTCCCATCTAGCATTACATTATAAAATAAAAATAAAATAAAATAAATAATGCTGGACAATTCACACAGCATTATCTAGCCCCAAGGTAAGCAGAGCTTGTGTTAGGCTGAGCGCAGACTTGAGTCACGACAGTTTTAAGACAGACTTTCCTCACATAGAAAGTCTGCCTTAAAACGGAAACAAAACTGTTTTGTCTTGCATCTTCATACATTTTGTAAAGCAATAGTCTGTCTTTAGTCTGTCTTAAAACTGTCGTGACTCAAGTCTGCGCTCAGCCTTATGGGTACTAGATAACTGATATACATAATAATATACGAGTACATAGATAGATATTTTTTATAATACATAGAAAACGACCAGAACACCCTGAACAAATATCTGCAGATCGTACAAACATTTGTCCCGAGGCGGGAATCGAACCCTTAACCTCCTGCGTCGCAGGCGGACCTTCGCCCGCTGCGCCACAGAGGTCGTCAAATTAGAAGCGACATCTGGGCTCACAAAAGAATATCAACCAAAAATATGCTTGACCGATTTTAAAACAATTTCGCTTGCAAGCAGTTGGCTACCTGACCCCGCCTATCTCTTATTTTTTTGTTCTTTTATTTTGGCCGTACAAAGATGTAACATCTGTTTATTTTTGTAAATGCCCTCGGTTTTTTTGACTTTTACAAATTTTAGTGAGTAGTGTTGTTAACAGCAAAGCTGAGAGGGCCCTTAGTTTCTGTTGAGATGGGACACAGAATATTCACATACAAGAGAATTCTCTTACGGATTTTGCATTATTATACAACTTAGTAGCTCAGTCGCAGCTACGTGGAGCTAGCGTAGCTGCGACTGCTTATGACAAAGCCCAAGAAAATACGCTGCTATTGGTATTAAAAGTTAGCAAGACGGGTGGAGGCGTATCTTTTAGGGGGTAACTTTGAGTCGGTGCACACAACACCATAGCAGGGTTAAGCGTTTTGTGTGCTGTGACATTTTTTATCAATACTAGTTTATTTCGTATGGAAAACACTTTACTTTGACTGTCCAGGTAGCCAGGTACATACTGCCCAAAAATATTGTAATTTGCATAACAAAGAATGTACGAACTGCCGACAACTCAAGCATACTTTTGGTCGATTCCTACAATAATAATAATAATAATAATGTTGGACAATTCACACAGCATTACCTAGCCCCAAGGTAAGCAAAGCTTGTGTTATGGGTACTAGATAACTGATATACATAATAATATACGAGTACATAGATAGATATTTTTTATTATACATAGAAAACGACCAGAACACCCTGAACAAATATCTGCAGATCGTACAAATATTTGTCCCGAGGCGGGAATCGAACCCGCAACCTCCTGCGTCGCAGGCGGACCTTCGCCCACCGCGCCACAGAGGTCGACAATAAAAAGTCGATGTGATATATTTGTAAAAAATCACGAAACAAAAAACTAAAACTCTTGGCATCGAGTTTCAGATTCCATTGTAAGCACTATTTATTGAAGAAACGATCTCAAATCGACAAGTAATGTGTATTGCGTATAAAAAGACGCGGCAACAGAGTGAATTTTAGCTTGAGTATAGGCGGTTTGTTATCAAAAACTGCAGGCGGAGGGAAGAATGTCATGTGAGAGAGGAGTGTTAGGTTTGAGTGTGAAGGGATATAAGAGGAGAGAAAGATCGAAGAAAAGATGAATGGATTGTGTGAAAGAAGACATAGCTAAGAAAGGCGACGGATGACGGACACTATCCTCTATCGGATGACTGATAAAGGAGAATGGAAGAAAAATACATGTTGTGCCGGCCCCATCTGGCGTGGGATAAGAACCGGACGATGATGATGATGATTAGGAAGGAAGCTACCATTCCATTTCAGTACAAAACGGAGCACACGTACATATCGCATATTACATGAGTCAGGTTTATTGTGCTCTTGCCGTTGCCAGGTAACGTAATTGGCTCCCGGCCCCGGGAAATGCTGCAATGCAGTTTGATGCGCGCGTCTACATTTTCTTTATGACCCAGGTATCGGAATATTGATTTATGGGAACGGGGCGCGACAGACTGCTGTGTAATCTAGATTTATTACCTTCCCTCACACGCATCGCGGCTGCGGACCATTAAAGTGTTTTAAAGTTGTGTTCAAGACTTTGATAATGTGGGTAAGTGATTGCAGAGGCTAGGTGAATAGCTTTTAACAAAATGACGGTTACGTTATTGAAGTTCTTAAAACATTGGGCGGTTCAAGTGTATTTGAATTTTGGGTTTTTGTCTTACGTTCGAGCTTGACCGAACGGGGAAGGATATGTTTGGGTGAGAGGGTGTTTGGCCGAAGAACTATGAATCAGATTGAAGTGCTGCTTATGGCATCGGTTTGCGATTGCGCGAAATTCTAAAAATGAAATTTGCGACATCCACTCAAGGTGGTTCGGATAATAGTGAACGATTTGCGGCAAGCTACTTTTTCGCGGCTAGTTTATTTCTATTAGGATGCACAAAAAAATTGCGACCTTTTATCGAAACTTAACAAATCTTAACAAACTTCGCGGTTTATTGTGACTTTGCAACTGTTGAATTTTTCTTTCATGTAGATAAGAAAAATATTATCCGGTTGTATTGTGATATTACGTATAACGGCTTTTAAAATTATTATCTTTTCACTTTTATCTCCGTTTTTCGATATTACGGTTTTAGGGCGCGGCGGTTTGAAATAATAAATTATTGGAATCGTCGTTAGATTGAAGGTTAAACAAACTTACCTGAGTAGTGGATATATGTCTTTTCTGGATATCATCTATTCATCATGACATAGACTACCCTGTTGCGATACCGGTCGGATCCCTAACAGCCCTATGATTCGATTAGTTTACTTACCTACCCTGTTCAGTTTCCCTCAAATCATTAATCAGCTACCTCATTCTACTCATTATTGAGCTGTTCACACTTAAAGTACAGAGTCAAATTTAATTGAAATTCAGTTTGAGTGTTAATGTGTAACTTACAATTGATCTAATCCTAATAATCTTATTAATGTTAAAAGAGGTGAGTATATTCGGTCAAATAAAACAATTTATTTCGGTTAAAATACAATTTTATTATCGATACACCACTTATTCAAACAGATTACATTTTTTAAAGCACAAATATTCTTATGATAAAAACATGTATAGACATCATTACATTCAGTGTAAAGGTCGTACAAAGTATAGATATTAGGACAACTTAAATTTTCTAAGTTAACAACATTACATTTACCAAACATTTCTTTAACCCACTTTGCTTTTTCTTCACCTTTTACATAAATACGGCTTTTCGCAAGTAGAGGTGAAATTATTTGTTTATAATTTGAAAAAGAAATGAATCCTTCCTTCCAATAAATGTTTCTATTTTTCTCAATCCAGTCAACTTGTCTCATTTCTTTTGTAGTCAAATCATAGAAAGCGAATGGTGGTTTAATTAAAAAACTTTGTACTCGATTACCATCCAGAATAGCTATCTCTTTGGGTATAAACTGATTTAATTCAGTTTTGAAACCTTGAACATCAACTATTAAATTCATGATATCTTGCGAACGGTGCTGCTGAGAGGTTTATATTCTATAATACGATCGTTGATAATGAGACAATAGGCACTCGTTTTGTCAGGAAAATCTTTATCACTTTCTATTTCAAGTCTCACATCAACTGGGCCAGTTTTTAATGTTTCATTTTGTCTTGAACAGTCTATTACAAACAAAGGCGCCTTTTCTTTGAACTGTGTGATATTAAGCAACGGGTCAACTGGAGAGTTGTAATAAGACTGACGGAATCTCATGTACATTTCGTATAATATACGATATTTTCCATCGTCAAAATCAAGTTTAAGCGCATCATATGGATACGTTTGTGAATTTAAAAATAATGTAACATTAGTTAAATTACAATGATCAAACAGTGAACAATTTCTATCCTTTAAATTTTTCTCAGCTGTTTGAAGACCTAATATTACATATCTAGGTTTCTCAAGTTGGGAGGCAGTTTTAATGGACCATGAATGCTTCTTTGTTTTAGGTAAAAGTGGATATTCATATGTGTCCCAGTTTCGAAATGCTATTTGGATGGGCTTATCTTTTTCTAATTGTTTTAAGAGTAGTAATCTTTCTCGATCGGACACTTTAATATGAGGTACACGCCATTGAATTCTCTCAATATTTACTATCACCTGATTATTATTATCAAGTATGAGAGCATCATCATTAGATTTACATCTCGTTAAAATTAATTCATGTTTACAGTTTAATACGATTTTGTTATAGTCTTCTGCAAATCCTAATAGTTTATTGAGGGGCAATATTACATTAAAAATACCTTTTACAGATTTTGTTCCATTCAAGTTCCATCCCCACAGGGCAGCCTGTTTACTTTCTCCCTCATTCATCGAAACATAAGATTTGATTGTAGAAGTAATACCGACATGTCTAATACGATCAATTTCAACGCCATTTATCTCATATCTTATATCATGAAAAAGAAACGGTATAGGGTTATTGTTAAGCTGACACTCCTTCTTTATAAGTTTACCTGCAGCATCCTTTGTATATACTTCTATACATCCTTCAATGTAAATGGAGCTGCCTGCAGGTAGGAGATACGTGTCTTGTTGATTAATCGGTATTCGTATTTCATCGTTTTCTTTGAAGCTATTGGTGTATGGAGTATAGGAATGCACTTCATAACCCTCGATAGAGTTGTCAAAATGAGGCGCTTCATTAATTTGCAAGATACTCATAGTTGAAATCCCAAATTTCTTAAAAACTCTTTATTTATCTCACTTAGAGCTGGCACGATACGTGTGTGTTTAATGGAATCACGATTTGAACTATTAGCTTTTGTCAGTGTACCACCACTTTTCTTACGTTTTTTAATATTGAAATCAATCATATTAATATTCGTAGTAAGAATGCTACTTATTTATTCAAAGTGCAGACTAACACTGAACTATTACGTTTCAATCATACAATTTATTTGAAATTAAAGCATACGATTTTCAAGAAATTTTAAGCATAAATGTCCGCAGTTATATGGATGTCTACCCTGATAATTGATGTAGTTATAGCGAATGCTGTCACCCAAATAGTTAATAAATTCTGTCGGTGGTCTAAGATCACCATAGCTATCAAAGTATTCAATATTCTCATTTCTCTTAACATAAGCTACCCAATGTGTTCCTTGATTTTTAGAGCTATCCAAATTAATTATACCACATTCAATTTTGCGTGGATGTTTCGGTAATTGATCTCTCATGAATACTCCTCGAAAATACGGAATATGGTTTTTTGAATATTTCATTATATCAATGTTGGTAAGAGGACGATTAGGTAGCTGTTTATTCAGTTTTTTGACGAAGCATAAATACCCAAACCACCTTTATATGGTTTAAGCTGTAATCCTTTGCCTAGAGATACCGGCTCAAAATTCTGATTGAGACTTTTCATCACATTCCATGTTTTTAGCGCCGTCTGAAAGGTTTTTACCATTCGTGATATAGCGGATGTTTTATTAACAATAGCACCAGCAGCAGATAATCCGCTAATTATTGGTATTAACGGTAAGAATCCTCCTGTCTTCGGTAGCGGTATCACACGTGGAATTTTCACCTCAGAATCAGATACAAGATCTTTAATTGCAGCAATAGCCAAATCGATAGCCAGCTTTTTACATTTTGGTTTTGCTTTTCGGATATTTTTTTTCGCATAAGCAACAACATTTCTAAAACTCTTTTTAAGCCCCGATCCATTTGAAATCTTCATCACCATTGCTCTGTTAACAATATTCGCGGCAAGCTTTTCTCCAACACTTGCATTGGATGATGATGATGCTCGCTTCTTAGCCAATTTCATTAAGAGCTTATCTGCTGCGTGTCTGGTTTGTAAATTCTTTGAATTCATATATGCAATATCGTGTTGTTTACAATACTCATCAAGTTGATTCACACCTTTATCACCTCTGTTAAGTCTTTTTCGTAAATTTGTTCCTGGTCCGCAATAATTATAGCCCGGAAGATGTAATTCAAATGGTAGGTGATTTATGATACTATTCACAAGACCTTTCCCTTCCATAAGTAAACGAAGAATGCCAATATATTAGTGAGAGTTGATTTTTATAATATATTAGTGTTGCTAATCCAACTATTTTCCTGCGGTGGTAATCCTAACCACTTAACAAAAACTTTACTCCCTTTTTTCTTAAGAACTTTTTCAACTAAGTATACATCAGGATTTTTAGTTTTCTGGAGCTCTTGAGCATAAAATGACCCCAGAATTTTATTTTGTCTTGAGTCTTCGAGCAAATAAGTCGGTGGATCAGTATTTTGAACAACTATTACTTTAAATAATTCTGTTGACCAATTTGGAGTGTATCCTTTCTCAAAATTTGCTTTATGTTTACTTATTCGTACTACATCACCGACAGCAAAAGTATATTTTCTTTTAATTTTTGGTTTGCGAAAAATATTGTATCTTTGCATAACCATGCCTTTGGTACGTTTGCTCACTTTTGCCGGACACATTTGAATAGTGCTATGTTTAGTGTGATTATAATCATTCACAACTTTTTCTAAGGTTCCATCAACCCATTTAAAGTTACCGTTCAAACTAAACGTTTTATAAAGTTTACCTTTTATTGTGCGTATTACTCGTTCCACTATTGAAGCCTTTTTAGTTGAATATGTTGAGTAATGGTTTATAGAATGCATTTGCGTCACATTTTTAAAAAAAGTGTTGTAGAATTCCGTACCCCTGTCAGTTTGCAAGTTTATAGGAACTCTACCACCGCATAAAATTGATTGAAATGCTTTTGTTACAGAATCTTTAGTTTTATTTTTTAGTGGTCTGACCCAAACATACTTCGAAAAACAATCAATTACGATTAGTATAAAATTATAATTTGAATTAATTTTTGATATGTTTTGAACATCAATCAAATCTGCTTGCCAGAGATCATCTATGTCTTTGAGTAAAACACATCGACGAGGAAAATTTTTTCTAGCATTTTTGTGTATTTCGTTCACTACATCTTCTTTACTCATTTTTAGCTTCTATAATCCTTGACAACCGTTTAACAACTAAACGAATCTTTATCATGACTATGTTATTTATGATTTTATTATACCCGCTTCCTGTAGTTCTTCTATGATTGAAATAATTTCATTGTCTTGATTTGTATTTCCAGCTTGTTTGGAAGCAATGAGAAGTTTTAATCTCTCAACTAGCTCATTAAGATCATCCCAATAGATAAAATCTGTATTTTTTCTATAATTCTTTAAAACGTTTATGTTACCACCAATTTTTTTATTACTATCAACTGCTGATGTGATGAACATGGGTTTAATAATTTGTTTATATTTTTCACCTTTGTCTCCCTTTAACTGTCCATTATCTTCGTAATCACGCTTATGAGCATTAGTTTTTATCAAGATGTTTTTATAAGCATTTTTATCATTTTCAGTAACTAATTCTAGATTCGGTTTTTTATGTAATAATACCTCTCTTAGTCCTTCAGTCAATTGATATTCAGCATTATCAATCTTGATTCTACAAGGTTCCTGGTCACCATCGATTGAAGAAATTATTTTAACCCGACAATTACCCATCATCAACTGATCATCTACTTTCCGGACACCGAAAGGAATGTTTATATCATAAAGGCTACTCAGATATTTTTTTGTTATGGATTCGTCTTTGTTATCGTTGTTTTCCATGTCAGTAAAATATTCTGAGCCCCGGGAATCATAATTTTCGGTTTCTAAATCTTCATCTGACGATTGTTTATATACTCTTGATGGTGTGGAGGTAATCGCATCATCTAATTTCACTGGTATTTGTATAGTATTCACATTAAAATCACATTTTACCTTATTTTGATTAGATTCTATCATTTGTGTTAAAGGTTCAGTAACAGGTTTAAATATTTTATTGAGTTCATGGTTGTTTTGATCTTCTATGTCTCTTAGCTGTTTAAGTTTATTTTTTATGATATTTGATGATGTTATTATCTGTTCTTTAATATTAAGACTCATCTTTTGTCTTTCCACTTTCATGTATCTCTTGCAAATGACGATATTGTATTTCAGGATAAGTATATAAAGGTGTCTAGATTTTTTCTATACCTGCCGTTATTTAATTCACAGTCTTTATTAATAGTTAAAAAACTGTGCCTTTCCCACCAAACACTATGGCAAATATCTCTAAATGTATTCCATGACATATCTGAATTCACATGCTCATTGTATACATGCTTTAAGTTGATTTCATCTTGTTTGAAGAGCAATAACACATTTGTATTATCCCGAATTAACTGTTTTGGTACCTTTGAATATGTTTGTGATAGATAAAAGCAATCAATTTGATTGTGTCTCCCCATGGTGAAATAATTACGAATGTTTATCTGATTTTCGCAAACCACATCATCAAAAACTATAACGGTGTTTGGTAACACATCATTTGGATGTATAACTTCACTATCATTACTTAAAACATAGTATTTGATTGCAGGTACTTTTAAAATCACTTCTTTAAGAAAGCAATATTTACTTTGAAATGGGGTTTTTGTGTATAAATATAAATTTTCAAATTTAAGACCGTTTTTATGTAAGAGCAAAGTAATCATTACATTAGTTTTACCACAGTTAGATGGCCCACAAATTAAACAACGAATACTATTTGGTAATAATGCACTATGTTTTACGAACTGGCATTTTGTTTCAATATTTATAGGACTGACATCCAAGCTAAGTGGTTGTTTTTTTAACTTCATTGTTAGATAAATGATGATAATTGCTTCTTGAGCACCATTTTATAGATGATTGTGCGCCCCCTCTCTAGACTAATACGAATAGGATCCGATAGAATTAAAAAATCCAATCATGAGGAATAAAGTGAAACACAGTAGTTATTAATTAATCGCAAATATTTATATTTATAAGCAATTCACACACAACACTTCATACAATATGTTAGTATTCATATTAATGTATCTAAATATATGGGTATTGCATTAGAACTAAACATATAGGTAGAATAAAAATTAAACTAACGTAATCAACACTTCAAACAATAATAACAAAAGTATCTAAATACATAGTTATCATTAGAACTAAACGTATGCATAGTGCCCCCATGCTGCAGTTTCAACCTGATTCGGTAGTATTTGACGTTTATCATCATTTCGATTTAATACTAACTTATTCACTTCTTGTGAATACACAATATGTTTCAGAGACTTGATCGTGTTCATTTTACATTTTAAATCATTATCATTTATTAAACAATCTGAATAGTCTTCAAAGCTTAAAGCTTTCACAACAGACTTTGACACACCTTTAGCCTTTTTGATCTCATCACTAGTACTCTTAATACAGTAAAGTTTAGCTCTTAAACCTACAAACTCAGTTATTAATGTACCACCCATTTCATCTTTGAACAAGCCAGGAATTTTGTTATTTACTCTTGGGATTCCATAAGGATTATTTTTATCGAAATTACTGGTATCAAACACTTGGATATCGCGTTTAATATTTTCATACACATCATCTGTAAACATTAAATATAAGAGACTATCGGTATCAGTGTAACAAAGTTTAGCATTCTCTCCGTATTTGTTTTTAATATAATTATAGTGAAATTGATATAAATGTGTTTTTGCATACTCCAATACTGTAAATCCCACATAGATCGGTTTATCCAAAGTTATTTTTTCTAGACTTAACTGAATCGCTACGAAATTTTCTGAAAATATTGATAGTGATTTTAAATTCGGTTTAGCAATTAGCTTTCGAGCACCAACACGTTTATTTGTTACATTATTATCATCTTCCCATTCAGATACTAGTTTCACATTCACTTGTTTTCGCTTATTCTCTATAGTTTTACCAAATATTGAATTATTCAATAACTTGAAAAAGTCTTTTTCAAAATCAGATTTTGAGGACTGACGTAAACTTGTATTCAAATCTATATATTTCTTTAGAAAGCTTTCTTGTCTAAAAGTTATTACACGGTGAATTTTTTTTAATACAAGCCCTTGTTTTAAGCATTCTTTTAAGTAAGTGTAATGAATTACATAGCAATATTTATTGTTAAGGTTTGCCACTAGTTTTGCTGATTTACTACCTGGTGGAATGAGTTTCTCAACAGCAAAAGGTAAGTCACAATGGGCATCATGTAAGTAATGAGGATATTCTAAATCAACTTCTAAAATGTAACCATATTCACTATCATCCGAAATGGTTTCAATATTTAAATCGTTAATTTGTTCAGGTGATAAAAATCTAAAATCAGATATTGGCATTTTTTTCATCATGGCAAAGCCATACAAATTATTACAATCTAGATATATTAAAAAACTCGATGGCTTTGAATAATCAAAATTTGGTAAATACTTATTATTAGCTTGGGCGTGTCTCAGCGAGCATTGTGCCAAACCACCTCGAACGCCTTTTTCTATCATTTGATATATTTCAAGATCAGTAACTAATTCTAATCGAACATTGGTATAAAGGAGCATCGCATCCCAGCTAAAGCCTGGTGCAGTTACGTAATAGGCCGGATCTAAATTATAGTAATGCATGCTCATAGTTCTAAAGTTCTCGAATATATCTGCTAATAACAAAACATCACATTTCAAATATAAATCAGTGTATTCACCCATATCACTTATTTTAAATTGGTTCCAAACATTTTGTGCATGTATATATTCTCTATCAGATATATGTTGCTTCAATAAACTGTTATAAAATTTGTTTTTTGGCGGTAAACAATTATCATCATATTTCGAAAAACTATTCATGTAATCATAAGGGTAAACCCCTTTCTTTCTCATTAATACAAATTGAGCTGATGTAGTAAAAAATTTAGATGTATGTATAAAATTATCGTCATTTAAGCTTTTACTCAACTTATCTAGACTTGCATTTAAGAATTGAAACGAGTCAATAAATTTCACATTCACAGATGATTTGTTCTCATTTATTGCGAATGACTTCGTGATCGTTATGTACTTTTCTTTTGTCTTCGGTATAACATTAATTGAACCATCATATTTCGTTAACTCCATTATGAATAAATGTAAATCATAACCAGATAAATTATGAAACACAACCGGTATAAATGAACATACTTTGAAATTGAGGTTGCAATAGGTGTGAGCTGCTCCTCTAAACTCGCCGGTAATATGATCATGATCACGAACTTTATCACCAAACAATAAATTTTTACAAATATGACAATAAACACTCGAATCGTATTCATTTTGTTGTTTTTCGGTTAATTCGATCATAGGCTTATTAGCCATAATCAAATCATTGATGTATTTGACATCTTCCATTAAGTGTTTTATAAATACTTCAGATGCATCAGAACCTCGATATGAAACCAATTTGTTTATAGAACTATCGAATGAACAACATACATAGTAGGCAAAACACGAAGGTTTGTGAACCTTATACTTTGTAGTGTTCGTGCTCTGCGAATCATCTGAATAGTTCTCTAATAAACTCTCAAAATCAGCATATATCATAAAAGGAATCTTTTGTTGTCTTTCAAAATGTTTAAACATTATATGAGTATTTGGTTTTGGTAGTAATTGTAAAACTTTAGAACAATAATGATTTTCATATTTTATTTTACTGCTGAAACATTGCAAGCATGATTCACACAAATGAACCCCACTTGTATGTTTTGTTATTTGCCCTCGCACTAATTTTATCAGATTTTTAATCAAACAATAGTGACCTTTTCCATTGCTTTCAATAAATAGTAAGTTAAAATGATTGATACTTTTCTTGGTAGTTATATACAGAGGTCCAGTTACATATTTATACTTTTTGTCTAAACCAAACACATTAATACTTATATTCGAGTTATTCTTTTCAAAGGCCTTTATATCTTGAAATGATGGAGGAAATTTCATTCCGCTTATATTAAATATATTTGAAAAATGTGGATAGGAGCTGCATCTATCTGAGTTGTTGACACATGGATACAACCCAGCTAAAACGCTCCAAAGAAAACAAAACTCATCATTATTTTTAACATTAATACAGCTTTTAGTATTGTACACGCGAGGAGGTAATTTAATATATGTACCTCCTCTCAAAGGACAATATTTGTTTATATTCATTTCTAAATGACTCAATGATAAAAATGTCCAACCGGACTCCGAATGTTCGAATTCAGTAAGTTTTCTTTTCATTGTTTCAATTGTCTTCATTTTATAAATCTCTTTCAATTCATTCATATCGTTTATAATTTCATATTTCGTATTAAATGATTTCAATTGCTTTTCATTGGTTTTCGGTAGTAAATAAAATGCATATAATTCAAATTGTACCTTAAGACATTTGTGTTTATGTAAATTCATTTCTATAAGTCTATAAATATCGGTTTCATGGTCATATAAAAAAAATTCTGGTATGGGATAATTCTTGTTTTCAGCTTGAATTCGGTAACTTATTATTCGATTTTTAAATGCTGTATTCATGATATATATACTGTCAAATTCAATTGCAATCATGGAATTCAATTTATGTAATTCTGTTTTCAAATGATATCGATACTGATTTCTTTTTACTCTTATATCGCATATATCACATTTAATAATTTCATCATTAGTAACAGGGCCTTGAATATCGGTGATGTTGACTGCAAAGAAAGAAAAGATTTTTTGAATTAAAAAAGAAATTATATTTCAATGATGATTACATATGCTTACAATCTATTATATTAATCTTGATAGATTAACCGTACAACATGTACCTACTATGTGGAAAATAAAAGTTATATATAGTATAGACATATTACCAATGTAATTAGTTGCCCACTACAACTGCATACTAAAGTTAGAAGTGAATGTGTTAGGCATGCCTCGGAATTCCTTCCTGGCAGCACTAACTACATTGGCAAGATGCTGCCATAACACACTGTCTGTGTCTGTCTTAATTTTAAGACTCGACACCGAGTGGCGCCATCTGTTTATCGGCATGACGTTCTCGATGTCGCTACATCTATACACTTTTATTTCCACGTAGTGGGTACCTGGCTTGTCCGGTAAAATTTGTCTGGAGAGCCCCGTTGCAACTCTATTGACAAAAATTGATTGCAACGCCGGCGGTGACGGTGTCGTAGGTGAAACAGCGGTCTCCTCACATTCACTATCCTCCCCGAAGAGGTCATTCATCGTGGCTTTGACTGGCGTGATGGGGTTGATGACTGGCGACGACTTCTTCTTCGAAGGATGTGATGTCGGAGACTGCTTCTTCGACACCTTCACACCTTCGTCTCCAGAAACCGATGAATGCTGCCTGTGAACGTAAAAAAAGTTACTATAATGATGTATGAGTACTTTAACTCTACCATATCAAATATTATGATGTTCACCCATCGATTAAAAGAGTAAACAGACAGTCAAATTTAGCTAACCTTTTTGTTTGTTTTTTCTGTGAATCCGCCCGATGATGGCTCTCATCCCCGGAAACCGTGGGCCTGTGAATGAATGAAAAAAAAAAATGTTACTATTATATAATAATAGGTACCCATATGAGTTCTTTACCTCTATATTAAAAACAATTTTCCACAACTAGTGAATGAGAAAACAGGTAGGTACTAAAAATCTAAGTAGGTACTTGTAACTCACCTTGTCTTCTCATAGTGAGAGATCCTCTTCCTCCCCGAGGCTACCTTCGCCTCGTCGTCCGACGATGGGGGGAAAATTTCCTCACTCAGGACTGGCATTGATCTCGACCTGTAAATGTATAAACAAAAATTAGTATATACTCATAGTAGATATATACACATATATATAAATACCTAAGATATTATAAGAGAGGTAAGAAATAAACAAGAATAGGTACTTACATAATTATTGTTGTGAAGTGTTCCTGCTTGCTGTGCTTCTCTTGGCTTTGCTTATTGCAAGTGATGGCTTTGATCCTGAAGTCTGCCTTATTTATTTGCACCAAATGTTTAGGTGTGTGTCGTATACCGACAGGATGATGTTTGTGCATAATAGCTGACTGTGTCAAAATCCATACATAGATCCTGAAGAATGCGTTGGACACCCTTATTTGGCGTTACACGTGTACACCAATACGTAGCTCGATCTTTTTTCCGTTGTGTAAGCAAATCTAAATGTGAAAATGTTCGATTATGAACTTTAAAACGACCGAAACATTTGCCTATAAATTCGGGTTGTGGATACGAGAGGAACGTTAATCACTTCGAAACCGCCAAGAAAGTAAAACACTCATTTAAATGGCTGTAAGTATCCAAATTTTATCTTATTTAATTTTTAGCGGTATTCTGCCTAATCTATGGTTGATATTACAATTGATTTACTTTTGTTTTTTACAGGACAGCGAAGAATCACTGTTTAATTTCATTCCGATGAACAAAAATGGGAGTACGAGTCGCAAAAGAAGCAATGATGAAAATATATTTTACTCGTGTATTAAGATACCGAACATGGGAGGTACAAAATTAATTAGAATAGAAATTTACGACCTTACGACGGGTGATCTTACTTCGAAAGAACTTGCAGGTGCATGTCCGTGTAAAGCTGATGTCTGTGTACAACATGTTGTTAAGAATTGTTATATGGATGATATTTATGTATGTATGAGAGAACTTATAACAAAAATAGAAAACCATGTGCTAAATTATTGAATAAATTTGGTAATTATATCACCACTTTATTTGTTTCATTTGATGAATATTTCTCCCAAAATCCTGTTATGTAGGTAGGTACCTATCTAAAAATAAACTTGGTAAAGTTTGTATAGAAATTCATAAAATATCATGAATTTCTATTCAATATAGCTTTTTACATTAATTACTTATTGTAGATAATGCAGGTAGATTATTTTTTAACAAACAATATTCGAGCTGAACAGTCTGACGCTACATAGTATAACGTAGCCGATCATATAAGGGAGCGCTCTAATCAAATGAATGGAGCTTACTTGATATATGATAGTATGTTTACATATTATAATCTTCGTATTAGCACTACCTATGACGACCTCAGTGGCGCGGTGGGCGAAGGTCTGCCTGCGATGTAGGAGGTTGCAGGTTCGATTCCTGTCTCGGGACAAAATGTTTGTACGATCTTCAGATATTTGTTCCGGGTGTTCTGGTCGTTTTCTATGTATGATAAAAAAAATATCTATCTATGTGATGTAGTGTAGTATGTATATCAGTTATCTAGTACAAATAACACAGGCTCTGCTTAGATTAGGGCTACCTATTTATTTATTCCATTCGTCATTGTGAATTCTCATACAAATATCTAGTATTAAATTGAATAGATGTTACAATTCATCTGATGTCATCATTCAACTGAACAGGGTAGGTAAGTAAACTAATCGAATCATAGGGCTGTTTGGGATCCGACCGGTATCGCAACAGTACATCTGATGTCATCATTCAACTGAACAGGGTAGGTAAGTAAACTAATCGAATCATAGGGCTGTTAGGGATCCGACCGGTATCGCAACAGGGTAGTCTATGTCATGATGAATAGATGATATCCAGAAAAGACATATATCCACTACTTACCTGAAGTAAAGTTTGACCCCAATTACACGAGTCGCTGCATCCGAAGAGATTTTTAACATTATTTAAACATATAAAAATAAATATACTCCTCCTTTTGAGAATTTTTGAAGTAGGTCAAAAATGAATTCCTGTTCGTTTGTCTAGCTAAAACTCGAGAACGGCTGGACTGATTTGGCTAATTTTGGTCTTGAAATATTTGTAGAAGTCAAAAATAAGGTTTAAAAGGTGAGAAGTAAAGTTCAGACAACTATAAATTATAATTTAATGAATTATAATTTGATTGTTTTGAAAAAACTAAAAACCCACTTCAAATTCCTTAATCTTTCTACAGTTTTTTAATTTTTTGGGACAAATACTAATTCTTTGGGAATATTTTTTATAGGACCACCTTGGGACCATTCTGAAAACAAGCTAAATTTGTCCATAATTGGCCGAGAAATCAACAAACATAGGTACAAACAGAACATACAATACAATACAAAATGCTTTATTAAACACCATAAAAATAACATTACAAGGAGACATTACATAAAGACAAGTGCAATGGGCGGCCTTATCGCTCAGAAACGATCTCTTCCAGGCAACCTTTGGATGGAAAGAATTATTTGAATTTAAGAAAGACAGGGGGTGTACCAAGGACTATGTAAAATAGATATATACATACCATTTTGAATACAAAAAAAAACAAATAATAAACAAATATAAATAATACCCAGCAAAACATAAATACTGGCGAACATAGAATGTCCTCCATATTTGAAGTATAAATTGAACTGGGCTCAACAAAACGGGGCGGTATACTTAATTCACCTGGGGTAATTCACCCGGGTGCACTAAGTACACATTTAGTAGATTTAAATCACCTTGATAAACAAATTTACTATCCTTACCAAATCAGAGTATACTTTATACACCTACAAAACCTCTTTGAAAGAGAAAATAATTATGGAGTGGCATAATGTCGACTTCCAAAAACAAAACATGTTTTTTTGGTGGTTTTTACCTCGTGCGTACCGTAAAAGGTGAAATTTGCACATAATGTGTATTTCTATTTCCCCTTAAAAAAATAATAAAAATAAAATAAATTTAATAAAAAAACAGACAACTTCCATAACACGGCGTTCATTTCGTTCATTTCGCTCACCGAAATTAAGCAACGGGCGCAATCAGTACTTTGATGGGTGACCGCCTGAGAACACCGCGTCATGATGGCTTTTTGCTATTTGATGCATCTAGGACACTAAGGGAACCTACTTGAAGAAGGACAGCCAGCAGCTTACTTCTGTGTATTTAAATAAAATATTCTGTGTTTTTAAATAAAAATTTTAAGAGCAATTTTGTTTTCGTGTTTTTTTGCCCCTCGATCATCGATCAAGTATGCGGCCTCCCCCGTAGATACCTAGAACCTTACAAGAATGACACTCAAAAGTGTCCACGTTTTGTTTTGACGCAGACAGTTTGCGCAGAGCCTGTCAAATTTTTTGCATGCGGAACAAGAGATTAGTGGAGTCGAATTTATTTTATTTTATTTATAAGTAGGTAGCAAGGTAACTAAAAATAATTTATACACTGTTTATTTTTATAAGGATTATAAAATCAACAGAATTCAGGTTAAGATAACGAATCATTTATTGATAAAACTATAAATTAGCGACGCAACAGTCAACAAACATAAGGGTCATTTCGGACATACAATAATATACATAAGTTAACAAAAGCTAGTGCAATAAACCTAAAATACAATTTCAGGCAGGTACTTTAAATTTAAAAGAACTAGTGTCTGCCTGCGGCTTCCTAAGAGTTTTTCTATGGACCAAAAAAAAACGTTATTTCAAGTCAACTAGGATATTATAAGATACTTTTAAACTTACGCCATATGAACACATTATTTATTATTACCTACCTACTATTTAATTTTGAACATTATTTTATAAACCTCTACCAGTTATTTTAAATGTCTTTTCATGAAAAAAAATTTATCACTTACAACTTACCACAAATAAAAAAAAATAGAAACAATAGCCGCTCCATTCATCACTTTAGAACAAAATAAATATTTTTACATAGGAAAACCCAACAACAATATTTAATGCTGATTTCTCAAGTATATAAGGCTCAACTGGCTCATATCACAATACACAGGTAAAAATTACATTGAAACTTACTGAAAATAAGAAATTCCATCCTTTTTCTGTTGCTTAGTCGGTCGATTATTGCATTTTTTATACGAGCACTTGACCATGTTTTCGGTCCTAGAGCTAAAATGACACTAGTTGAAAAGGTATCCCAAAATGCCAAATGGGATACCTTTTGATACTGACGTTTTCAGGGCGCGCATTGTGCATCTAAGGGGGGCCGGCCGGAAATTTTTGATCGATGCCCTCGATATGTCCTATAAAGACTTTTTATATTATTTATGTTGTCTTATTTTCTTTTGCGTAAGTAGAAAAAGTAGAATAATTTTTAATTTGATACAATGTGTGCGAGTCGAATTAAATCGAATTAAATAATTGTAATGAAACCCTAATTAAATTCTCTTGAATACCTGATGTCTCAGCAACTTACGACGCCATCAAATTGAAATAATAAATAAATATACATATTACTAGTTGACCTGGCGAACTTCGTACCGCTCTCGCCTTTTAAACCATCATATTTTTATATTGTGAAAAAAAAAAATTGTTAATCTTAACCATTCCCAGATCCTCTTGAACACACACAAAAAATTTCATCAAAATCGGTCCAGTCGTTTGAGAGAAGTTCAGTGACATACACACTCACAGAAGAATTATACAGGGTGGAATTTTGTAATGCCACCTGGAGGGAAAGTACTCTTAATACTGTAGATAGAAAATTATACTAAAAGGAAACATTCCTTTAATTTTCAAAAGAAAGAAAACTGCATTCAAAGATTTTCGAAAATTCGCTTGCCACACCCGGGAATCGAACCAACTAAAATCTGTAAAAATTACACCCTGTATTTTTATTGCATAGATCGGTCGGGTCAATTATAAGGATGAAATCTCTCTAACAAACTTAATAAATTAAATGAAAGGAAAACCATGAAATCTTAAATTATTTTAATTATTTACAATAAAAGTCAACTAACTACTAATTAGTTGCTCAAAATGGGCTCCATTTTCTTGGATACACAAATTTATTCTTCTTATGTATTCATTTCTAGTAACATTTAATATCGTGTTGTGGTGAATATTATAAATCGTATTCTGAACTTCAACTCTCAACTAGTTTACATTCACATAAGATTTCATCTAAATTAGATTTTTTACATATCCCCACAAAAAAAAATCTAAAGGGTTGATATCTGGTGATCTCGCAGGCCATCTGATTGTGCCGTTGGTACCAATCCAGGTATGGGCTGGAGCACCATCTTGCTGAAGAATTATTTGGTTTCGCTCCGCCTCGGGGAAACCATTTAACTCATTTCTTAAGAGATCCAGTATTTTAAGATAGAAGAGTCTGCATTAGGTACAAACACGTACAAATTTCAATCGTCTTATCTAAATATCAATTCGTCATTTTAATGGATAAATGACGTCAATGATTATTATTAATTACTGACACAAGTAAACAGATGGATCTTTAAGTTAAAGTGCTTAACTTGACCCATTCAATTTATAATTTAGGATTTCATGGTTTTCCTTTCATTTAATTTATTAAGTTTGTTAGAGAGAATTCATCCTTATTATTGACCCTAACGATCTATGCCATAAAAGTACAGGGTGTAATTTTTACAGATTTCAGTCGGTTCGATTCCCGGGTGTGGCAAGCGAATTTTCGAAAATCTTTGAATGCAGTTTTCTTTCTTTTCAAAATTAAAGGAATGTTTCCTTTTAGTATAATTTTCTATCTACAGTATTAAGAGTACTTTCCCTCCAGGTGGCATTACAAAATTCCACCCTGTATATAGTAAGATTGGCTGTTGGAAATACCAACAAAATTGTCTATGACATCAAATTCATTATCTGTGAATTATATGCTTTGTAATGACTATGGAAATATTTTTAGGTAGGTATTCCGTTTCCGCTTAAGGAAACTACTTCCGACTTACTAAGGAGGTGGGCGAATAGACAACGCCGCAGTTTTAACTTTTGTGGTCTCTTCGTTCAACATGTAAACTGTTATATCTGTGTACTTGTCCAAACGATTTTGTATTTGTATGTGTACTCTAGACACAGACATTGATTATTATTATTTCTTCAGAGCACAGAACATGTACCAATGTATGTACATGTGCTGTGCTCTGAAGAAATAAAATTTTACTTTAAACTCAGTGTTTCACATTCCCTAATACCAACACCAACCCCAAACAGGCCACCGAAACATTGGCTACTCTCCGAGATGTTTTATATAAAAATCAAAAGAAAATGAACTAATGAGCGGCGATAATAGTAGGAGAACACATCATTTAATTCGACGACCTCTGTGGCGCAGCGGGCGAAGGTCCGCCTGCGACGCAGGAGGTTGCGGGTTCGATTCCCGCCTCAGGACAAATGTTTGTACGATCTGCAGATATTTGTTCACGGTGTTTATCTATGTAGTGTATTTCTAAGTATATCAGTTATCTAGTACCCATAACACAAGCTCTGCTTACCTTGGGGCTAGATAATGTTGTGTGTATTGTCCAGCATTATTTATTTATTTATATCTGAATTGACCAGCTCAGAAACCCTGGGTTAAAAAATGTTTCAAGGGCGCATTTACACACCCTTCAACGGGCACATAAAAGGCTAGTTACAAGAAGAGGGCCCTTCGGTCGGTTTGATACGGGGCCCCGCTAGGGCTAGCTATGCCACTGGTTTGGAACAAGATGAAGGCTCTAAAGCATTGATGAATTAATATGGAACAAGATGTCAATCTAACGAATCTAGCAATCTAACACTTTTTTTCACTCTGATTAATGGGTTTGGATGAAAAACAGTAGAATCAAATCAAATCGAAATTGTTTGAGGGGGCGGAGAGGCCTTGTGAATCGAACGCTTTTAAAAATGCATCATCGATGAACAATGATTGTTCAACAGAATACATACAGGGTGTTAGTGTAAACAGTCTTATCCTTGAAACCAGAGGTTCAGAATTATGAGCAGAGTCCAAAACCGATGAATAAACTAAACTTTTTTTTTTACATAATTTTGAAAAAAAAGTCCTCATACATCATAAAAGCATTTCACCCTACACCCCTATACCTACGCCGCGTCCGCGCCGCTCGCTCGCGGTCGGCTCGCACTCGTCGTCAGTCACAGCCCGCCTGCTAGGTAGTAAGCACGTCACGACGCGTTCCGTGCTAATTTGTGATGTGCCGATTTGTTCGCGTATTGTGTTAAGTAGAGAAGTGACGATGTCGTTCACAAATGAACAGTGGACTGAAATGGTGCGACTTAATGCCATCGCTGGTGACAACATGAGCTTGGCTCGTACGATGTACGCAGAGTGGTTCCCAGAACGTGTGCCAAGCCGGGAAACGATCCTAGCGGCTACACAAAGGCTACGTGCTTACGTAAGTACTAAGTACCTACCTACTTTAGCCTACTTACTGGCAAATGTGTTAGAGTAGCTATTTTTGCCTGTCCTAAGCCAGGAAAAGTATGAAGGGAAAGTTCCATCACAAGTTGTAGGTACGATTCGAGTGGTTTCGATGCCTACACCACCGGCCGGCTACAGGCGAGAGCGGGCGGCGCGGCGTGATAAGGTCACTAGGGTGTCCATGAAATAGCAGAGAAATGAATTATGAAATTCCATCGAAACTAATTGACTTTTATTTTTAATAATAACTTGTATCGTCTTATTTTAGGGGTGTACAATAGTGTACATACGTGGTTTCAAGGATAAGACTATTTACACTAACACCCTGTATATTTTATTGTAATTGTACATTGCAATAACATAATTTTTCTAAATGAATCATATACCAATACTTAGGCAGCTAAATTAAATCAAGCAAATTTTCCATAATGCCTAATCGGCAATACTTCAGCAAGCCAGGGGCCGAATTCTGACAGCCAATAGATTTACTATGGTAATGGTATCGGATCGTCGTATAATTGTCCATAGATGATAGAAACTCATAGTGGGTGCGTTGCTATTTGCACGGAGAGTGTTTAAGTCTTCCATTTAGTCAACGTGACCTCTTACGTTAACATTGTGAAAACGCTCTCGTTTTATCAACCTTTTGATTAAACGAACGAAATATTTAAGGCGAATAGTAGGGGTGATAGTGGCGCCACTACATATGTAATTTTATAATTACGTTATACAAAGGAATTATCAAAAAATCGGATCGCGCGTAGACGATATCTATCATAAGTAAAATAAAACTTTGTTTTATAAAAAGTTTGTAAATTTTAGTTACTTAGGTGTTTCAAAGGTTGCTTTACTTTTGAATTTGTTGAGGCAACGTGAGCTCCTATGTAAACATTACGAGAACAATGACGTTTGCTCAACAACTTAAAAGAATGAAATCTTTTGTAGAGAAACTTTGTTTGCTACCAAACTCGTTATTTGTTCATAAATATTTTTAAGGTTTCTTTTCTACGTAGGAATCAGGCGCGGTCCCGGGTACGTCTTGCGTTCTATGAATTCGGACAAATTTGAAACAGTAACGCAATTCAAGGGCCCCCAGTTCACATTTGCTATGGGCCCCACGCTAGCTTAATCCGGCCTTGGTTAAGGTCTTACTTTTCTCCAAAATATCCGGAAAAATCTCCTAAAAACTTGCGACTCGCCATTGCTTATACCTCCTATTGTTGGAGTATTGTTGTAGGTCGGGATTGTCAACCCCAAGGTATCTGTAGGTTTTCTGTGGGGTCTTACTCGCGAGTAACGCTGGTTTTCTGACAGGTCCTCAGAAGTGTGTCAGTCAGCTAATATCTGGCCGAGACAGAAATTTTAAGACACGTTCGTACCTAATACATACTAAGTATGTATTAGGTACATAAGTACATACTTCCTGGATTCAAAAAACTTTCAAAAAAACTTGAGAGGTGTCAAGGGACACCCGGATGGAACGAAGTTCCTTTCGATTAATAGTGGCCGTAAAGACTTTGTAATCGCCTAAATATTATTCTTGCAGTTTTGATAAGATTGTTCGGAGGGAGAGCGATTCTAATTTTTGTGCAAACCTAATGTTATTCGCGATGACAGCTGCCTATCATAAACGCTACAGTGACAGTTCTACACTTTGACACTGACTTATTATTGTGTTTACTTTCCAACAAATGTTAGGATATATTTGTTCTGTGGCAATATATTTGTTCTGTGGCAAAAAGTGTCGCTCCAATTTTCGTTACAATTTTTTCCGTCTAGCCCCCTTTCACAACGCGCGATAAGGAACTTCGTTCCAAAAAGCAAGCGGAATCTAGAGTCTTTTCGTCGGTCGATGTATTAACTCTGGTGTTTGTATTTTTACAGTTAACCTTGCAGTTGACACATTGACAAGAATTGAAGACGCTCCTTCCACCACTGTTGGTAAGTTTTAGAAGTGCTAGATTAAGCGCCTTTTCATACGTCCCGGTTTCCGGGTAGCCGGTGCCAGATACCCGGTGGCGAAGTGTGGGCATTTGGTCATGTACAGACAGAAGCATTAATTGGTAACCCCCTCACAGAATATGTAATAGTGCCATTCAGTAGCATGCAGGTTCAAACCCTTGAACATAAAAATATTGATTTTAGTTTACATTATTCTCGTTTATTTCGTGTTTTGTTTTCTTATAAAGTTTATTCAATTATTTAAATACAAAAGTACTTAATGCTTTTTTGAATACCTACCTACATTTCTATTGTCACGAGAAAAGATATTAAAATTTCAAGACTACACCACATGTAAATATCGTGTAGTGGTTAGTGTAACCGAGTTTCTCTCGCTTCACATCCCGACCTCCGACCGACCGACCGATCCATTCAATACCCGTCATCGATTCCTTACAATGTCTTTCTGTTTATCTGCCAATTTTTTTTAAATTTTAGTAATGTAATGACAAGTATTCATGTGAATAGTGAAGTTATTGTATATTAGTATGAATTTAAAGTAATAGATAAAATAAAACATAATTTTAGGTACTTATACTTACTTACTTTTAATACATATCAATTTTTTGCTACACAACAAACCAAAAAAACGTAATTAGAACTGACATGTTTTATTTTATAATTTAGCCTACTTACAAATAGCTCCCTATCCTGATAAATAATATTCCATTTTCGATTTAGAGAGAACACAAATGTTTTGTTTTTTTTTTTTTCTTTTCTTTGTTCACCCAGATTGTATTCAGATCTACCCTCAAGCACTTCTTTTTTTTCTTATCCAGTGTAAAGAGATACCGTAAATAAAATCCGAACACTAATAAAATAACACAAAATTTCAAAGCTTTGATGAATAGTTCATTGGTTTAGTTGGTTATTGCAGTCGTTACTTGTCATGCGAGCGATCGGATGCCTGGTTCGATTCCCACTTGGTGATACAATTTTTGCTTCTTAGAATTTGAGTAAAAGATTTATAAATCGGGCGACAAAATGTAAACTTTAGCTATTTGAGGGGTTACCAATTAATGCTTCTGTCTGTACGATAACTTTTACACATACTGGCATAATTTGCCCACGTCTCGCCGCCAGGTACCTGGTACTGCCAAAGATGGTTAGATAACTGAACTGGTCTATATTCTTATGAGTTAAAAATTACTTAATATTTAGTCCTCCTAGTGTGGAACGGAGGAGTCGGCCATGATTCAGCTAACGTAGTGTAATTTTACAATAGAATATAATGAAGAACTAAAATAAAAATCGGAAGGCAATGAGGCTTAAAATTAGAAACACTACTTTATAATTATAATACAAAAACAAACCCACACACGTTGGCACACACCCACGATCCACATACTACCTAGGCACATGAGTTTTGCT
The DNA here is from genome assembly GCA_963564075.1 of Eupithecia subfuscata. Taxonomy (NCBI): domain Eukaryota; kingdom Metazoa; phylum Arthropoda; class Insecta; order Lepidoptera; family Geometridae; genus Eupithecia; species Eupithecia subfuscata. The sequence goes on along the minus strand of OY751109.1, from coordinate 10,686,336 downwards.
TAGGTAATTTTTTACTATTTGTGGTTCCGAGGAACATTTATAGTTTTATCGTACCTATCTGTTTGTCTATCTATCAAGTACACTTTATGTATACCTAGCTACGTAGCTACGTAGCTAGGTAGGTACCTACATTTAATATTTGTAACGATCTTTTTTAAATATTTAATTCGAGCGGGACCTTGCATAGTTTGTTACATGCCGTGAACTCTTTTATTCACCGACTTCGAAAAAAGGAGGAGGTTCTATGTTTGGCTGTAGTATGTCCGTCGATTTCTCCTTCAATTATGACCGATTTGAAAATTCTTTCGCCTTTGTATAGAGAATGATCCCAAAGAGGTCCCATAAAATTTTATTTCCGAGAGATTAGTATTTATTCCACAAAACTTGAAAAACAAATATAATATAAAGGAATTTGAAGTAGGTTTAATTCTACACAATCAAATTATTATTTTGAAAGTTTTTTTATTTCTCCTAGCAGAAAACACATCACCTGACACTGTCAATGTAGAAAACAACAGCACCGAAGGTAAGCGATGGTTAAACCATAAAGTTAATTGTGAGTTTTGTTTTGCTAATGATGAATTGACTTATTTGTTTATTGTAGTTTCAGAATATAACAGCGACAATATGGCTGCAACACAAAGCTTAAATCCCAATGCGCCATCTTTTGCTTCGGTGTCTCGAACCACCACCTCAGCAGCAACGAGTAATAATACACCTACCAGACACCCACCACGCTCTAGGAACATCATGCCTAAGGTAGATTACTGGACGGATCAATTAAAAAATATCTGCGCAAGCTATAAAGATGGCAACAGGATACTTATCATCATGCGTGGTGCTCCTGGGTCCGGTAAATCCTACCTTGCCAAAGTTATTGTAGAAAATACGGTTGGAACGACCAATCCGAAAAACTTTCTTTACCATATCTTCTCTGCTGATGATTTTATGGTTTTTAACGGGAAATATCATTATGACGTAACTCGCCTTGAAGAAGTGCATAAGAAAAACCAGGCGCATGTTTATAAGGCGCTATGTGAAGGTCGAAGTCCAGTCGTAGTGGACAACACTAACATGTCTGCCTGGGAGATGTATCCCTATGTACGCGAGGGAGTCAACAATGGGTACATAATAGAAGTGGTGGAGCCATGTAATCCTTGGTCACGAATACCTTCGCAGCTTGCTAAACGCGGCGTTCACGGGGTGCCTCTTGAGAAAATACAAAAAATGATAAAAAACTACGAGGGTAGTTTCAGTGGTGAAACACTTATAAAGTCCTTCAATTTCGAATACCCTGTAGACATGAAGCCACCTATAAAAAGAAACATACCTCCATATGAGCCATTACTACCTCCTGTGCTACACATGGAAAAAAAGAAAACCATTCCTAAAATGAAACCAAATGCAGCAAATCCTCAAAGCGTCAATAATTCACTAAGTCCTCTAGTTACGGAAAATCTTAACAATTTTCAGTCAAACAACAATGAAACAACAAAATATGTTGCAGAAGGCGAAGCTATTAGTCTTGGCACTCAGATACAGCTAAAACTAGAAAAAAATCTGGATGAACTGCTTAAAGTAGAAACTGAGTGGGACAACGGAGACAGTTGGGAAATGCCTCAGTCTCAGACCTCAGGTTTGCCAAATAGCAAACCAAATGTGGTTGAAAAACCATCTGTTGATCCTAAACCACAACGTTCTAAAATAAATGAGGTCTCCAATCAATTTATCGAACCGTCGATGCTAAAAGATGATTGGATTGATAATCTGCCTTCAAATACAACTTCAAATTGCAACAAAGCATCGTCTAAGAAAGGATCCGAAAATCAAGAACAAACTGAAAAAATAAGTAATAACAATTCCAACGAGGATAAAGGCAACACTATAAGTGCAGTTTCTGAATATGTTGTTAAAATGCCAAATCCGAATAATGATCTAACGGAAACAAGCAGCAACGATGATATAAATACATCAACTGTGAAAGGCAGATGTGTCCACGAAGAAAAACACTTTAAACAATTGAGAAAGATGTTCAAAAATGTTTCACGAGCAGTATTACGTGAAATCTTTGATAATTGTGCCGGGGACGTTGACTGGGCCTGTTGCATCATATTAGACGGCATACAGCCTACGATTCAACACAATAATTTGGAGGGAGTGGGTGATGAGCAGTCTGCTTCTGAAGATGACGAAGAAGTAGATAGTCAGTGTGAATGCGATAAACCTCGTGACATTGAAATTCCGGATATTTTCACTAAAACTCTGCCAGCTTCAGACAATGTTTTACCGAATGAACCTTTGGTAAAAAAGAAAATTAAGAAAGACAAAATTTTGACAGATGACACCATTCAGATTAAGAAACAGATAGAAAATACCGTGAAGATTTCAGAGCATCATTATAGCCAACATTATTTGAATCTGCGAAGGCGGTATCAAGACAAAAGTCCTAATGAAATGGCGAGCACTTCAAACAATCCAGAAAACATTGCGCCATCTGCAAGTGTTTTAGACGTAGTGCCGAGCACTTCAAACAATCCAGCAACCAGTGCGCCATCTACAAGTGTTTTAGACGTAGTGCCGAGCACTTCCGCTACAGTGAAGGAAGAATATACCCTCAATGATGAGGAATATGACGATGACTACGGTGATATGAGCGGAAGTGACGAAGAAATGGTCGAAAACGTGCCCGTAAATATCGGGATGGGCTTCGTTCGACAACTTGACGAACTGTACAACAGACGAGACTTTGAATATCCACCAGGCATAAAATCGGAATTGAGTATTCCTACAAGAATATTGGATGAGCTCAATGCTCTTTGGATAGAAGCCATTTCGAATCAAATAGACAAAGTTAAATCGCAAAGCGAGCAAATGATTAAAGAGGACGAAGAGTTTGCTAGGTGAGCATTATTTATGTTTTACTAGATTCTCCCCGCGGCTTCGTACCCACTTTTCTGGGATAAAGGAAGCCTACTATATACTTCCCTGGGATATAATTTATATATTCCTTTCAATTTTATTGAGATTCGTTCGGCTGTTTAGGCGTGTAAATTACTTGCGCATTTTAATAGTTGGATTTAACGCATTCACTACCCAGCCTCGGCGGAGCGACCCGACGGGGCGCGCCGCCGCTACACGGGGACGTAGACTATCATCTGCGTCTTGGGCCATGAATGTGTTAAGCAACTATGCAACAAAAATTTTGCGTTATGTATGAGTTATGGTTATGGATGACTCAGGTAGGTGTTCTGTTATTTATCGCCATGTGCTTGTTGTTGGTCGTCTTACTCATGGTACAATCAAACAAGGTATGCTACTCCGAGAAACAGCGGTCACGTGGGTTTTCCCAAGCGTACGTCATATCCGCTGCGGTGGCTCTCAAACTTTTTAGTTTTGGGAGATTCGAGATCTAGATCTTCCAGGTTTTAGGTCTTCCATGAAATTTTTCAAACTTAGTTTCCATAATTTGAGTAACGCTAAAATGAGCTCTGCACGTGGATAAATCAATTTTTCCCTTGAAATGAAATTTATCTAATCGCAGGAACATTTTTCAGCCACAGATGAGAATCTTTTCGGGAATTTAATGAACCTTATTTTACCGCCCTGGACACTTACAGTTACGGATAGAGTAACCGCCCATTTTATTTTAAAGATTTATCCGATCGAAAACGCGAGTGATTCACCGGCGTCAATAAAAGTTTGATAGTCACAGGCAAATGAACGTAACCTCCCATTTATGTGGCACGACAGTGACGTAGGCTTGGGAAGATCTCGGAGTAGCATACCTTGTTTATTTGTACCATGGTCTTACTATTATTCCCTTCTGCTACTTCTACTTTGTTACTATAATATATAATGTATGTTTGGCCATATCATTAATGTAGGCTTTCCTTGACATCAAAGGTTTAATAAAAAATCCAAATAACGGAGGAACTTTATTTTTTTTTGTTAGTACAATAAATTGCCCTTTGCAGTTGGCTTGCTGTTTAAACTGGCAACATAATACTCAAAATATTTTGATGAAATCTTAATAATTTTAATTAATTTTAAAGAATTATAACAGGTTACAATATATTATCACTTTATCAGAAAAGGAGATATCAAAAAAGTTTCATTATATTTTTTGGATTGTCAACTTATTTTTAATGTTTTCTATGATTTTCAGTCGGCCACGATGTCCAACAGTTTTGTAGATTTCTGTTCATAATATTTTTCCATGGGAACTATACGAAAAGTCGGATCTTCACAAGTACTAGTCTTTCGTAAAAGTCACGTAGTTTTGTGTTGTAACGGCGTTTTACATCATTTTTATCTCAATTGGCACATTATTATTAGCTTTTAGAACATAATAATTGTCCACCGACATGATGCATCACAAAAACACTCGAAACAAAACAACTCCTCGAACGGTAGATAATGTAACTATTTCACGATGTGATCACTAATGTTTGACCATATCATGAAGTAGCCGTGCATTTAGCTTTTTTATCGTCAAACGCTGATTATTCATTGATCTGGCCAGACTACATCATGATGTGGGCAGTGCGTATTTTCCATTTCATGAAATACTTACAACCATTTCATGAAATGGTCGGTTACATCATGAAGTGATCAATTCTAAGATATGGCCACGACATACATACCTTCTTGAGGTAGTACATACTTAGCTTGGAAAGATTAGTCGTTAGCGGTTAGCGACTTCGCGGCGTTATTTGATAAAACCGGCCAAATGCGAGTCAACTCAGTCACACGGAGGGTTCCGTACCATTGTACAAAACCTTTTACCTAAAAACAGATTTCATTGATGAGCGAAGAAAAAGCAAAAATAATTTAACGTTAATGCTTTAAGGCGAATAGTAGGGTGGATAGGGGCGCCACTACATATTTAATTTTATAATTACGTTATACAAAGGAATTATCAAAAAATCGGACCGCACGTAGACGATATCTATCATAAGCTTTTTTAAATGTATCTTTAATAGTTTTGTACTGTATTATTTAGGCAGATACTTGTTTCAAGAGTTTAGTTCCTATTGGTGGCCACCTAGCTCTCCAAACAAGGTTTTTGATTGAATAACACAAAACAAAACTATTACAGATACATTAAATAAAAACTTGTGATAGGTATCGTCTACGCGCGGTCCGATTTTTTGATAATTGCTTTGTATCTCTATAACGTAATTATAAAATTAAATATGTAGTGGCGCCACTATCCACCCTACTATTCGCCTTAACGCGGTCACCCATCCAACAACTGAAATCCTGAGGCTCCCGCTTCGCGTCTGACGCGCAGTTTGGCCGAAGTTTAAAGGCCTCCCTTTAAGCTTCGGCCAAACTGCGCCGACGCGCGACTTGAGGCCAGGCAAAGCGACTGTTTTACAATACATTTGGCAAAGGCCTAGGCGAAACAATTTTAGTAACTTCAAATATGTGCTTCGCATTGTTATCAATAAATAAATAAATAAATAATGCTGGACAATTCACACAGCATTATCAATGTCACACGGTATCATTTTAATGTTGGATCAGTTTATCCAAGGATAAACTTTTATGTTATAATCGACATATTTTATCAGAATATGCGTCGTAAAGCATTATTATTATGAGTAACGAAATAAAAGAAATAGAATGAAAAATTTACAAATAAAACTGTTCGATAACAGAGTGTTGTGTGGTGTCTTCAGGGGTGGCTCTAGTCCACGTAACGCCCGTGTGCAATTAATACCCAAGCGCCCTCTAATAGAAGCGCCTTTTAACGTTTCCATAGAAACAACGCGTGCGAAGCCGCGGGTGGCAGCTAGTCTAAAATAAGACGAATAAACTTTATACTTGTTATGTTTTTCTATATTATTAAACTTTACTATTTTATGTCCTGCGCACACAGTCTCTCTTGACACTGGCCGCTCGCGCCGCCGTGGCTGAATTCGGCTAATAAGATATCATCATAACTTAAATCAGGACAATACCTGAAACGCTTTTTGTACCTGCCTGAGGCAAAATCAAATTAACTTGACAGGACGCAAGTTTGCTGAGCTTTCGAGTCTGAGGCTTTACTTTCCCTTGTTTTATATTGGCATCTCTTCCAGGAAACTAGAACTGGAGCTGCAGTTAGAGGAAGGGGGTTCCGATGAAGAAAATGAGGGTGCTGCGGCAGTGGATCCTAAAATACTTACCTTGAAAGAGCTCATGGCTGATGAATGCGCGTTCTCATATTACGAGAAGCAAGTCAAGGAGGAGTGGAAGAGCAAAGAGCCTCAGGATTTGGCTGCTCAGATGACGAGGAAGAAGTTGTATGAGCTCTTCCCTGATGTGGGGCAAGATACGCTGTCCGAAATGCTTATCGCTCATGGAAACAGCTTCGATAACACTGTTGAGGTGAGATCTGCTTCAATAAACGATCTATTCCTTTCTAATACCAAAAAAGTAATACCAAATGGTATTTGTTTATTGTCCTCATTAAATTCTATTCCTAACGAATACCACTCACAAACGAATACCAAAACAAGATAAATGGTATGAGGTACAGTCAGTAATAAAAATGCTCAAGTGATTCAAAGTAGTGTTTATTTAAACAAAATCAGTCTTATCGAAACATTCTTATTCCATTTTTATTCTATCTTTTTTTGTGTATTGATAACCAGATTTTATAAAAGCCAATAAGGCTCTTATCAGGGGGAGGCTTGCGTCCAGTAGTGGACCACTACAGGCTGTTGATGATGATGATGATTGATGAACCAGATTTTAGTAGAACCAAGCCGCCATTTCTTTTTACGAATGTTTATCCTCCAGTGATTCCCGAACATGTGGATGGCCAAGCTTCATCAGACATTTCTAAGAAAAGAAATACATTAGTATCTAAATCGGAAAATACTTGGACATGACAAATTAGTTACCTCCAAATTTTATCTTTTAAAAAATTGAACTATACATAATACATCTACATATAAATTAAACAAACGATATTTTACGAATATAGGAACATTAGATAAAAAATTACAAATAATAAAAAACTTACCAGATACCACTTTCACTGAGTTTCTAGTAAACTACTCCTCGCGTGCCACCTTACATCCCTCAAAATCAGGGCAGATACTTAATACTATAATTTATGCAAGGACATAATTATTGTAAGAAAAAACAGACCTTATTTCATTGACTTAACGTTTATTCCACCAAAACAATAAAACATTTTAAGGTGCTTCGTTTGCACGGCGGCGGCGCTTGAGTTGATTGGTTGTTTCGGATTTTGAAACAATAGGAGCAAGCTCACGCTTTTTTTTGGCAAGTGATTCACTGATTCACACATAATAATGGTACTCGTAGATAAAAATGCCGCAATGAAATGAATTTGTACAGGTTATAAATTATGATCTTAATATTAAATTATTGGAAAGCAAAATAAATTATTTCTGTGACTGTACCAAAAGTTCTGTTTTGGTATTCGTTGGGAATAGATTTTGTATTTCATTTAGAGGTTTCGAATTTGGTATTCGTTAGGAATGGAATTTAATGAGGACAATAAACAAATACCATTGGTATTAGTTTTTTGGTATTAGAAAGGAATAGATCCAATAAACTATCTTACAGATAGATATATAATTTCGTTCATATAATGGTATCACGTTAAGTGGACTTTTGTTGAAAACTCTTGTTGAAATTTTTTTTTCTTTCTTTATTTTTTTTTCTTTATTTCATTAACTTTCTTAGTTATTTTCTTTCATATATTATTGCCTTCTACTGGCAATAAACAAAAACAATAAAAAAGAATTAACGGAATTAGTCCAGCCGTTCACGCGTGATGCCGTGACCAAGAGAAATAGGGATTAATTTATATAATAAACATATAAATAGATTATTAAGTAATTTTTCATCCCAGGTGCTGTTGATTTCCACGGGACAGGGTCACTTTTTGGACGAGACAAATGGAATCAATAAGTTCGTCATGCGTAAAGAACAGGAGAACAAAGAAAATATATTGCAAGCCGAACAAAAAGCAGTAAGATTTTTGAAGAATTTATTATGCTTTGATTTGACATGATATTTTTGTAATTAAATAAGTTTATTGTTTTGAAAACCTAAAAACCTACTATGAATCCTTTAATTTTACATTGTTTGTAAGTTTTGTGGTACAAATACTCATCCCTCGGGAATTAAAAAATTAGTCGACCTTCTTGGGATCATTCTCTATATAATAATAAATAAATAATGCTAGAAGATTCACACAGCGTTATCTAGCCCCAAGCTAAGCAGAGCTTGTGTTATGTAATGAAATGAAATGAAATGAAAACATTTATTGAAAAAGAAATACACAATAACAGTGGTTAACTCAATGTTGAGCTAAAGCTAGGTGTTATCAGTTTCTCGTCAAGTAAAATTAGGTATAAATTATGGGTACTAGATAACTGATATACTAAATACAATACACTACATAGATAGGTATTTTTTATTATACATAGAAAACAGCCAGAACACCCTGAACAAATATCTGCAGATACAAGAGCGAATTTTTTTTTTAAATCTTTCCTTAATTGACACGGACTCGCGCACTAAGGGGAACCCTTTGTGAGCGAGTCTGACTCGCACTTGACGTTTTATTTTATGTATGTTCGTCGATTTCTCCGTAAGACCTTATGTCTTGCCAAATTATCATGATTCAAGGTCAACGGGAAGTAGGTACTCTGTAGGTTTTGGTCCATGGCAAGAATCAAAAATTATTATTTTTTGTGAATTAACTACAAATTTATGGATTTTGTCTGATTTTTCCCTTTACTTGTGCTATAAAGCCTCGCTTCTTGCCAAATTTCATAATTCTAGATATACGGGAAGTACCCTATAGGTTTTGGTCCATGACGAGCATTAAAAGTAATTTTTTTAGTGAATAAATTAGAAATTTATGGATTTCGGATTTTTAGGTCGGTTTGGAAACCCTTATGGTATCGCTTTGTCTGTCCTTTTTTCCCTCCTTAAGGTGGCTCCTCACACTTGACTACGACGCTACTGAAGGTCTCTTAAGTATCTTAAGCTGACTAAGATTTCCACCCCCAACCCCCCCCCCGTTTCCCACTTCCCAATATTTTTATGTGACATGTTTCCGACAGATAACCTAACTTATAAAACTGTTTTATTTAGGTACGTTTACTATTTCTTCTACTTATTTTATTTTGATTTCGCTGTAATAGATAATTATTATTGTAACTTAAATCTCTGTTTCTTAGTTTGCCCTGGCTCTGTACACTTAATTCTAGGAACGGTAAACATATTATTGTAAACAGGCCTCCCGCGACACAGGCTTGCCTCGTGCGGGGACCACCAGCAACTGTATGGTCGAAATAAGTTTTCTGGCAAATAAAATATTTTATCTTTTTATCTTATCTTAGTACAAATAATAGCAGACGATGTTGAAAATATGCTCAAATTACAAACCATTTTGGTATTACGTTTGTACCTATGGGAAATTCATCCTCCGCCGGACCCTTAATAACTCAGCAACTACCGCAGCGATCAACTTGAAATTTGAAAAAATAATACATTTCGTGTGCCTGTCTGTACAGACTTTTAGAAAGAAAAAAAAATGAAAATGAACATTTTCCATTTTTTGATGTCGAAATTTTTAAAAGATACCTACAGGTCCATGTGGGGTATGTCATGTGGGTATCGAATGAAAGGTATCGGTTTGTTTCATACTTTTTGAAATATTTTGAAAAAAGACGAAAAAAATATCCATCCACCCCCCCCCCCTATCTCCGCAGGTTGCAGAGCGATCCATACAAAATGTACCGAGCGTTGTGGATATGGATCTATATTTTACAGGAAAAATATAGAGGTTTGTAATACGAAAACTTTTGAGAAATGGTCAAAAAGGGGGGGAATAATTTTTAAGGGGGGGGGACTACCTCACCGAGTGGGGTATCAAATGACAGGTATCGGTTTGTACATTTCAAAGCATTTTATTTAATTTCTGTAGGTCTCATACTTTTTGAAATATTTTGAAAAAAATCGAAATTTTACCCATTTCCCCTCCCTTATCTTCGAAGATTACAGAGCGATCCAGACAAAGCGTTTGCGGATATGGATCTATATTTATCGGGCCATATTGGTATATAATATCTGGATCATACTCCACCCGATAAAAATATCTGGATCATACTCTATACAATTGCGAAAGAATCATTAAAAATTGGTCCATTATTCACGGAGAATCGACGAACATATTATAATATAATTAATACATGGTTTGTGGGGGCCTTTATCCAGCAATGCATAAACCCTTCAAAGATGAATAGGTACCTACCTATTATTTATTATTTCCATCTTATTATCTATGATTATATTCATAAATTTCATTTGTAAATTAATATGAATAGACAAAAAGCCAATTAGTTTAAGACACTAATTTATAAAATATTCTTGTTAAATTGTAATTTTAGGGAATAAAGGCTATTTTTATTTATGAAAATTGGTTTGGTAGGAACATAATTACGTAATTACCATATTTTGAAAGACCTTAAAGGCCTGTTTAGGTTTAAAAAATTATGTGTAAACATATAATAATATAATTGTTGGTTAAATACCAGCAATTATAAAATTACTAGCGACCCGCCCCGGCTTCGCACGGGTGCAATAAAATACTACTATTACTAATATTATACATATAAACCTTCCTCTTGAATCACTCTTTATCTATTAAAAAAAACCGCATCAAAATCCGTTGCGTAGTTTTAAAGATTTAAGCATACATAGGGACAGAGAAAGCGACTTTGTTTTATACTATGTAGTGATACTACCTATATAATACACTCGAGAGCAATGAATCCGGGTCACTCAAAGAATCCAAAAAATCTCGGAAAGTAAGAATGCTAGGTTAATGCAATAAATTGTATTTAATAGACAATTTAATACTCCTTAAATGAAAGTTAAAAAAATATGAGTCACCATACATTTTATTTACACAAAATTACATAAAGAAAAAAAACTGCTGATCTCTCCTTAAAACAAAAATAGGAAACATGAAATTTTTGAACTTTATGACGATTTTCTTGAATTTCAATACTTCGTATTACCTCCTCGTGCTTCCATTACTGCGTTTACGCGGTTTGGCATGCTGTACACCAAGTTCCTTATACGATTTTGGGCAATATTCTCCCATTCCTCTGTGAGAGCAATTTTGAGCTCAGGAAGCGTGATTGGGGGAGGGTTTCGTTTATTTATTTATTTATTTATTTATTTATTTATTCAATCGTTGTTTTACGCATCTCCCTAGCTCGTCCCAAGCATGCTCGATCGGGTTGATATCCGGGCTGCGCGCTGGCCACTCCATACAAGTAATGTTCATCTCTTGAAGGTAGTCATTCACAATCCTACCTGTATGAGGTCGGGCATTGTCATGCATAAATATAGCATCCTCACCCAAATTGACCATAAATGGACCAACGTGTTCGTTGAGGATTTCTTCCACATATCTTACGCTAGTTAAAGAGCCGTTTTCTATGATCACCAGCTCTGTGCGACTTTCAGAGGAAATTCCGGCCCACACAAGTACAGACCCACCACCGTAGGCTACTTTTTCTTCGATGCATGCTTGCTTGAATCTTTCCCCTGGTCTTCTATACACTCTGTGTCTTCCATCGTGCTTGTAGAGCATAAATTTTGATTCGTCGGAGAACATAACTTTCGACCAATCTTCAATACTCCAATTTACGTGGTTCTGGGCATATCTTAGTCTTGAAATACGATGGCCACGCTCCAGTTTAGGGCCGTTTGCAGGTCTAAGGGGTTTTAAGTTAGATTCAGCAAGCCGACGTCTTACTGTCCATGCACTTGGGTTACTTCCTCCGAGGCGTCGAAACTGATTTGTGAGTTCAGTTCCTGTGCGAAAGCGATTTCGAAGCATGGTGTTCACCAAGTATCGGTCTTCTCGTGCTGTGGTACACCTAGTTCTGCCCGTTCCTGGTCTGCGTAGGTTAGAACCAGTTTCTTCGTAACGTCGGAGAACTCTTTGTACTGTTGACAGCGACACACCGACAGTCCTGGCTGTATCGCGCTGACTCCGGCCGGTTTCCACCAATGTAAGTATTCTTGCATTCTTGCATTCTTCAAGTGTAAGCGACATGATTTCAGCTTGAATAATGAATATTGAGCACTATCAACCTGGTTTATGTACCAACATAAATGACAGATTACAAACAAAAGCAAAAACAAATCCTGTAATTTCGTAGTTCCATCTTCGACAGTGTTCCCTTTTCAAATTTGATTTTTTTATGATATAACTTTACAATAACTAAGAAGTTTTAATACTTTCATTTAAGGAGTATTAAATTGTCTATTAAATACAATTTATTGCATTAACCTAGCATTCTTACTTTCCGAGATTTTTTGGATTCTTTGAGTGACCCGGATTCATTGCTCTCGAGTGTATTATAATTAATTAAATCTTTTGATGAAAGCTTAAAATCAGTGGTGGAGTCGGTTCTTAATGTCTCCCTAGATGGGCCCCAATAGAGTCAGGCGGCTCTGCCTGTCCGGTGTGGTGGTCTTGGGGTACGATGCGCTCAGGAGGTGGGTCTGCCGGCTTTCCTGGCGTCTGCGCACGGGGTTGCCAACCTAGTCACTGTTTTACTTTCTTCTGGTGACGGGGGAAGCATACACTTTGTGTCAGATGCTGTGTAAGCTTGGTCAGCCCTTAATTCGGGTACAACAATTCCTGAATTGACGCATGTTCAGCGGGCGTGGGATGACGTAGGGGTAAAGCGGCTTCATGAACAATTGTTAGAGGGTGCGTTAGGAGTCGATAAGGCCAGACTGCGAGCTGTGTCGCAACCTGAGTCCGGGGCTTGGTTACAAGCGGTTCCTTCGCCTCACCTGGGCACTCTTCTCGACGATGACTCTTTGCGTGTGGCGGTGGCTCCTGTGGTTCTATGGTGGAGTCTGATTGCTATCACGCTCTGAGTTGTCGGCGGTGCACTGGGAGGTTTCCGCGTCACCATGCCCTGAACGACATAGTTCGCAGAGCTTTCATATCGGCAAATGTCACCTGCGTGCTTGAGCCTCCAGGTCTTAGCAGGTCTGATGGGAAGAGACCAGATGGGCTGACTCTGGTGCCTTGGAAAAACGGGAAGTGCCTGATTTGGGCCGCAACTTGCGTCAGCACTGTCTCCGCCAGTCACCTAAGTCGGACCATGCTCTCTATATCTGCCGCTGCCGAAGACGCCTGCTCAAAAAAAAGGCATAAGTACGCATCCTTGGAGCAGCTTAACCTTTTTGCACCTGTAGCAGTGGAGACCTTGGGCAGTTGGAGTGTGGATGCGAAGTGTTTAGTGGGAAAATTAGGATGAAAAATTAGCGAAGTGACAGGAGACTCCCGCTCCGGGTCGTTCTTGGTGCAAAGGATTGTTATCGCTATTCAGCGAGGTAATGCTGCAAGCATTATGAGCACCTTCGCACCGGGAATGGTCAGGGGCGGGTTATTTAATGACTAAGTTTAAAGTTGTGTATTTAATTTAACACATAATGTAGACCTTTATGACTTTTATATCTATAATAAATAAACAATTAAATTAATTATATAAAAAACATACTTACGAACAGACCCTCGTTCTTTTTTGGCTCTGGCTGCACCGAGAGTGGTACAGTAGTAGGTACATCACATGTAACGTATTTATGTTTGATGAAAACGGGTGCAAATCTTATTAGGATGGCATAGTAAAACCGTCATGGAAATTTAGGACTCTAGTAAAATTAAGGCGCGTATTATGAAAGTTTGGTCAGTCATCGATCTATACTTTAGTAACGTTTTTCTATGAATTAAACGTCACACAAGCCTATGCTTGATTATCTATAACTGAACAAGCTTTCATAATACGGGCTTTAGTGTTTTTGTGTACCTAATTGATTTTTCATGCAAACATTTTGAACTGATCACTCGTTTCTTTTTTTCAGGCGCTCAGTGAACAAGAATACCCATATCTGTTAAAACCAGGCGAGGAACAAACTGAAGTTACCATTGACTCTGTCAACGAATGGAGGAATAAGGCCCAAGAATATTTGGTCTCTAGGGATAAGTAAGTTTTTATATACATAACAATAAAAACCATCCATCATGGCCTGTGACAGCGTTAAATCGCGAGGAGTGGAAGGAGAAAAGAGAGGCTTTTGCCCAGCAGGGGGACAGTAATGGCTGAAAAAAAAAAAAAAAAAAAAACAATAAAAAGGGAGGAAGACCAAAGAAATTATAGAAGGATTGTGTGAAAAATGATATGGGCGCAGAATCGTGTAGGTACAGAGATGACGGCTGAAAAAGGAGAATGAAAGAATGAGCCGAGCACGTCATCATCATCATCAGCCTATATTAGTCCACTGCTGTACATAGGCCTCCCCTAATGAGCGCCATAGCGCCCTGTCTTCAGCTTGCCGCATCCAGCATCTGCCTACAGTCTTTCGCAGATCGTCATCCCACCTGGCCTACACTACGTTTGCCGTGTCGTGGTCTCCACTCAAGAACACGTTTACCCCAGCGGTTGTCGGTTCTTCGCGAGATATGGCCGGCCCACTGCCACTTCAGCTTGCTAATTCTTTGTGCTATGTCGATAACTGTCGAGCACGTCGTGGTCAAAAATACAACACATTAAGAGGGGAGGAAGACCAGAGAAACGAAAGAAGGTTTGTGTGAAAGATGATATGAGTGCAGACTCGTGTGGGTACAGAGATGATTTCTGAAAAAGGAGATTGAAAGAATGAGTCGAGTCAATACAAAAATACAACACATTGATGTCAAGTTTCTATGTATAATAAAAAAATATCTATCTATGTAATGTATTATATTATGTATATCAGTCATCTAGTAACCATGACACAAGCTCTCCTTAGCTTGGGGCTAGATGATGTTGTGTGGATTGTCCAGCATTATTTATTACTAGACGATCGCCTCGCGGTTTCACCCGCGTAGTTCCCGTTCCTGTAGGAATTCTGGGATAAAATATAACCTATGTCACTCCCTGAAAAGTAAGCTTCCTAACGGTGAAAGAATTTTTCAAATCGGTCCAGTAGTTTCGGAGCCTATTCAATACAAACAAACAAACAATCAAATCTTTCCATCTTTCCTCGTTATAATATTAAGTATAGATTAACTGAATTGGACAGCATTTAAAATGTTGGCATCCTTTTTATTTCGATCGTTATAAAAGGGACAGGAATATTTTTAGTCCTGTCAAATTTGTTTAGTTTTGGCAACATCTGAATTGGCACCATTGTCTGATTAATAACCAGACAATGGTGTCAGTAGAACATAAATGTTTGGACCTAGCGTACATATAGAAATCACCTTTAAAAGTTTCCATAGAAACAACGCGTGCGAAGCCGCTGGCATAAACTAGTACCTAATAATAATGATAAATAACGCTGGACAATCGACATCATCATCTATCCCCAAGTTATGCAGAACTTGTGTTATGCATTTAATTATGCTTTATGTATTGGTTGTTTAGTAGATAGGCATAGTGTAATTATTTCTATACAAAACACAAAAAAATACACTAAAACAAAGAACGAAAAACAAAACACCACATATTTATTCGTGCGAAGTAAGCTTTGAAATCTTTTAAGGCCGATTCACACATATCAGTGAAGTCACAGTTATGTATCAGTGAATCTCCAATTCCATACAAAATATTGACAGACCTTATATATTTTGTACCTACCGAATTGGAGACTCACTGATACTGAACTGTGAATCGGCCTTTGAGAAGCTGAATGTGGATTGAAATTGATTGATTTATTATTACTTTTGATTTGAACTACCTCTGGATTGTTTGCAACAGTCTGTAAATAGATCAATTGTTTCATGTGCTTTTTCAAATTGTTCCTACAAGTCGAAATTTTCGTTATAATAAAGTTGAAAGCGTATCAACCATTTGTTTTGTCCACAGACTCTACAGAAAAGCCGATTGGTATTTATCTCGCAAGAAGCTTTCTGAAGCTACCTATTACTCGCAACTTGGCGCTTTGCATACCACTAAATATGAAAATGCGAGTAACTTTGCTGCTGCCGCGCTGATGCAAGTAAGTACAAAATTCACGTTTTATATTCTGATAAATCAATAGACGTAACATAATATGGTTTATCAAACTCACCCTGAGTTGTTTTTGTATCATGTGATGGAAATCGAAATTGTTAATACCCAGTCTCCCCGGATGGCGATCCATTGAATGGGATATCCGTAATCCGTAGCAGGTCGGGGCAATAGTTGTTAATTTGGTTTTTCTAGCAAGAAATCCCCGTGCCTCAGAAAGCACGTTAAGCCGTTAGTCCTGTACTTGACTACTCCACGGTCGTGTAGGTCTACCGTCCCATCTGATTATGAGAGTGAGGGAATAGAGAGTGCGCCTGTGTTTTCACACACACTAGTGTACATAATATATCCTGCGCATCTAGCTAGTTTCCGATGAGACTGGCCGCCGTGGTCGAAATTCAGAGGATATCACTAAATTCCTAGTGCCAACCTTTTTTGTTTTCTATTTCAGTTGCATTCAAATGCGCACCCTGGCACCAACATAATAGATCTTCATTTCCTTCGGGTGGCTGAAGCGGAGAACTCTTTGGATCTATACATCGATGAACGTATCCGGAAGTTGAGAAATGCCGGACAGACAAAGACTCTAGTGCTCAATATTATTACTGGAAGAGGCAAGCATAGCCACGGCGGACCTAGAGTGAAGCCAGCAATTATAAAACGCCTCCAATACCGTGGGTTGAAGTAAGTATTGTTTATTTCATGATAATAATACTCGTAATGCTACGGCTCCACCTGCGTTAGCGTTGACGTTAGTTTTAATGTCCATTAACGCGTTAATTAAGGCGCTAAAAATGCACCTTTGCGTCGTCAATAAATGAACACGATAAACCTTGGCCACATCTGCGTGACGCCCAAATTAGCGCGTTAGGACGCAGGTGGAGCCGTAGCATTAGAATCACAATTTGACTGAATACTTTTTGAAGTAAGAAATATTTATTAGCAGCATTAAAGTGGCTTCTCCAAACAAGTGGGGGTTTTACCATAACCACTACACTTGGCAGGCGGATTTGTTATCGCAGTAAAGGTGTTTAAACTACACAGAGTGGAAACCGCTGGCTTTCCTCTGGTAGGTTTCATTAGACGTCCACAGGCTGAGTTGGAAATCAAATGTATTGTAGAAACTGGGTACAAAAAAGATCTTAAAAGCTTGGTGGAACAACAGTTAGTCCAATTTTATGTACAATAGACCTTCGTTTGACTGCAATCTCACCAGATAGAAAGTGAAGCACATCTTCGCTAGATTGCAGGGTGTATCACGAAGGTTTAGATTTTAGAAGACACCTATTCACACTTTACTTGAAGAGACTCGGGTTGTTATTGGTCGTTTCCTCATGTTTCTTAAAGAAAGGCTTGCATGACTCTAATGGGCCTATTCCAAAGAGGAGAGGATGATTCTAACGTCGTTACCGCCATCACGAATTCAATCGACATTACGAATATTACCCATTTATTTTCAATAAACCTCAATACTCAGCTAACGTTGTCTCATTCCAGATTCCGTCAGCAAAACCCCGGACTCATTGAAGCTCGTTTAAAAGCTTCTCACCTTTTATTAGATGAGATACTTAATAATTAAGGTGACTGTGCACCTGTCCATGCCGCAGGAGCCATCATCGAAATGATGAATATTGATGACGTCAACCGCCCCGCACGGATACCAGATTGTACTATGTCTTAGTCAATATGGAAACATATTGTTATTTTTGTTGTCAAGAGCCTTTCTGTGTATCTCTGATTATTCTGAGGCCCAATGCGCAATTCCCCTACCCTCAGTATCAACGATTCAATCATGGTCCTTTGCCATATCCACAATTCAATGGTGCGTCGTTGCCATATCCACAATTCATTCCTTCTCCGTTGCCGTATCCACAATTCAGTTGTGCTCCGTGGCCATATCCACAATTCAGTCGTGCTCCGTTGCCTAGAATGCATCAAGGTGAGCAAATAATGTCCGTACCGAGATACAACAGGCAATCAGAACCCTGTCATGGTCTCTCTGCACCTGTTTACAGAACCCGGATGCCAAACATGGAGCACTGGCAAAGAAATGCCGCTCGCCCAAAAAACTTTCAGCCGATGCCAGGTAATTTTCCACCACCGCAAGGTCCTTTTCGACATTCTTATAATAACCGTATGCCTAATATGGGTTTCTCGCGAAGCCCTACCTCTTTTCCTATGGTTAGACCACATTTGCAACTACAGAATCCGAACGGGATGCTGAATACAACTCAGCACTGGCAAAATAATGCCCCGGGTGCTCCAATTTACCCGCCATCATTTCGTGGTACTCGTCCACCAGTTCATAGAATGCCTCCACCATCATTTTGTCCTGGACAGTGGCTTCCAGATGATTTTAATAAATTTCGTGAATCAATGTCAGCACCGTCCCGTTTTGAAGGACGTCCTCCACCGGGTTTTGAGGACTTTATGAAGTTAGAAACAATTCCAGAAATATCCGAAGAACACGAAATTAATGACATACGTGATCAGTTTAAGCGTCAGAAGGGACAGCTACCGCTTTATCTCCGAAAAACTTGAAGATTTCTATGTTGGACTCTAAAATAAGTAGTGTTCTTGATGTAACGAAATTATAAGGAACGGATTTAAAAGGTCTATTTTGCCAAAGCTATTGTTAATGCTTTGAAAAATCAAAAGTTTACCTCTTGGTAACTTTAAGGGTAAAAGTTTGCAATTTTGTAGACTTAGATCCGATTTCACTGTTGCAATTAACAAACGGTGAAATATTTTAGGTAAGTGTGGCTTAGTTCATAATCATAGTCAATGAAGGCAAAATAAAGCCAGTAAGATTGTTACCATGAAAATGATTTAGTCTCTAAGATTTGTATATCCCTCTAATGTATTTTCCGATTACTTCTTGAGAATATTATCTTTATTCTGTACAAAGTTCAAAGCATGTGCAACTATCTTGCATTTTGTACTATTTTTGAAAACTGTACTGTCTTATAAACTTTATGTACCTACTAAATTTGTAATCCTGTTGATACAACTTTTAAAAATCATGATTTTTGTAATGGATGTACAAAAATTTTGTAATTCGAAAATGTGACAAATATCATATAAAGTACATAAAATGACCAGGACAGAAGCTTTGTGTATTGCTTGCCGTCATTACATTTTTTTTATATCCTATATATTCAAACTAGTTTGTGTGTAAAGTAAATGTGTGTAGTAAATATCTTATCTAATTTATTACGACAGTGGATTTGTAGTCATAAGTTTATCCTGTCTACTATGACCAGGATTTTGTGTCTTTATGGACAAAAATTGTTACAAGTATTACTATATCATGACAAGAAAGTAAGGAGTTCTCGTGAAACTTTTCTTAAAGAGTTATTTGTCAGAATTTTTAAATATGAACAAAAACTGTCAAATACTCTTAATAATATTTGTTACTTCGTAAGATAAAATTAAGGTTTATTTGTTGGTTTTCTACAAAAATCCCCAGAAGAATAAATTTCATGTGAAGGTCGAAAAATAAAACAAATTTAAATAAACGTACTAACAGGGGCCTTTATTCACAAAGAAAATTACACTAGTAATTACAATTGAAACAATTGAGCTAACTGCTGACTGTTGCAAACACTCTACAGGTAGCTCAACTGATCCATATCAATACCAGTCGGAAGCGTACCCAAGACGCTGGCTGCATTGCCACGCTGTATGGCAATGCTGATGCGCTGTGCCAAATACTCACCAGCTCTCGGGTCACGCGTCGCTTCAACCAGACGCTCAGATAGTTTTTTAAAAAGCCGAAGAGCCTCGGTACCCCACGGACCTAGGGTCTAGACTCCTAGGGCAGCAAAGGTAAAAAATAAATAAACTTTATTATAATTAAACTGGGTCTAATGAATAAAATGA